>CM033469.1:348707377-349307377 GCA_019447015.1 Hymenochirus boettgeri
TAACTTTATTGATTGGGATCTAATAGTCAATATAACGTGGTCCTTGTGCAAGGATAAAGCGTTAAAGTGCAAACAAGGTGACACACTGCTAACTAATGCGCAAAAAAAATTAGCACGCTTAATAAAAACATACAGAGCTCAGACAGCGCAACAGAATTTAGCCCGGGCTTAACAACACAGAGAAAGAGCCGCACGTCACATGATGAGAGACACTGACGCCTGTCAGTCATTCAAGTGCTGCGATATTCAGTTGCAATCAACACGTTTTCCCAACGGCAAATTTTATGTAGCATGTTCACGAGTAGGTTCACCACAACATTTGTATATTTACCCTCCAAGTGGAAAAACTGATAACATTGTACATTATATAAGGGTTTGCAATAAACATATGTGCTATACGTCACTCTAGCAATGTCACCTCCTCAACTCATAACTATTAAATACGTGACGTACATTACCAACTGTGCACTTCTTTTTCCATCTGTCTCTACCATCTATGCCAAACACACACCTGCACATAAAAAATACTTTACCCACCCAGTGTACACGGGCAACGGGAAGGGTTGGACCAATAGGTCAATTAATATTCCTGGTTCATTGGATTTTTTTAATATTAGTTGCAATTTATAATAAAAGTAGTATAATATCTATTCAAATTCATTTAATCAATTCATCAGGTTATATTTTTTTTATAAAATAAAAATAAATCAAATATCCAGCCTGAGACAATCAAATAATATTAAGAATTTTTGAGTAGAGGTCTAGTATTGAGGTGCCAGTCAGGGGCAGCCAAAGGGCCACATGTGGCCCCCAGGCCTTACTTTGCCCAGGTCTGATGTACGGATTATCAATCAAACGGCAGGAAGTGCATCTGATCCAACAGGAATCATTCCAAATTCCTCAAAAACCTGTCAGATAATTGTATGCGCCCTGCATGTGTCTTCCTATGGCTTGTTTAAGGTGCAGACTGGAGTGGACCAGGGACTTTGGGTAAGCGTATTGTGATTTAATGTACTCTTAGTGATAAGGACATCGCATTGGCTATATCAGAAGGAAGTGGGATTGGAATCAGTATTAAGCTGGGTACACGCAGTACCAATCTTTTAAAGATGACAGACATGACAGACAATTCCTGATGCCACAGATCAGCTTCATTATTCATTGTCTTATAACAATAAATAATTATTAGGTGAGCTGTACCAGTACAAAACTTCCAAATGTAAGTACAAGACTGAGAATTTATTTGGCTCAGACTTTGCTTTGAACTGAACACCAAAAACAAGTATTTTCACAGAACAAGCCAAGTTGTGCATTTTGCAAACGTACAGTGAATCAGATTGCGCCTGTAACCTTACATGTGATTACCCACTGCCAAGCCAGTTATCCCTGACAATCCTGGTTTCCTTTTCATTTCATATTCTGTGACTGCGCTGATTTCTGTTCTGTAACAGAGAGCTAGCTATTGGCAGTCGGTGAAATATATAACTGGTTCTAATTTACTCAAATTGCAATAGCAATATATAGAGACCGCCAAAACCTACAAATGGGGTAATGCAATGACTGGACTTCGGTTTGTTCAAGTTAATTCGTTACAGATTTTAAATTCTCTAGTTGACAGAAAGTAGATATTTTTCATTGTGTGTTAGACTGGCTTGGACTTGTGGCTAAGTGGGCAGGCTAGAGGGGAAAAAGCAGTCTGGTGGGTTTTTAAAGATAGTGTAAGGCAATAGATACATATGGCCTCATTTACCTGTGAGCGCGGCGGTCACGCACCGTTTCTCTCAGCTCTTTTACGATCGGTTAGCGCAACTTTAACTTTGGGCTTGTGGTGGTTGTGCGAGTAGCGGAAGAGACGTTTGCGCAGCTGTCAGAAGCCTATTTACCAAAGGCTGCGCTGCTCTTTGCAAGTAGCTAATAGCTGGCGTTAAATACTTACGTGCTGGTGAGATTCACCCAGAGTCGCACAGCTTCTGGTAAATCTGCTATGGGAGATTTGCCCGTAGAGCTTATGCCTCTGGGTGAATCTCCCTGATACTTCTTACATGACCAACATTTACTGATTAGAGATAGAACAAGGGATCCCCAAACAATACTGACAGACTGGGGCTCAATGGAGGGTCCTAAATGAAGGGTTTATGAATTGCCTTTCCCAGATATCAGATTACCATTCCCAGCATCCTCTAAGAGCCTTCAGTTAGAGATGTGATTCGTTACGTTATCATGCCGGATATAAACTCTAAACCTATTTATTATTCCACATTAAGTTTTTTCCATTTGTATTTTTACAGTTGTTACTTAGTGGGTAGGAATCTATTGGAAGCTGTGGGACCACAACAAATGTGCTGTTAAAACCATCCCTTAGTGATATGGTTAATACCTTGAATTAAAACCAGAAGGTTGGGCTTTTCATATTAATCCCGTACTCCCTCCAGAAATGCTCCAAATGGGTTGTTTTGCTAAGTGCAATAATGAAGTAAAGAGACCTGCCAACTAGACTCCATCTATGGTTTCTAACAGAACGTTCAGTATTTTATAAACAAACATTTCTGATTTTTGGTGAACAGAATATTCCTAAAATGAAACTCGAACCAGCAATATTATTGTTTCCTTCCCCGATGATATAAGACAAGACATCAGGGATTTGAAATAAGGCAGTTCTCTCGGTGTCGCTGAATATTTCCCAGTAACCTTGGAGATTATTGGTCACCAAAGGCTAGGCCACACTGACACTTTCTCATGTGCTTCCGAATGCGTTTTGCGAAACCTTTAATATGTGAAATTTGTCACATTGTATGTGCACATTATGTGCACTGCCCTGCAAACCATTTTGGAGCGCAAGCAATCACCATTTTTTTGTGCAGATTGTATACTCTTCAATAATGCGCAAACGGACAGCAATGCTTGCGAACTGAGCTGCATTACGATCACACTTTTAACATGAGTTACCACAGTGTGTACGCAACCTTACTGTTGTTGGATGATGGGAGCTGTTGTGAGACAGCTATGGTTACCTTTCCTGGGGCTCCATATGAAAGCACACACACCTCCCCTGCTTGAGGTACCTGACCTAGTAGACACTGAAGGAGTGTCTGTATAACTGCACACCCTTACGTATCTCTTGTAGTTCAAGGGCCTGTATTTCTGCCTTGAGCTGTCAGCATGAAAAGCTTTAAAATCAACCAGAATTTGTTCCCAAGGGGAATCCTCTGTCCAGGATCAGTCGGTTAGTTACAAGGACAAAGTCCCATTCCTGTCACTGATTAATATCTGAATCATCCAGTCACATTGAGAAACGTTCTCTCCTGTTGGAGGTTATGGAAAGATGTGACCAACTGAAACTTAAATGTAGATACAGTACACTTCAGCAATTGATTCCACCTCTGTTTCCTTTAATATGACAGTGCTACTTAATATGCTGATTGATAACGTTATGTAGCCTGTCAGGCTTATGTAATAAGAGGTGCAATGATTTGCCAATGCAGTTTGTTGGAACCAATCAGATTGGTCTACTACAGTTAGAAAACATTTGATAGCATCTGATTGGTTGCTGCAAAATATCAGCACAGGTAAAATGTCGCACCTCCTATTAAATAAGCCACACATGTGCCTCACCACCCGACATTCCGCCAACTGCCAAGGTATGACTTTTGATGTTCCAGAGTGAGGAACATCCAAGAAAATTGGGGAGTAAGTTTGGTGACCTGCTCTATGTTAGGATCAATAATAGGATTAATTCTATGTTCAATGACAAATCGAACTAATATTGAACCAGTGTATGGCCACCATTAAGTTGTGTTATGGGCAGATGCAATAAGACAGTTTTGCACATTTTTGTTGGATTCCAGATGCTAAATCTTTGAAAGTTCAGTTCCTAGGAGGAGAAAAAGGGACTTGCAAAGATTATGTGGCTTATTGGCTGATGGATATCCTGGGATCTGACAATGGTTTAGACCATGTTTTAGATCTAGGGGAATTGTTGGTAAACTAGAAAGGGAAAGTTTAAGTAAATACATTGAATTTGGTTTGAATGCATTTTGGAAGGGAATGGGTGAGTCTGCTGAAGGTTTTAAAACTCAATAATTTTGCTATGGTCAAGATGGTCATGAAAAACGTCATTAACCATTCTTATTAAATACATATATTTTTTTATTATTGTGTGTATTGTTGCGATGGAAACAGAACGGTGTTGGTGAGTGTATCAGTAAGTGTCTGTGTGGTGTTGAGGGTATGTTTTTGTGTTTATGAGAGTAGAACTAACTTTTTTGATGATTTAGGTATGGTTGCTATGGATATGGAGGGTGGGTTCTAGGGTTAGGAGGTATATTTATGCATTTTCGAACATAAAACTACCTTTTTTAAAGTGTTTAGGTATGGTTGCCATAGAAACGGAAGGGTAGGTTTGGTTGTGAGGGTGTTCTATAAGGTGTGTGTACCTGTATCTGTGTGGTGTTAGGGGGTATGTTTTTGCATTTAAAATCATTAAACTAACTTTTCTGACTTAGGAACCTTAGTCATGGAAACGGATGGTTAGGTTGAGTAGTGAGGGAATTTCAGTAGGTGTGTGTACCTGTTGTGGTGTTAGGGCTAGGCCACGCAAATGTGCAGTATCACATTTTTTGCAGTGCCATGCTTTTATACAGACTGTATATCACTTTAGAACCATTTTATCTCACAAATAGATGATTAATTAAATAGAAGCCAAAAAGCCAAACCCAGTGGTAAACCACTTACAACTGGTGTCCACAGAGAGAGTGCGCCATTAAACTTCTCCCTTAACGTCTAGCAATATACCAAGGCCAGAGGACTTTAAGTACCATCTCTTATTTGAACATTAAGCTATGCAAGGGCTATAGTTTTGATTTATAACTTGAAATAAACCCTATAGAACATTTACAGCCCCTTAATGAAATCAATTATACTGACTATTAATTTTGAACAAAAACAAATCATGTTTCCTTGTTGGATTTAGTTACTTTTTCTGTTGCCATGCGAGATATTTTTTGTTTTAAAAAGGTAAAGTGTTTGAGTTTATACACAATCAACTATCATAAATGTGGGCGAGGGTTTCTAGAGGTGGTCTAAAGGGTCTCTATACCGTATGACCACTCCCCCCACCCCCATCTAGAATTCTATAAGAGACACCTTGTTCTGCATGTATATTTTACAGTGAGAACTTGTGGCTTTCAGCCTCACTGTTAGGCATCAGGTAAGTTATTTACCTGTCTGACTCCTGACACCTAATAATATAATTGAATGCAAGCACTGCACAACTTCTAAAGAAACAACCTTAAAAGGGCATGTCCACCCTAGAACACAAATCTATACTTACCTTACCCACTCCCCCAAACCCCTGAGTTTGTTATAGTTTTTTACCTCCCATCAGGGCCAGGTTTATTCTTTTTTCTCCCCTAGGCCAGCTAACTTGTACTGACTGTGTCCCCCACCCGTACACAGTCATTCATTGGCTGAAGCTTTGTGAGTGGGAGAGGGACCTGCCCTGCGGCCCCTAGCAAATCAGCAATCGCTGCCCATTTAACAGAAACCGGTAAGGCTCTGCTGTGTGCCAACTAATGTGCCTTGTGTAGATTTAATATGGGGATGCAATGCTGCCTTACTTAAACTTTTTTTTTTTTTTGCTGTCCCTGGTGGCTGTGCCACCCTAGGCCATGACCTAGTGGGAAATCCAGCCCTGCCTCCCGTTGGTTCCTGAAGCCCATATTCCTTACCTTTCTCTGTTGCACTAGTCTACCTCAGTCCTCCTCTCCTCTGTAAATTTAGAAATAATACCAGGTATCTGTGTGAGATGCCAGCTTTCTTGTTTTGAAGAAAGGTAAGGATTATGGGCTTCAGGGACCAAGAGTGGCAAAATGATTTAGATTCAACAGATTTTTAGGGTTTTTTAGTTGCCTTTAAAAATGTAATATATGAAGGTTAAACTCAGGCGTAAACAATAGTCAGGGAAACTCAAATTAAGTAAAATATATAGTTATATATTAGGGAATGGATGACAAAATATGAAATCTATACTTTCCAACAGATAAAGATCTGCAACTCAAAAGACCAATGCATGGAGGTTTCACCAGAAATTTGCATTCTGCTTCTTGGAACTGAAACAAAAATGTACAATTTGACATTACATAATAAAACCCCATTATGTTGTTCACATCAGTAAGTACACACATGTTCCTGAGATATTTGTCAAGGTCTTTTACAAGTATTTAGTAATCCCTGAAGGACAACTGATCCACTTAACTATGAATCAAATTGGATACTAGGATATTTTCCAGCACAGAATCTGATGAGGTTAACAGATTTTCACATTCATTTTTGTTAGTTGAATATAAAACCAAAGTAGATATTTATTATATATTTAGATGTTAAATGTTTCAGGGTAAAAAAAATATACATTTTGGGTACTAATGTAGGGTTACCATGGATAATGTTCCCATAGAAACGTAAATAAAAGGATGTCTAATATTTCATCAACTGTCACAAACATTTCAAAACCTACTTACTAAAGAATAGGGCACACAACACTGAATGTTCCTTGAGTGGGGCTGTGTTCATTAATATTGTATAAAATCCAGGCAGGGCACGAGGCAACACATTTCCAAAAAAGTGAAGAGAGTGTAAAATCACTCTCACATGAGTTTGCAGAGACATCGGTAGAGACATCATGTTTGTCTGCTACCAGTCCATCTTTACTCTTTCATATTAAGTAATTATCCGCACATTAATACCCACAGTTTACAACTACCCAGTGTATTATATACAGTACACCTAGCTGCTCATTATTGAGCATTCCTATGGTCCCTTTGCTCTGCTGCACCTACTGATATTTTTTCTCTAGTGTCCCCATAGGTTTCGCACCCTTTAATCACAGAACCAGCTTCTGTACAGACAGACCCCCCACTCATACTGCTTCCCCTCGAATTAAATCGTTCTCTCTTGTGGCTCCCATCCTCTCGAAATCTATTCCCCTCTCTCTTTGTCCAGAAACCTCAATCAGCAGGTTTAAATCTAATCTCACATTCTACCTATCTGGTAGCCAGCGCAGTGTATGATTGTTTTATTTGAACTTCATAAGTCTCCCTACTGCACTTCTACCCCTTCCTTTGTATCTGTATGTTACCCACCTAACTAGATTGTAAGCTCTGCGGGGCAGGGACCTCCTTTCCTCTTGTGGCAAGACTCAAACACATTTATATAATTCTGTACTATTATGTACAAAATATGTATTTATATTCTTGTCCCCTTGTATGACTTCCTTGTGTTTTGCTACAGAACTGCATCCTCAAGTGGCGCTATATAAATTATACATAAATACTGTTTCCCAGCATTCCCGCTCACTTTAAAGTAGAAAAGGAGTAAATGACTCGATCCTACCAGCTGAATTTGTGAAATGTCATAATATTATCTATTATGCAATAGCCTGAAGCCTCGTACACACGTGTGATCGCTGGTCCCGATCCGCGATGCACAATGAGTCCGAATGTTCGTTTCGCCTGAAAATCGGCCTGTGTATGGGCCCTTCATCGGCTGAAACGGACGGTCATTCAGAGATCCGCCTGGTCGGTCGGGCAACAATCCCTAACCAAACAACAGTTTTGGGGCCCATACACGGGCCGATTATAGGCCAAAATAAACGTTCAGAGACATCGTACATCGCAGGTCGGGACCCACAATCGCACGTGTGTACGAACCTTGAAGCAATTAAACTGCAACAACCTAGAACAGCTAGAACAGTAACATCTGATGTGGGATACTCATTAAGGGAAAAGTGTTCAATTTTGAGGGACCAAAATGTTTAATTTAACAGATTAACTATTTTATGGAGATCCCAGTGCAACTCTCCATTCTTCATCTGAACTGATGGATCTGGTGGTTTGTAATGAAAAGAAAAATGGTAACAAATTGTGGTTGGAAAATTCCCTTCATCTTTATTCAACTGACTTTTATCAGCTGATGGTTGTGAAATCCTGTAATAGACATTGATATGCGCTGGACATCTGCATAGTTTAAGCCTAAAATAACTCTCTGAAAGGGCAATAGTGGGAAACTGTTTGGGGAAATTGTACTGTAAAAGGAAATGAAAGAAGAGGCTGATTCAGAGCATCACAGAACACAGACAATTTACAGATCTGATTCACTTTCATTGAGCTCAGTCCAGCTGCCCATGCCAAACGGCAGTTATGGGTGAGGTACTGGAACTGTTAAGTCATTGTGTTAACCTTTCAGAATAGATTAGTCTTCTGTGCAATGAATATAGTGTGCAGACATTAGTGTTGTTAACAGGCTTGAATTATATAAACATGTTACAGATAAAATGGTTGTAGCCGTATTAGTCCATTAGCATATACTAAGAGATGAGTACTGTAGAATAAGGTGATACCTTTTTATTATGGACTAACAGTTCATTTTAACAGACAAGCTTTCAACAGATACATTTCTCTCTTCCTCGGGTCAAGCAGTACTAAAAAACACAGGGTACATCCCATCTTACTGATGTTACCGATACATACAGGCATAATAATAGGGAACACAAACCTTGCAACATTTCTGGGGCCACAGTAAAGGTGCTGGTCTTTGCATGCTTGGTGCAGTGGGGTCATGACACAATGGCAAATTATCACATAGAAAGATTGATATTGCATAGGGGGGTGTAAAGAGACACGGGATGAATTGCAGAGGGGATGCTGGGAAAGCCATAATCTAAAATGGGAGGTATGGTGAGAGACACAAGATGGGTTTCATAGGGGATGCTGGGAGTGCCACAAGTTGGAATGGGAGGGGGGGGTGAGAGACCCAAGTTTCAGAGGGGATGCTGGGAGTAAGATACAAGCTGAATTTTAGAGCTTTGTAAAAACTCCCAGAATCCCCTCTGAAATTCATCTGGTCTCTTGCCCAACCCCCCTTCTATTTCAGCTAGTGTCTTACTCCCAGCATCCCCTCTGAAACTCATTTTGTGTCTCTCACCAAACCTCATAAGTTTGCATAGCTTATATTTGTTATGTGCTTGTGAAGGTTCTCATTCATCCAGGTCATGGTATATTTGTTGTATTCAGTTAGATCAACTGGACTTGAAGTTTAGTTCTTGAAGACATTTCTCTAGTCATCCGACTGGTTTCTCAATTCAGAATGACTTGTACAAGAATCTGTTGGAAATTATGTACCCTGGAAAGTCCCCCATACCTGTGGCGCTCTGTATTTTACAATGGAGGGGAAGGTGCAGCATCACGCAGTATGACACCTTTTTTAAATATGCGCCACATTATCTACATTATTCACAGCGTTAAAGGGTATGTCCACTGTTAAAAGTCACCTGGGTTGTAAGGATAGATATGTGTAAGGTGGATATGTACCTGCAGTATCCTGTGTCTTTGAGCAGTAGTTTAGAAGAAAGCCAATGAGTTTCTCCCTGAACGCTGTGGATGGCGCTGGTCCGCCCACTATCAGCGTCTGCCTGCTTGGGAAATGTCTGACATGCCTGTTCCTTTAGTGCATGTGCAGAATGTGTGAGGATCCGTCCGGACACACACACACACACACACACACACACACACACACACACACACACACACACACACACTGATTAATGGAGGAATAATCACATGACCATCACAGCAGCTTGCTGAGTTCACTAATTAATGGAGGAGTAATCAGGTACTACCTTTTTCTGTCTCCCAATACACCCTCTCACATCTGCTTGTGTTTCTCTCCCATACCAGATTGCCTCATATACCCAGCATCCCCTATAAAATGAATCTTACATCACAAATCTTTATTAAAAACAACACAAGTTCCCCCTGCCTTTGTTACAGTATTGTGGAAAGAGGGTTTTAATTTTTCCTCCCCTGTCTCTCTCTGCATGATCAGCTGTAAAAATAAACTTGGAGATCAGGGAGGAAAGGTTTCTTTACTGCAGCCAAGTGGGTGTGTCTGCTACCATGATGATGCACCCCCAGAAGCTAGCACAACTTTCCCATGCTGCTGCAAACAAACAAAGGGGAATGGTAGGAGGAGGGTTGGGGGATGGTATACTTCAAAATAAACTAAAAAAAAAAAGATTTTTCCTCAGTGGAGATACCCTTTAATGGGGAATATACAACAAACAAAAATCAAGAATGAATCCTTTATTGGGGGACCTGGGAGAGATGTTTTAAGCTGGGTACACACGATGAGATATTTCGGTCCGATCGACCGATAGTTCAGTGTATCGGTCGATCGGACCGAAATTATCACATCCGAATGTGCCCATGTCCGATCGAACGTTCGTCCGAATCGGACATGGTGGAAAATCTCGTCCGATCGTGCGGTCCTCTATGGACCACACGATCAGTTGCGCTAACTATCGGATGCGGCTGCTTTTGCCGCGACCGACAGTCCTTCCTCCTGGCCGACCGGTCGAAAGTATCGAACGGTCGGTCAGGAGGAAAAATCGGTAGGTGTGTACCTAGCTTTATAGGAAAAGTAACAGGGATCTTTATGGTCATTCCATGTAGATTTTATCAAGCTCACATTTCGGTCTTCATTTCTTAAATTGTTTAACCGTAATGAAAGTTGATATTATACTGTCAATAATAATCGTCAAGCCTTTAAAGCCTTGAGCTAAAAGCACACTAGTATATTCAGTATATTCTTTCTTTTCTCTCTTTTTTTCCCCCAATATTTTCTTATTCCCTTCCATCCTTCTTTCCTTCCTCCATTTCTTTTTAATTTTCTTTCTCTTTCTTTCTTTCTTTCTTTCTTTCTTTCTTTCTTTCTTTCTTTCTTTCTTTCTTTCTTTCTCTTTCTTTCTCTTTCTTTCTTTCTTTCTTTCTTTCTTTCCCATAAAATATCCTTAGTGCTGGAAGTAGTTACTGGAATATGCTGGTTGCTCCAGTAAAGTATCTAGAAACAGAGCAGAGTAGGTGGTCTAGATATTTATTATTCCTCATGATCCAAGCTACTAAAACTGATAAAAGATAAAGACATGACGTGTCATTTGATATTGTAAAGTACATTACACAAATGTTATGTGTAGGGGAATAAAACAAAGAAAATAAAATTAATTTCCCTTGTACAGAAATGAGAAGGTTGGGAATCAGACAGGAAAGTAGTTGTTGGCAACAGCTAAGCAAAGACCATGTAATGGGAACAAGTTATGCTGAAACATTGCCTTGTCTTTGGAGGCTAATGTAATGGATGAATATTCACACCGTCTATTCTCAGAGGTAGAGAATAGAAACTGTAGCCTTGCAGATTTACCTTTGCATTACTTCTATTACTGTTAAAACATTAAAACAGATGACAAACAGAGAGGGATTAACATATACATGTGTAGTGTAGGTTTCTGTTTCTGCAGAATCCTAATGGTGCAGATCATTTAATGTGACAAGATAAATTCTAAATACTGAATGAAGTACATAGACTGAGTATTATTTATGGCAAGTATTGCAGAGGCAATACTTTTCTGTACATACAAATAGTATGTACAGTATATTTACTGCAACACAAGTGCCATTTATTGCACTACACGGCACTTGTGTTGCAGTAAATATACTGTGCGGGGTCCCAAATTGTCTTGGCCACTGCTGGGTGCGGAGCAGTCAGAAGGTGAGGACCCCCATAATATACCTGGTACATCAGGTGGCACTCTACTGTGTGTGTTTTCTGCACATATTATTATTTATGTATAATTGATATCTGATTTAGATGGTTATTGAGTTTTGAAATAACAAGAAAATAACTGGTATAGTCAATTGATTAATTTAATGATAAATGGTAGATAATTTAATGTATTCATTTATTTATTTAAACTGAAGTCAAGGAACAACTTGGGAAACAAAAACAGGAAGATAAAAGTTCTTATTGTTAAAAATGGTGCTAATTTTGCCCCAATCAATCACATGTTAGCTTTCAAATGTTAAATGAGATTGATTGATTGGAACAAAAATAGCCACAATTTTTAATGTATAACCCTGATAGTGCTTAGTGCATGGTACATAATGCACCAGCCTATAATACATCAGCCTAATGACAGTTAGCATACGTGGTTGTAAACTTGTTCCATGGGGGCTGCCATTTTGCTCCTCCTCCTGTACCCACTGGGTATCACTTATGCCAGATAACCATGTCTTAGGGACTGAGGATAAATAGGAAACACATCTATATCTTGCATGCATACTTACTTATCAAAACCGGTTAATACTGTACATACATTAGATAAGAAATAGCAATGCAGTTTTCATGTGCACTGAAATCTGCATGTGGAAGCTTTTTAATTGGGAAAATGTTGAGAGATCAACCAAGAGGCACAAACACACCACTCCAGTTATACTAATGGATTTACAAAGGGAAAGTTTGCCATGAAGAAAGGAATTGCGGTTTTTGCTTATGTCACCCATGCAATGTCATGCTGGCAGCTTTTTTACTGTGACTTTTTAGAAAAGGGGTAAGACCCAGGGGTCAGCGATGGCAAACCAAGCTCCCATACATTAAACAATAGGTGGATGAAACGCCCATTGGGAA
Source organism: Hymenochirus boettgeri (assembly GCA_019447015.1). Classification (NCBI taxonomy): domain Eukaryota; kingdom Metazoa; phylum Chordata; class Amphibia; order Anura; family Pipidae; genus Hymenochirus; species Hymenochirus boettgeri. The sequence continues at coordinate 348,719,888 of CM033469.1, forward strand.
CACACCCATGCCTCTTGGGTCAGCCATGCGATCACATGTCTGTACAAAGCTTTAGAGATATAAAGCTTAATAATAATTTCCCCTGGACAGTGCATGCAAATAAGAAGTTTTCTGTTGCTTATTACCTGCTGTCAGATCCATTGAATAGACATGGTCCTGCAACACTATAGGGTCTGTCTATTTAATCTACTTGAGAGGCAAGCACAAACATTACCTCATCTCATTACATCTCTCTGCAATAAGGGCCATGCAAAATGGCATCTGGCCAGTAATTGCCTCTGAAGTCCAAAAGTGGCCCAAACAAGTTAAACTGTTAAAAAATGTAAAATAAAAAGTATCGTTTCCAGGGGTGTAAAAGACACAACTCTCCACTCCACCCCCACCTGACACACCTAGCTCTCATCCATGTGCCCTCTGTCAGAGAAGCAGTAAGATGAGTGGTAGCTGACAGCAGCACCAGCAGTGGCCATGTTTGATTAGTGATAATATTTAGGGGGTAGAAACTGTGTCTCCCACCTACCAGGAAATGATTCTTACCATTTATTTAATGTTGTGGGCACTTTAGTTCCATTGCAGGGAACCAGTGCAGGTAGCTTGCATAATGCCCTTGTTCAGTTTTATAGTATCTCTATAGCGTTAAGTCACGTGTTTATGGTGAAAATATGAGAGGCCTGACATTGAGACATCCCTTTTAAGTACACCAATTCTAGACTGGTCCTTTATCTAATGTAGCTGTGCCAGTTTTTATATGTGGCAATAAAATATTATACAATTGTCACACTGATACATATAAATACATGCATAGGAATATTTAGCATGATTCATTCAGATCCAATGACAAGGGTTTAACATTAGCCATGGGTCTTCTACTACTATCCATGGAATACAATACTACGAGCTAATTGTTCCCACATTATAAGTGCTAATTAACTGGCTGTCTCCAGGTCGTAGTATTTCCAGGTTAACGTAGGTGACTTCTTGTCAGTCCATGAATTGAATTTGCTTTGTTAATAGTAGCCATGGTAGTTATATGTAACACATCAACACATTCTTTCATTTTGTGTAAAGATTACATGAAGTTTGCCGTGGCAAGTGTTTCTTTTATTATAACCAGATGCCGTGAGTGACGTATAAATTTACTATGGGATTGATAGTGAGGCGGTGGACGTACAGGGGGCACTACGTGTTTTTAAAGAGGTGATGGTGAAATACCATGTTGGCTGTGGTCGGAGTAGACAATGGGTGATGACAAGTAGTTGACAGAAACATCTTTTCACTCTGCTAAATGAAACGTCAGCTATCTGTAGCACATTTTCATTTTCAGCTTCCTCAGATAACGATACATTTCATGAGTCATGAGTGATTACATTGCAGTGAGTAACAATACAACTACTACAGGACTGTGTTTACTACATAAATACCTGTTGCTATGGCTGTGCATACCCTTGTTCATGGTCAGTGCTTGGGGAAGTTCAATCATGGGAGTCAAGTAAACTTACCATAACTACCTTTCAAATGTAATGATAATATAAACATACACTGGAAACTATTCAATATTCATTGGAAACGTGTGGTTTAACCCAGATGGGTTCCTTAGTTACTGTAATTACAGTGAGTTTATATATCACAGTAAGTACGGCCTGGCTATTACTTTGCCAGCTGCCGCGGTTTGTTTGTTAATCACAAGCTATGCAGGTAAAAATCACTCCCCCCCTCTTTTTGACAAGCAAACCCCATGGCGTATGCACCTCACACGTGCACCCCCTGCCACACACATCCTCCCGCACCCACCTCCTCCAGTCCCTACCACATTGTGGGAGGTGGTTGAATGAGGCGGTGTTCGTACAAATGTGTCCGTGCATATTTACAGCCTTAAGCTGGGTACACACAGTACAGATTTTTGAAAGATGACAGACAGGATCTGCAAGTTCTGGATACATACAGTCCCGAGTGTTCTCCCTATGCACAGCATATACACAGCACTAGGGAGAACTGTGTGTTTCCTCTGCCGCGGCCGACTTACCTAAACAGCCACTCAGCTGACCTGAACTTTTGTCGTCCGCTCGCTCGTTTGATAAAGACGCTAAACACGCTAGCGATAAAGCCTCGATACCTTCGGATCTGACGGTATCTGGGCTTTATCGTTAGTGTGTGTACCTATCTTTAGGATAGTATATAACATATGTATACTATCTGCTAGCGTTCAATCTCATCCCTCTGATAAAGTCCATATGTTTTTATTGTTACAAAGCATTCAGCAATGAGTGTAGTGGTTAAGCTATTTGCTGAGCAAGGCCTCATTTAACAAAAGCATATTTGTGCAGGTATCAAGTGAAATAAAATGGAAAGCCTTGTACGCACGCTAGATATTAGTTATCCTGGTCTATGAGTGATTCCTAGATATTGTTCAGTGATCCATTGGCCTAAAATACTGTCCAATAACAAGAAATGTCTGTCTCCATTTACATTCCATAGAATCCCACTACCCACCTTCTGTTATACAGGGCTCATTAGTAGACTAAAAAGGTTGGACTAGGATGGATATATCTATACTAATAAAAGGCAAAGCCCTCACTCACTCACTCACTCACTCACTCATCACTAATTCTCCAACTTGCCGTGGAGGCAGGCGGCTTAAATTTGGCAGGCTCATTCATTGCACCTTACTTACAAAAGTTAAGCAGGTTTCGTTTCGAAAAGGCAAAGCCCCCACTCACTCACTCACTCACTCACTCATCACTAACTCATCACTAATTCTCCAACTTGCCGTGGAGGCAGACGGCTTAAATTTGGCAGGCTCATTCATTGCACCTTACTTACAAAAGTTAAGTAGGTTTCGTTTCGAAAAGGCAAAGCCCTCACTCACTCACTCACTCACTCATCACTAATTCTCCAACTTGCCGTGGAGGCACATGGCTTAAATTTGGCAGGCTCATTCATTGCACCTTACTTACAAAAGTTAAGTAGGTTTCGTTTCGAAATTCCACCTGTAACGGTGAGTATCTGACATTGCACCTGTAACGGTGAGTATCTGACATTGCACCTGTAACGGTGAGTATCTGACATTGCACAGACTGGTTGGTCCAATTTCAACCAAATTTGGTATGCATATACTCCTTTACCAGTAAAAGATTAACGAAATATTTTTTTTAGGGTGGGGGTGAATGGGGGGGGAATAGAATTTTGAACTCCTGCACACTAACGGCTGGACCGATTTTAACCAAAAATTCAGGGTGTGTGCGGGGACTGGTTGAGGTGTAAGGAGAAGTGTTTGGAGGGCGGACAGAGAGGAATAGTGGGGGGTATTAGGGGCGGACGGGGAGGGGTGGTGGGGGTTATTTTCACCAAAATTTCATAGTTGAATAAAAAATATAATATTAAATTAAAGTTAATGAGTGTTGCATTATCGTAAAGCTTATTGAATTGTCTTTCTTTAATATATCAAGTGCCGAGTGATTACAGCAATCTTCATACATTATTGCTTTCTTACTAAAAACGTTATTTCAATACATCTCCGCTGCGAAGCGCGGGTATTTTGCTAGTGTCTTTATATGTCTTTTCTCTGCCTCCCAATACTATGTAACTGTATTTAACTATGTGACATGGCTATATAGCTGAGCAATTAATATCTATGCATATAATGGGTATTTTATGCCACTTACACTTCTGAAGCAAATACATATTTATTTTTATTACTTCACAGTATTCACAGAGTTGTACAAACATTCAGAGTTCTAGGTTAAAGCGCAGATCTACAAGGAATAGAAATCAGATTGGATTGCAGGAAAATATCTTTTGCATTGTTAACCCTTTATTAAATACCATCACCCCCCCCAAGACATCCTTTGTACAGAGTATTGGAAATCCAGCAAATGCCAAAATACAACAGGGATATTCTTCCTTTCCATAACAAAATAACACAGAGGAAATATGTTTCAGATTTAGCTTAGTCCCTGACCGAATTGAGCGCTTTATCAGGAACACGTGTCCACTGCAATTATTTGGACTTCCTGCAGATGAAATGCATCTGATCAAAGACCACCAATGTAATGGACATTTTAAACCCTACTTGTCGGACAAGGGTTATTGTTATGCCAAAGCATTGCAGGCAGAATTACGTTTTCATAGTAAATTGCATTTAATCAAATAAAGCATCTTTCCTGAAGTAGGAACATAAATAGGTTGTTTAATGGCTGAGAGAATATGGATTGCATCCAGTGAGAGTCCTCATTCAGGTACTGTAGAATGAGAACATTGAACATAAGGCAATTTGAGGTTATATTCTTCAGTGCAGTTGGCCATTTTAATATGGAAAATCTAAAGTCTTGTCATTTAAAAATCTCTTCCAAGATTTGTTACCTATTATAAATGCATTATAAACAAAGAAGACTAGAATTACTCCACATACCACATATAATCCTTTGAGGGGTAGACAGGCCTATATAAACAAAAGATGGATTGAGATGTTCGGAACCAGCGAGATTCATTCCATTTTTACTTTTTTTAGAATTCCAAAAAATTTAAAAATCTGAGAACGGCCACATAAAAGCCAATTGGAAAAAAAAATTGAAAGTTCCTAATAAAATAAGGGTATCTTATATACTAACCTAATAGGATAGGGAGAGAATTAGGCTTCACAGCTCCCCTTCATTATATGCAAATAAGGAACAGAGACTTCTGGGTAATTCCCATGATTCCATGGTAGCCCTTACAAAATGCTTTACCTAAAAAAACCTAAAAGGTTTTTACAGCATTCCACGAGCTAAATGCAAAACCAGAGAGCCAACCACACACCATTTTCGGTTTTATTGAGCAATCATTAGTGTAGTGAAGGCCTATGGTTTTGCAGTGTGAAGTGCCTATAGACAGATGTTACTAATAAATACAATAAGATAGGGAGAGAAATAGGCTTCGCTGCTCCCCTTAAGTTGATGTAAATAAGGAACAGAGACTTCTGGGTAATTCCCATGTTTCCATGGTATCCGCTACAAAATTATTTTGATGATGGCTCAATAAAGCTGAAACCGGTCTGTGGTTGGCTCTCTGGTTTTGCATTTAGCTCATGGAATGCTGTAAAAACCTTTTATTGGATAAAGTATTTTGTAAGGGCTACCATGGAATCATGGGAATTACCCAGAAGTCATCATTCCTTGTTTGTATATACTAGTCTGCAGTTACGGACACAGTGCAGATCGCATCGGAGTGTACTGCGGGGAAGAGGTTCACAAGAAAGAGGTGCGCAGGGGAGGAGGGTTAAAGATGTGCCTGGGGGGTGGGGGTGGAAGATGTGCCAGCGGGTTGTGGTGGTGGGGAGATGCATGGCAGGGGGTGGGCCTGAAAGAATCGGAGGGTTACTGGTACTGTATGAAGCATGGTAACCTACAGAGGATGGTTCAGGCACCTGGGAAATGGTCAGGGGAACAAGTACCTATTACCAAAACTTAAATAAAATCGAATTTCCTACACACAAGCTATTTTGGAGATTCTGCATGTACAGTATATTCAAGGCTACTTTCAGTAACCCTCAAAAGAATGATTTGGTAACCCTCGAAAGTAGATTCGGTGACCCTCATTACTAGTTCCGTATTTTCAAGGGTTACCAAAAATATCAAAAGTTCGGAGCAGTTCAGATGGAACTTCGGAACCAGGAATTCCGAGTCAGAACTGGGTTCGAACTGGCCCAGGATCCCATCACTAAAAATATTATTTTTCATATTCATTCACTCCAAAATTAGGGAAATAAACAGGGAGATTCAATAAGATTTCTTATCGTTAAAAATGGTACTAATTTTATCCCAACCAATCAGAAGTTAGCTTTCTAATGTTAAATAAGATCTGATTGGTTGGGGCAAAATTAGCACCATTTTTAACAATAAGAACTTTTATTGAATCTCCCTGTTAGTGTTTACCATTACCATACATTATTGGTAGCAGAGACTGGTAGTTAACATAATTTTGTGACAAATCTGTATATTTAAATAAAAAATGTTGTCTTAATATCCAGTAGTTTATCTCTGAAACGAAATTCCAGACAAAAGTACAGAGCATCCTTAAAAACACTAGTTACCGTAGTTAATTCGTTTATTGTCACATGCACAGTTAACCATTACAGTCAGTGAAATGTAATATCAAGGCGCTTCAAGGCAATACACACATACAACATACTGTATACTACACTTCCAATACAGTTAAAAATATTAAAATAATAACTTAGCTCATAATACACTATTATCACCACCTGTATCTAAATGCCTGGGCTGATTTAAAATCCTGATAATCTGTGGATAAAAACTCTGCCTTAACTGTTCAATCCTTGTTCTAATATTACAGAATCTCTTCCCTGAATGTCATAATTGGAGCCATTCATTGATTCCCTGGATGAGAACTATCCTCTAAAATTTGTATTGCCCGCATCCTTCAAATACTTGGACCTGTAGGCAGTTCAATACCAGTGCATTCTGCTGCTCACATAGTATAGTATAGTATAGTAGTATAGTATAGTATAGTATTTGAGGTTGAATAAAGACATACGTCCATCCAGTTCAACCCATTTAGCAATATCCTCATACCCTGCCTAACTTTTGGTTGATCCAGAGGAAGGCAAAAAAAAACCCACCAAATTTATGAAGGGGGAAAAAATTCCTTCCGGAAATTTCCCTGGATCAACTCTACTTTATGTATCAATACCAGTAACTTGCAACATTCTTTGTTTGCAGAAACTCATCCAGCTTTTTTTTTAAAACTGACCAATGAACCTGCCATTACAACGTCCACTGGAAGACAGTTCCATAGCTTTACCGTTCTCACAGTGAAAAACCCTTTCCGAGCTTGAAGCCTAAACCTTTTTTCTTCAAGTCTTAAGGGATGTCCTCGTGTCCTTTGACATGTTCTATTGGTGAACAATGCCCAGATAGTTTATTGTATGGACCGTTAATGTATTTATACACAGTAATCATATCCCCACGCAAGCACCTTTTCTCCAGCGTACATAATTGTAACTTTTCCAGTCTCTCTTCATATTCAAGCTCCCCCAATCCCCTTATTAATTTAGTTGCCTCTTTCCCTACAGTCATGTTTAGAGCAATATCCAAACCCTGAAGTAAAACTCATAGATAATATACTTTCTAGGGTCCTCCGTACCCATACCAAATCTGCTCAGTTGTCTCGAATAAAATAATCTCTACCTAGCTCTGGAAACCTGGGCTTGGACATGCATAGTCCAGGTTAAGTCCTCTGTAAGGTATATCACCAGATACTTGAACTGCCCTACTCTTTCTACTAAAACATCATCCATGCAGTCTGTACAAATGCCTTCTCCTACTATAACTATAATCCACCACCATCTCTTTTGTTTTTTTTGTGTTTAACTGCAGCCCATTCTCCTTATACCATTCCACCAAGCTTTTCTTAAAATACTTAGACTTATCCACCTTTTTAATATAGCCCAATACAACTGTATCATCTGTGAAGTTTACAATCATGTTAAAATCAAATTTCTGCATGCATTCATAAGTAATAGCTATAAAACAGTGGGCTCCAATCGCATCCCTGCGGAACACCCACACTTAAAACTATAACTTGGGACACCTTAACCTCTACCTCAACCCCTTGCGATCTGCCTACTGTATAAGAAAGTCCAAATCTACATATCTTAATACTCAACCCCAAAACCTTTCAACTAGCACACTTGGTATTATTGTATTAAATGCAGAACTATAGTCTGCAAATGATAATCTTCTATGTACATGTATATGATGATTGATTTACACATTTAGAATGTTCGTCGTCTGAAGTACCAGAAGTGTGTACGGACCTTAACACACTTAACACACTAGCATAGATATTGTGATATATGGGGCCCAGGAATGTGCATTGATCATCTCTTTTCTTGTTTGTTCTAATGTTTTGGTCCACTATATGTTATAAAGTAATTTTGCCACAGGAGTGCTCCCCCTTTTGTGTATATATTGTAGCAGAGTTTCTCTGCAGGAAGATGGACCAAGATGGACCATGTGGTAGTAGCACCCCCAACACGTCCCTTTAATTGGAGGTCTTATGCCTTGAATACTAAGCATTGGATGAAAGGCCTCTTCCCTCCTTGTTAAAAGCCAGTAGGCGGGGGGAAGTGATAGCCTTCAATACTAATCCAATGCATGGTCAGGGAGACAACCTTCCCAAGAAAATGCAACCAAGCAGGGAGTGTCAGCCCAGATAAATGACCCAAGGTAAACTGTTAGGACCTTCCATACTGGGGTTACCTTGACGTGGTTGGAAGGCTTTTAACTTTTATGCATAAAATTGTAACTAAAAACCCCCATGTTTTTACTGTTTGCACTACCATAGATATTATGATATATGGGGCCCAGGAATGTGCATTGATCATCTCTTTTCTTGTTTGGACATTAACACACTGACACAGCTAAGGATTATTGGCATGTGACTTATTTTTGTGTGGTTGTAGTACTTTGTGTAGCCCTTAGTCTACTTTATCCTGGACCCGTATGACAGAATAACCTGTAGGAGACTGGAGATAACATCTAATGCTAGGATCCGACAGTATCAGGGCTTTATCGGCAGTGTGTGTAGCGTCTTTCCTGAACAAGTGCATGGCCACTGGGTGTTCCCATAGGCCTTCACAGTCGTTCAGGAAAGACTTAAAATTTCCCTCAGCCGTGGTAGTCTCTTTATAGGGGAGTCAACCGTGGTTGTTGTGCATAGGGACAAAGCTTGGAACTGTGTGTTCCATGATCTTTGAAAAATTATCTTGCAGATCCTGTCTGTCATCTTCCAAACATCTTTACTGTGTGTACCAAGTTTTAGAGTAGCTAGAGACATGGTTGATCAGAATGCCTATGATTATGTATGTGTTATTTATACTTCCTCAATCAGCCCTTTATTTATTGGAAGTTAACATTGTCTGCTAGAATAAGCTAGAAACGTTTTCTTGTGCAGCCAATTTCCCTGGATTATGTGCTTCCAGGTTCACTGATGGAAACCTATTTTTAAATTATTACCATCTAAACCTAGGAAAATGTCCAGCTGCTTACTATTTACACATAATACCATTGAGGAAAAAAATCCACATCTTACTCATGTCATGATCCAGCTGGGTCCCACCTAGATATAGGGCTGGACTCAAATTGTCTAACTCACTTATATCCTTGGCCTTTCCCCAGATTCCCAGACCATGAAGTGATGGTGTTGGAAAGGGATAAATCCCACATAAAAAAGTGTGATGCAAGCGCTTGCTGCGTATCAGGCCAAACAATCAATTGTGTTCGACCTTCACATCAAGCAGAGGATTTATTTTAAGGAACTCGGCCTCATAGATTTCATGTAATAGAGTAAAAACCTTTTATGTGTTCGGTCAGTGTAATAACAAAGAATTCATTTCACCCATTTTTAAGCTTTTTTCCACCCACTTGAATGATTACACAATTTTTACAGCATGACAGCTCGTCCTATATAGCCACTCCCTTTTAGAGAGATGTGCTGCGTTTAATAGCCTGAATGTAAGCAATTGACACCCTTTTTGAGTTAGACAAGTAAAAGGCATTTTAAATATTTGGACATTCTCACATTTTCCACCACTTTCATCCACATGTTGTTTGTTGCAGTGGAACAGATTTTTTTCTTATGAATGAATTATCTCATTACCTGCCTTGTATATTCATTTGGCCAAAGTAAGGTTACAAAAGTACAACCATTTGCATTTAGGTTATATACTGTAAAGTGTCGGCCAGGAGGAAGCGTGTGGTCTATAGGATGAACAGACATACGAACGGTTGGTCTGGACTGATATCATGACAGCATCCATGCTATTATTTTGATCGACTGATACGCTGAATTATCAGTCAATCAAGCCGAAATACCGCATGGTGTGTACCCAGCTTTAGTCTAAATTCAACTGCATGTGGTAAAAATCTTAGCAAACAGTAAGGCTGAGGCCACACTATGCCCGCCGACAACGTGTGTGTATTATCGTTCGTTTGCATTGCAATCCATACCCAACGACAACGTGTGTGTATTATCGTTCGTTTGCATTGCAATCCATACCCAACGACAACGTGTGTGTTTATCGTTCGTTTGCATTGCAATCCATACCGACGACAACGTGTGTGTATTACGTTCGTTTGCATTGCAATCCATACCGCCGACAACGTGTGTGTATTATCGTTCGTTTGCATTGCAATCCATACCCAACGACAACGTGTGTGTATTATCGTTCGTTTGCATTGCAATCCATACCCGACGACAACGTGTGTGTATTAACGTTCGTTTGCATTGCAATCCATACCCGACGACAACGTGTGTGTTTAGTGATTACGTTCGTTGCATTGCAATCCATACCGACGACAACGGGTGTGTATTATCGTTCGTTTGCATTGCAATCCATACCCGACTACAACCGTGTGTGTATTATCGTTGTTTGCATTGCAATCCATACCCGACGACAACGTGTGTGTATTATCATTGTTTGCATTGCAATCCATACCCGACGACAACGTGTGTGTATTATCGTTCGTTTGCATTGCAATCCATACCCGACGACAACGTGTGTGTTATATCGTTCGTTTGCATTGCAATCCATACCCGACGACAACGTGGTGTGGATTATCATTTGTTTGCATTGCAATCCATACCCACGACAACGTGTGTGTATTATCGTTCGTTTGCATTGCAATCCATACCCAACGACAACGTGTGGTAGAATCGTTCGTTTGCATTGCAATCCATACCCGGCGACAACGGTGTGTATTATCGTTCGTTTGCATTGCAATCCATACCCGACGACAACGTGTGTGGTATTATCGTTCGTTTGCATTGCAATCCATACCCGACGACAACGTGTGTGTATTATCATTGTTTGCATTGCAATCCATACCCAACGACAACGTGTGTGTATTATCATTTGTTGCATTGCAATCCATACCAACGACAACGGTGTGTATTATATTTGTTGCATTGCAATCCATACCGCCGACAACGTGTGTGTATTATCGTTCGTTTGAATTGCAATCCATACCCAACGACAACGTGTGTGTATTATCGTTCGTTTGCTTGCAACCATACCCGACGACAACGTGTGTGTATTATCATTGTTTGCATTGCAATCCATACCCACGACAAAGTGTGTGTATATCGTTCGTTTGCATTGCAATCCATACCCGCCGACAACGTGTGTGTATTATGTTCGTTTGCATTGCAATCCATACCCAAGACAACGTGTGTGTATTTCGTTCGTTTGCATTGCAATCCATACCACGACAACGTGTGTGTATTATTGTTCGTTTGCATTGCAATCCATACCCGACGACAAAGTGTGTGTATTATCGTTCGTTTGCATTGCAATCCATACCCGACGACAACGTGTGTGTATTATCATTTGTTTGCATTGCAATCCATACCCAACGACAACGTGTGTGTATTTATCGTTGTTTGCATGAACATACCCGACGACAACGTGTGTGTATTATCATTTGTTTGCATTGCAATCCATACCCGACGACAACGTGTGTGTATTAACGTTCGTTTGCATTGCAATCCATACCCGCCGACAAAGTGTGGTATTACGTCGTTTGCATTGCAATCCATACCCGACGACAAACGTGTGTGTATTATCGTTCGTTTGCATTGCAATCCATACCCGACGACAACGTGTGTGTATTATATGGTTGCATTGCAATCCATACCCGACGACAACGTGTGTGTATTAACGTTCGTTTGCATTGCAATCCATACCGACGACACGTGTGGTGTATTATCGTTCGTTTGCATTGCAATCCATACCCGACACAACGTGTGTGTATTATCGTTCGTTTGCATTGCAATCCATACCCGACGACAACGTGTGTGTATTACATTTGTTGCATTGCAATCCATACCCGACGACAACGTGTGTGTATTATCGTTGTTTGCATTGCAATCCATACCCGAAGACAACGTGTGTGTATTATCGTTCGTTGCATTGCAATCCATACCCGACGACAACGTGTGTGTATTATCATTTGTTTGCATTGCAATCCATACCCAACGACAACGTGTGTGTATTATCGTTCGTTTGCATTGCAATCCATACCCACGACAAAGTGTGTGTATTATCGTTCGTTTGCATTGCAATCCATACCCGACAACGTGTGTGTATTATCGTTTTTGCATTGCAATCCATACCCGACGACAACGTGTGTGGTATTACGTTCGTTTGCATTGCAATCCATACCCGACGACAACGTGTGTGTATTATCATTGTTTGCATTGCAATCCATACCCAACGACAAAGTGTGTGTATATCATTTGTTTGCATTGCAATCCATACCCAACGACAACGTGTGTGTATTATCATTTGTTTGCATTGCAATCCATACCCGCCGACAACGTGTGTGTATTATCGTTCGTTTGAATTGCAATCCATACCCAACGACAACGTGTGTGTATTAATCGTTCGTTTGCATTGCAATCCATACCCGACGACAACGTGTGTGTATTATCATTGTTTGCATTGCAATCCATACCCAACGACAACGTGTGTGTATTATCGTTCGTTGCATTGCAATCCATACCCGACGACAAGGTGTGTGTATTATCGTTCGTTTGCATTGCAATCCATACCCAAGACAACGTGTGTGTATTATCGTTCGTTGCATTGCAATCATACCCAACGACAACGTGTGTGTATTATTGTTCGTTTGCATTGCAATCCATACCCGACGACAACGTGTGTGATTATCGTTCGTTTGCATTGCAATCCATACCGACGACAACGTGTGTGTATTATCATTTGTTTGCATTGCAATCCATACCCACGACAACGTGTGTGTTATATCGTTCGTTTGCATTGCAATCCATACCCGACGACAACGTGTGTGTATTATCATTTGTTGCATTGCAATCCAACCGACAATGTGTGTGATTATTGTTCGTTTGCATTGCAATCCATACCCGACGACAAACGTATGTGTATTATCGTTTCGGTTTGCATTGCCAATCCTACCCGACGACAACGTGTGTGTATTATCGTTCGTTTGCATTGCAATCCATACCCAACGACAACGTGTGTGTATTATCGTTCGTTTGCATTGCAATCCATACCCAACGACAACGTGTGTGTATTATCGTTCGTTTGCATTGCAATCCATACCCGACGACAACGTGTGTGTATTATCATTTGTTTGCATTGCAATCCATACCCGACGACAACGTGTGTGTATTATCGTTCGTTTGCATTGCAATCCATACCCGACGACAACGTGTGTGTATTATCGTTCGTTTGCATTGCAATCCATACCCGACGACAACGTGTGTGTATTATCATTTGTTTGCATTGCAATCCTACCCAACGACAACGTTGGTGTATTATGTTCGTTTGCATTGCAATCCATACCCAACGACAACGTGTGTGTATTATCGTTCGTTTGCATTGCAATCCATACCCGGCGACAACGTGTGTGTATTATCGTTCGTTTGCATTGCAACCATACCCCGACAACGTGTGTGTATTATCGTTCGTTTGCATTGCAATCCATACCCGACGACAACGTGTGTGTATTATCATTTGTTTGCATTGCAATCCATACCCAACGACAACGTTGTGTATTATCATTGTTTGCATTGCAATCCATACCCAACGACAACGTGTGTGTATTATCATTTTGTTGCATTGCAATCCATACCCGCCGACAACGTGTGTGTATTATCGTTCGTTTAATTGCAATCCATACCCAACGACAACGGTGTTGTATTATCGTTCGTTTGCATTGCAATCCATACCCGACACACAACGTGTGTGTTTATCATTTGTTTGCATTGCAATCCATACCCAACGACAACGTGTGTGTATTATCGTTCGTTTGCATTGCAATCCATACCCGCCGACAACGTGTGTGTATTATCGTTCGTTTGCATTGCAACCATACCCAAGACAACGTTTGTGTATTATCGTTCGTTTGCATTGCAATCCATACCCACGACAACGTGTGTGTATTATTGTTCGTTGCATTGCAATCCATACCCGACGACAACGTGTGTGTATTATCGTTCGTTTGCATTGCAATCCATACCCGACGACAACGTGTGTGTATATCATTTGTTTGCATTGCAATCCATACCCAACGACAACGTGTGTGTTATTATCGTTCGTTTGCATGCAATCCATACCCGACGACAACGTGTGTGTATTATCTTTGTTTGCATTGCAATCCATACCGACGACATGTGTGTGTATTATTGTTCGTTTGCATTGCAATCCATACCCGACGACAACGTATGTGTATTATCGTTCGTTTGCATTGCAATCCATACCCGACGACAACGTGTGTGTATTATCGTTCGTTTGCATTGCAATCCATACCGACGACAACGTGTGTGTATTATCGTTCGTTTGCATTGCAATCCAACCCTACGACCACAACGTGTGTGTATTATCATTTGTTTGCATTGCAATCCATACCCGACGACAACGTGTGTGTATTAATCTTTGTTTGCATTGCAATCCATACCCGACGACAACGTGTGTTATTATCGTTCGTTTGCATTGCAATCCATACCCGACACAACGTGTGTGATTATCGTTCGTTTGCATTGCAATCCATACCCGACGACAACGTGTGTGTATTATCATTTTTTTCATTGCAATCCATACCCAACGACAACGTGTGTGTATTATCGTTCGTTTGCATTGCAATCCATACCCACGACAACGTGTGTGTATTATCGTTCGTTTGCATTGCAATCCATACCCGGCGACAACGTGTGTGTATTATCGTTCGTTTGCATTGCAATCCATACCCGACGACAACGTGTGTGTATTATCGTTCGTTTGCATTGCAATCCATACCCGACGACAACGTGTGTGTATTATCATTTGTTTGCATTGCAATCCATACCCAACGACAACGTGTGTGTATTATCATTTGTTTGCATTGCAATCCATACCCAACGACAACGTGTGTGTATTATCGTTTGTTTGCATTGCAATCCATACCCGCCACACGTGTGTGTATTACGTTCGTTTGAATTGCAATCCATACCCAACGACAACGTGTGTGTTATTATCGTTCGTTTGCATGCAATCCATACCCACGACAACGTGTGTGTATTATCATTTGTTGCGCAATCCATACCCAACGACAACGTTGTGTATTATCGTTCGTTTGCATTGCAATCCATACCCGCCGACAACGTGTGTGTATTATCGTTCGTTTGCATTGCAATCCATACCCAATGACAACGTGTGTGTATTATCGTTCGTTTGCATTGCAATCCATACCCAACGACAACGTGTGTGTATTATTGTTCGTTTGCATTGCAATCCATACCCGACGACAACGTGTGTGTATTATCGTTCGTTTGCATTGCAATCCATACCCGACGACAACGTGTGTGTATTATCATTTGTTTGCATTGCAATCCATACCCGACGACAACGTGTGTGTATTATCGTTCGTTTGCATTGCAATCCATACCCGACGACAACGTGTGTGTATTATCATGTGTTTGCATTGCAATCCATACCCGACGACAATGTTGTGTATTATGTTCGTTTGCATTGCCATCCATACCCGACGACAACGTTGTGTATTATCGTTCGTTTGTTGCAATCCATACCCGACCAACGTGTGTGTATTCGTTCGTTTGCATTGCAATCCTACCCGACGACAACGTGTGTGTATTATCGTTCGTTTGCATTGCAATCCATACCCGACGACAACGGTGTGTTATTATCGTTCGTTTGCATTGCAATCCATACCCGACGACAACGTGTGTGTTTATTATCTGTTTTGCATTGCAATCCATACCCGAGAACGGTGTTTCGTGCTTCATCCTACCTACACACGTGTGTGTATTATCATTTGTTTGCATTGCAATCCATACCCAACGACAACGTGTGTGTATTATAGTTCGTTTGCATTGCAATCCTTGCTATTTTGCTTAATCAGAACACATGCCACCCACTTTAACATGCGCTGCTCTGTGATTCTCACTGTCTAATGGAAGGCAAGCACGATTGTTAGCGTGTGAGAAAACGCGGTAGCCTGGCCTAGCCCTAACTGCCCCAAATCAGCATGCCATATCAACTTATGGAAGTTTTGTCATTAGATACATCAGGTAAATAGAGCAACACGAAGTCAGACAGGTAAGAACCCTTCCCCAGTCAAGATTTTTCTTCAGCCGAACCAATAGGCACTGGGTGCTAGCTTAGGGAGCCTGGGAAACTTTTTTCAAGGGTGTCTGGACAACTGCAGGCATTTGCTGTAATAAATCCCCATAACTAGGTGGAATTTGGTAATCGGCTCCTAAGAAAAGATGAAGAGCTGCACTTAAAGATAACTGCTTCACATTTGTGTTTCTTGAACACCAAAGTTCAAATTGGCCTCACTTCAGCCAAAACCCCCATGAAACCCTTCCATACTTATTAGTCATTTTTCTTGTTTGAACATTTTGGCCCGCTTCAACAATCAGTTCCTTGTACAGTGAATATTTCACATGAACAGGAGGTTGTGTGATAATAATAATGTGCCAGAATGGAGAGAGACACCTACCCGTCCACCAGTCCATATACTGGAAGGATTACATAAATGTATTAAGTAGATATCAGGGGGATCTATAATTCACATGGGGGAATGACAGCTCACTCCTACCTCCCTGTGTGCAATAGAAATAGGCTAGTGCAGCTCTACACTTGGCGTGACGTCCGTCTTGGATGGTGGGATGTTGGGTCAGTCTGCCGATCAGCTGTTAGAACCAGCAAGTGCGGCGCTTGCAGGTAAGGTCAGTGTAGAGTTGCATCTGTCTATTTCAGTTGCACACAGGAAGATTGGGATAAGCTCCCCTACCTCCCTGTAAATTATAGATCCCCCTGACATTTACTTAATACATTAGTTTTAGTGTCCCATTTATAGTCTCATAATACTGGGCCATATCAGGAAAAATGAAGTACAGGGACAAAGGAATGAAAAGTAAGCAAGGTGTTTGGTTTTCTGTCAGCCATGTTAATCCGTGAATATGCACACATACTGTATTTATAAACATTCCCACGTGTCTGAATGGATTCACTATCGTTATCCTGTGTAGGTGGATTGGGAAAGTTCTGTGCAAAGCCCCAAGTGAATCCGCTTTTTGGTATTAGGTTTCTTTACAAATAACAACACAATGTGGAACAGTGCAATTCCGCAGAGAAGAATCTAAGCAATGAAACCCATTGTTCAAAGATTTAACCTAATACAAGGAAAGTAGAGTTGGGGCAGAGAGACGTATAAGATAAAATCAGCTTGTTTTGTTAGAGGTGGGAAACCCAGGAAGGATTCGAACAACCTTAAGTCATCAGCTGACATGAAATCACTCTGTTTACCGTGTATATACAGCTGCAAAGAGCCGTGCGGGGTGGCTTTGTATGTCCCTTGCTTTATGGTACTTATCAAAGGACAAATAAACACAGCAAACAGAGGAGAGAAGCATCAAAGTAAGAAGTAACTTCACTGTTTAGGAAACACTAAAATGTATATTGTGTTGGAATCTTTCTCTTGCCCAATTATAAAATCTGTTTTCCCAGATACCAGATGTTATATACCGGTACTTCCCATAGTTTCTTTCTATCATCCCAGTTTCTACTTTTTCCTTTATTTGCAAATTATATTGTAAGTAATTGTTCATTTTCCCTGAATTATAAACTGTTGGAAAATCAACGTCCATCCCATTAATGATTTGTTCTGCAGCCTTTATTATTGGATTTTTTATTTGTTTCCTTCCATCTGAATGATTTGGCGAAATGTGAGCCTAGAAATGTCCAGTCGTGGTCTTGTTCAGTGCAATGGTGATATGTGATTTGGGGGGTTGTTTGGAGGTTGGGGTTCATGTTTTAAAGGAGAATGTCTGATACTACAGGACAATGTCTTATACTAGTTGTCTGACGTATCTTTGTGTTTGGTAACATTGGGATTCTCAGCATATTTTATAAGTTTGCAGTTTTTAAAAGCAGGTGTGTGTCCGGGACTGTGCAAATTTTGATTTGAATTTTTTAGTTTATCTTACTTGGGTTCTGTCTGATAAAAGTCAAGGATCTTAAGCTGGGTACACACAGTACAGATCATTGAAAGATGACAGAGGGGATCTGCAAGATCTGCATACACACAGTCCTGAGCGTTCTCCCTATGAACATCATAGGGAGAACACTCAGGACTGTGTGATTCCCTCGGCAACGCTAGACTCCTCTATAGGGAGTCTAGCGTGGCCAATGGAAATTTTCGGTCTTTCCCTAACGAGCATACGGCCGACACAATCGTTCGGAAACGAAGGTACACACAGTACCGATAAAGCCCACGGTACCGTTACTGTGTGTACCCAGCTTAAGTGCAGAATAGCTTTATCAAATCTGCTAATCTGAAACCAGT
Organism: Hymenochirus boettgeri; assembly: GCA_019447015.1. Classification (NCBI taxonomy): domain Eukaryota; kingdom Metazoa; phylum Chordata; class Amphibia; order Anura; family Pipidae; genus Hymenochirus; species Hymenochirus boettgeri. The sequence continues at coordinate 348,738,274 of CM033469.1, forward strand.
TAGCTTTTATATCAGAGTAAATGGAACAGTGGTATTGTGGTATCCTGACTGAGCGTTCGGCACTTCTCACCAGTCGTCCAGGAGAAAGGACTATCAGAGGGCTGCACGATCAGCAGTGGTTTTTTGGACATGTCCGATCATGCGATTTGAATGAAACGGCCGGTCACGTCCGAAAAACCATGCAATAATTTCAGCCCGATCGACCGATACACTGAACTATAAATATACAGTATTGCATGGTGTATACCCGGTTTAACATTTAGCACTATGGCAGCATTTTTACAGGTGATGCAAAGTGCGGTGCACCACTAGAGTTGACAGATCTGTCTAACATTTTGGTGGCTGTCGCTGGAGTGTTTGAGTATGGACCATTCCTGGATGTCTTCTTTACCATTTTCAGGCCATAGATAGACCAATCTGGCACTAATATGTCAATGTTCAATGGATACATGAGGATTACTAACTAACCATCATTACTGTTAACCAGTAACCAGTTGTGAACAAAGAAAATAAACATCTTGTTCCCTTGATGAGGAAAACAACAGAGACCTGATTTAAAACTAGCCAATAAATATTCTACCATGTTAAAAATAACTTGGCCATAGGGAGTAACTGTTTTAAAGGAAAACAACCATATAAGTGTCCTTGTTTACTTATAGATAATGTCCAGTTGCTTTAGTTATACCCATGCTATGCCCGTGCTACAGAGTTACTCAGACTAATCAATGTAAAATGTTCATTAGTAGCATTACTATAGTTGTATTAAAGGTGTGGCATTTTCTAAGGGCTACCATGCAAACATGGAAATTACCTAGAAGTCTCCATTCCTGATTTATAGTTGTATTATACAGAATTTGAATTACTCTGATGTAAAGGGGAAGTTCATTGCAATGCTTTTCAGAAAAAAGAGCAGTATTTTTCCATCCTATGACCTTATCCTGCCCATTCAGCATTTTATCTGTGTATAAATAAATTCTTCTGAAATACTGACTTCCTGTTTGCAGGACCCCTAATAGAGACCTTTATGGTTTTGCCCTTGACCCAGCGCCTGGGTTGATTCAGTTGCTCAGTAGAGATCTGAGCATCTTTGACCCATTTAACAGCCTGTTAGGAACATTCCAAGGAAGTGGTGCATCCTGGGAAGAAGAAGGACTGTTAGAACCTGAAATGGCAGCTCACTAATGACAACAGCAGAGAACAGCAAAGGGTATGAAATCAACTAATTTTTCAAAATGGGAGAGAATATGTAGAATAACTAAGTATGCATTACACAAACTTACAATTTAACAAATATTGATAATTTCCACTGAACTGTCCCTTTAAGGATTACATAATAGCGACTGCCACTGTTTGTACATGGTAAGACTGGATAGTCTTGATATCACTAGATATTATTAGTTGGTTTGATATCATTGCATTGCTGCTCGTTGTGGTTTTACACATATGACCTGATGAACATTATTAGCAGATACTAAGGCCGGACATGAGGTGTAAATACCATTTTAATAACTGCATCTTATACTGTTGGTTCCCTTTTCCAATTGTTCCCTTAGAGCTCTGACACTATGTCGGCTCTTACACCTGGCTATTTATATCTTTATTTTGTAGGAAGCATCACATCAAAATGAAACATCACATCAACCTTTAAGTCACATTGGAGCATTCTCAAAATGTTCCATGGGTAAGGCAACAACATTATCTAATGCAGTAGCACGACATTGGTGACATTGCCAAAACCTATTATGCAACATAGGCTGGTCCTAAAATGCCTTTGCTTCAAGTAAAAGGAAATAGTGTGGGACAGACAAACAAGACCAGACGATAATTTTTATTATAGACAACTAATAATTCAACAGAACCTTGAGCTCACTCTAGTCAATAACCATCATAACTATAGCTCCTCAACATACTATATCATGAATGTACATTTAGCTTCCCCATCAACGCCATGGGGGAATTAAATCACATAATGAATATGTATTATTGCTGATGAGGTTATTAATAAAAGGTTAAGTTCTGGTTTTAATGGAATGGAATTAGTCACTGTCCTATCTACTTAACTAACATTTGGTATTTACATTTACTTAAATGTCCCATCGTTTAGCTGCATTAATGAAATTCTATAAAAATTCAATTTTATGGGGGGGAGTGTTGGTGGTTAAACATGATTCAAATTTTCTGTCTCTCTCGTCTTCTCTTATTGAAACATATATTAGTAGCACGTTGTGTACACATTTACACACGGCTCCCCATAAGGATGTATACAGGTATGCAAGCACCTCTACATTTTACTAAAAACGAAAGCCCTGAATATTGTGCCAGGGCATTGATGTGTCTTTTATAGGCATTAAGGGATTTTGCCATGATGTCAACATCAAGCTGGCAATACTACACACAAGTAAACAATAATTTCATCTTCTTTGCTCATAACTCATTTGCCTAATTCCTTTTAACCAGGCTTAACTGTCAAGTATTATAGAAGGACCTATAAATATAGAATATTCCTTACCAATGTGATTTCCCAGCACCACACATTTCTTTGTAGGCTTCTGTGCTGTGCAGAGGATATGTGAAAATACGATAACGGGGATGCGCACTTCAATAAGATATAATACTTTTATTGTGACAATGCAGTGCACAACGTTTCGGGGTTATCCCCCTTCCTCAGGTGCATCAGGTTCAGAGGATACTGACATTTTTGCAACTTAATCTTAAGTACGGTCCTTGTAATAATAATATATATTGATGAAAAGATCCAGCATGCTAAATGTAAGCCTTTTCTTCAGTAAGTTACTACCATGATTACTTATTACTTATAGAAGAAAGCAGCTGTCCAGAGTGCTTAAAGGGGAACTGTGGTCTCCAAACAGCTTTATTTTAAATGAAAGGCCAGGTTCATACCTTTAAAACGAGCCACCAACCACCTCTCTACATGCTGCACAGCCCAAAATATGAAGAAATCTCTGATCAGAAAGTTAGAGGGTGAAGGTTCTGAATCTGCGGTCAGAAATACTATTTCCTCCTATAATCTGTGGTTGGCACATGCTCAGTGCATAACTGAAGGGTAGGAGGGGTGTGGGGAGAACAGCACAGCCCACAGCACTGCTTTTTTTAATGTCTCCCACTTGCTGGCCCTTCCCCATTGTGGGCCCTGTGTCCCCTCACCTTGCAGCCCCCTGTGGCCCCTCCCACTCACTGACTCTGTGGCTCCGCTGTGGCACTCGTGGCTCCTGTGGCCCCTCGAGTGGGAGGGGCCCCAGAGCCATGAGTGGGAGGGGCCCAGGAGCCATGAGTAGGAGGGGCCCCAGAGCCATAAGTGGGAGGGGCCCTGGAGCCATGAGTGGGAGGGGCCCCAGATCTGTGAATGGGAGGGGCCCCAGAGTCCATGAGTGGGAGAGGCCACGGGAGGCTGCAAGGGAAAGGGGCTGCATGGGGAGGGGCCATGGGGGCCCACGAGGAGGAGGAAACACAGAAGAGGGACTGTCACATGGTTTCAGTGCAGGAAGCAGAAAGTGAAGGGGATCTGGTGATGCTGCAACCATATCACATATATAAATGTAAATATCTTCAAAACTATGTAAAATAAATAATGAAAGTAAATTACAAAAATCCTCAGGAAAGCAATTCCTGTCAATTTACCTAAAGTCATTTTTGGACCACAGTTACCTTTTAAGGTAAGTTCTGACATTTAAGTTTTATTGTTGGTCTCTAATTATCTTTGAAGTCCCGTAGTCAATAACCTGAGCATTTCTGGTATTGCAATCAACAACTAATCATAAAGTTAAACAGACCTAAAAAATATTAAAAGACAATAGGGTTAGTAACAGTAAATTACATTAGATTACATTAGAGAGTTCGGAAATAACTCATTTTATTAAAGGATAAAATCATGAAGGGTATTGTTGGAATGTACATGATTCTGTTAACATAAATAAATAAACGCTGTTAGTAGAGATGTTTCCAGTGAATAAAAATAATTAGCTCCTAAAATTAGAAAAAAAACTTAATTTTCAGAATAGCAAAGTTGCAATTCCTTTAAAGTGCATGTCCACCCTTAAAACAAAAAAACTGGTGACTCATCAGTAATCTGCCGCAACCCTAAATGCTGTCTTTACCAGTTTATTACTGCTATTTGTAGCCATTTATTTAATGATAAGTTCTATTCTTTTTCTGGCTAAAGTATCTGCCTACTCCCTCTGCTCTATGAGCTTTTTATAAACTTGAACATGTGCAGTGGAGGCAGCAGGTGAAAAAGCAGTCATTCATTGGTTGTGATGTCACAACCTTGATTGCCTGCATGGAGGGAGAGGGCAGCTTACTTTGGGTTGGGTGCAGGTAACTGACAAGAGACCATTTTTTTGTTGTAAGGGTGGATATTCCCGTTAGCTTGACAAAGGACCTGGGTGGTCCGAAACGTTGCTGGTTCACTTCTGTGATAATATAGCCATGCAATGGCAAAAAATGTAATCAGACTTTTAAAGGAATTTGAAATAAATGATATATTTTATGAGTGCTGCTCACTTGGAATTTTTCTGATGGATGGAGTACAAGAGGTTAAAGTACAGAGCTTGCACCATGTTTGAGGCCCAGATGAACGTGTGCTGGTGTTAAAAGCTTCTTTGGATTCCCTTTAAGCTTCTCTTTTATGTTCATTGCAAATCTACACAGGTGGATTGATAAAAGAAAGAAACCTGCAGCCAGTTAAGTTATTGTATTAGATGGACCAGACCACACTGAATATTGTACAAACAGTACAGGAAGTGAGGGGAATGTTTGTTCCTTGAGCCAAGATTTAAAAGCCACATTAATGGCAAAATTAAGTGTTGTTGCATTTTGTAGATTAGCTTTCAATTCTGAATTAATTTTAAAGTACAGAAAGTAGATTTCACAGTGCAATGAACTCACAGTGTGGGTTCATCTATAGACTGTGTATTCGCTGTAAACAGCAGATTTTTTTATTGCCAGAGGTGTTGGCAATTACAATGTTTCTGTAGTAAAAAAATAGAGCAAATATATTTATTTTGTTTAAAGCCCTTTTACCAGCATCAGAGTTAGATTACAAGAAAAAAATGATTTCTTATTTAGTCATTTTTAATTGAATTTTTAGTAAACCAAGACAAGTTTAGTAACTAACCACATTCTCTCATGGCACCTTTATGGTAGTGCGCAATGTGAAACTATTCAGATGTCTTTATGTACAGTATGTAGCTTCATGGGTACAGAATTAGATCAGACCATTTCATGGTCACACAAAGGACCCTTTTATTAAATTTTACAAAAAAATATCAGCAACCAACATTCAAAGCTCTGTACACACACTAGATTTTAAAATGATTTGATAATTAAAAACAATCATTAGACAATCGGTCCAACAAAATGTCTTTTTTCCTATTTTTAGGAATGGGAGGGGGAGCTCAAACGAGATCGCCCCCCCTGATCCCCAATATGGTTTAGTCATTCAGATCACTAAATCACTAAACAATGACAATGGGAGCCACCATTAGACTGTCAGTTGAAGCAGTCATTTCATTGGCCACTTCAGCCGACAATTATCTAACATGCATACAGGGTTTAAATCTTAAAGGGTATCTCCACCAAGAAAAAATGTTTTTCTGTAGTGTAGGGCACCCTAGCTCACCCCCAACTGCCATGTTTGTTTTGCAGCAGCAGAAATGTACTTACATTGCTTTGTTACCCCAGCACTCTGATCTCGGCACTCTGCTTGCCGGAAGTTGCAAGTAGGGGCCGGACCAGCAGCCGCATGTGATTACCTGAGAGAAAGCGAATCACAGACGTGGCTGCCGGCAATGCAGAAGGCTCCCGGAGAGGAGACAGTCCTATATGGACTCTGCTATCCTCCTGGTGGCCACTTTTTTGGACTTTGGGGGGGATTACAGGAGAACCATTTGGAGCTAGGATGTAAGGTAAGGATTTTTATGCACTACAGAGTGGGGCCAGTAGTGGGGGGAATTATAGTTTTGGAGGTGGACATGCCCTTTAAACTACTCAGTGGGGCCAGTAGTGGGTTATATTTTAGTTTGGGGGGTGGACGTGCCCTTTAACCATTCACAGCGAAATTATAATTAGTTTCTTTGTTTTATGTCCTGGAGTAAATTTATTCCAGCTACTGTATATATTCTTTGTTATACTGTATATATTTTTCTGGCTGATTTAAGTGTGGCCTTTATCAAATAACCTTTTTTACCCTTGAAAGCATTTGTCAGCCACAACAGTTCAAACAAAGCCCACCACATAGTATATTTCTATTCTTATATAATAAGCCTAAGAGAGCTTACAGTCTAGTACTGGAACACACAGACTAATTTTATATCCAACAATATAGCAATCAATATCATCAATAATTGGATGTGATATATTGATATGTCCAATTGGCTACAGATTTCTAGACACATCTAGCCAATCATACTGAAACATGATTTGGCAATTATCGGTCCCAGAGTATTGGTCTCTGCCCAGCCCAACCCAACAGAACAGAGCTGCCTTGGCCTCGGATATTTATTTGCCTGGGTGACATATGGTAATGTACTCTAGTGTTAAAAGTGTACCACACTAATAAAGTCTCTATGGGGCCCTATAGTTGAAAGAGATCTTCACTTAACCCTGTATGGAGTGTATGGAGTGCATGTAGCTACTTCAGAGAGGGGATGTTATGGCTATGGTACTGCTGCCTGCTAAGAATGGAGGATGGAAATGGAACCAGCTTAGCTTTACTCACAATAATGTGGTGATAGATGGACACCTTTATCCAGTGACCCCTGATGGCAGCCCTGATCACTGCAAACACAGACACACATTTAGCTGCCACCTTGTTGTATCCAGGCACCATGTCAGACCAGTAAAGGCAACAGCAAATAATAGTAAATTGTCAGTGGTGAGAGAGAGAAAGGACAGAAGATTAGCATAGTCAGGCAGAAAACATGTCACACCCTTCACAACATGGAGACTTGAATCTATGACTGATGCTCCGGTTTCATGTGTGTGACAAATAGATGTTATCATTGAAAATATTATAATATTGTTTGTAAAAGAGTGCACTTTATAATAGAAAGCTACTATGCATTATATATAGTGGATAATTTATAAGAATATGAAATATTCTAGAGGAGTTCTGTTACTATAAAAGGCGGCATGCCCAGTGACTTCTAATATCCATATTATGTATAGTGGGGGATACATTATAACCTACTAATTTGTAAGAGTTAAAACCAAGAGAAAGAAAGCGATATGCCAACATAGTTAGGCAGGAGCTCATGACGGGGCAGGCTCTGGGAGAGAAGGTAGTGTGAAAATAGAGGGAGGGGGGGGGCGGGGTTAAGAAGAAGGACAAGGGCTTGGAAAGGGTTAAGAAAGTGGCGGGAGAAAACTGGAGAATAGGAGGGGCTAATAACGGAGGCCATTTCAAAACTAAAGGAGAAGAGTGGAGCACAGTAACCAATGGCGCTTACTAACCTTCAACTGGAGCGACTCTTGGACCGCATACGCCAAGGAGCACGATGTGGAGAACAGTGGATTCAGGACCTTATGAATCAGCCAGTCTTGCAGCCATCAAACCCGAGTACGTCTTCGGAAGTAACAGCTCCAATCCCAGCTACGCCTATGCCAGCCAGGCCTAGAAGGACTAGGCCTCCACAGAGGTTGAGCCCCTCCACGAGTCCCGATTCCAGGAGACCTCGGCTACGCTCTGTATCACCTCAGCCACGGGTCAGGAGATTGCCAGCCGCTAACAGCCATCCGGTACCCCCGGCCCCTCAGAGAACCCGGACGCGCGACACCAGGAGGAGAAGCCGCATTCACACTGCAGTTCCCGTCAGCGCAGACATTACAGCAGCGGCTTCACAAATGGAGAACTTGGACAGCGCTCCACAGGCATCGGGCCCTTACAACACTGCGGGGGCTGTCCTCCTCACGGCACCCACTGCGGACGGACCACAAGGGGTTTCGAGTGGGTCAGCTACTACAGTCGCCAGGAGACCTAGAGGGACTGTAGGAACATTGGAACGAGTGGTGGGTCTGGCCCGCGGACAACCACTTCCTCTGCTTACTCCTCAAAGGGGGGACTGGATATTGGGCGTATCCTCCGTACTCCTGCCCAATCAGGGTGAGGATTCTGCCAGGCCTCTGTTGGAGGAAGGCAGCAGCGCTACAGGAGGAATCCCAGGATTAATACAGGACACAAGAACACAGTTTCCTTCGGGACCCCAGCCACCTATAACATCAGGTGAGACTCTGAATGTTGTTGATTCTGGGCCAGTTGGGGTTAGGGGAGATTTAGACAACTTTTTACAAGGTTTAAAGGTTTTATTAGGTAGATGGGAAGCTTCGAAGGAACTTCCGTCACAAGTGGGGGTATGGAGGGCAACAGAAAATGTATTGGGGGAGGGAAGGAATGTTTCAGCTGCTAGTGGACTGCAAGACATTTGGAGTGGCGCTTCTTTAGGACAACAAGGTGCGGGAAACTCTGCAGGTGTTCCCGAGGGTCTGTTGGGAGGATTAGAGAATTCAGAAGTACAAGTTGGTACTTACGTCTCTACTACAGGCAGTCTAGCTTTTGGACAACCACAAACAAAAGAACATGGTCAAAATGTTAGTTCGCATGGGTTAAGGGGTTCTGGCCCATTAGTACCTATGGTGACGGATTTGGAAGTTACAAAAAAAGGAGTGGAGCAACCAGAACGGTATATATCTGATCAGGCTTGGAGCACCACCTATGTGTGCTTAGAAGGTCCATTAGGGGCCCACCTTAAACAAGAAATCAAGGAAAAGATTTGGCAGCGAGAGTACATAGATATCTTTACACTACTTCCATTAGAACGCTTTAACATAGATAAATGGGAAAAAGGCAAAGAGCATAGGAAAGAGGAAGACGAGGATCGCAGGAGGTATCGGCTTATTCCCCGTTCTTTCAACAATTGGCTTCAAGCCTTTTGCATTCTAGGAAGCATATTGGGACAGAAACATCCAGAGCTTTGTTCTGGCCTTTTCTGTTACGTGGAAACTATAGGTGAAGCTCATCGGGTCTATGGCGGCAACGCCTGGCTTAGGTATGATGAGCAATTCCGTCAGAGGATGGCCGTATGAGCCAATGTACAGTGGGACCACAGGGATATAGGGCTCTGGATGAAGATAATGGTAGCCTCCAGGTCCCTATCATCTTCAGGTACTTCTCAGCCCTTTCTTGGCAGGCCCGACGGAGCAATGGCACCTTCGTCGGGCGCAGGAAAAAAGGGATTATGCTGGTCATACAACGACAGCGTCTGTCGTTGGGGATCATCATGTCGCTTTCGACATGACTGCACAGTATGCGGCGGGTCCAACCACCCAGCATTTAGATGTTTTAGGAGATCACGGCCAGGCCCTAGTGGAAGCGAGGTTTTTGGTAAAAGGGACGACGCCGGTGAGGCTAGAAGAAATGCGCCCATTTCTAAATAAGTATCCTGATAGACAGAAAGCAGCTCTTCTAGTTCAGGGCTTTGAACAAGGTTTTATTATTCCTAGCGATAAAGTTGGGGGTTTTTCATCCAGATCAAATTTAAAATCAGCCAGGGACAACCTTTGGTTAGTGAGAGAAAAATTTTTAAAGGAAGTGGAGCTGGGCAGGATGGCTGGCCCCTTTTCTGAGCCACCATTATGGGACTTAGTCATATCACCCTTGGGTCTGGTCCCCAAAAAAGAAGCTGGAAAATTTTGCATGATCCAACACCTTTCTTTTCCAGAGGGCTCGTCCGTGAATGACGGCATTGATGAGGAATGGACGAAGGTCTCATATACCTCTTTCGATAAGGCACTGAAATTGGTTCGTCGGGCCGGGAGGGGAGCACTCATGGCAAAGGCAGATGTCGAATCGGCATTTCGGCTATTGCCGGTCCATCCCGATAGCCTTCACCTTCTGGGTTGTGCGTTAGGAGATGAGATCTTCATTGATCGCTGCCTTCCCATGGGTTGCTCCATTTCCTGTGCCTATTTTGAGGCCTTCAGTTCATTCTTAGAGTGGGTAGTTCGAGAGGAATCAGGAAACTCATCAATAATACATTACCTGGATGATTTTTTCATTGTGGGCCCTCCAGATTCAAGGGTGTCCATCTATTCATTAGAGATTTTAAAAAGAGTTTTTTCCCGATTTGGGGTGCCATTATCAATTGACAAGACGACAGGCCCTAAGGCAAATATGATATTCTTAGGCATAGAAATTGACGCAGTGGAGATGGTGAGCAAACTGCCTAGAGCCAAGATGATAGACATCAGTAACAGATTGCAGGAGGCCCTAAGGGCCAAAAAGTTAACTTTACGCCAGGTGCAGTCCTTACTGGGCAAACTTTCGTTTGCCTGTTGCATTATGCCTATGGGGAGAATATTTTGTAGAAGGCTAGCGCTATCGACGAACAGAATTGCGAAGCCACACCATTTCGTTCGATTAACAAGACACATTAAAGCAGATCTGCGGGTTTGGGCAAATTTTCTGGCTAGCTACAATGGCCGAGCTATCTGGCTCGAAAACCAACAGACAGCTGCAGAGCTGGAACTATTTACAGACGCGTCAGGTTCTGTGGGTTTTGGAGCCTATTTCCGCGGGCAATGGTGCGTAGGTCAGTGGCCGGAGAATTGGGTTGAGCTAGGACTTACCCGAAATATGGCCCTTTTAGAGCTCTTTCCTATAGTTGTCTCTCTGGAATTGTGGGCACCCCACCTGGAAAATAAGAAAGTGCTTTTTAGGTCAGACAATATGGCCGTTGTCAACTGTATAAATCATTGCTCTGCAACTTCCGATCCCGTCATAAACTTAATGAGACAGCTGGTCCTGAAATGTCTGAAGCATAATGTCTGGGTTAGAGCAGCACATGTACCCGGTACTTTCAACACAATTGCAGATGCTCTCTCTCGCCTACAGATAGATCGCTTCTGGGAGTTGGCACCCAAGGCAGAGTTGAAGCCCGTTCCATGTCCTCAACATCTGTGGGAAATACATTCAATACATTGCCAAGTTTGGTAAAAAATTCAGTGGTGCCTTCCACGTGGGCTTCTTATTATAGAATCTGGTGCGCGTGGTTGAACCTCCAATCAGAGTCAATAGGTTTGGTAAGCGATCAGGAAAGGGAAGACCGTGTTCTATGGTTAGTGTCCCAGTTGGCCTCAGAGGGACATTCATCAGCATCCATAAGCAAGGTAATAGCTGCTCTGGCTTTTCTTTTTAAATTACAGAGGGTGACAGACGTAACAAAGTCTTTTTTGGTGAGACAGGTACTCAAAGGTATCAGGAGGGGTCGGACATTTCAAGATGGTAGGAGACCTATAACTTTTATTGTGTTATCTAACTTGTGTCAGAGCTTAAAAAATATATGCAAAACGCAGTACGAGACACTGCTCTTTAACCTGGCTTTCTCTTTAGCCTTTTACGGTGCTTTCAGGTTAGGGGAATTGGTTAGTCCCAATTGTAAGCTCCAAAAAGGTATATTGTTTTCAAACGTATACTTAGAAGGGACAAGGCTCCGAATTGTTATTTTTGACTCCAAGACAGACAAGCTAGGCAAAGGACGGCAGGTTTTCCTGCAAGAGGTGCAGGAATGCGATACTTGTCCAGTTAGGTGCTATAAAGAATATTTAGAGAGGAAGCCAAGTAGTGTTTCGTTGCTGGTTCATGAAGATGGTTCGAGCCTATCGAGATTTCAATTTATTGCCGTTTTTAAGAAGGCATTAGTAGCGTTGGGCCTGTCCCCAACTTCATATGGCTCACATTAAAGCTCTATATATATTTGTCTTTGTTGTCATTCATGTATAGTGGTTGCTGTTATGGTATTGTTTTACAGGTACAGAACCATGTATGATCTGGGTCATGGGGCATTCATACATCTACTGGGCAGAGCAGAGGGCAAAAATACGACTGCGAGGCATCCGGCTCGGCCTGCAAGAAAAATGGGTGAAGGTACTCTGGTTTGGATATCGGGGGTTAGGTTGGAGTAAGATTAGGCAATGGCTGGAATTACAGTTGAGGTCAGTAGGTTTTCCAAATTTGGTCATACTGCATGCGGGAGGGAACGATTTGGGTTTAGTGCCCATGCGAGACCTCATTTTACATATCAAAAGGGATATTAATTTTCTCTGTGATCGATGTCCGGGTATAATTGTCCTTTGGTCAGAAATCATTCCCCGTCGGTTATGGCGTTACGCTAGGTCATCCACGGCAATCGAGAGGTCTCGCATAAAAATTAACAAGGCCATTGCAAAGTTTGTGCTCCTGAGGGGAGGTTTGGCCATTAGGCATCACATGTTCGAAGGCAGTGAGGAATATTATCGTTCAGATGGTGTACATCTAACTGATTTGGGGTTAGATGTTTTTAATTTAGGACTTTCTGAAGGTGTGGAGTTGGCCCTGAGGTTGTGGAAGGGCAGTGGGGTTTAAGGTTTTCAACCCCTTTGCCTTGGCGGTCGCTGGCAATGCAGCAAGGTCCAACAACGGCCAGCAAATTATTATGGAGGATTGGAGTCATGGAGACATGGTGGGTAACCTCGCTGGGGGGGGGGAGCTAAGGAGCTTATGTCCCCTAGGAGGTGGATTGGAGACCCAACCCGGGCGTACCCGCAAAGCTGGTAAGATCTGCGGCTGGCGGTTAGTATGGATGGGTGGGTTACGGCATTGCCAGTTAGACTTAACAGTTAGAAAAGGTTATGTACAAGTTATATGGTTACTTGAATTGTTTTACTGTTTGTATCATCTGTCACAATAAAGATGTGGCCTAAATATTCATTTCCTATCGGAACTATGTGTGGTGTCGTTTATTTATAGGCAGAGGGGGGAGTTGGTGGTCTGGGGGGGATGCTATACTGGCGGCCCCTAGGGCATTCCTTACGTCAGAAAGCGATATGCCAACATAGTTAGGCAGGAGCTCATGACGGGGCAGGCTCTGGGAGAGAAGGTAGTGTGAAAATAGAGGGAGGGGGGGCGGGGTTAAGAAGAAGGACAAGGCTTGGAAAGGGTTAAGAAAGTGGCGGGAGAAAACTGGAGAATGAGGGCTAATACGAGGGCATTTCAAAACTAAAGGAGAAGAGTGGAGCACAGTAACCAATGGCGCTTCCCACCCACCCGCCCTTAGTTATGATTTTAGATATATGTTGTGTTGTTTCTGACTTCTTTATTATCTGTCATAGGCGGTCGCTGGCAATGCAGGAAGGTCCAACAACGGCCAGCAAATTATTATGGAGGATTGGAGTCATGGAGACATGGTGGGTAACCTCGCTGGGGGGGGGGAGCTAAGGAGCTTATGTCCCCTAGGAGGTGGATTGGAGACCCAACCCGGGCGTACCCGCAAAGCTGTAGATCTGCGGCTGGCGGTTAGTAGGATGGGTGGGTTACGGCATTGCCAGTTAGACTTAACAGTTAGAAAAGGTTATGTACAAGTTATATGGTTACTTGAATTGTTTTACTGTTTGTATCATCTGTCACAATAAAGATGTGGCCTAAATATTCATTTCCTATCGGAACTATGTGTGGTGTCGTTTATTTATAGGCAGAGGGGGGAGTTGGTGGTCTGGGGGGGATGCTATACTGGCGGCCCCTAGGGCATTGCCTTACGTCATGGCTTTTCACAAAAAGGACTCAGATATCTTTAACACGCTTTAGCTGATTTTTCTAATATAACTTCCAACAGCAAAAGGAAAAGTTCCTCTGTCCTTGGAACAAACAGAGATGAAGTCATGGGATGTAGACACCAGAAGGCGAAATGTATATTGGGGCCTCTCCCAGCAATGATATATCTATACCCCACCTCAGCTCCAGACAAGAAGGGCTTTCTCATTGGTAATGAACCTAGAATGTAAACTGGAGAAAGTATTTGTGTATTAAACAGAACAGTTTACAGCAATTCAATCACATAAAACATTTTTCATACTCCATTGCATGCAGTCCATGAAGGGAGCATTGTACATTGCACAAGATACCATACATATTGATTACATTGGCCCCTACTTCAGAGTAGATTTCTTGATGCTTAATGCAGACCATCTACATCATTATTGGAGACTGTGACCCACAGAGAGAAGGCCACACACCCAGACAGAAAAACCATAACGGCAAGGTGATGGGCCCGCGCCTCATTCACAGCTGGTGCTGGAGACCATGACAATCATCAGTGCTGATGGGGTTACAAGGCCCCTGCAATTTCTACCCCAATATCCCCCCCATTTAATGAAAGGCCTGGGTTTAGACAAACTCATTTTCTGTGATTGAATACGTCTCTCTCTTTCTCTTTGCTTTGGCTGTATAAAGGATTTTACATCGACATGAATGGAATAAATTACATAAATGTGCAATATATTAAGGGATTTTGAGAGCCCCACGAAGAGGCTGAGTTTCAGAGAAGTAAAAACTCTGTTTACAATGTCATGTTTAAAGCCTCGGTTTGCCATGCTCTGGAGAAAAGGGAGGAAGCAGCAGAGAATGAGATATAGAGTGAAGGATTACTAATATAGAAAAGGAACTGAACCATGTCTCTTCTCATTATTACCCACATATATCTCATTGATATTGTTACAGGTTTTTGTTAGGATTTGGCATTAGACTGTTGCATAGAATTTTGCTTCAATGGGCAGTATCCAGATTCGCTCAGCTGAGTTAAACTATGTGGCTGGACACACACGGAGATGTTTATAAGGCTCAGACATCAACAACCTGCACTGTATCATTTATATAGAGCAAACATACTGGGTGTGCGATATGTATGCAATCATTGATTATAGCACTTAATAATCAACATGTATGTAAAATAGGACATGTGCATTTCAGGGGGATATTAGTTTAAAGTACACATGTAAAGGAAAATGCTAATAATGCATTTGTACTTAGCTATTCTCCATAAACACCAAAAAGAATATCAACATCTAGTGGTTAGAATTGGTGATGCTCCTATTGTTCCAGCTAAGGGGCATGTCGTAAATAAAATTCTCATCTCCCCAAAAAATTACCAGAGCCCCCATACCTGTTAGTTAAGGTGGAATGAGGAAGCAGTTACATTCATCACATATCTACACCGAATTGTTTGCAGCTGAAAAAGAAATCTACATAATTTCCAAAACCCTAAAAAAGGATAATTTCCTTTTAGACGTCAAGGAATTATTTGTGTGGAATGAACTTGTGTTTATTTGCCTTAAAGTAACTGCACAGTTTCAGGATGGAGAAAATAGCTAATCAATCAGCATCATGAAGAATAGTGCGGGATAATGTTCTGAAGAACGAAGTCATGGTTTGGTTATGAAAAATCATTATTAAAAATGGAACGATAACGATCCACAGCTACTTTACAAAGCTGGCATTTATGGAAGAGGAAAGAGGTTATCTGGTTTCAAGAATAATTATGAAAAATTCATTTAATCTTAACCGAAAACAAGATAACAATCCAAAGATAGTAATAGCTGCATTTATTTTTTCATGGTTTAACATTTTGACTAACTCATCCTTTGAACACAGAATGCCACCCTAATGTCTCCAATCAGTTTCTTACAGGCTCCTTTATGTCAGAGCAATAGAGGAGCTCCTTACTGTAGAATCACTGTGGGAGAGGGTGATGTTACTTCTGATCAGACTGATTGACTTCAGCTTCCTTCATCTAGGACCAGGGATTCATTAGGGTACACACATGCCAATATTTCAACTCTCCGATCAGTTGCACCGAAATATCAGCATCATCAGTATGTAATCTCTGGTCCTGGGACTTAAATGATATTAACTTTGTATAATTGTTTCTGTACTATATCCTCTGTCAGCCAGAGTGAATATTCCTCATTTATGCCCTTCATATTATTACAGTCTCTGCTATAAGGACTAGGATTCTCTATAGTGAATACAGAGGGAAAAAAGGTTTAGCACATTAGCCTTTTCGGCATCCTCTCTAACCATCTAAACCTGTTCTATTCTCTCTGATTTTAAAATTGTAGAAGCCATCCTCTGGCCAGCAAACTAGAGGCAGAGCCAACTGCCATTTGTGAGTAAATGTCAGTAAAATCTTCTGTTTGACAGTCAGAGGAGGTAAGGTCTTCCCTACAGTAGGTTTTTACAGCAAATAATTGCTACCAAAGCAGAAAGTATGTGCAGAAGTGTTAATTCTGGTGACAAAGAACTGATATAATTCACTTTACCTGCTACTAGAAAACTATTCTAAGCAAGGCTTATGCTTTTAACCCAAGAAACATTTTAGACACATATGGTATTTCTAATACAGGTTATCTAAGGATAGAGGGTGTTTCATAGTAATATAAAGCTTGTACTGTTTTATTAAAGATAAAAACCTCTAAAATTGAGGGATAATTTGATGGCAGATATGAATTAATTTCCCCGTTTCCCATTCAGTCGAGTTAAAATATAGCATTGTTCCATGATTCCAAGTCTTATTTTTAGAAAAGATTTATGGCAGATTCGGATATTTTTCTATTTTCATTATGACTCCATCTAGTTTTTCTTCGCAGCACATTTCATCAGATTTGAGCGTTTCCCAGTAAAAAACAAAAACCTACAGACGGAACCCAGTTTGAAAGAGTTTACTTTAATGCGGTTAGATTGTGGTTATGGCAATGATGTGGGTATAGTGAGTGTAGCAGACCTTTGGCAAGGTATTAATTAACAACATACACACCATATGAGTGTGCGTGTGTGTGCTTGGGACTTTAGTTTTTTTTCTGGACAATATATGGATCGGAGGCAATACAAGAAATTCTGATTCTAAATCTGATTTACAATTCTCTGTATACTCTGTTTAGCCTTGGTTTCAGTTGACCTTTACTGCTCCCCTACCTATCTTTGTGGCCAGTCACTGCCAGATAAGGGCATATTCACTCTTAAAGGGTATCTCCACCCCTACATTAAATTTTTAACAATTGCTAGTCTATCGCATCACATCCCCAACCGCCTGCAAAGTTACATACAGACCTTCGATCCCTCATAACTTTGCTCTCTGCTCACTCTGAAGCCTCGTACACACGTTGGATAATTGTCGTACGATGCAGCCGACGAACGAGCAATTGCCAGATATTCGTATGAAAATATAGCATCACCTATCGTCAAAGACCAACGACCGTCGACTATTGCTGGCTTTTTCCAACGGAAACCCCAACAGATTGGGGATTTGTTCTGTCGATTATCGTATATTTGTACATGGTCGGCAGATTATCATTAACGTTCTACGAAAAAATATCTGCTTTCGGAATTGCGTGAAGATACGAACGTTACTTTACATACGAACATCTATATCTAACGACTATCGTGGTGACTATTGTTGCTGTGTGTACAGATGTTTCAATTTTGAGGATTAACAATAATGTCATTAAAAGTTCGTCGGCTGCATCGTACGAAAATTATCTAACGTGTGTACGAGGCTTGAGCAGGAAAGAGCAGAAAAGGGTGGGACCGGCAGCTGTGTCTGTGATTGGCTAGCTGGCAGCCAATCACAGAAGCAGCTGCTGGCTTTTCAGAGCACTGGGGGATCAAAAGTCTGTAAGTAACTTTGCAGTGATTTTCTTCCAAATATAACTCTGCGGTCAAGTGTGGGGTGGGATAGACTACCCAAAGTAAAAACATTTAAAGCTAGGGGGATCCAGCAGAGAGATGGGATCTGGAGGGAGAGGGGGGATGTCACAAATCTTGTTGAGGTAAGGGAAGCAGCAAGGACCAGATGATTGGTTGTGATGTCAGCAGTCAGAGCCTTGATTGACTACATGGAGGGAGGGGCAGTTTACTCTGCCAGAATGGGGACAATAATTATCCTTAAATATCTGGTTAGTAATACATCTATTAATGTGCTGAGCAAGTAACTGAGAAAGCAACTGACAAGCTACCAGTTTTTTGTTTTAAGGATGACATGCCCTTTAAAATGTCTAATTGAGTTTCTTCCAGAAAAAACAAATTAGGTGTCAACTGAAGAAAATTTACCGTAAATGTACATAAGTGGTCATCTGGCTACAAATCACTAGACATTAAATATTAATTGAACTAAAAAAACACCAGTGGACATGGTAAAGATTAGGGGTGAACTAGAACTCGAACTCGAGCCCGAGTTCCAGCTGAACTTTATGAGTTTGAACGGACTGGGACTTCTCGAACTAGTGTACTGGTTAAAGGCACTGCCTTTGATACGGGAGACCAGGGTTCGAATCCTGGTTAGGGGTAGCTATACCTGGAAATGTACTGGATAATGTACTGGTTAAAGGCACTGCCTTTGACATGGGAGACCAGGGTTCGAAACCTGGCAAGGGGGGCAAATGTTTGGGTTATTATAATAACCATATAATACCCTAGTAATATAATACCCTAGTCATAAAATAACCATATGATAACCTAGTAATATAATAACCATATAATATTACTAGGGCATTATAATAATCTGAACATTTGTATAACTGCCCCTAGCCAGGATTCAAACCCTGGTCTCCCATGTCAAAGGTGGTGCCTTTAACCAGTACACTATCCAGCCACTACATTGCATCATTATTATATTACTAGGTTATCATATGGTTATTATATTATATGGTTATTATATTACTAGGGTATTATATGGTTATTATATTACTAGGTTATTATATGGTTATAATATAGGGTATTATATGCTTATTACATTACTAGGTTATTATATTACTAGGGTATTATAATAATCCAAACATTTGTATAGCTGCCCCTAGACAGGATTCGAACCCTGGTCTCCCATGTCAAAGGTGGTGCCTTTAACCAGTACACTATCCAACCCTCAAATGTACCGTTCGCTAATGACCTAATAATATAATAACCATACAACACCCTAGTAATATAATAACCATATAATTACCATATGATAACCTAGTAATATATTAACCATATAATGTAATGGCTGGATAGCCACTACATTATGTTCATTATTAACCTAATAATATAACAAACGAACGATCCTTCCTGTTAACGAATGGTCCTTCCTAGGCTTAGCGAATGGTAAATTCGGGGGTTGGATAGTGTACTGGTTAAAGGCACTGCCTTTGACATGGGAGACCAGGGTTCAAATCCTGGATAGGATATTATATGGTTATAACCCACCCCTTCCATTGATCGCTATAGGCATAAACTGTAAAAAATATCCCTATAATCGGCGCGCTACTACGCAGTAGCGCGCCGATAATAACACGGAAGTACCTGGGAAAAGTACCTTTGATCAAATGAAGAGCCGTATACGCCGGAAGCAAGTATGAGAAGCCGGTGTTATGTGAGATAATCCAGGAGGAAGCAGAAGGGGTGCGGTCTAAGCTGTTAGACTCTGGCCGGAGCACTGAAAGCAGCAGGTGGGTGGGACTGCCAGGAGGAGCAGGGGTCAGCTGACCATATGCAGAAAACTACGGGGCAGGAGAGGAAAGAAAGAGTGATGTGTGTGTCAGGTGTGTGTGTGTCAGGTGTGTGTGTGTGTCAGGTGTGTGTGTGTGTGTGTGTGTGTGTCAGGTGTGTGTGTGTGTCAGGTGTGTGTGTGTGTCAGGTGTGTGTGTGTGTGTGTGTGTGTGTGTGTCAGGAGGAGAAGGGGTCAGAAAAGAAGAATCAGTAGTGTATGGTGTGGGGACAGCAGCCTGTAGACTGCACAATAACCATGGGTTTGTTTATAAATGAGGGTGGGGTGGGTTATAACGGATAATGTACCCCCTACTGTAAATTCATAGGGATATTTGAAGGCACCTCGGAGTTCCGTGGCCTGTATAAAAGGCACTCGGCCTCCGGCCTCGTGCTTTTATATGGTCACGGAACTCCTCGGTGAATTCTAATATCCTTATAATTTACAGTAGGGGGTACATTATCCACTATATTATATTACTAGGGTTATTATATGGTTATTATATTACTAGGTTATCATATGGTTATTATATTGTTATTATATTACTAGGTTATTATATGGTTATTATATTATATGGTTATTATATTACTAGGGTATTATAGGGTTATTATATTACTAGGTTATTATATAGGGTATTATATGGTTAATAATCCAAACATTTGTATAGCTGCCCCCTAGCCGGGATTCGAACCCTGGTCTCCCATGTCAAAGGCAGTGCCTTTAACCAGTACACTAACCAACCCCCGAATGTGCCATTTGCTAAGCCTAGGAAGGACCGTTCGCTAACAGGAAGGATCGTTCGTTCGTTCATCCTCAAATGTATCGTCGAATGTAGCTTGCTCAAAACCCGACAATTGCCTGCCTGACTTCAGGAAGTGTTTTAAGAAGTTTTGGTGGCAGTGATATGTTCCCCAGGCCATTTCCCAGGTGCCACAGCCATTTACAGTAAGTTACCACTGTTAGTTTAGCTGTAAATCACTCAGACTTTTCGAACTATCACTCTCCCATAGGCTTGAATTGGTCTTAAAACGGACGGATCTTTATATAGTTCAGCCATCTCTAGTAAAGATTAGAGCTGAACCGCCAATGGTTCTGTGGAACTTATTAAAATAAATTAAAAATGGGTTTTTGAATCTTGATATTTCAATTTTAGATTTTTCCAATAATTTTCAAAGACGTCTGTTCGAGAAACAAAACCAGGTTTGTTTTGAAGTTAAGACTCTAGTAAAGGCCTTTACTCTAGTAAAGGCCAATAATCTTTTTTACAACCTTTTTTAAGAAGAATGTAATAATAAATGAAGTTCAGGGGATTCTCTGTATAATGTTAAAATGTTATTAGTTGCTTAAAAACTAATGTTATTATGAGTAGAGGAAGCAGGAAAAACAGCTGTCAGTCATTGGCTGTAATGTCAGCATTCACAGCTTTGATTGACTGCATGGAGGGTGTAGCCAACTTATATAGATATATCTGTTGGGGTTGGGGGCAAGTTACTGACAACATTTGTTTTAAGGGTGGAGATGCCCTTAAACAAATAATATAGAGAATGTATACAAAGAAAGGTTAATCTTTTTATATCTTGTTGTAAAATTCTGTTTGGTTAGTTAGCCATAAGCTTAATCAACATTGTCCCTGAAATCAAATGTGAGTAAATGTATGGTGTGGAAAGATCCCAGAGACCAGTCTTTGGACAGGAATCAATAGTACAACATGTGGCTTTGTTGGCAGGAATGAATATATGCCAATGATACCTTCAAGTCTGGAGTTGCATGGGCTGCTCCCAGGGTAGTTATGCCCCTGAAAAACCGGGTCTCTTGTTCCATTAATATATCATGCACTCAGGCAATTTCTTCCTGTATATAGCCAGCTATAGAACAACTAAGGGGGTCATACATGCAACAAATAAAAATGGCTTATGTGAGGATTAAAGGATATGTACACTGGGAATTTTTATTTATTTTTTTTTAATTGCCCATTACTGGAAACTATAATTTTCAGCTACTATCACTGTATTATTATTTTGTCTATCTATTTTGTCTAGAAATGCTATGAGCATTTTCTTTCACAGATGGTAGAAGTTCCTACTAGAAAGAATGCGTTGTTGGATCTGGTGATATCTAATAACCCAGAGCTCATTTTGGAGATGAAGGTAATGGGAAGCTTAGGGAATAGTGACCATGATATAGTGTCATTTAATATAGGTTGCAGAAAACTAAAGTGCACTGGCTTAACAAAAACTTTTAACTTTAGGAAAGCTAATTTTATGCTTTTAAAGGAATCGCTCCTGCTCATAGACTGGGGGGAACTGTTTCTAGGTAAAGATACTGAGCAGATGTGGACCACTTTTAAAGGGATATTAAACTATAACATCTCCAAATCGGTACCTTTAGGAAACAAGTGTAAAAAAATTAGGTCCACTCCTGCATGGCTTAATGCTCAGGTAAAAAGGGCTTTTAAAATTTTGAAAGCAGAAGGCACAGAACAGGCTTACAGGGACTTCAAAAGTTGTAATAAAGAGTGCAAGAAAGCAATTAAACTAGCTAAAATAGAAAATGAAATACGGATTGCCGAACAAAGCAAGTCCAACCCCAAGATGTTTTTTAAGTATATAAATGGTAAAAAAATGAGGACTGAGAATGTGGGACCATTAAATAATGGAGCTGAGGTGGTTGTAGAGGATGCCGAAAAGGCTAATCTGCTAAACCGTTTTTTTACATCGGTTTTTACTGTTGAGAATCCTTACATTAGGGATTGTAACAATGTGCAGGGAGGAAATGAAGAGTTTTCACATTGGATAACAGAGGATATGGTACGGAATCAATTAGACAAAGTTAATATCAATAAAGCGCCAGGACCAGATGGATTGCATCCTAGGATTTTAAAAGAGCTTAGTTCAGTTCTAGCAAGACCACTGTGTCTCATCTTTTCAGATTCGCTTTTGTCTGGGGATGTGCCGCTGGATTGGAAAAAAGCCAATGTAATACCAATATTCAAAAAAGGTAGTCGTTCACAGCCTGGTAACTATAGACCTGTAAGCCTAACATCAGTGGTAGGGAAGGTGATGGAAACTTTGTTAAGGGATCATATCCTTGACTTTGTCTCCAGAGATCATCTTATTAGTAGTAGTCAGCATGGATTTATGAGAAATAGATCATGCCAGACAAATTTAATTGGTTTTTATGAAGAAGTGAGTAAGAAGTTAGATTCAGGCACAGCTGTGGATGTGGTATATTTGGATTTTGCAAAAGCCTTTGATACTGTGCCACATAGGCGACTAATGTATAAACTGAGGACTGTTGGCCTTGAAGAAAACATTTGTTCATGGATTGAGGACTGGTTATTGGACCGCAAACAGAGAGTGGTGGTTAATGGAGCTACATCTATGTGGGCTAAAGTTCTAAGCGGAGTTCCTCAGGGTTCTGTACTGGGGCCGCTTCTGTTTAATCTGTTTATAAATGACTTAGAAGGGGGCATTGAGAGCAAGGTCTCTGTGTTTGCTGATGACACTAAATTATGCAGAGCTTTGGAAACTTCCAATGATGTGCAAGTGCTGCAAGCAGACCTAGATAGATTATCAAAATGGGCAGCAGAATGGCAGATGAGATTCAATGTTGATAAATGTAAGGTGATGCATTTGGGATTTAATAATCCCTGTGCCACCTACACCATAAATAACTCTGTTAGGTGCATCTGAAATGGAAAAAGATTTGGGGGTTCTGGTAGATAACAGACTTAGCTGTAGCAAACAATGCCAGGTAGCAACAGCTAGAGCTAGCAAGATATTGTCTTGTATAAAGAGGGGAATAGATTCAAGAGAGAAAAATATTATTCTCCCTCTTTACAAGGCACTGGTAAGGCCTCATTTGGAATATGCGGTGCAGTTTTGGAATCCCATATACAAAAGGGACATCTTGGAAATGGAAGCAGTCCAGAGAAGGGCAACTAAATTAATAAGGGGAATGGAGGGGCTTGAATATGCAGGCAGATTAGACAAGTTAGGACTGTTTACATTGGAGAAGCGGCGGTTGCGTGGGGACATGATAACCTTATACAAATATATTAATGGCCCATACAGTGAACTCTCTGGTGCATTGTTCACTAATAGGTCATATCAGAGGACTCGTGGACATCCTTTAAGGTTGGAAGAAAAGAAGTTTCATCTTCAAGTTAGGAGAGGTTTCTTTACAGTGAGAACGGTGAAACTGTGGAACTGTCTTCCAGCAGAGGTGGTAATGGCAAGTTCATTGAATAACTTTAAAAAAGGCCTGGATAAGTTTCTAAAACTAAAAAATATTAAGAATTACTGGTATTAATGCATATAGATCTGGTTGATCCAGGGATACTTTCCGATTGCCGTTTGGAGTCAGGAAGGAATTTTTCCCCCCCTTTTTTAGCTGGGGTTTTTTGCCTTCCTCTGGATCAACTGTTAGGTAGGGTTAAAAAAAAAAAAAAAAAAAAAAGGGAATAGGTTGGACTTGATGGACGAATGTCTTTATTCAACCTTAATTACTATGTTACTATGTTACTATGTCCCCTATTTCTTTATTTATCTGAAGATAAGATGCTGTTCCTTATAGTACACTTCTGCTGTGTGCAAGTAATTGATTTTGCCGTTACTGGGAGGGTGTAATTGTAACTGGATTGTTGACAGTTGGGGAATTCCATCTCTCAGTGCTAGTTGATAGTGATTGCTGAGCATGCTCAGTTTAAAAAAAGTCAGGTCAGAGGAAAGAAGTTGTTAAGAATGGGAGGGTGAATACTGAATCTGAACCAAACAAGTTCTGTATTGAAGGCATGCAGCAACATACAGACCTCAGAGTAATTGCTACTTACATGTATTTAATTATAGATTAAGATGAGACATTTTTTCAGTATACATACCCTTTAACCCATTTGTATATACAAGATAAATATCCATGAATTCAGACCTTGTGCTCTGGCATAGATCTCTCGCTTGGACCTCAACAACCTAAAAATGCTGTTTCAATTCTCAAATAACTAATAAGCAATATTGTATGAGACAGATATTGGAATGGAAGTGTTTGGTAAATCTTGCTGTTGTAGCAACAGTTACTTACATAAACATTCATTCCCCTTCCATATGGTTTTATGTGTGCAGCTGTTAAGAAGAATAAGATTTTCCTACCTTTCCCTGTACTTAAAATAATAATAATTGCAAATTATGAAAATATTGTCTCCTCCTTAATGCTTACAGTTATTCAGTTTACTTGCATTCTCCCACGTACCATTTATCTGTTAGATGTCATTACAAGATAAACTGCAGCAGTCAAGCAAATCAATTTTCTTTGATCCTAAGACAAAACAGTTATAAATCTCTTATGCAGGCCATACACTGGGCAGATGTCAACTGGACATTTTTGATCCAACAAATTTCAAATTGACTGTAACATCTGCAGAACAGCTGGGTCTTACCTTGCAACTTTCCCAGTCGAAAAGTAATCGGGCCTGAGCAGTTTGAAGAACATCACAGGAATGTTGCATGGTAAGTTTTCAGTTTATAGGCACCTTTAGGGTTATATAGTAACATAGTATTTGAGGTTGAATAAATACAAAGGTCAATCGAGTTCAACCTTTTTAGCTTAAGCTGGGTAAACAATAGCGATATAGGGCTGATCCCATCGATACCGACGGGATTGGCCCTATATTGCTAATGTGTGTACAGCCGAAACAACCATTTCTGATGAACGTTCGGTGTCAGCCTTAGAAACAGTCGTTCTGTCCATAATGTTTCCCACAGTTGTGGTCAGCCCCCTGTACTAAAGTATAGAGTGTCACCCATGATCATAGGGAATATGGCAGTCACAAACAATCTCCCTATACTTCATATAGTATTTGCTAATTTGTAGCGCGAAAAAGAACATGATTTCAATGATGCCGTTACCTCTGTGCTCCTTACCTGCCTTGTCCCTGCAATGCAGTAACTAACGCTAAGTGAGTACTGCATTGCGAGAACTCGTCAGGAAGAGCAGCACAGAGGTAAGTATTGCATCTCCCCCAGAATCTTGCTGATTCTTTCTGTCATCTTTGACAGATTGGAACTATGTGTAGCCACCTTAACTCATGATTCCTACCTAACATTTTTTAGAATATTCATGATTCCTACCAAACAAATAAAGGCATACAAAAATGTTGGGGAGGGGAGGAGGAGAAGGTTCTGAGGAGGATTTCTTCCAAGCTCTAAATGGGAATTGTTGCTTCTCTAGTGTAAACAGCCCTAGCTTGTCTAATCTGCCCAGTGCCCACATAGTTAATTTAGTTGCCCTTATTTTAACTCTTAACTTCTATTTCCAAGTAGTCCAAAACTGCACCACATATTCCAAATGAGGCCTTACCATGGCCTTGTAAAGAGGGAGTATAATGTCTTTCTCTCTTGAATCTATTCCTCTCTTTATACAAGACAATATCTTGCTAGCTCTAGTGGTTGCTGTCTGGCATTGTTTGCTACAGCTAAGTCTGTTATCTTCCAGAACCCCCAAATGTTCACTTTGCACATTGTTATTAATGGTATAGATGGCACATGGATAGTTAAACACCAAATGTTACCACCTTAACATTTTGATATTTAATAGTTCTATCCACTAGTTTGGAGCAATTGATATTGTGTAAAAAATAAGAGTACTGTGATACTTTTTCTATGGACTAACAGTTTATTTAGTTGACAAGCTTTCGAGGGCTAAACCCTCTTCATCAGGACAGAGCAGTACTGATTTTAACAAAGGTTAACAGAAAGTAAAAAGGTTTTGTTAAAATCAGTACTGCTCTGACCTGATGAAAAGGGTTTTAGCCCTCGAAAGCTTGTCAACTAAATAAACTGTTAGTCCATAGAAAATGTATCATAGTACTCTTATTTTTTACATCTATATATTGGACTAATACGGCACTACAATATTTTTCTATATTATTGATATTGTGGTCATACACGTTGCTATATTAATAGGTGAAACCCGGTATTGGAGAGTATTCACCCATGTAAGATGTCTTTAAGCAAAATTTGCCCATCAAAATAGGCCCACTTTGGTTACTGTACCAGACAGAATTTGGGACAATCGATATTATCGACCACAATCTCCAAATAATATTGATCCGTGTATAGAAAGACAGGCTGCTTGGTAGTTGCAAGTAGGGTGATATGAAAGATCATGAATGGGAAGGAATTAAGCAAGTGCAAATTGGTTTCAAGTGCATGATTACTT
This sequence comes from Hymenochirus boettgeri, assembly GCA_019447015.1. Lineage (NCBI taxonomy): Eukaryota > Metazoa > Chordata > Amphibia > Anura > Pipidae > Hymenochirus > Hymenochirus boettgeri. The sequence goes on from CM033469.1 coordinate 348,764,826, forward strand.
ACATGTTTAGGGAGTCTGATAATTTCAGGGGGGGGGCTGTATCACCACCTGTGTACCTTGGTGGTGATAGACCAAACCAAACCAAAGTTTGAAATTGAAGTATGATGACAATTCTAAATCTAGGTGACATCAGTGTGGTCATTTTTGTTTGTGAGGAAAATTTGATTGTGTTACTTTAAGGCTGATAATATCACTTGGTGATACTTTATCCATCCTGTGGGAATAAGTACAGCAATATAACAAGAGGAAGCACTGAGGAATTACTACCCATTGAAATCATCTGGAAGTGTTTGGGTTGATGTGAACCACTGTTGTTTAAGAGGAAATCCATTGTCAGTAGGAGGAGACTGGGGTCTGTTCTCGCTGTCAGATCCTGTGGGAAAAATACGGCGTTCTAATAGTCATAGCCTTAGGGAACATACCTGCAAGATTATCCTTACCTATACATATAGGATGCAGTTTCACTTTAAGAGAGATTGGAAGAGTTGTAATGATGTTGCTTAAAGACGCATTACAGTCAAGAAAGAGAATCTGTGCTAAATGTCATGGATTCCGACTTAAGGTCATCTGGGAAACTTCATGGGAACATTGATACAACCAATCACGATGGGTTGCAATTGTTTGCTATGTGATTTAAGATAAGGTGTTTATTTGATCTGTGTATCACAGCAGGAAGATCATTTCAATTTAGTATGTTTTTTTAGAATAGTTGAAATACTTTGGTAATTATTTGCTTAATAATAAGATATCCATCTTCCAGCCCATAGACCTTGTAGATGAGAGACAGACTACAATATTTATCACATTATTATTGTTGCTATTATTATAACTTCAATAGTTCCTAATATTTTATTTTAAAAATTTGATTTTAAACAAATAAAAATAATTTTAAATAAAATAAAACATTTGATTTTAAATATTTTCTTTTAAATATTTCCTAATATTTAAAATATTCCTAACAACCTTCTTAGGTTATATTTGTTTCCCCAAAAGGGTGAAGGATGCTACACAACACGTATTGAAAAAGCAACTGTGTGGGAAGGAAAATCAGAATATCCAATCCAAGTAAATGGATGACAATGAGACATGGAAATGAGAATTGAATTTATACGATTAATGATCCTATATGAATTGTACAATTGCTAACCAACAGATTGTTGAATCTCTTACGGCAAGTAAAGATGTGCCAATCCCTGGCGAATGTCCGTTTCGGCCAACAATTTGTTCTTGTTTGGGACTGATGTTACTAGTGTAACGTTGATTGTAATGCTTTATTTGGATTGGGGAACATTGCAGGTAAGAACTGCTGGGCAGGAAAGTGTTAAAGCCAATTAGATTTTCATGAGAACAAACATCTAATCAGCTTTAAGATCTATGCAGCACTTGGTCAGCATTACCTCTGGTATTGTGGAGAAATGATCTCTTTATTTCTAAAGGCTTCTAGCTTTCAACCTACTGTACACCTAGACACATACTGTAGATGCACTGCTCAGTGAATTCTTTTCCTTCTTCCACTTTGCCAAAGCTGTCAAGTAACTACTGGCTTACCTGCTTGGGACCTTTCTGTAATGAAGGCGGGCAGATATAAAACCAATTGTTACTCACTAGGAAGATGGGCAGTTGAAATCAAGAAATGGTAGAAACCTGAAGAATTACAGATAGTGTCCCCACCCACAATGTTACTGATTTCAGCGGTGACAGTCCCAGGTATCTGCTAGTCTTATATACTAATCTAACTAATCTTACTTACCCGACCAAGTGCTGCCGCGACATTCGATCAATCCTGCTGGAGCCGCCTCCCCGTTCTTCTATGCGACTGACATGCGATTGCAAAATCCCATTCATTTACACATTTACACGAGCACCCCGTCATTCAACCATTGTGGGAGGGATTGGAGATGGTGAGCGCGGAAGGACGTGTGGCGGGCAGCTCGTGGTCATGCCGGCCAGAGCTGGACTCTACAGACGCGATTAAGTTTCCCGACAGGCAAGGGTGAGATTGTTCCATCTTTCATTCCAGTATCGTTCTACTTGAACTGCATGTTGGACAGTTTCTGATGCCAATACATGTACTATCCCGGTACCACTTTGGAACTGTTTTTGGACAGTAGGACTGTTTTGGACTTATGGATACAGGGCATTCAATTTAAGGCTTATTATGCCTACTACTCCCATTTCCCCTGTTTTATACGTGCTTTTTAACTTTTGATACTACTATATATATACTTACCAGTTGTGTTTTATTTTCTCTAATAAATATGTGTGTTTATCACTGGACAATGGGTATTTACATTGCTTTGTTTTTGTGGTATAATAGGGATATGATGGCTGAGTGCAATGGTACATATGGTCCAATGTTATAGTGGAGCTTCTCTATCTCTTCTGTTTTGTATTCTAATCCTCCCTGTCCCATCTTAGTAAATTTTTTACAGTGGAGTTGCCATTTAAGTTCCACTTAAAAAAAGGAACTCAGGATCCCTGTCTAATGGTATTACCTATGCCAAGGTGGGTCCAAGCTACCCTGCAGGTTCTTTTGGATGCACAGTGGCATGTACATCCACAGTTTCCTGGTGGTTTGGACCAATATCACACGTGATTAGCAAAGATTCTTACTCATAATCATCCCAAGGGAATTAAGTTCAATTAGTGAAAGGTACAAGTAATAGGAATGAAATGGGAATTTATTGTCAATGTGTTTATTTGCCACGGGAATCCTTTGAAATATTTGTCAAAAGCAATTTACTACATGCATGTTAGTATGTGTAAATATTCTGGCACCTTGTGCTTCCATATGCAGCGATGAATTGTTGCCCCCGGTGCAGTAATAGACTGGATTCAGAGTGTGTGTTTGTGACAGCAATGCCTAGACTTGCAGAATAAACAATGGTGGAGGTGCACTCTACCAAACTAGGGTGCAGACACCTCTGTGGGTTCTTCCCTTAGGACCGATGATTTCACAGGAAAAAGGTAACTGAGGGTCGTACTCCAAATCTTTAGAAATGTTTATTACAAACCACCATAACCACGTCACAACGTTTCGGGGGAATGCCCCCTTCTTCAGGTGTAGAAGGGGGCATTCCCCCGAAACGTTGTGACGTGGTTTAGTGTGGTTTGTAATAAACATTTCTAAAGATTTGGAGTGCGACCCTCAGTTCCTTTTTTCCTGTGAATGCCTAGACTTGCCTTATTCTTCATTATTGTTATTAAGAAAGATCTGGAGAATCTGCCAAAAAAAACTGCAGCTGAAACACGTCTGAAAGGATCCTGCATTGTGCATGCGCTTTACCAGAATTAGAAATAAAACTGTAACAAAAAGTTCAGTCCATTAAAAGAACTAAAATAAAAACCCAGCACATCTTTTTTTATTTATAAAGTGCCAGTGTCACATGGACACTTTCACATGGACATGTTTTATTTTTTTGTGCACTTTCAAAAGTTGACCTCTAGCAAATTTCTACATGTAGTATTCAGCACGTGTGAAAGTAGTGTAGGGCTGAGGCCCCACTACGCCGGATGGCAAGGCGCAGGAAAATCGCATGTTTCACCCGTTTTACCCACCACTTGCGATCCACACAATCGGAACTCATGCTACTAACAACCTTTAGGGGCATAGCACCCAGCCACTGGTTCAGATACATGGCCCAACCGACTGATACACGGAAATGTTGGTCGGGATAAATTATAGTATGGTGTGTACACTGCTTTAATTTACAGCAAGTGCCATGTGGCCACCCACCTTGTAAACGTGTGAGAAAGGCTCTGGTGTGGTCTAGCCCTAAGGGGACAGACACACTGTGCCGCTCATGCAGTCGCATACGAAATCGCACGCAATCCCGTTTGCACATGCGATTTCTACTTTTGAGATACAAAATCGCATGGGATTGCGCATAAAAATGGCGATCGAATGCGATTGCGTATCGCAAACAGAGGTGCAATTGCATCGCACTCAAAAACGTGCGTTTTCAGTGCATTGACACGATTCCTATATTCAAAAAAATTTATATACGCAAAAAAATCACGCCAGTGTGGCCTAGCCCTTACAGGGATTTTTGTACATGGAAGGAAACATGTATTTCTGAAAATATTCAGTGTGGTGTATCCTATTCACAAAACAATATTGCCCAAGTGGGTTTTACACTATTTAACTTATTTATTGTTTAAAAAATGCAACAGGAGTGATAGATGGTTTTACATAACTAATTATATGTGTTTTAAGTGTATTAACCCATTACAAACTACTAAAGTCATTAGGGTGTGTTACCTATTTAACATCCTGCTCTGGTAATAGGAAATGTTGTGGTTTCACTTGAAGAGAAATGAAACATGAGGATGAGAAGTGAGATTGAGTTATGGACGAGCATGACGAATGACATGATTCTGATACATGATAATGTCCTTCATTGGACATCATACACTTGTATATTTTGCTGCATTAGCCTGATTTTCAGCAGGTTTTCAGCATCATTAGATGGTAGTCAAAAGTAAACATCACTAAACAAAACCAAACACAGGTTGATTTTTGCATTTGACTGAACCCTCCAATCTAATTCTTTTAATACAATTGCTTTAAAGAAATCCAACAATATGAATATAATTAAATACTGTATGTAAAAATGTAACATGTAAAAATGGTTATTGTGCATTAAAAAAGGCAAGATAAGGTTTAGCTATTAAAACATTTAGGGAATACGGTTAAATAATAAAAATAAAATCACATTTTGCCTCTGCTTGTGCCACAAGGAAATCTAATATAGCAAGTTTCATTGTAAGTTGGAGACCGTCATGCAGTACCATTGTACCCAAATACTTACTGTTCTAACACAGTAACATCAACAATGTTTGAAGTGTACTGTATAATAGATATCACTATAGGAAATCTGAACAGATTTAATTTGGGCTATCTGGCCATTAAAAGAATAGCATATTGCTAGCAAGGTGGATACAATCAAAAAGAATATGAGAATCAAAGAATCAACTGAGAGGCAACAAAGTTCCAGCACAGTTTATTGCCATTCCTATAATCCTGATATAGTGGAGTTGCAGAAGCCAGGAAGTTAGTAGTGTGAATTGATCATTATTCAGGAAGCATCTGATGGGAAGAGCTTATTGCATAATGTAGTAACACTTGGGCTGCCACTACTGCAGAGCCAGAAGGCACTTACAAATGGAAATACTGTATCACTAAAACAGAGAAGTAACACAAGTAAATCGCAAAGGTTGTCAAGAAAACACTTCCTGCGCATTATGAGCCTCTAATTCTCCTTTAATCAATGTTGATAGGCATTCCTATCCTTCATCAGAATCTGTCCTCTAATTAGTGAATAAGAATTTCTTAACCCTCAGAGCCAACATGTCATAAATGTGTCACTGGCCAATGGGTCATTTTTGGACCATCACAGCAGCAAGACTTAGAGGAATTACCCCCCCCCCCCCACACACGTGTTTTAAACCAAATGCATGTGTAAGATCCTTTCCATTTTACAACATGAGTGTAATTTACAGAACAGAGTTGTTGGTGACAGGTTTATAAAGGAAACCTCCTGGGTACAGCTCAGATGCTGTTTCACAATACAAGAATAATGAAATGGCAAGTAATGAAAAACTAGAGGTGGTGGAACCCCAGAGTCCCAAATGGAATAGCTAGACACACAGAGTCGCCTTTGTTACAGTAAAGCGCAAGATGAACCAGCTGCTTTCCTTATCCAGCGCCTTCTCAATACATTCAATACACTTTTTGTCATTCACTTAAGTTGAGTCACTGTTTCTTTTCTTGCTTCCTTTCCATTTCACGTGTATGTGATTAGATTAGAAATGATTGTATAATATTTTCTTGACTATGGAATTGATTGTTATTAATACCAGGGTTGAATGAAGGGGCAGACAGGCTGCATAGGGATTTAAGAACATTATGAGTCTTTGTAGACTAGTTGGGAAGTTCTAAGCAGATCTTTTTTAGGAAATAAGTTAATCTGTAAAGCAGTACCTCTGTATGAAACCTAAATAAACCATGCATTATAGAAAATAAACCTAGGCAATTATTTTTATACAAGCAATATGGCATCACAAAATTGCTTCTTTCTAGTGGTTGTACCTGTAGAATTTATTTAGTGCCAGTGTAGATTATAGTCTTGTTTCTTGCTTGTCACCTTTCTCAGGAAATGTCTAAACAAACTGCCAGATTGTTCTTTTTTAGTATTTTTTCCTACTTCTACACCCAATCGGTGCTTACCCTATGTTTGTGTTAAGTTACAATTATTACCACACAATGTCACAACGCCCGACATTATAGAAGGAGGGTAGAGGTTTCATAACAGTCATTTGCCAAAAATGTCCTCTTTTTACAAGAAAATTACCGAGTGCAGGAAGTTAGAATTGATTATTCCTACCCAATATCATTGTGTTGAAGAGCACAAGCACACACAGTTTTCATCTGCTAGGTTTGTCCTGGACTTTCCTGTATTAAAGATAGTGATAAAGGAGGAAGCAGTTCTTCATGCTGGCCCTCCTCACAGAAACAATATTGGGAGGTAGGAATTACCAATCTTTCTTCCCTTCATTTTAATTATTTACATGCACAATAGTTCTTCTTTAATAAACCATGACAGACAATCACTTTATCAAAATAATTCAACATTTCTTATAGGTTATATCAGTGTTTTTCAACGTCAGATAGAGGTTGTAAGGGTCCTTCAAAATATAATGAACATTAATAGGATGGTTTAGTGTCCCTAGGGGGACAAATTGGCAAAACATTTAAACAATTTTCATAGGACATTTCACTCATATACAAAGCTTTAAAATCATAATGTTTCTACTAATGAGAACCCCAGTGCTACAAAATAAAAATCCTGTTTATTGAAAGATGGAAGAATTTGACAATTTCTCAAAATGATTTGCCAGCCTTGACCTTTTGGTTTATGATAAGGGGATCAACCAAAGAACAATTGTTTTAGGGGTTGCATTTATATATTTTAAAAAATATTTTAACTTAGAGTTTATGAGTAAATATGCCCCCCAAAACCTTTAAAAATGGAAAGTCTCTCTCCAGGAAACCTACTCCTACCTCTTTGGGCAGAAGTAAGCCTATGGAAATCAATGTTCAAATATAGTAAAACTACTATACTATCCAAGATCTTATTAGGACCTGTTAAGATACAAACAAACCTATAGGCAATTTTATGATCTCTCCTCTGCAATCAAATGTCATTGTTTTATGACCACTAGACTAGACTAATAAAATTACAGGTCAAGGAAAGGGTGAGAGTCATAGACTACATAGTGAAGTACACTTGGTTGGTACAGAAATACTCTACCCACCATAATTCATCTGTTTATATGTATAACTGGTTCAATGAGAAAGCTGTGCCCAGAGGAGAAACAAACAAGGACACTAGGTCACCACAGATAAAAGCAAATTATTACAATCACAGGACAGGTTTTATAACATGTAACACAGCCAGAAAGTGCAAAATTTAAAATAAGGTGCAGGAAGTGGTCCAAAAGCCCCACCTACATGTAGAACTTACCTCATGTGAACAAAAATAGGGAGTGGTGGAGGGGAAAGAGAAAAGGGGTGTGATGAATGTGGAAGGAATTAAGTTTATTTCATTACAGTAGTCTATAACACTTGACAAAGGCAGCACTGTTACCTGAGGCCCGCTAAAGGGATACTCATGTCTTAAGGTTCGAACACACCTAAAGCATTTCACCAGACCCCCGAGCCCCGTCCGATTGCCGATCCCGACAAACACCCACGACAAATGGCCATTTTGCCATGTGTATGTGTTCAGTCGAGGGTTGTTTATCGATCCACCTGGCAGTTGGGGATCGGGGGGCTGGTGAAAATTTATACAGAGTTACATAATAAACTAATAAAATTTTGCACCAACCAATCAGATGTTAGGTTTCATATGTTAAATAAGATCTGATTGGTTGGGTCAAAATTAGCACCATTTTTAACGATAAGAACTTTTATTGAATCTCCCTGAATCTCCCTGATAGTGTGTACAAACCTTAAGGTACTAGGCAAAACCAATGTAAAGCTCGGGGAAATGGAAAACACCATATAACCAAGGTGAGTGTGGTACAATATTTACAGGTTCGACGCTGCAGTGCATCTTTGCTGCTTTTTGTTGTGCTGTCTGGAAAAAGAAACCACCTTTAACCTCTTTATATGTGACCTTTTAAAGACTTAAAGAACAGAGTAAATGACAAAGAAGAGATTCCTGCATTATAGTAGCTGTACATTTTACGATTACAAAACGCAAACATGAACACCTGGAAATCCGACCCCCCAACCTATATTTGCCTTATGAAATGGGACCTGCTATCGTGGGGTTTCTAAACCTCTTGTCTACTGTAAATATTTTCCTTGATTTCTAAAGGAAATTGTGTTTTTCTTTTGTCCGAAGACCATTTAGAATTCTTTTTTTCACAGCTGCTTTGAACAGTTTACTTCTGTCAGTGTCTTAAGTAAACTTCGTTTTTGTTGTTTGCACTAAACTCCCTTATTCACAATGATTCACTTCTTTGCTTTCCTTTCTGCATAGAACTGTCTAGGACAAGAAAGATGAAAGCTGTATATGGGATTCGTAAGCTACGTACATGTTCAATTAGGGTGGAACGCCCGAGGGCCGAATGTGCATTCCAGGTGAGGAATGAGCGTGTATGTGCGCTTGGACAGCAGTCATTTGTTGATCAGGCAGTATCCTCAGTATGCTCGCTCGGCCCTTAGGAATTCCACCCGAGAAAAATTATACATGTGTATGAGCCTTAACTGAATGCATGTGGACTTTAAAAGAAACCCTACAATCTCATATTAGCCTAAAAACAACTCAAATAGATTTTTTACATATTATAATTTTGTAAAATAGAGCACAATTTTAGGTAAAAGTGCAAGCAATTAAACAGATAAATTACAATTACATAAAAAAAAGTTTCTTGGTTAAGAATTATACGTGTATAATATATATATTATATATTATATATTATATATATATATATATATATACTAGCAAAATTGTGCCCGTTGGGTGTCACAATGGAAATTATGTGTGTGTATGTTTTGCTACTGTTACTCAGACAGTCACCAGCTTCCAGAGGAAACAAATAGGATAATCCTGCAGGTTTGAGAGTAGACCCAGGCAATCCTGCTACACTGTGTGGTTCAAACTATACATGCTAGGTTAATACTTATTAGTATTCACCACGGCAAGTGGTGATTTTACCTCATATATTATAACAGAAGGTTCCATTACGGCATCATGTTATTGTAATAGCATTGCCCTAATAATCTAACGTATAAACAAACATTTCTCATTCCCAGTTTACCTAAAGAAACGGATTTATCCTTTATATACTCTTATACAGATCTAAATGAAAAAAAGTTGCTTCAGAGCAATTTTTAATAACTGATAACTGCTTTTTATTTCAGTATTACAGTAAATCCTTGGTATACCTGCCTGGCTTTACCACTAAGCAAAAGGCTAAGGACTTGCAAGCGAGCACCTTTATCCCAACCTTTAATATTGGCTGCCAATTCAAATTGTTCTAGCCAATCAGTCCACTTCCTAGTTACCCTATCAAATGGATCAGATTTAAAAATAGGTTTGGCAATTGGGCCTGGTAGAGCTACTTGGGGAATTTCATCTGCAGGTACAAGGACAGGATGATTCAAATCAATATTATCAGTAGCAGCCTCCATAGCTTAATACAGAGAACAAATATACAAAGAAAACAGGGAGAATAAATGGTATTACCAGCACCGCTGCCACCAATTTGTACCAGATCACTGCTTTATGGAAGGATTATGGGTAGAATGGCACACAGTGGGTTACTCTGGTGCAGACAGTGCACATAAACAGGTTCCCCACATAACATGTGCAGTAATCAGGGGTGCCCCTGTCTAAGGTTCACCACTTTGAATATTGACCAGGCCTGTATATTGTGTGTCCTTGTAAGTTGGCATACACTTATCTGTTGCCTCAGAGTTTGTATCCAAAAAGGTAAATTGTCTGTCCAATAATCTGTCCTCCCAACAGGTGGTAACAGGATCTTATACACAGGATCTTATACACAGGGTCTTATACACAGGATCTTGTGTTGCAGTCAATATCACTCCAAAGCACACACCACAATCCACTTTCGCTTTCTCTCCTCCTACCTTAGAGAGCAGGGATGTCTTGTATTTTATTACTCACTGACACCACTTGCAGGCTGGTGGTGGTATATAAGGAACCTTGGTGTATATGTCCATTAAAATACACATCATATCCTGTGTAGCAGACAGAAAGTTTTTTTGGATTATACTTCCTTTCAAATGGAGCAGACACAGGGGTGTGGTTTAAGCTGCCATTTGACCAGTCAGTGCTATACTTTATATACATTTACTGATGGTCATTTAAATGGTAACAGTGAGATTAGTACACACAGTATACACATACATATACACCTTTCCTACATGTAATATCCTATACCCCCCACCACATTGGTAGCTCTGAAAAACTCAATGCAATTTCCATGGAGATATAAATATATTTATATAATATAAGGGATAATATATATAAATATATATATATATATTATATATATATATATAACATTATATATATATATATAGTAGAAAAGTTAGTAGCAAGCAGCACTCACGTGTATTCGTCCACCTGGGTGCTCCTGAGGTAAAAGTTAGTAGAAATGTGGTAAAGGAGCACCCTAGGATTTATGAAGAAACCAATTTATTGTGGCTGTCTACGCGTTTCGGTCCGACCACGTACCGTTCTCAAGGTCGACCGAAACGCGTAGACAGCCACAATAAATTAGTTTCTTCATAAATCCTAGGAGTGCTCCTTTACCACATTTCTACTAACTATTACCTCAGGAAGCACCCAGGTGGACGAAAGACAGCCACAATAAATATAATATATATATATATATAATATCAAACATAGAAAAGATAATCGATGACTAGGCCCCATACAATATCATATTATGCACACTGGCGACATACTGGATCACATGAATGAAAAGCCTTCCAACCACGTTAAGGTAACCCCAGTCTGGAAGGTCCTAACTTCTAACCTTTTTAAATTTCTTTTACTTCAATACAATTAGCAAACTTTTGCATTTTTCATACTTGCTCACTGGATCCCCAGCCCTTTGAGGGAAGAGGCCATCCGTCCAGTGCTTTATATTAAAGGCATAGGACCTCCCTATTTTTCATCCATGTGATCACAGTAATGTATACTAAAACCCCTTTGTTTATAAAGTATGACAGTGTGCAGATAATATGATATTGTATGGGGCCTAGGAATGTGCATTGATTATCTTTTCTATGTTTGTATATATGTTTGACCAGATCAGTAGCACTTCCACTAAATGTAGTTGTAAATTAGCCTAATTGGAGTGCTTCCACAATCCTTGTATTGTGTATATATATACTAGCAGTTGTACCCCGCATTGCCCGTGTACAAATGTGGGTAATAGTATTTGTTATGTGCAGGTGTGTGTTTGGCTGAGATGGAGGAGACAGGGGGGAAAGAAGTGCACAGTTGGTAATGTACGTCATGTATTTAATAGTTATGAGTTGAGGAGGTGACATTGCTTGAGGGACGTATAGCACGTTTATTGCAAACCCTTATATAATGTACAATGTTATCAGTTTTTCCACTAGGAGCGTAAATATACAAATGTTGTGGTGAACCTACTCGTGAACATGCTTCATGGAATTTTCCGTTGGGAAAACGTGTTGATTGCAACTGAATATCGCAGCACTTGAGTGACTGACAGGCGTCAGTGTCTCTGAAGCATGTGACGTGTGGCTCTTTGTCTGTGTTGTTAAAGCCAGGCTTCATTCTGTTGCACGTTGTGTTTTTATTAAGCGTGCTCAATTTTTTGCACATTAGTTAGCACTATGTCACCTTGTTTGCACTTCAACACTTTATCCTTGCACAAGGACCACGTTATATTGACTATTAGATCCCAATCAATAAAGTTACTTTCTGGTCCAAATTGAAAGTGCCATGATGTCTTTGTTCTTTTAGTTGTTCACTGTCTGTGAAGTGCGTGACATGTGGGCAGGTAATTCCCATGTAGTCTGTACCCCCCGGTTAGAGTTGGTGGATGGGGCATGTCTGCGATGTTGTGGTGGGTGGGGGCACAGCATTCTAGGGTGTGTATGGTCTGGGGTCGTGTCTGTGATGTTGTGGTGTCCAGGAGGCTTGGACATGACATTTGGTGGTCGAAATATTTGGGGGCCTGGCCATGCTGTTTCAATGCATGGGCATGGCCATGCCATTTAGAGGAATGGGTGTTATTTCTTGGGGCATGGGTGTCAAGTTTGGGTGTGTGGTGTTCGGAAGTGTGCCTGTGATGTTTGGGGGCTTGGACAGGATATTTGTGGATGTGGGCATGATTTTGGGATGTGCATGTGATGTTTGAGGGCGTGGCCATGATGTATAGGGGCGGATCGTAATGGTTTGGGTTTTTTTGGGGGGTGTGTGTCCACAATATCTGGTAGCGTGCTCACGTGGGGGCACGGTTGCAATGCATGGCAGTTCTCTTTAGGGGCGCAGCCTTGATGATTGGGGTATGAGCGTGACCGTGATTTTTGGTGGTGTGGCCGTGACAGCAATATTTGGGGGCGTGGTCACATTCCTGGAGGCTCTGCTTTAAATTTCTTAGCATTACAATAACCGCAAATGTGGTTTATATCACCTATAGCAACATACAGGGTTATTTAATAAAAGTTCTTATCGTTTAAAATGTTGCTAATTTTGCCCCAACCAATCAGATGTTAGCTTTCAAATGTTAAATAAGATCTGATTGGTTGGGGCAAAATTAGCACCATTTTAAACGATAAGAACATTTATTGAATAACCCTGATAGTCTTTGCAGGGTTTATATTTGTATATAAATGTGGTTAATTTCACCAATAGTAACATAGTCTTGTGTTAATATTTGTATATAAATGTCATTCATATCACCAATAGTAACATAGTCTTTCCAGGGTTTATATTTGAAACCTTCCAGTAGTAAATAGTAATGTGTTACAGACCTTAAGGGAAATGTCTGGTTCCCTCTGTTATGGAAGCTGTTGTTCTGTGTGTGCAGCTCTCTTAGTTGTGTAGCTGTACATTACGCTGTTGTTGTGTCACTGAACTGGACTCTGTGTCTGTGTCGTTGAAGTCGGGCAGCGCACGGAGCCCAGGCCCTTCATCTGAGTTACTGAATTGGGGAATCACACTCTGCAAGTGACGTGCAGGATTTTTATTGGTCAAACTAGACTTAGGGGCATATTTATAAAGGTTCGTTAACTTTTCGCGGCCGTTTTCGCGGACATTAACGCATAAATCGCGTTTAACGCGATTTATAAAAGTCCGAAAACGGCCGCGAAAAGTTAACGAAGCGTTAACCCTTCGCGGCGATACTTACCTGTTACCGCCGCTTCTATTTATAAAGCGGCGGTACTGGTTTCGCTTGGCTAGTATCGGCTGTTTTACTTCGCCACCTTGAAGGTGGCGAAGTCAGCCGATACTAGCCTCCCGCGGCGGGGATGGGCAGGCAACCCGCGGCGGGTGGTCGCACCCGCCCCGGGAGACACGCCCACACCCCCCGCGGCTTCCCAGCAGCCCCTCCCAATCCGTTCCCCGCTCGCGGCAATTTTTTAATACTTGCTTTACATTAACCAATCAGATTTCTGGAAAGTTCTGAAATCTGATTGGTTAATGTAAAGCAAGTATTAAAAAATTGACCAATCAGAAACAGATTATGGATTTCTGCAAACCTATATAAAGAGGAGCTTTCCGCCGCGGAACTCAGATGCCATCGCAGTAGATGGCTGAAGAAAGAAGAAAGAAGCGGCTGGCAACATCGGCTCCGCTGAGGCCGGCGGTGCCAGCGGGCTCACTGGCGGCCGCAGTGAGCCTGCCTGGCATCGGCGACCTGAGTGGGGTTGGTGTCGCCAGCCCGAAGACGTCGCGTCGGATCAAGACGCCGGCAACATCGGCCTCGTTGAGGTCGCCGGCGCCCGCCGAGGGTACCCCTGGCGGCCGCAGGGGTACATCTCGGGGGTCGGCGGCCTCGGCGGAGCTGGTGTCGCCGGGACTGGAAGAAAGAAGACGCCGCCCAAGGGCTCTTTTAAGAGCCGCACTGGGGGTCCCGGTTCGAGCTGCGGGACCCCCGCCAAAGGCACTTGTTAGTGCCGCAAGGGCCCTTAGGAGAGGCGTCGGGAAGGGATTTTAAGTCCCTTCGCGGTGATACTGTATAGTATAGTAAAATTACCGTAGCACATCGCGGCCGCGATACATATTGCGGGAATGGCGCTCGCCGTTATAAATACGGCGATAGCGCTATTTTTGCGGCCGCGATGTGCGGCGGTAATTTTTTGGCGCTATTTTCGTTGCTTTATAAAATGCCCCTTAGTATAGTATAGTATAGTATTTGAGGTTGAATAAAGGCATATATCCATCCAGTCCAACTCACCAATGAACCTGCCATAACAACATCCACTGGAAGTCCATAGCTCGACCGTTCTCACAGTGAAAAACCCTTTCCGAACTTGAAGCCTAAACCTTTTTTCTTCAAGTCTTAAGGGATGTCTGCATGTCCTCGACATGCACTATGGTGAACATGCCCCAGATAGTTATTGTATGGCCCCTTAATGTATTTTTCCACAGTACTCATGTCCCCACACAAGCGCCTTTTCTCCAGCGTACATAATTGTAACTTTTCCAGTCTCTCTTCAAGCTCCCCCAATACCCTTATTAATTTATTTGCCCTTCTCTGAACCCTTTCCATTTCAAAGATGTCCTTTTTGTACACAGAATTCCAAAATTGCACTGCATATTCCAAATGAGGCCTTACCAATGCTTTGTAAAGAGGGAGAATAACATTTTCCTCCCTTGAATCCATACCTCTCTTTATACAAGACAATACCATGCTGGCTCTGGCTGTTGCCGCCTGGCACTGCTTGTTACCTTTAAGTTTGTTATCCACCAAAACTCCAAGATCCCTTTCCAACAGGGATTCACTTAGCACGGAGCCATTTATAGTATAAGCAGCACAAGGATTTTTAAGTCCAAAATGCCCCACCTTACATTTATCAACATTGAATCTCATCTGCCACTTAGCAGCCCAATGTGACAATCTATCTAGATCCCCTTACAATGATTGCACATCCTCTGAAGTTTTTAATGGTCGACAAAGTTTTGTGTCGTCAGCAAACACAGAAACCATGCTGACAATACCCACTTCCAAATCATTAATAGATTAAATAGAAGCGGCCCCAACACAGAACCCTGTGGCACCCCATTTTAGTCCATAATGATGAAGTCCCATTAACAACTACTCTCTGCATCCTATTCATTAACCAATTTTCTATCCATGTACAAATGTGCCTCCCCAGACCAACAGACCTCAGCTTATACATTAGTCACCTATGGGGGACAGTATCAAATGCTTTTGCAAAATCCAAGTAAACTACATCTGCTTCTATGTTAGAGTCTAAATTTCTACTTACTTCCTCATAAAAGCCAAGCAAGTTAGTTTGACAAGATCTATTCCTCCTAAATCCATGCTGGTTACTACTTATAATGTCAGTCCTTGAAACATACTCTAGAACATGTTCCCTTATTAAACTTTCCAGTATCTTCCCCACCACTAAAGTTAAACTTACAGGCCTGTAATTACCCGGCTGTGAACGACTACCCTTTTTGAATATCGGAATAACATCAACCTTTTTCCAATCCAGAGGCACACCACCGGACATGAGGGAATCTGCAAAAATAAGAAACAATTGCCTGGATAAAACTGAACATAGCTCCCTAAGGACCCGAGGATGTATTTTATCCGGTCCAGGAGATTTTTTAATATTAACCTTATTTAGTTCTTTCTGTACCATATCCTCGGTTAACCAAAGTGCACTTAAATCTTTTATACCATTATTGCTACTATACTCTATGATAGTACTATACTATACTCTAAGACATTTGCTTTATCGCCATCCTCCGTAACTAACTTATCCCCATTAATTAATGGTGCCACATTCTCAGTCCTCATCTTCTTACTATTAATATACCTAAAAAAGGACTCCTCTGCGCATGTCACCATCCCTCCTGGAGGCAAGAGGGGAGGCAAAAACAGGGACCCCTTGCAAGCAGGGTCCGGGCCTGTGATTGGCTAAGAGGAAGCCAATCACAGACGTGGCTGACGTCACTGGAAACGCCGTGGGAGAGAATGCTCTGTAAGTACGAATCTGTTTTTTTTAAAGAAATCTTTAAGGATTATTATTGTTCCCATTCTGGTACAGTAAGCTGGCCCCTCCTTCCATGCACACAATCAAGGTTGTGACCTTCAAAATGAATGAGTTTAAATAGCAGTGATTACCCTTTTAAGCCGGTAAAACACAGAATAAGTGCAGGTGCTATGGGTGTAATAATGGAAACTACAACAAAGTAAAGGAAATCAGATAGAACCGAGTACCTAAACAGAAAACCCACCTGACTCTCACCCGGCATGAATAAGGGAAATAAACCCCCAAAATATATGGGATAGGTAATTAGTAAGGTATAATAAAACCATCCAGGCATAGATAAAATCTTCTAAGCTTTTTACATAATAGTAACACTATGACTTCCAACCACCACCTAAAATAATCCATAAATATCTGCACAAGTAAATAAGACATAGAAACATCTGGACATCCCGGGAATTAAATACAGCTATTGAAGTTCCAGAGTTTGCAGCAGCATAAGCAGAATAAAGCACAATTAGTATGCAAAAGCAGTTGAAGCACAAAGGAAGAAAGGACTCCGTGCAACCCCCTGTACATCCCAGTAGTTGTGTGAACATCCGTGCAACCCCCTGTACATCCCAGTATGTGGGACATCCGTCAACCCCCCTGTACATCCCAGTAGTCTGGGACATCCGTGCAACCCTCTCTATGTACATTCACAGTCTGTAGTGTCCGGGACGATGCCTATTTGCCTCAGGCGGCCTTCCCCCTGCATCCGTGCAACACCCCCTGTACATCCCAGTAGTCTGGGACATCCGTGCAACCCCCTGTACATCCCAGTAGTCTGGGACATCCGTGCAACCCCCTGTACATCCCAGTAGTCTGGGACATCCGTGCAACCCCCTATACATCCCAGTAGTCTGGGACATCCGTGCAACCCCCTGTACTGTACATCCCAGTAGTCTGGGACATCCTATTTGTTTGCCTTGCGGTCAATGTAATTCAACCATGTTTGAACAGTTTTAACTGATCCGTATTTAAGGTAAAATAAAAACAACATATTCCCCCTTACCCTTAAAGAAATCAGCTACACTTGCTGATAGACAGTTATTTTTGTTTACATTGTTCCCAAGATATTTTAAACATAAATCTTAAATAAACACTTACAAGTGTCTGTCAACAGTTCTGATCCTGTCCCTGTAGAATATAGACCACTAAACCAGATGCTTTCTACAAAAATATGAATATTAATAGCTCCCATGGGTGAGAACACAGACTAAGGGACAATAGTGCATTCAGCATTATGAGCATACAATTCTAGGCTTCTTATGGATCCATCAGTTGTTAGGTGGAATTCAGAGTGTCATATGTCTTGTGCAATGACCAGCTAGTCTACATCATTTCTCCACACAGATGAGAATAAAATGTAATTACAGATCCTCCTTGATCCTCTGTACTTTGAATGTCAACTCTCGTCTCTTGCAGGGTGAAGAATCATTCAATGCGGAAAACTTAAACCACGTTTCACCATCTTGTACCACCAGGCAAAAGGATTGACGACGTTTTAATGGCAAAACTCAGGTTCTCTCTGTTGGAACCCCTTATAAAACTCCCAGTGTCTATATACTTTAAGAAAAGCCATTACCTCCACATTCATTTGAACAGGGAAATGAATCATGGGCTCACGACGGAGTCAACTGGAGTGAATTTCTCTGACTATATTGTCCCTATATTATTTAGGATTAGCATAAAAAGAGATGCACTTTTATTAATTTTATCTTTTTCTATTTACACTGTTCTATCCAGGAAATGTTCCTAAGATGAAATTAACAAGATGGGCATCTTTTTAAAAGATTTTTTTCCACACTCAAGTGCTAATAGCTTATATGGTATATCATAAGGGGTGAGTACAGGATTACATTGTCTGTAAAAGGCAAATGTAGAAAAACTGTTGTTTGCTCCAGGTTTTCTTTGATAAGACCTATCAATCTCTGGATTTCAACTAATGACTGATGGATCTATAAGGCTGAAAATTATAATCTTGGAAAGCTGAATGCACTATTGTCCCTAAAGGTGGCCATACACATAAGCGACATGGAATGACGGGATTTACGTATTATTGCTCGTGTGTAGGGGATATTCCCGACCAATCGGAGTGCTGAAGAACGACCGTAGTCGGCACTCCGATCGATCGGGAAAAACAGAAAATTTCCGTCGGTTGACATCGGCACCCTTTACCGTAATAGAGGGAGCCGATACCGATCATGCAGAGTATGGCCGCATGGTAGACCGATCCCCATACCGCATATAGGGATCGTTCGGTTCCACGTGTGCAGGTTCCCTACGCAATGTGCCGACAGATACCAATGTGATCTGTCGCCACATTGCGATGGAAATCGCATGTGTATTGCTCGTTAGTCCAAACAAATGGTCGTCCGCATCCGGAAAACCATGCAATTATTTTGGGCCAATCCACGGATACACTGAACTATTGGTCGATCGGCCCGAAATATTATATGGTGTGTACCATGCTTTATAGTGGTTAAACTTACCTACACCAGTCAACTTATGTTCAATTGTTTTTAACTTGACCTGTCAACTTTTTTAACTTGACCTGTCTACTATTGACTGTAAATCAAAAACCAACTTCTTTACGGAATATCTGCAAAGTGCATATGTTTCTACAGGGACCAAAAAGAAATCAAAAGAAATGTCTCCAAAACTTGTCAGAGACTAGAGCTGAAAATTTCAACCCTGGATGATCAAATTTCAATCAATTCTTTACTCAACATCGATCACATCTGGTCAACCAATGTCATGCTCTATAACCCCCATGTCCTTCTGTACTGAGCCAATTCTTAGCACAATACCATTAGATATAGCTAGTGTGGATGACGTTTCTGCCCATCCCTAGATGCAAAGGTACAATAATGCAAAGCCTATATTAAAGTTAATTTGCTATTTCCATGTTTTACAGGTAAAATATATATACGCGTCAGGCAATGTGAGACTATGGTGCTTCCGTGCTTGTAATAAAGAAGCTTTTATGTATGCGCTGATGTCCAGAATCTAACTTTGTTGCCGACCATATTCCGGAGTGCGCTACCCATTTGTTTGGTGTTTCCTTAAAAATATATGGAGGCTTATGTAATAAATGGTAGAAGTTTGCCTGTGCTATTAATCTGCAGCAACCAAGGTTTTCAATCTCCCCTCCTCTTAACAAATAAATACAAACTAACCCATTGGGCAGATCATCCCTGGTGGGCGTGGCTTCACACAGGTACAATTCCGGTAAATAACTAAAAGTTTCACAGAACTCTAGAGTCCTTGTAAAGATTAAGAATTGCAATGGTTTTGCAATTATCTACGCAACGTTAGAGATGGGGCTGATTTTACATCATGTCACCAAAAAATCAAGTTAGGGAGAGTTCAGGCTAGTGCTCCCTTTCTCTATGCAAATCGAAGTAGAGACTTCTGAGTAATTTCCATGTTAGCCCATGAGCAAATGCTTGTATTGCAAGTGCAGATCCACAGTGCCAGTTGCAGACCAGTTTCCTCTTGATTGAACCATCATCAGGACAATGATGTCTTCTATTGATTTCACGGATACTTATTGACTGCGCCCCTGTACATGACACAGTGCCTATCTTTTGCCCAGCTGTGTGTATGCACGGGTGTGAAAGGAGGAGGGACCCAGAAGGAGAGAGACAGCAGCGCTGAAGGATCGCAGAGTGGCAAGTATGGATATCTCAGCTTTTATTAAAATAGAACTCAATTATAGATTTAATTTTTTAATAAAAGTGTTAAAATGGGTTTTATAACCCTCTAAATGATTTCCTGTTTTCACAGCTAAAGCAAATGTTTACAAAAAGGGGAACACTTTCCATTCTTAATCTTAATTAAGACCACCAGCCTATTTATTTTTAACCACTTTGCGACGTACACACAATTTCTAAAATTCTAGACATCTCCAAACTGTTACCAAATTGTTAATGTTTCATTGATTCTTCAAAAATTTTTGTTTAAGCCCGAGAGTGTCTGTTAAACGCAATGTCAACCTTATCTTTATTTTCAAGAGGATGTTTGATATAATATCCTCTCTATGTCGTCTACCTCCCTCCTTTTTTAAACAAAAGTATAAAATTAAAACATCACAGTGTTTTATAAGGTCATTTATCATGATTTCTTTAACAATTTATTACTGCCTTCAGCAAATAGCAATTTAGATATTACACATTACCGGTCATAATCTTTTGGGGAAAAAATATCAAAGAAAACATTTAATGGATTTCACAATTTCTTTTATGGGCTCACAGTTTACAAACTACTGTATGATCATCAATTTATACCCCATATGTCATGAACAAGCTTTGAAAAAGAAAAAAAAGATGTATAAACCTACATAACATCACTTTAGCTTTTGTGAATGTTCTTAGGACAATCCTTCTTTGAAGCTACAGTTGCTTATAATAAATACATTTCCTCAATGTCTTTCTAGGAAGAGGGACAGGGCCATCTAATCTCTGTTCAGTGTTTGATGTCTGTACACTGTAGGGCACTGCTCTTGGCACTGTTTCCTCGAAGCTGTGCAGTCATGCACACACAAAGAACTCAGTTTTAAAAAAGTGTGTTTAGCCTACTAAAGAGCACCTGCGGCAATTACAGTGTGTGTTGCTGTCGTACCAGTAGTAAACTGCATCCTTAACCCTACCTAGTTTAAAGTGCTCACCTGGCAGAATATAGGCACTGTAGAGTGGATCACACAAATGTAGCTTTTTTGCTGCACAGAACATTTACTGTTTATCTGCAAACACAGTCCATAATAATTAAAACATAGAGAATATGGTTGGTGTTATAATTACTACTGTGTAATAATTAAACACAGCCATTGATACTAAACTTCCATACAGACGTGCAATCATGTGGCCAACCAGCAACGCATGACTGTAGGACTATTGTCTGTAGATCTATGGGCACTCGGTCAGGCTTTTTCGCTATTTGTTTGGGAGTCATTGATGATCCAACTTGGTGGATCATTAACGACATCTGACCGAATGTCCATGGACACTACTTGGTTGAAACAGATCTTCATCTTACAGTCGTGCATTGTGGGTGGGTCCTGCATTCCCATGTCTGTACAAATTTTAAGGTATTTGGATATATTAAATTGTCATTATTTCTATACCACTGATTAAAGTGAGTGAGGTGAAAACATGGACTACAGGCTGTACTAGGCAATGATGAAAAGAAATGAGATATATGAGCCTACTAATAACATACTTATAATAAAATAGAAGAAATGAGCGTAAACCATCTTAAAAATCTATTTAGTTATATTTCCTAAGAGGAAGAACTTCACTATCTAGAGACCAAAAAAAAAAAAATATATATATATACCGGTATATATAGCGCAGGAGACTAGAGGTTATTGCCAGTGTACAAGCCTTTGAAATTCCAGGTGGTTTCTGTGTCATTCAATACATATGTATAATACAGAATAAAAGTAATCTTGTGGAGCTTGTGAAAGACAATCTAAAAACCTATGCAATCTACATATTACAAGGCTATGTATCAGTTAATTATGACATGCTGTATGACTACATAGAACTCAATGCAGCCTGCATCATGCTTCTAATGTAAATACCATCCAGCCTTTTTGCATGTGTCTTAAAGGGAAAGGAAAAAGGAATGGCTTTCCAGACCATTTATTCTATTAGAGACACTTTTAGTAAATGTAATTAGCATGGCTGCGCTGTGATTGTAATTAAATAACATTAATTCAGCCATTCTGCATGTGTTTTTAATAGGGGTTCCTACATGTCTTTAATGAACTGCTACACTGCCCTGTAATATGTAGATTTCATATTTATTCAGGCTCAGTCTGTCACAAGCTCCACCACATTGCTTTTCATCTATCACAGTATCTCAGATTGCATTCTGTCTATTTACAAACGACAGGAAAAAAACAAACAAGGCAAACGAAAACTTTGAAAATGAAAGAAGTTAGTATAAAAAATATAAGGTGAGTAAAAAAGGGTGTGAATTTATTTAACAATAAATATCATTTAAAAGTGAGAAGGTCTTTCATACATCCTGCTTGTCTGTGGTGTGTTAATCCTGCCCTACCTGCTCAATGGCTGCAAGATGGTGGGAACATAAGTCCCAATTGAATTATGCACCTTGCACCATCTATTGTTGGAAGGTTTAAGTTTGAAATATATGGCGATTGTGAATTAGGATTGTGTGAAATTAATCTGACCGGTCCGGTCTCCTTCTGCTCTATATACTGACAGATATAGCTCGGCAGCCTATTAAACAGGAGACCATATGAATCAATATTTTCAATTGACTCATTTGAATAGAAATCCCACCCCATTTATGCCAGGCTTTCCATTGATGTCCTGCTACATAAGATCAGACATTCAATTCCCTAGTTGATTCCTTTTCATACAATTTTAGAAACAAATCAAATATTCATGGGTTGACTACAGGAAAAAGAAATGATAATCTGTTAATCTTTAATTTAGCTTTGGAAATAGAAAAAAACCCTTATCATGTTTTATAGATCAATTTCACACATTAGACATTACTACATTTAAAAAAGCAAAAATAAAATGTTCCAGTTTACCACAACAATACCACAAGCCAACACTGCCCTTGGTGTGATCTTATTGCACAGTTTGTATAATTTGCAAAAATAATTGTTCTCCATCTGTTTAAATTAAGTTAAGTCTTGTTTAAATGTCACTGAAAAGGTCTTCTGCATCTGGAGCAGATTTTGCTGTCTGGAAAGAGGTTCTTTCTCCTGAGAGATCTTTGTCATCAGCCTTGGGTGGAACTGGGCTACATCTGAAAGAAAAGACCAGCCAAGTATGAATACATAGTAGCTTCTACCTACAAAACATTAAATACAGAAACCTAGAAACCTAAATTAAGTCACTGCATTTTCTACCCATCCCCTACCATCCCACCAACGATACAGCTATAAATAAAAATTTATTTTATAAAATAAAAAAGTTATTAACCCACTTACATGTACACACACACTGGTCAACATGACTGGTATTTCTCTCCCACTACAGGGCAGGTCATGTTGTACAGAGGGATACACATCGCAAATAATAAACAATATAATGGGAGAGTATTGAGCAGAATTTAATGTCTCCTGTATTGTAGTGTTAATACTATAAGTGCTGCCCCCTGCAGTGCTATACAAATCCATAAATCAATAAATCAGAAGTGTCCAGCCCCAAAATGAAAACTTACATACAGGTAAATCACCCCCCAAAACCCTAAACGGAAATAGTTTGAAACCTGAAATATATCAATCTAACCTGAAATCCTGGACAATGTCCTGTTTCCCCTGTTTCTGCTTCCTGGTTCTTCCAGTTAGCAATTGTCAGTTATGGATTTGACAGTTGACATTACAGCCAATGACTGAATGTTAATCCCATGTCTGCCTCTTCTGAGCATGCTCAGGCTCAGTACAGGTTTCTTAATTGCTCACTTTCCATGAGGCATCCAGAAGCATAGCAGGCAGACAGTAATGAATTCAAAGGACAAAGTATGATATATTAACATATTTTAAAGAGGCAATTCTTTCTAAAAGATGTTCTTATGAGGATGGAGTTGTACTTTTAGGATAACGCTTTTAAAAAAGGCAAGTTCATTAAGATATCAAACGGTGATTGATAGTGTCCTCGTATCGCAAACATAGTTCAAAAAATGTATTGAATCTGTCACAGATAATGATTATTAATGTTCTTACAGTGATACTGCCAGACTCCCCCCTCAACTTGGGACCGATGGCAAAACACAATTCTCACTGTGCAACTCCTGCTCCAATAGTGCTCTATGGCCCCTCACAGACTCTTCCCAAAAGACACTGATGCCTGCTGGCCTAATATGGATCCTAAAAGGTACACCAACACTTAGAGCAGAAAGAACACCCTGTCATATGGGGACAGAGGTGAGTGGAATGCAGAGTGTTTGTTTAATGGACACTTTTAATTTATTGATTTATGGATTTGTATGAAGCTGCAGCACAAAAACATTCAATTCTGCTCATTACTCTCCCACTTTCATGGTTTAAAAACTGGAAACAATTAAACAAGCACCGAAAAAGAGATTCTATTGTCTAAATGGCTATTTAACATTAAACTTTTAACCAAAGTTCAATCAACAACTAATATAACAATTGCTATTAGACAAAACCAAGAGTCTTATTGGCACTAAGGAATCTTCATATTGAAATGTTTAACTTTATAAGGGGAGATGTGTTTTTTCCACAAACAAAAATGTATCTGTTTTAATGAAGTCAGGTTTGAACATGGAACAAGGTACCTAACACGTCTAATCCTGGCAAGCTTACAGGGCTAATTTAGGTAGAGTTTGTGACATCAATCAATCATTTACTTTACATAAGAATGGTGGACTTGATTAAATTATTACATTATTATTATAACTAATATACACAGTCTTCTGTATGATGAACCATAAAGGTTTAGTGGCCTACCAGTACATATAACAATCAATACAGAGAATAAACGCTTAGGCCATAAAACAGCCTAAAATGTGATCCTTAATATCAGAAGCAAGAGAGGGTCTCAGTGCATTACAATCTCGACTTAAAGGAAAACTAAACTAAAAAAATAAAGAATAATTTACAGAGAGGTAGAAGACTATCTTTCTACCTCCTGTTCTTACCTCATTGTGAAGTTATATCTCTTAAAAGATGGCTACACACTACGCTGGCTGACAGTTCTCCATTCCAACACACATCCCCTATATCTGATGGGGGCGAGGGGTGTGAGGAGGATAAGGAGAGCTAACAGCCACAGCAGAGTGTGGCCATCTTTTATGAAGTTTAATCTATTTAATTATTCTTTATGCTTTTTTAATATTCTTTTTTAGCACTTAAGTGCCCCTTTAACATTTACAGGATTTTAATGCCAAAATGTAACATTATTTATCATTACATCGGTTAAAGTGGCTGTGTGGGTAAGTTTTGCCAAAACCAAACAGCTGCCACAAAACCGATCTTAAAGTCCCCCTAACCTTTATGTCAGCAGTTAGTGCAACTTTAAGATTGGTTTTCTGTATTGTTCTCTGTGGTACTTCACCCTGTTAATAGTAAGCAATTCCTCAAGTGTAGAGGGATTCTACATAAGTGTAAGAGCTGGATTGGAGAGTAGCGATAAGTGAGTTAACACATTATTCAGTGCAACTGGTGTAAGTAACCAATCCTCAAAGATTACCCTAAATATCCACCGTGGATCAATGCTCCCATCTGCTATAAACCTATATAAATCTTTATGAGTAAGGGCCACGTGGGGCCCGAAACGCGTAAGGCTGGAGCCAATGTATGTGAGCATATCTGTTAAATAAAGATTCCTGATTTTAAGCTTCCTGTGGAGTTTTCATGGTGTGCGCCGATCAGCCCATTGTTGGTGACTACTTTCTCTTTATAGAAACAGCAACATTTTGAGGCTTGAGAAAGGGCAGAGACTTGCCCAAAATGTTGCTGTTTTTATAAAGATGGGTGAATACATTTTTTTCACATTTTGCAACAATTGCTCCTGGATGTCTCTGGAAAAGTGGTTAGGTCATGTCACCAGCTTCCAGTGAAATCACTGCTCACTGCACCCGCTGCTGCTGCTGAGATGAGCCAGAACGCTGAGGAAATGCTCCACATACCAGCAGCATTAGGAGCCAATACACACAAAAATACCAATTGTTCTTTCTCTGTATCATACTCTGGGTATGGGTCCAGATTTTTTTTTTAATAGGGGGTTAAAACGGACGATCGCCCATACACAGCCCGACAATCAGATTGTTGCATATATGTGCTCGCTTAGACAGAGAGTTAAAGATCTATTTAGATAGATATATCATTGTGCAAATATCTATTACCAAAATATCAGAGCAGCTTTAGAATACACTGTTATGTCTTAAATTTATTCTGAAATAACACAAACACCACATGTGGCACATTAGGCCAAATATCAAAAACTGACCACCCAGTAACCATATCCCTGATGGATCATAGGGTCATAGGCCAATATACCTCCAGATGGGAACTGACAAAAGGGAAACAAATTATATGGAGCCTTCTCGACAGTCACAACATTAATGTAAATGGCCTACACTGCATAAAATAATGCTACATTTCATAAGTGACGGTTAACATTTACCTGCACATTTGTAACCAGTTTTATGTAGTTACTTACTGAGCTGAGTGCAGAACGTGAACAGTATAAGGAAATCCATGTCCCCTGCCCATAAAATCATATTTTGGTCCCCATATAAATTAAAGCAAAGTCTGAGATTCAGAGTCTACTCCACTTGTAACTATTGGCTCCTAAGGTCTTGTAATTACATAATATTGATGTCTGCACATAATAAACTAAAAAACACTTTTTATATATAAAGAAAGGTTCCCAAAAAGGAACAGTTTGTAGTTCACCACTAGGATGCAACTAATCACTGTTCCTAAGTGACATAAAATTAGAGCAGTGAGTGGATGGCAGAATCATTTAAATACTGCTCTGCATTTAATTTGGCCAGGACTGCCCTTACTAAATCCTAAATTCCACAGTCAGGGTTTATGTCTCAGCCTGGCAACCCTGCAGCCACTCTATGTTCACCTCTGCCCACTCCAGAACAGAAAGAGGAACCAGAACACTACACAGATGAGCAGGTGACAAAAAGGGAGAACTCAGGCGGCATTCTGCCAAAGGCGGAATTTTAAAGCACAAACCAAAAAAAAAAATTATTGTACTAACCGCTCGCTGGCGGCTAAGGCAAGCGCCGCGCATGCGCGACCGGCGCAAGAAGGTCTGGAACACTCTCACTCTTGTCTTACCTCTCGTCTCTCGCACTGAGGTGCGGGTGCGTGCGACGCCGTCCGAGTACGACGCGAGGCTATGGACCTGGCTGGCTGATAGGTGGAGTCGTGGTCTCGTGGAGTCACTCACAGCCTGCCTCCTGCCTGGTCATGAGGTCAGTCAGCTGACCAGCCCAGAACTTGCGGACTTTCCACACAGCAAAACTGTGGAGGGACCGAGGGAGTGGCCAGCGCCCAGCCCGGCAGCACCTCACTCAGCACTGCACTGCACACTGACACTGACTGACTGTCAGACCGAGCAGAGCAGACCGAGCAGTCGCAGACCAGGACAGAGAGAGAATCCAGATTAAGCTGAGCCTGTCTGTCTGTAAGTACTTAAAAAAAAAAAAAACTACTCTACTATTAACTCTAACTGTCTAAATCTAATATGTGTCACAGGAGGACAGCCAGGTCCTAAGCTTGGGGGGGGGGGGCTGGGGGGCTGGCTGGATATGGATTCAGTCATTCAGCGGCCTCAGGCCCTCAGCCCTCATGTCATTGCCTGTATGTAATGGGCTATGTAACCTCCCTGGGGTCTTAATCATGGGGGGGGGTGGCTGCTGGATTCATTGGCCTGTAACCTCCCTCCCTGTCCCTGGGAGTGGGGACTGTGGTCTTATCATGGGGGGGGTCTGGCCTGGCTAGATCAGTGTCCTGTAACCTTCCTGGGGTCATATCATGGGGGGGTGGCTGGACTCAGTGGCCTGGCTGTAACCTCCTCCCTGCCCCTGGGGTCACCTTATCATGGGGGGGTGGCTGGATTCAGTGGCCTGTAACCTCCCTGGGGTCTTATCATGACAAAGCCACGCCCACTGGCAAAGCCACGCCCACTCTAATGCGGCGGCCCGAAGACGATCAGAGGCGGCATTCTAAAGTTTGGCTCAGGCAGCAAAAACCCTAGAAGTGCCCCTGAAAGCAATCCAACGTTTCGGGGGAGGGGGGGCGTATCCACCCTTCCTCAGGGATAGCCCAGGTGTGTGAGTGTGACTATCTATTATTGTTTTACACCTCTGCCCACTCACCATTCATTTTCTGCCCCTTCACCACACCCCACCCATTCTGTTTCTCCCTTTCTATAAACCCCCCAACTTTTTCCTTTTATTACAGACCTGCCTAACTGCACACAAATCACTATCACCAATAAATAATATTACTGTATGTTTGTATGTACTGTATATTTTTGTATAACGTGTAACATCTTTATAGCCCTTTAACATTAGTTTATCAATCCACTTCATCTTTTTTTGAGCGGAACCAGCACAAATTCAGGGCCAGGGTCCCACTTTCACACCGCCTACCTAGTTTGGAGACCACAGTTACTCTAATAACTCATAGTTGGTGGGGTAAAAGGGAACTGACAGACAAATGTCAAAATTTAACCATGGCAACAACTTGTTACTGTGTTTCCAAGATTTATGGTAGGTATATATTTATTTGTATATTTATATATTTGGTGACCAATCACTACATTTGTACAAGAGATGAATGTATGACTTGTTTAGTCTCTGGAACATTTTCTTGTGAAAAAAGCAAAATTAAAAAAAAAAAAAACACTGAAAAGCAGATGGAGATCCGCCAAGTCTAGAGAAAGAGCTAGTGACATCATGTTCTCTCTTGAACAGAATCCATAGCTTCACTTCCTGGTGCAAGGAACAAGAAACAATGGAATGACAAGTTTATCAGCATCACTGATAAAATAGAGCTGCAGGAAAACTTTATACATTAAGTAATGATTAGTAATTTAACTATGCTTTTAAAGGTGCGGTTAATATAAAACATTTTAACTACCTCCTTGCTGGATCATTAATTAACAGGGAGGTAGGATCACTTATTTGCACCTTCCTTTGAATAATAAAACCCAGAACACCCGACACATGCTTCCTGGTTATATGACAATGATCCTGCTATGTACTAAATATAAACCGAGGTACCTATTTTTAACTTTTTAACCAGGAAAACTGCTTGAATCAAGTATAAACCGAGGGTTGACTTTCTCCCAGTAAGCCCCATAGAAAGTCCAATACAAAGCTCCATAGAAAGTCCAATACACAGCCCCATAGAAAGTCCAATACACAGCCCCATAGAAAGTCCCATACACAGCCCTATAGAAAGTCCAATACACAGCCCCATAGAAAGTCCCATACACAGCCCCATAGAAAGTCCCATACACAGCCCCATAGAAAGTCCAATACACAGCCCCATAAAGTCCCATACACAGCCCCATAGAAAGTCCCATACACAGCCCCATAGAAAGTCCCATACACAGCCCCATAGAAAGTCCTATACACAGCCCATAGAAAGTCAGATATACAGCCCTATAGAAAGTCCAATACACAGCCCCATAGAAAGTCCCATACACAGCCCATAGAAAGTCCCATACACAGCCCATAAAAAGTCACATACACAACAACATAGAAAGTCCCATACACAGCCCATAGAAAGTCCCATACACAGTCCATAGAAAGTCCCATACACAACAACATAGAAAGTCCCATACATAGCCTAATACACAGCCCCATAGAAAGTCCCATACACAGCCCATAGAAAGTCCCATACACAACCCCATAGAAAGTCCCATACATAGCCTAATACACAGCCCCATAGAAAGCCTCATACACAGATGTGCCTTGCTCCTTTCTGTGTAGCCTGAATATTAAAGATCCCTCCTTTAGAGATGTTTGTTGAATCCTGTTACTTTTCTTGTTTTTTTCCCCTTTCCCTTAAGCTTCGTACACATGTGCGATCACAGGGGCTGCCTGGCGAATAGGGGCCGCACATCGTTAAGGGGGGAATGCAATAGACACAAGTATAAGCCGAGGGGAGACTTTCAGGATGATTTTTAAAGTTAAACTTTCTCGGTATATACTCGAGTATATACGGTATGTAACACAAACTAAATTTATTGCATATCCCCTTAATGCCTCAATGCACTCTATCCAGGAATTTTATTTGATGAGGACATATACCATTTATGTACTGAACTATCTATGTATTTATCCCCTTGTATGACTTTATTGTATTTTAATACTGTACAGTGCTGTGTCCCCAAGTGGCGCTATATAAATAAACATATACATACATATACATACATACGCTGTGAAGATTAAACTCAATGTTAGGGTAAGTACACACAAGTTGACCATCCCATATTTTGGTATTTACCTTTATTGGGTTGAAATATCAGCAGTACTTTTCAGCCTCAAACAACCAATCTCGCCCCCCCTTTTTTTGTCCAAATAAGAGGAATTTTCAGCTAATTGTGTGGTCTTCTATAGACTATACGATTGGTTGTGCTGAAATAGCTTCTGGGACTTTTTTCTTGCTGACCCCGGGTACAGTATTTCGACCAGACTAGATAGACTGCTTTTGTGGCCGGTCTATCTGGTTGAAAAATTGCCTCGTCTGTACCTGGGCTGACATGTTAAACTGTATATAGTATTTGGCATTACCAAAACCGGAAAAAATTGTAAAGGTTTATTTTTTAATATCTCACAGATAGTAGGCAATTAAATAATTGCTGAACACGTTGGTCTGCTTAGATTATCTTTAACATCCATTCCTAACACAGGGTGGGCAGTTTTATAGCAAATGAAAAGACTATGACAACAGATATGGCCTCAGTGAGATTACCCCAAGAGGCTTTATACGTAAATGTAATCATTTTATATTTGGGGAGGCAGTGTTTAACATAATTGTGCACTATCAGGCAATAGGATGAGAGGATTAAGAGAATCAAATGGGCTAGGAACCAATTATATCTAAAATATCAATGGGGGAAAAATGCCACATACTGTAGAATATGCAGAGGAAAGAATAATATCCTCCACAAGCATACAAAGATTTATAATACCAAAGATCTCACTTTCCCCATGAGATATGTAACTGGAACACTGGCTCCAGGAGTATTATGAAAGAATACATTCTCTGTAACACATTCATGTGTCTGTGCAAACAGTGTTAACACCAACTGTGAGTAAATGAACTTGGCTAAGAGCAAACCATGATCTGCAATATCCTTTACCAAGGATTAAATAGGAAATGACTAGAGATAATGCCAGCACAGTTTCAGATTGTGTAGACTCATCTTAAAGCTATTTCCAGTGATGTTAAATGTAACGTTTATGTCGGAGTTGAAAGAGATACCTCCATCTACACCAACCTTTTTACACTACTTGTCTTGGCTGTTGAAATTAAAAAAAAAACATTTGTACATGGAGAGAGAATTGGTTATTGTATCATGTACAGAAATTAGTTGATAACAAATATTCATCTATGTGGGCTAAACTACTAAGTTGGGTGCCTCGGGATTCGGCATTGGGGCCGATTCTATATAATTTGTTTATAATTTACTTAAAAGTGGGTACTGAGAGCAAGGTTTGCTGATGCAGAACATTGGAAACTTTAAATCACGTGCTATTGCTGCAGGAGGACCTAGATCTGCAGATGAGATTCAGTGTTGATAAATGTAAGATGCATTTAGGATTTTACAATCCTTATGCCACCTATACCATAAATAACTCTGTGCTAAGAGAATCTCTTTTGGAAAAAGAGTTAGGGGTGCTAGTAGATATACAGGCTGTAGCAAACAGCGGGATCGCACGTGTGTGCGAACCTTTAGAAAAATATTGTCTTGTATAAAGAGGGGATTAGATTAAAAGGTGAAAAATATTATTCTCCCTCTTAACAAGGCACTGGTAAGCCCTCATTTGGAATTGGTTACAGGTTTGGAATCCCATATACAAAATGGACATCTTGGAAATGGAAAAAGTTCCTAGAAGAGCAACTAAATAAAAACTAAAGGTTCATACACACGTGCGATCGCAGGTCCCGACCAGCGATGCATGATGTGTACGAATGTTTGTTTCGGCTGATAATCGGCCCGTGTGTAGGCCCTTTATCAGCCAAAACGGACATTTGGACGGGGATCACTGCCCGACCGACCGGGCGGATCTCCGAACGACCGGCCGTTTCGGGCGATAGAGGGCCTACACACGGGCCGATTATCGGCCAAAATGAACGTTCGTACACATCGTGCTTTGCAGGTCGGGACCCGCGATCGCACGTGTGTACGAACCTTCAGGGGAATGGAAGGGCTTGACTGTGTATACGTCATCAGAGGACTCATGGACATGTTTTAGCATTAGAAGAAAGAAGTTTCGTCTTCAGGTTAGGAAAGATTACAGTGAGAACAGTGAAACTGTCTTCCAGATATAATAATGGCAACATGATGAAATAGCTTTACAAGTGGACTGGAATCTGGATATTTTTTAAAATTTTAAAATAAATATTGAAGTTATTGGTAATTATTATATAGTTCTTGTTGATTCAGGGATCCTTTCCAGTTGCAATATAGTGTCAGAAAGGATCCACTTTCTAGTTGTTTTTTTTGCCTTCTTCTAGTTTTAAGGTGGGCACACACACAAACAATAAAGGAATGATACAGTCGGATCCGATGGTATTGTCCCTTTATGTATGTTAACATTATGTATAAAAATTACAAGGCACCGGTAGTGTCTATTATGCATAAGGACACCCCCTATATAAATACTCAAAAAGCACATCTAGAAACAGATCATGTGTGAGCTTTGTTAACCAATTTAGCATATAAAAAAAAAAAAAAACATTGCTGCGCTTAAGATCAAGGCTAAGTACACACGTGTACAAGAAAAAGTGGAACAGCTAATATTTTGGGCCATCTATTTTTAACTGGTTCTGGTGAAAATATCTTCCAAAAAATATTGGTACCTTGCCTTAAGCTGGGTACACACCATGGGATCCTTCAACCCGAGTGGCCCTTCACCTCTAGCATCTGTTTGGCCATGACAAAGGCTGCACGATTGTTCCTAGTTTTCCGACCCATCTGATCTCCCATTTGTCCAATTTGGACGACCGGATGCTGCAAACCCAAGTAATTTTTTTGGCCAGTACTCTGAACTATTGGTCAAGTTCCCCAAAAAATTGCACGATGTGCATAGCTTTAAAGGCACCTAAGAGTTTTGCAACTTGTAAATACCATATTTTTAAAGGGCATGTCCACCCCCAAAACTAAAATTTAGCCTACTACTGGCCTCACTGTGTAATGTTAAAAAAATCCTTACCGTGCTCCTCTGCTCATTATGGTTTTCCTGCAGTGCTTGTCCAAAGTTCCAAATAGTGAAGAGAAGGAGCTGTCTGTGTGTCATCCAGTCCCTGCTATTTCCTTGCCCTCTGGGAGGACACTGGCATGCGCAGGGGAGCCCTTTCCCCTCCCTTCCTCCAGATTACAATTTACTTGTCCTCCGGGAGGACATTGGCATGCGCAAGGGAGCCCTTTCTCCTCCCTCACGATTCTTTCTGGCTGCTTCTATCCCTAACAATGAAAGCCCTTTTTTTAACGTAGTGTAGGGCACCAAACCGCTGATTTAGTTTTGTAAAACAAGCCCCAAAAATACTTCCTTCCCTCGTCTGTCTGAATTGCTGGCAGCTGCGTCTGTGATTGGCCGACTCTCAGCCAATCTCAGACACGGCTGCTGGTCGGGCCCCTCTCTGCTGCTTCTGGCAAGCAGAGAGTCAGGAGCAGACAGCCAAGGAAACAAAGGAGTGTAAGTATATTCCTGGGGCTTGTTTTACAAAACTAACTCGGTGGTTGGGGAGGGGCTGGGGTGCCCTACACTATGGGAAAAAATTATTTCAGGGGTGGACATACCCTTTAATGTATTGTAGAGTTCACATTTAAATATTACTTTTACTGCATTGATGGACTATTTTATATGACTATGTATGTATTTTCCATGAGGTTGCACGTGAACCCATCTAATAGCACTCAAGGGAGTTTTGTGGATCAAGGTGTGCGGAAAACAGTTAATTGAAGGGATGCACTATGGAAAAAATGACTCTTCTGGGAGAATTATAAAATATTTCTTGTTTCGTAGCCAGAAAATTTGATTTCCTTCTAAAAAAAAAAATCTAATCATAACATTTTTGTGAAAACAATAATATTTATTTTGTCAGAATACACACCATACAAGGTTCATTTCATTTTTTTCCTGTATTATTGGAATCATAGTGTAATTATTTAGTCTTTGTGAAATTCATAAAAAGAATGTAATCTGTCTTTCTGTCAATTGTTCATTAGAATTTAGATAAACCAAACATCTTCAGTTGAGGGAATAACACGCACTTCTTCAATTATTTTCTTTGGAAGTGAAGGAATCATTGTGTGTTATGTGTTTATAACGGACATCACAAAAGCATTATGATACAAAATTAAATGCTCTTCTCTAAGATAAAACTTTTGGTGGGCAGTGACAAGCCACAAACCTCAATAAACAAGACACCAGAGTGTCTACCAATACCAGACCAGGAGAATTGAGAATCTAACTGAGAATGACATTACAGGGGGGTCTTTAGGTGTGAAAACACTTGGTATATGTGAAAACAAGACCCCCATTTGGCTTTATTGTGAAATAGCAAAAATCGAAAACTTGAAATGCAGACATAGGAAAAAAAGGAAAAGCGAAAAAAAAAAAAAATCAAAAATTTGCAGATTGTATTACAATAAATGATCTAAAAAAGTACAAAACCTTCTGGTCGCTTATTATATAGGGAAACCCACCATATTTTACTGACACCTTCCAGGGACACATTTCCAAGCTAGAAATATGGCCACTAATGCATTTTAACTTAACATAAAACAAAACCATTTGCCATTTTGTAAATAAGATTGAGTGGTTACAGCCGAGATATAGGATCCC
The DNA here is from genome assembly GCA_019447015.1 of Hymenochirus boettgeri. Taxonomy (NCBI): domain Eukaryota; kingdom Metazoa; phylum Chordata; class Amphibia; order Anura; family Pipidae; genus Hymenochirus; species Hymenochirus boettgeri. The sequence continues at coordinate 348,799,672 of CM033469.1, forward strand.
TGTTCTTAATTGCCAATTATACTGCTGACAAAACCTGCACAAATGCAGGTATAACCCGGGAAAAACTCCAGGTATTTGTCTGAGGTTTTACCTATTTTATCCTGACTGAATTCTGTTGACTTACAATAATGAAACCATCTAGAAGTAGAATTATATGTTTATCTGACAATGAAAATTGGCAACATGCAGAATTTCTTGGTTAAAGGTGAAGTACTGCATAGACAGCCATTTACGGTATGTCTCTCATTAGCATTATTATGCAGTATGCTTTGCATGAGATGCATCTGTTAGATGAAGCCATACTGCATTTGACAATCAGATGTACAGCCAATGACTAGAGTAAATATGATCGGAAACTCGAAAGTAGTCTCCGATCGTATCATCGAGGTTAATCGAATGTTCAAAGCTATTTTCAATAATCCAAGAAAATAGCCTTGAACATTCGATAATAATCGAAAATTCATTCCGTTTTCGGATTCTCGGATCTTCGGGATTTTCTTGAGAACCAGGAATCCGAAAACGGAACGAAACACAATGAATGCTGCCAAATAACTTGCTAGACCTTTCCGTTTTATATTGCTATTTAACCGATATAACATTTTAACTGCGCTGTCAGTGATTAACCCTTTGCGTTACTGTTTTATTCTCTGAAATGCTTTAGTTTGTGTGACTTTGCACATATACAATTAACAACATTTAACAGAGATTATTTGCAAGAAATATCTACTTGAGCCCTCATGGTGCCAATCCTGTAAGAGCCGCATGCTGAGCAGGGTGGTCTGTGTGGCTCACAATATAAACAAAGAAAGCTTCCCACCATGAAAAGTACAAAGCTCTGTGGAATTATTTCTTAACTAATGATTACAAATGAATGTCTGCAGAGGAAAAGTGCCCTAAGCTACTGCCAGTCAGAGGTTGGAAAGAAGCTTGGTAGTTACTGAAAGATTTACTTTTCAACTGGAGCTGTGCACAGAAAATCAGATACAATTGAATTAAAAAACCTCAATGCCATTTTCAAAACATAAAATTAGTCTTAAAGGAGCTGCGAAGAAAAGACTTAATAGCTAATACCAGGGTAATTACAAGAGTAAAAATGGAAATGAATTGATATCTTTTTAAACGCTCATCATTCCTGGGTGTTCGCTTGGCTCCTTCCAACAAGTTCATTCAGAGTTGATGTTAAAAGAAAAGAGAAATCCAAAAAAGTATTTATTAGAGAAATGTTTTTGAAATTTGGGGTACACACTCTTTTTACTCTCCTTTCACACCTTCTTCCAAAACTTTTGTTTTGGTCTAGCTATATTAGGCAAAAAGTCTACGGACTACTTTTGGCAATTTGCACAGTACACTTAACATGCCTGGATGTGAGGTATTTGTGCAGTAAATTGTTTTCTTTCTGTCCACCTTACGAAACACCATGCTGACAGCACTGCAGATCCTTCTCATTCCTTTACTTGGTGGTTAATTCAGAGGAATCCACATTAGGAATCAACCAAATAAAATTTAGGAGGCCAGCTACCTTTTTAGGCAATCCTTTCTATGAAGCATCAATAGAAAACCCTAATGGTTCGTACACATGTGTGATCGTGGGTGAAGTCCCGTGACGCATGTATATGAACGCCCGTTTGGCCAATAATCGTGCTGTGTGTGGGCATTTTATCAGGCGAAACGGCCACTCATTCGAATATCTGCCTGGCCAGGCAACAATCCCCAACTGAACGACCATTTCGGCCAAGAACGTGCCCATACACAGCACGATTATAGGTGGGTCAGCACCTGCGATCGCACATGTGTAAGGACCTTAAGTCACCAGATGTAAATGGATTGGTTACCTGGCTCCTGAGATTTGTAGGTTAATTTATTATTCCAAACTCAGTATTAATAAAGGTTAGGTTTTATTGTCCCTTCCCACAAATCCTTGCTGATAAAATTAAAACTGCAAGTTAAGCCTCGTACACACGTTGGATAATTGTCGTCGACGCAGCTGAAGAACGAGCAATCGCATGATATTCATACGAAAATATAGCATCAACGATCGTCAAAGACCCTCAACTATTGTCGGCTTTTTCTGACAATCAGCCTGGCGGATTTGTTCTACCGATTATCGTATATTTGTACATGGTCGATTGGCAGATTATCATTTAAGTTCTACGAAAAAATATATAAAAGGCGCATGCTCTGCTTTTGTAATTGCGCGAAGATACGAACGTTACTTTACGTACGGACGTCTATATCTAACGACTATAGTGGTGACTATTGTTGCTGTGTGTACAGATGTCGTTTCAATTATGAGAATTAACAATAATGTCGTTAAATGTTTGTCGGCTGCATCGTATGAAAATTATCCAACATGTGTATGAGGCTTTAGGGATAGGCCACGATGGAGTGTTTTATTAGGATTTTGTGATACTGGATGTATTTTAGGCGATGTTGGATGCATAAATTAACCCACTGGGGGACAGCTGAAAAGTAGAGTGAATTTGTGAATTTAACCAAAGCTTCCTGTAGAAGATTTTGATGTTATAGTTGGTTTTAACCTCTACTTCTCTTTTAAAATGAATAAAATACCAGTTAATTAATCATTTTCCTTAGTTACAAGGAACTAAGGGGATGATGCAATTTACATCACTTACACCAAAATCACGGCCACTTACACCAAAATCAGTGCAAAACCCATGCTACCTGATGTAAAATCAGGTTATCCTGACTTTTTTACTGATTGGACGTAAACAACATAGAAATGTGGAAAATAAGCATAGAGATTGTAAAATATCGCATTTTCTCATGCATTTTCTCGTGCGAGTATATTTTTGGCTGTAACCACAACACAAGGAAAAATGTTTTTGTTCTAAAAGGACTGCTGCGGGAAAAGAAATCACATCAGCATACTCTCCACTGTGTCCAGAGTCTTATTTTTTCTTCTTAGATTAATGGGCAATGGTGGTAAGCCAAATTCCATATAAAGGTGTGTAAAAACAATTTACTGCCTATCTATTCAGCAATTCATTCCAGAAGATTTCTCATTAGATGCAAATTAGCCTTCCAATGTTTGATGTAACTTTCAACTAATTGACACATTGCCCTGTTATTATCATTCCTGTGGCTGATACCTTTAACTCAACTTCATTTTAGTCAGGATGAATTCCTGCAAGCACAGTAATTAGTAGTAAGTGAAGGAATGTCACAATTGGTGCCTTTTGTGTCACTCTGTTTTCTGAAAACCAATTGGGTCATCCATTGACATGCGTTCTAACATGTCATACAATAGACTAACTTCATCTGGCATTTGTTACAAATGAAAACATGTCATTAAGTTCATTTTCTGTGAGTGATACTTATTACTGACCTGGTCCATGGGAAAATTCTTCAGTGAGAACTTTGTGAAGTGCAGGAGGCTTCGTAAAAAGAGATTACTTCTATAAACACTTATAGAAATGATAGAATGACCCAACAGCTTTAATATTTAATTTGTTTTTTGTGTTATTATAAATATAAAAAGTCTAAAAATTTCAACATTATTTATCTGAATTTTATTCCTCTGGACCAACTTGTGCAACCTGTCCATTCGTACGAGCAAAACTCTGGCAGAAAAGATTAAGGACACAAGAGTTAAGGGTGTGATCTGTTTCTTTCTTTTTCCTTGAAACAGTCGGGATTGTACAGTTCATTCTCAATGGTTCTGGAGCTCAAAGGTGATTTAGGACACATAATAGGTTAAACCTACTATGTACCTTTTTTATAGCCACCACGTGTCCCGGATTTTGAAATGTATGCATAAAAGTTATATTTTATAAAAGTCACAGCAGCGGTGCAGCAGCCATTTTTATCTAACCCTGGTCCAAGTAGGCAAGGTAAATATAGGAAAGGGGAAGGAAGGCAGGATAGCAGAATAGAAGCTGAAAGCTACAATGCATAGTAGGACATTTAAGATATTTAATAGCAAGATAATACAAAGGTGAGAACAATGATTTGTATTATGTTGAATCTGCATTTTCCACTAGTATATCCACTAGTGCATGAATTCATTTTTGTGCCTTGTTATGTACATCAACTCTGTGCACTATACAAGAATATACAAACTCACTAACCATGCCTACTGCAAACAAACATAATGCCTACTGCAAACAAACATAAAACTACATCACTTCATATGTTAGGCTGATAGGAGTTGCAGGAATGTAAAAAGCCACAATAATCTGATCCTTGGGTGTAATTTTAGAGTATATAACACATAGGAAGCTTAGGAATTTGAAAATGATATTCAACACTTTTACAAATGACATCATTATTAGATTTATGGTTTTATGATCATACAGAAAGTCTTTAAACTATTTCACTGTACAGAAGGCTATAAGCCATATTTAACAAAACAAAAAGAGTCAATAAAAAATCAGTACAGCTCCAGACCTGTAAAAACGATCTAATGGATACCTGTATAGATAGATCACATATTTAAGAGGACTATTAAATCTCTTTAGTACTCAGTGCTCTGTGCATACTTTAAGACAAGGGTATTTCAAACATTTGTTTGAACAATGTGTCCATGGTTCCTGTATAATTGCATTACCTTTACCTTCAGTTAAGTAAACAGTGAACCTTTATTAGGATATAAATATATAAACTTGTAAATAGTGAGTACTCACTAACATTACAGATCTTGTTTATTTTCTCTCCTGTTCTATGGAATTTCCAGCTAGAGAAAAGTCAGTCCTTGTCAATCAGATGGCTTGCATCCCAGTTTGTTCCTGTTATATGCTGGGGCTAAAATTTCTACAAAAAGTTAGTTCAGATCATGAAGTTTTAATACTGCATGATCTGTAGTCGTTTTAAAACAAATGTTTTTACATGAAAAGAAAATCCAAAAATATGAGTAATATAGAATGGATTCAATAATTCTTAAATAGCTGCACCTTTCCCTTTTGAAATAAGCAGCATAGTGGAGCAATTATCTATGACTAGCAACCCCCCCAATTCTTTATAGAATCATAAATCCACCGCGACACAACCAGCCCACCTACCCACCTACCACTACTGAAGGGCACCACCCTCTTAATACGCTGTATAAGCATGTATAGTGACTCATGAAAAAGTCATTAGTAAGTGCCCCTTTGTTTCCTGCCACTTTGGATTAATGACAGTGTCACTTTAAATAACCATTGTTCCAGCCTACAAAACTGATGTTATATTATTGGGACCTGGATAAAAACAACACTGAATATTTAAGACACACCCAGGGAGATTCAATAAAAGTTCTTATTGTTTAAAATGGTGCTAATATAGCCCCACACAATCAGATCTTAATTAACATTTTAAAGCTTACATCTGATTGGTTGGGGCAAAATTAGCACCATTTTAAACGATAAGAACTTTTATTGAATAACCCTGACCATCTTTATCTGTGGAGCTATGTCCTTGGTTTCTAAAAGAAAGCATGAAAAGTAAGGCTGTGTCCTTTATTAATTGTGGTCTCTATGGAATGTTTTAATGTGGCAATAATGTTGGTCACTGGGAATAGACCTTAATGGAAAATTAATTCATGTCTTATTCACAATCTGAGCCCAGCAAGTCAATTCTGATCAGCAATTCTCCCTTCTATTTCATGGTTTTGCAATGCATCTTCACACAAATTTCTACATCAATTCCCATTTCCTCTTGCCTGTAGGTTCCCCTTTAGGAATGGAAACTTTTATGCTTGTCCCCCAGGAAAAAGTTGATTGGTATGTGACTTTGCAATTGGGAAGGTTAGTATAATTGTCCTTTAACAGCTTAACGTCTAGTATATTGCTGGTTTAAGCCCCATCTGGATTTTAACCCAAATGTCATGATTGCCACACCTGAATTAAGACAAGTGGGGAATGAAAATACATGGCTGTTTCCCATGGAAGGAGTGAATGCTGCTTGCATATACGTCCTTTCATTGCAAAATATGGAAATATTCTCTGGTCTAAGAACACAAAAATTTAACCAGATGTCTGATACTCACATAGTTAAATGTATAATTTACATCACTTCTTTTCCACAAACACAGATTGCTCTTTCATCTGTCCAAAAGGCACTTATGTTAACTTGTTCTACCTTAGGGTTTTTGTGATTCATAAAACCTAATGACTACTAAGTTATGTGTAAATGTTCAGGTAATAGCTTTCTGCAAAGTCACTAAGTTCAAGGAAAATAATTCCCATACAATGTCACAAATCTGCTTGTGTTGCAGCTTATTGTTTACATGTTTACATTGAGATTTATCAATCCAGTACAGTACATACTATGGCAACAGTAATTATTTTGCCACTTATGGGATGATAAGTAAAACTAAAATAAAAGTGTGCAATTTGGAGAGCAACAGTGGATCATAGCCTTATAATAGTGTAATATAGTTACTCAGCTATGTCACAGTAGCTTACATCCATAAAGGGCAACCAAAAATTAATTTGTCACATCTATTTCTTAATCTATAAATTAATGTATGTAAGTAGCCTTTCTCTGAGGTATGTTTGTTTGTGCATGCCTTCAATCCAGTACTTACATAGCCTAAAGCTTCATACATACGTGCAATCGCGGAGGCAGACCCGCGGTGCGTACAAGCGCCTATTTCGGTCAACAATTCTGCTGAGTGTGCTTCATCATGCGAAATCGACTGTTGGTTCGAGCTTCGTTGAACGATTCACCTGGCGGATCAATAACGAGGCCTAAAGAATTGTTCACTCACATACAGCATGATTGTCGGGCAAAACTGTCACTCATACACATCGTGCATCACAGGTCGGCTCCCACGATCGCATATGTGTATGAACCTTTAGTATTCCCCTCCCAAATGTAACCAACTCACATAATAAACTAGATCAGAGACAGGCTGTATGTTTTCACAGAATCAGACAATATTGCCACAATCATATAATGATACAGTTATCGAGTCTTGTCATTTAAAGGCTTTTAAAACTTAAATGGACAGTTCAGTGGAAATTATCAATATTTGTTAAGTTGCTAGTTTGTGTAATGCCTTCTTAGTTATTCTACATATTCTCTCCCATTTTGAAAAATCAGTTGATTTCATACCCTTTGCTATTCACTGCTGTTAACATTAATGAGCTGCCATTTCAGGTTCTAACGGTCCTTCTTCTTCCCAGGATGCACCACATCCTTGGAATGTTCCTAACAGTCATTTCTACTGATTGGCTGTTGGATGGGTCAAACATGCTCAGATCTCTACTGAGCAACTGAATCAACCCAGGCGCTGGGTCAAGGGCAAAACCATAATGGTCTCTATTAGGGGTCCTGCAAACAGGAAGTCAGCATTTTGGTTGCATTTATTTATACACAGACAAAATGCTGAATTGGCAGGTTAAAGTCATTGGGATGAAAAAATACTGCTCTTTTTTCTGAAAAGTACACGTATTTGCACTGAACTTCTCCTTTAAGCAGGAAATATACAGAAAGATATATTGGGAAGTTCTATAATTCTAATTAAGAATAAACAATTCTAATTTGTCATTTGTGTCAGATTTCTACTTTTATGACAGTCACACTTAAGGAACTCTTTATATCATTAACTGCATGAGTTAGCGGTTTAGATCCTCACACTGGGTACTTTAAATTTTAAATTGAGTTTGAAATCAAAAAGGTAATTCTAAGTAGGTGCTGTTGGTTTTCATAATCATTAAAAACAGAAAATCAGAACAATGCAATATATACAGTAAACGTCTATTAGTATAGTGCGCTTAATGCAAATAAGGAACAGAGAGAGATTTCTGGATAACTTCCATGTTTCCATTTAGGAAATGCCTCACCATATAAAAGCATTCCACAAGCTAAATGAAAAACCAGCACTGTCCGTGAACGCATCCGTTTTTCCATATGAATATATGGAAACGCATTGCTTAAAAAGGCCAGAAACGCATATAAAAACAAACTGTGCATTTCTGTCCATTCCTAGTGTGAATGATCCCTAAAAGTTAATATATTACGCAAAAGGATTCTCCAAACATACTTTCTGTAGGGACCTGTATTTACCTGGTTATACAGAGCCCTGGAGAAATATAGCGGGCACACCATGGGATTAAACGGTGATTTTACATTTGTCAGCACATCTTTGTTCTCTAATTTGATTACACTATTGGACAATATATACGCAGTTACCAGATCACAGCTTTTCTTTTACTCCCCCTCCCATTAGCACACAGGGATGTAAAGCAGCTGGTTGGAAAACTTCTCCGAGTGAAATATACTGAGCATGCTCAGGTCATAAAACAGGAGGATACAGACGCCAAGGGCTCTGCCTATTGTGAGGACAGATAAATGGTAATAAAACACTATTAAAAGAATTTAAAGCACATAGTCAAATAGTGCTTTACAAAAAAATAAATAATGCAAAACTGTAGAGAACACAATGTTCACTAAAGAAAGAACAAATAAAGGTAAAACAGAAAATAGATTGGCCACTGTAGATAAGTTCCCTAAACTTATCGAAAAATTCGAAATACTGAAAATTCCTAAATCAAAGATGAATATGAGAAAATCGAAAAATCTAAAATATAGTTGAAAATCAGAAAATTGCATAAAAAATTCTAAAATCTCTAAAAGTTCTGCTTCGATGGAGGTTCGAATCAGATCTTATGAATTTCAATAGTTCTGCAGAATAGCTGAATATGCATAACAGTTAGCATATTATGTAAATTACCTTCCGTAGAAGCAGAACATCTTCCTTATTACCTCTTCATCTGTTTCTTCCACAGAGACTCATTTAAAATCTCAGGAGAAAGGCATATTACCCTGGAATTTGAACTCTAATGAAATATAATATTTTACTAAGGGCTTTACAGAACAAGCTCTCATATGTAATGATGTTTTTTTGAAAATGTAATTCAAAAATACATTTTATCATCACTAACTGTGAGTCAGTCTGGGTTTGTTCCTAAATTTCTGTAGTACATATCAAACCCAGAAAGTTTTGGAATTGAGAAATGATTTGGTCACATTAAATTGATTTGACTTTTTTTTTTATCGTTTAGCACTGGATTAAATGACAAGGATTTTTATATGCTACAAATCCTAATATGGATTACTCTGTAAATGCAAGAAAGTGTCTCTTTTTTGAAGCTGTCAGAGAATGGCCTAAAAAGCAATTAGCCTACTATAACAAAATACGCTTGGGAAGACTGCCACTGCTAGTGATTTTGGTCCCATTAAAACTTTAAAAAAAGTCAACAAACATAAAATAATAAATTATTTTAATTTTTAATTAACGTAAAGGACAATTACAGCCCTTTCCCCCACATACTGTAAATAAACCCAATGAAAGTTACAAGACCGGGCCCTGTCAGTTCCACCTTTCAGCTTCTGTTCTAAACCTGGCCAATGGGAACACATGCTTCTAGCAGAGCATGCCTTCCTGTTGGCCAAGCTGCCGGTGGAACTTCTTAACTTCAATGCAATGGGGAAGGGGATGCAAGATAAACCCAGGGATGAGGACAAGGGGAAGGAAGTTTGCATAATTATTTTAATTCAATTTGGCTCCGAGGTGCTTAGGAATAATACAATTCTAAACGATACAGCATTGTTTATCATAGTCTTAAATCATTGAAAATGCTACAACTTCAAGGTAGTAAAGTACAAAAAGTAGGGCCTATAGATTATTTGGTATAGACACTTAAACTTCATACACATGGCAGATAATTTTCGCACAATTTGCCACACAAACAATCCATCGCACGACATTCGAACCAAAATGAAGCTACAACAAGCAACAATCCACAACTATTCTCGGCTTTATCCAGATCAACATGGCAGATTCGTTCTGCTGATTATCGTATGTTTGTACAAAATTAATAGACAAAACAACATTAAAAATATACAAAATAACTAATTAAAATAAGAAAATGGACATTAAAGTAAGTGAAAAGTGTTGGAGGTATTTGACGAGGACACATTGGGATGTGTACAGTATAAATGAGTAAAATAGCTTTTCTCAGCCCAACCATGAATCAAAGCCATTTCCTGGGAAGAAGAGCACTTAATGGACATTTCTAGAGAAGGGTTCAAGAGGTGCAGAGAACCAAATATGTTTCAGATGTTAAGTAGAAATCCAAGGAAATGAGGTAAAAGCCAAGAAATAGCACAGATAGGAATGATATAATAAGGGTCAGTTCACTGCAGAGTACTCCAGTTCATTCATACTTACTTTAATGAGCAGACACAAAGGATATGGCACAAAGAGGCTATAGATAAAACCAAGAAACTAAGATATAATGGAAAAAGAAATTTCTTTGCAACTTTATTTTTTTTTACATTGCTTGTAGGGTCTTTTATTAAATGGGAGGACAGGCTTTTTGTAGTAGACAGAGATTGAATAAAAGAACAGGGCAAAGTAACTAGGATCTTTGACATTAAAGAAGGACTAAACGCTAAAATGTTTGGGAAGGGTAAAACAGCATCCCATCATGGATTGATATTCAGCCCAATCTATCACCTGGACTAACATTTTGGTCTTATTGGCCAGGTGACCGACCGTAATTAACTACAAACACAAAATTTGACAAAATACAAACTTGAACATGTTGGTTAATGACAATTAGCAATAAATCCAGCCAAAATAAACTCGGCCCTTGTATTTCAGCCCAAAAACATTCCAAAGTTTATGTTTTTAAGAGAGACCCTACATACCTGGGGCAGAAAAATGTACAGTCCAACTACCCTAATGCTAGTCCAATAAGGGCTTACTGTTTGAAAAGTTTAAAGCAGAAGTCATTGTGCTGTGAACTGCTGCCTTATCTTCCCCAAAAGTAAAGTATTAGCTTTTCATTCTGCTTTAAAATATAAAGCTATTATAATAAAAAACTGTATTAGCTTAATTTAAAGGACATGTACAGCAAAAAAAAATTCCTTAATATGAGAGGTAGGAGTCAGCATTGTTACCTCCCGAATACTTCTTCTGTTAGCTGGGTACACACTATCCAATATTTCGGAGCAACCGACATTTAAGTGTATAGGTTGATCAGCATGTACCCAGCCTATCTCTCAGCATCAGCTTGTGTAAATAAATAAGGCAGTGTTAGGAGAACTTACCAGGCAGCTGTGGATCATCATAGAAGTGACCTTCTTCCTGCTACCAGCTACACAGAAATACAGAGAATACTATAATACATAACTCGCAGATACCAAAAGCACTCAGTATTAAAATAAGAATTTATCGGAAAAGGTAAGCATATTTAGAAGGCATGCACATACACTTTAGTATTGCAAGGTCTAGGTTTGGGGGGTAATAAGCTTGAATCTCAATTTCAGTTTGGAAAGGTTGCCATTGTAAATTAAACAGCAGACTGTAACAGAATTTGTTGGTGATTTGTGGTGATTCTCACCTACACAGACCGAACTTCCCTAATGCAAGGAACTGTTGGGTAACATACATTTCCAAAATCACTATTGGTCCTTTTAAAGGACATGTAAACTGGGGCACATCAAATTTTTTTTACTAACGTATATACTCGAATATAAACCGACCTGAGTATAAACCGAGGCACCTACTTTTACCTTTAAAGAGGAGTAAAAGTGATTGACACGAGTATAAACCGAGGGTAGAAAATATGACCACAACTGCTTTCTGATTCGGTATTGTTTTGAGGCTTTAGTTGCCCTTTAAATGGACAGCAGAATTCCGATACAGTAATAGCCAAATCCAGTATGGCTATTACTGTATGGAAATTCTGCTGTCCATTTAAAGGGCATCAAAAGCCTCAAAACAATACAGAATCAGAAGGCAACAATAGATACCATCCTCCTTCTGATTCTGTATTGTTTTGAGGCTTTAGTTGCCCTTTAAATTGACAGCAGAAGTCCCATACAGTAATAGCCATACTGTATATGGCTATTACTGTATGGGAATTCTTCTGTCCATTTAAAAGGCAACTAAAGCCTCATTCCTTGGCACTCCAGATGTTTGGAAACTACAACTCCCAGCATGCTTTAGTTGCTGGGAGTTGTAGTTTCCATACATCTGCGTTCCTGCACTTTCCCCCCTTTCTGAGAGTCCCCACAGATGCCTTCTCCTACCTGCTCCGGTTCATATCCCCACGCAAACATCGCTTCTCCAGTGTAAACAGCCCTAACTTGTCTAATCTTCCTGCATATTTAAGCCCCTCCATTTCCCTTATTAATTTAGTTGCCCTTCTCTGAACTGCTTCCATTTCCAAGATGTCTCTTTTGTATATGGGATTCCAAAACTGCACCACATATTCCAAATTAGGCCTTACCAGTGCCTTGTAAAGAGGGAGAATAATATTTTTCTCTCTTGAATCTATTCCTATATTCCTATATTCATTTTCATGAGATTCATTTTCTCAACACTGAATCTCATCTGTCATTCTGCTGCCCATTTTGATAATCTTTCTTTGAGAGTTTTACGTTTCAAAGAGGGCGGGGCACAGCTAGTCAGTAAAGAACTGTCAATCACCCAGCCCCTCCCCCTGGCACACTACATGTAGAAACTATGCATTCTATAAAAGTAAAGCTTATTTCTCTGTCACTGCATGGCTAATTGATTCAGCATAAAGATCGGGAAAAGGAATAAGCATTACCTGTTTCTCTGTGCTCTTTCTGTGCAGATAAACCCAATCCTGCAGTTAGCTGCTATCTGTGTTAGTTAAGTCCATCTTACTTGATTCAAGCAGTGATTACAACTCCCAGTGCTGCTTACCTCCTCATAGCAAAGCAGTTTTACTTTCACTATAACACAAACTCACTGGGTGTAGAGAGGCACAGATCATCTTCACTGCCCATCCTCCACACTCTATCTGTGCCTCAGTTGGGAGGGGGTGGATACATAGAGAGGAGACATGCATACTAACTAGGAGTGAGAGGAACAGGACATGAGGAGATCTAATGACAGGTAGCACTGAGAGCAAAAAGGGATCAAGTTCCTGACAGCACTAAAAATATGATAAAGGCAAGTAAATTTTTTCAGTTAAGTGTCCCTTTAAATGGCATGTATAACCATATAAAAATGTAATTGATTTGTCCCTAAGTGCTATTTTTAACATGCTGTTACATGCATTTCTAATTTGTACTGCCTAACTTTCTCCCTTTTTAATAGAGGTTGCCACCCCTCCCCCTGCTCAATGAGCTTTTAGGAACTTGAGCATGTGCATAGGAGGCAGCAGGGGAAAGAACAGTCAATCATTGTCTGTAATGTCAGCAGTCACAGCCTTGATTGACTGCATGGAGAGTGGAGACAGCTTTCTATGCCAGAATGGGTACAATTATTATCTTTATATCTGATTAGTTACACATCTAATACTCTGTTGAATATGTCAGTTGGTATTGGGGGCAGGTAACTGGCTAGTGACCCTTTTTTGTTAAAGGTGGGCATGCCTATAACTTAATTACTTGTACATGCATTTCTAATTTCTATTGCCCCTGTTCTCTCCCTTTCTGATAGCGGCTCACATTGCTCAATTAGCTTTTAGGAACTTGAACACATGCAGGGGAAACAGCAGGAGAAAGCTGATTGAGCCAGCTTACTCTGACAGAATGGGGAGAAAACTTATTCTTAAATCTAATCTAATAATGTGGTGAATATTGCATTTGGAATTGGGGGAAGGTAACTGGAAAGTGACCATTTTTTGTTTTAAGGATGGGCATGCCCATAACGTAAAGTAAAAACCCAATTATAACCCATGGTAGTTTTCTATCCATTACTGGTTTACAAATCTTTCTTACATCAATTTACGATTGTGAACCAACTTTCCCACTGATGTTTGTTGTTATTCTTCTGTAGAAAAACACTGAAAATTTTGTTTCCACTACTTGACAAATATAATTGCATGCATGTGGTGGAAGTCCAGTGCTACAGTAAATAGGTAAAGCAAACTGCAAACACTCACTCAGACAGCTGTCCCACCCTACAGACGCCTTTCTGCTGACAAAAAAAATTATAATAGGGGAAATGGGAGGGACGGCTTGGAGGAGAACTGCCAGTACATCCATTTGATTCAGCCTTATAATGTGTTTGCATCAAATTTTTCCTATTTAATGCTTGGCTATAGCTGCACACAGGGAAGTAGGAATACACAACCATTACTACCAGGAAGGAGCCACATAAGGTATACTGTAGTACAGCATTTAACCCTAAATGCATCCCGTGTCTGTGCCTTATAAATACAGCATAGTCAATACTGAGGTGTTGCATCTCTAGACGATATCTGCCATAAATACACCTGCTCATTTATCCAAACATATCCACAAGATATTTGTTCCAATTATTTTTAACTACTGCTTCATTCATCTGTTTTATTGCTAATGTTTTTCACTGACAATATCACTGGCAGTTTTTTTCCAGCAATTAGATATGCTACAGTGACAGTAGCTATCCTCCTAGGAACAAACCAGGGGCAAAGAGGGTTTCTAGAACAACTAATATTCGAGTTGCACCTATACTGATGGTAAGAGAATCTAAAAATATAAAAAAACTCATTGGAATTCATTAAACAATGTAGTCAAGCTTTGGAAAGGATACCTCAATAAAATGTAACTCATTTCTAAGATATTTGCGCCCCCCCCCCGCCATATTACAATATAGGCTTTGTCTAGAAGAATGTAATGAACTTCTTGATCCTTGCATGTTACCCATTCTGTCATTTCTATTAAGCACAGGTGTTTGTTAAGGAATAAAATGATGACAATCCCTTTCATGAGACAATCCAAATGAATGGAACATTGAAATTGGGTTACTGAAGCTTAAAATATTTATTTATATATAACAATACACATGATATTTAAATGGAATTAGATTAGTTGTGTAAAATAAAATTTCTGTACACAGAATAAAACATTGAATTGTTTGATATTAAAGACCTGTCAGTGCATCCTTGCTACATTTATATTATATGTGAAGTCTAACATCTCATTCACTGTAACAAACCATCATTTCATTTCTATGAGTCTTGCATTCTAGATTTCTTGTGTTACTAGTGGAAGAGGCTTTGTATTCTTATTAAATTAAACATAAAATGAAACAAATGCAAGGTAATAATGTGTGCAAAATCAATGTGCCCTGTTCCTACCAATGTGTTGTGTTAAACACTTTGATAGTGAGAACAAAACCTTACATATTAATCTTTGTATAGGTGATTTGTATAGATATTTTTATTGCCTTTAATATCTCACATTGTCTAGTTTCCAAACAGAAATAATGTAGTATTTCTACCATCTGTTTTGCTAAAGGTTATGCAGCATTTGCAGTGTCTCCCGTAGTAGGGTGGAGAGCTTGGGGGCAGAAGTGGGCAGAGTTGGAGCAAGCAAGGGTAGGAGTGGGCAGGATTGAGGCTAAAGTGATACTAGTGCTACCTGCAATTTCATGTAGGTTGGGCACCCCTGTTCTAAAGGTAAGTATGTTTATAAGCAGAACAGGAGGTTCTGGATATCTGCAGTTTTTATGGTATAGCTTCCTCTGACATCCTTCTATATGGGCAGCACAGGTTAATAAGGCTCCATAATGCATGGATCACTCTACTTAAATGTACACTTCACCATCTGTGTTAAAGCCATTGATTTGGCAATGCATATGGGACTTTTCTTTTATAAAGGATGCAAACCGATTTTGGCTTTAACAGTCCATTTTATTTTAAACACCTGTCCAGTGTATTCAGTGATTTTTTTTGTTACTGCTGCTTGGATCTTTATCACCACTAAGATCCCAAAGGATAAGAGGCAATCCATGAGTATGTAATAAGTTTAAGAGTGGAGGCTTTTCTTCTTCCTGAGTGCCCTTGTTTGGTGGCAGACCTTTGTGATCTCTTGAATACATTCTTTTACTATGCTGATCAATTATCCTGAATGTTTTAAAACATTTTTTTCACATTTTTAAATGTCTAAAAATAGACCATCTTCCCTTTAATTTTACAGGATATTAAAAGCAGGTCACAATACAATTAGTTAGAATTTGATCTTTTTTTCTTGATAACATTTGTCACGACTATGGTTCTTTTCTATTACCATAAGCCTGAATAGAAAAGCCAGGAATTGGATTTGGTGTGTTTTGGCAGTGACTGCAGTAGGTGTAGTTAAACTCTGCACTATGGATGCTTATCCTAGAGAGCATGAAGAAGAGAAATAGGCGAAACATGTGTTGTACAGGTGATCATGGTCCAGGGGAAAGCTAGATAAATAGGAACTTTTATTTATAAAAGCTTTGGGAGATTAAAAGAAACTGGAAATCTTCTAATTTGGGTAGTAAGAAGAATGCAATAGAATTAAAAACACTAAATGCAAAGTCGAAAAGGCTGGAGAAACACACTGGTTCTGATTTTACTAATTACAAAATGAAACCATATTTATGTTAATCCTTACTTCAGCATAAAATGAATTATGATTTTGGTTCCACTGTTTGTTATTTAATTATACTTGGGCATCGTTTTATTACTGGAGAAAGAATAATAGGAACAATACAAAATTGCATCCCAGCAGGCCATAGCATAGAACAGAAATAATCACTAGAACTACTTTGTGGGCTTTGTTAAAACAAAAAAAATAAGGCCACAGTCCAGCACTTTGAATTACTTGGCTTGAATAACTTAAAATATGGGAGCCATTCCTTATAGACAACTATACCCCAGTCCCACTCTCTCCTGTTAAGACTTTAAATTAATTTCCTGAATGCTGGTCCTTTGTAGCTGCACCACCAGGATCTGCCCAATAGAAAAATGCATTTCTTCCAGAGCATGACGTACCTATTGTTAGGCCGAATGATGAAAAGGGGTTGAGCTAGAAAGGACCAGTGAGGTGAGTCTTAGGGATTCACCCATGGAAGTCTTTATGGGAAGGAGGAGGGTTAGAAGGATATCGATGTCCTTTAAAAGAATGTTGTTGTTTCCTCGTGTCACCCAGCTTCTGCACTCGCTCAGTTAGCAGATTGAAACTGGCATATGCACTTGAACTCCCCTTACTCCCCAGGGGATTGGTAATGTCCTTTCTACAGCCCTGTATTAGCCTTGAAGAAAAGTATATTTTAAATTCTTAACTGTTGAAAATTTTAAGGCAACAATACAATGCAAATGTTGCTGCTTTATATTTTAAACTAACATTTTGGCATTTTGTTGGTTTTTAAAGTTTTAATAGCAGAGTAAACATTAATAAATTAATTATTTTCTGCTTAAAAAAAAAAAAATCTATTGGCTTAAGCGGTACAAAGATTACTACTGCCCAATTCATTTCTGATCAGAGATTCATCCATCATTTGTACCATTGGCAATTCCCATAAACAGCTCATAGGCTTATTGGGATTATATTGAACACAAGTATACTAATAGCCAATTTTAATTCCTATACATTTTGGCTGATTTTATAGCTTTTGTGAATTAGCAAGTAAAAAAAAAAAGAAAAACTAAATCATGGAAAATAAATTGTGTTGAAAGAGGGAAAACACATACACATCCACAATGTAAATGACCATAGAAATAGAAGTAATAAAATGAGCCATGTCAGGGAACATGGGGTTACCATAATATCCCCCTTGGGTTGTGAAATAGAATCATGGAAAATGGTTGAATAACACCAACTAACGTTTACTGGAAGTAATTATTTCATGATTCAGACAGTACAGTACAGATATTCCAAGAAAAACATGCTACTTAAATCACCATATATTAAATCAGCCTTGCTCTATATGGGTAACAGTATCAAAGGCAGAAAGCAGAGCTATTTAGGTGACAATATTCAGAAATTTCAAAAAATATCAAAAATCTTGAAAAAATGTTTGAAAATGTAACATTGCAATGGTTACCTATGTAAGAAGATAAAAAACAGAAGGTTATAGCATGTGGAAAAAATCCACCATATAAAGTAAAATCCCGCACAATGACTAATATGAATCCATGATGTAAAATATCAAATGAGGAATATAAAACATATAATCTCTAACCATTTATTGATAACACATACCAGATAACATAACCCCCAAAAATACCTAATACCCCTTATAATACATAAGCCTGAACATTTTCAATGGGAAGGTGCAGTGGCGAGAATCTATATTACAATCACTCAGTGATATCAATGAGTGACTTCCTGTATTCTACTGCCCCTACCAATGTCTCCCCCTCCCTGTATTATTCATTTATATAGGAATCCCTGTTTATTCTTGACAATGTTCGGTCCTTCTTTCTCTTTTCAATAGGAATGGTAATTAACTATTTATACATTAAACAGGGATTCCTATATAAATGACTAATACAGGAAGGGGGAGAGACAGTGGCAGTGGGCAGGTTATTTTTTTGGCTAGCCTTATGTATTATAAGAAATAATACGCTACCTACAGTGTTATATATGGATTTACTTCACCTCGGAGTTCCATACCCTGTATAAAAGAACTCGGCCTGCGGCCTCGTGCTTCTATATGGTCATGGAACTCCTCGGTGGCGTAATATCCTTATATTACATTGTAGGTAGCGTATTATCCCTTATATATACTACAATAACCAACACTTCCCAGCAAGTGCAATACCATTGAGCTAAACAGAACATCACACATATAAAAAACACAGTTACTTATCAGGCCCCCAACACTGAGGTATTCAGGTGTAATAGTATAATAGTTTTTCTTGCATTGACTGTTCTTGTGCAATATAGGAGACATATATACTCCAGTTTACACTGTCACAACCTGAGAGCTGGACAATTGGACTCTCCGTTACTATTTAGTAAAGGGCGCAACATTATTTCATTCTCCTCATGGTTGAGACTTTATTTTATCTTACTTCGGCTGCTACTTTTTATCAGGCTGCAATATAGACACTGCTACATAGAGACCATATATTCAGTGTTTTACCATGCCTATTTACCATTTTACTTCCTACTTTTAGAGTGATATTAAAAGGTTTTTATACATGTGTGATACTAACATATATTGTTCTGCTGAGCTCAATAGTATTATTGGTTATTGTAGTATATAAGAGGTATTAGGTATTTTGGGGGTTATGTTATCTGGTATGTGTTATCAATAAATGGTTAGAGATTATATGTTTTATATTCCTAATTTGATATTTTAGATTATGGATTCATATTAGTCATAGGGCGGGATTTTACTTTATATGGTGGATAATCCAGTTAGCGGCAGGATTATCCTCTAGTTCTGCTATTCCAGCTCTTCTAGCATCTCACTCCTATATCAGTTGGGTGTCTTATTTAGCCTTTCACTAACTAGTGTTTTATTATCTATCATTAGATTCCAGCGAGACTGGAGTCTCGTGCACTCGCACACATAGGTGTTTATACACAGGTGCGTGAGTGCAAGATAACTCCAGGCAAACAGCACATTTTTTTCACATAGATAAAAATGACCAATGAAGAAGAAAGCAGCACAATTACAATTATATAGGAATAAACAACTTAAGGTGCCCATCCACTACAGTCGGCCAGCCCTATCAGTTTAGTCAGAGGTGTTAACACTTTAACCAGCTGGAAAATGTCTTGGGGACGTCGGTAGGTAAACACTGCTGGGGCAGTAAATATTAAAGCTGATTCAAGGTTGTTGCATTAATATCCCATTGGCTGTAATGTCTAATGAGCGCATGTCTGCCTTTAAGCTAGGCATACAGGTGATATTATATTTCTAGCTGGTGCAAACTGAAAAATTCTGTATCTTAAGAAATGTGTGGATATAATTTTGTGAATGCGTGTATGTTTGTGTATTCATGTTGGTGAACAAATGTTTCCTCACATGCACAATAGACCAGGTTAAAATGACGCAAATAAAAAAATGCTAGAATATAAGCAATGTGGTATGTAGAACAGGGCAGAGCGATTCAGACTAATTCGTTGTGTCTCACATACCCATGCACCCTTCCACCTTTTGGTGTCTGTATAGGAGTAAGCATTGTCCAATTTCTGCACGTGTGAAACCAAAATAAATCACTGACCCCAATATGTCACTTTGACTCTTACATATAAAGACATTATTTTGTTAAAGAAAAGAAATATAGCTATACAGAAATGTATACGAGGCATGTAGACAATATTCTATCATGCATTAGCAATATATTGCTGTGGTATAATAAAATATTGTATGATATCGTTCCATGCACTAACAATATATCACTGTGGTATTGTGCGATACTGTACCATGCACTAACAATATATCACTGTGGTATTGTGCGATACTGTACCATGCACTAACAATATATCACTGTGGTATTGTGTGATATTGTAACATGCACTATTAATATCACTGTGGTATTGTGTGATACTGTAACATGCACTATCAATATCACTGTGGTATTGTGTGATATTGTAACATGCACTATCAATATATTACTGTGGTATTGTGTGATATTGTAACATGCACTATTAATATATCACTGTAATATTGTATCATGCACTATAAATATATCACTGTGATAATGTGTGATATTGTAACATGCACTATCAATATATCACTTTGGTATTGTGTGATGTTGTAACATGCCCTATATATATCACTGTAGTATTGTATGATATTGTAACATGCACTATCAATATATCACTGAGTTTTGTGTGATATTGTACCATGCACATCACTAAGGTATTGTGTGATATTGTAACATGCACTATTAATATAACACTGTAGTATTGTATGATATTGTAACATGCACTATCAATATATCACTGTGGTATTGTGTGATATTGTAACATGCACTATTAACATATCACTGTGGTATTGTGTGATATTGTAACGTGCACTATCAATATATCACTGAGGTATTGTGTGATATTGTAAATTGCACTATTAATATATCACTGTAGTATTGTATGATATTGTAACATGCATTATCAATATATCACTGTGGTATTGTAACATGCACTATCAATATATCACTGTGGTATTGTGTGATATTGTAACATGCACTATTAATATATCACTGTAGTATTGTATGATATTGTATCATGCACTATCAATATATCACTGTGATAATGTGTGATATTGTAACATGCACTATCAATATATCACTGTGGTATTGTGTGAATATTTGTAAACCCTGCACTATCAATATATCACTGTGGTATTTGTACATGCACTATCAATATATCACTGTGGTATTGTGTGATATTGTAACATGCACTATTAATATATCACTGTGTTTGTATGATTTGTTCATGCACTATCATATATCACTGGATAATGTGGATAATTGTAACATGCACTATTAATATATCACTGTGGCATTGTGTGATATTGTAACATGCACTAATCAATATTTCACTGTGGTATTGTGTGATATTGTAACATGCACTAATCACTATTTCACTGTGGTATTGTGTGATATTGTAATATGCACTATCAATATATCACTGTGGTATTGTGTGATATTGTAACATGCCAATAAGCACTATTCAACTGGATGTGTGAGATTTTAACATGCAAGGCCAATCATCATCACTGTGGTATTGTGTGATATTGTAACATGCACTATCAATATTTTACTGTGGTATTGCGTGATATTGTTACATACTCGCATAGGTAACTACCGATTGATATAAATATGGTCCAATCCGTCCTTTAAAAGAAAACTATATGCTTATCTAACTGGAACCAGTTGATGAAGAACAATAAACGGTGCTTTTTAAAAAAATAAATTGATTGTGCTCTAAAATGTGAAATCTTATCAATGTTTGAAAATAATGCATAAATTATACTAATGTATAAAAAGTAAAGCATGTATTCATAAACTTGTCAAAGGCTGGTAAATAATGTTATATTTACCAGCCTAAAGATAAAGCAGTCCTTCTGTTTCTGTTATACATGTATGCTCCCAAACCTTTGTCTAGCCAGAAAATGAATCAACTAATAAAGATATGTCAGCGTACCAATAATGCACCTCAAATGCTACAAAACTGTCCCACTGTGTAACCTGACTGTGCAGGATATACTGTACCAAAGCTTCTCAGCCTCCAAAACACTTTCCCTACAAAACCTTAATATTGGTTCTTCTTCATTACATACAACTACCTGCTTTTTGCTGCTAATGGGGATAGTATGGTGGGGAGAAGTAAGCAGGAAGTAAATGAAAAAAATCTATATTAGACACTGGCTGGTGAGATTGCCATGCTGCTAAACTAATGTTATGACTACTAGGTTCGTTTTCTTTTACTTTAGCGTAATGCTGTTCTTTAATTTGTCATTCAAATGAAACAATACTTGCCTTTCATCCTTGAATGTAGCTATAAGCCAATCTTCAGTCTTTCAATAATTTCAACCCTTTTAATGCTCATTAATATGTCTAAAATTGCTCTAAACATCTGGATGACCTTAACTAACATCTGGATTCAAAAGGGAAATTCCCATTCATGAATTATAATTAACTGTGAATAACTGTTTTAATTTACCTTAGACGGCCTTTGTCTCATTTGGATTAAATGAAAAGTGATTTTGACACATTATTATAATAACTAGTCTTAAACAGGCTTACGGCTAAAATAAAATCATCACATATGCAGATTCAAATGAATCAAGACAAAACCAAGGTCGGTTTAAATAGCAAATGTGTAAAATCATTGAATCAAGGGAGAAAATACAAAGTTATTAGTATCTATTACCTAAACTCTTAGGTCTGGAACATGTTGGGACCAAATGGACACAACTCTTGTAAAGTGACACCTTAACAGATATCGCTACATGACATGCTATAGCAATCAAGGATACACTGGCTGTTGATAAATATGGAGCAATATCTATGTCTTGATAATTATGGCTGTGGCCCTGCTTTGTTACAAACTGTTTTTGACAAGTAGACAATATAATGTGCCCTAGACCACAGAGGCTGGCATTAAAACCAGTCTTAGTCACTTTAAGATACAATGGTTTCTCCACTTTAGATTAACTTAACTGTCTGTTGTAATTCACTGAAACATTAATTGCTCCTTGACAAATCTGTTCTATGATATAGACAGGAAAAAAGCCACATAAAAAAACCCATGTCATTGAGATTATTGTTTATAGGACTGGAATGTTTAAATTATATGGTTGCATCCATCCTCAAATATTATGAAATATTTACATACAATCTAATCAGGGTCTAAGAAATAATAACACAAATAAGTGTTTGCATATTGTTGAATAATTCAATAAATAACAACAGCTGACTGTGTGCTTTCCTTTTATTTCACTTCAAAAAAGTATAAAAATATAAAAATAAGCAGTGAAACGAGGTTTTATAGTGTATTGACCTAAAGGTAGCCATACATAAAAGGCATGGCAGATTACATTAAAATCTATCAGTTAAATGCGCCATTTCCCATATACACTCACCTGATTGTCCTCCTAATACTGGTGATTGGTCGTTTGGGTGATTATACACACGCTGCGATCATTATTGGCTTCCTATTCTAGTATATGGATCCTGAAGTTGACGGTACGCTTTTAGGAATTTGCATATAATTGGGCACGTTTATGACCAACTGAAATGCAAGCACTTTGGGACAGGTGTTAAATAGTTGTCAGGTACAGGGCTTAACTATACTAATAATATATAGTATAATATAGTCTTAAAGTCCATGTCACAGTCACCATCAAGTAGTTAGAAAGAGCAGGAGGTTCAAGAGTTGTAAAAATAGAACGCAGAGAAGCTTCATCCCAAAAGGGAATCATTAGTGAGGACCAAATGCTGGATGCTTTTGCCCAGTATGGACTATTTAAATTGACTTCACTTCCACAGTTCTATATACTTTATATATGCATAATTAGTGAATAAATATGTTTATTGGGTTTGGTATAAAGAACAGTCACCCCCCCTGTCCACCAATGCGCAGCACCACATATAATATACATATATTCAAATGCATTGCTAAACTGCTTGAGGTTGTGAGGCACAGTATATCACCTAACTGAGAAGGCATGGTCATTCACACTGATATCAAAAGTAGTTATAATGCGTCCATCATAAATGTACCATATAACGAAGAATAATTAGATATTCCTAGGTATCTAGGTATATGGCCCTGGAATAAAGACACATTAGGGCATATTAATTAAGGAGAGCTAATATTGCCTTTTTTTTTTATATAGCTTGACTTTGCCATGGCAATTTGCAATTTTATTTCCTTATATAGAAAAAAAGATTTAGGGTAGTAATATCAGCAAAAATCTTTGTGTTATGTGTAAAAATGTTGTGAAATAGAAAAATGTCACCAAAACCCAATCCTAGACCAGGGCTGTAACGGATAAATAGGTAACATAACAGGGGGTCATTAATACAATGTGCCCACTAATGCATTATCACAACCTCAAACTATTTTTAAGCTTAACACTTATTTTAGCGCCCAAAAAGACTTTCGCTGCTTTATAAAAATCTTACAGCAATGTATGGTGATGTGCGCCAATCACCATATTCTAAACAGTGATAAGAGGTGGAAACAGTTTTCAATGTCGATTATGCCTCTTTAAATTTTGTTAATTTTGGTGGCAAATACCTAATGCACCTTTATCTATATGCCCTATAGAGACAAAATGTACTTTACAAAAAAGGGATATCAAACTGGCAAAAATGTTTAAGTATTATAGGCAGTTTGAGATGTCTGGATTATGGAAAACACATGAGACAAAAGCAAATAAAAGGATGTTGAAGGAGTACTTGTCAGGAGTACTGTGCCTCTGTCAGTTATTGTGGTGAAAATGTTATATTACGGTGCTGCTTTGGAGCTGGTACTCCAAGCAGCACCAATTTATACAAAGTTAACCAACAAGATTACAGTTTAATGCCACTTATTGTTTGATGCTAATTTCCACATTCAGCAGGACAATGAGCTGAAAACATGCAGGACATATTGAATTAATACAAATGTATAAATGCGTGTGAAGATAAGCAATAAAAGCCTGACCATACTGTCCCAGTAAAATGCAATACAAGCCAGTGACACATTGTAAGAGGGGCTGGCCAAAAATGTCTACAAAAACTGACAACAAGAATGTCAAATGTCTGCAAGGATTAAACTGCTGCAAATGGAAGTTCTTCAATGAATGTAAAATGTTGTGAATTGACCAATGGATGTTGCTGGGTGATCCAATTAAAGCAGTTTTCATTACAATGTTGCCCTTCTTCGAGTCGACCTTTGTATTCTTTCCCCCTTTCAACCAAGCCATTTACTCAGACATAAACCAATTGCTTTCCATATTGATTTACTGATCTGTAAAACTTCCAATACTATAAATCCCATAAATAAAATAAACAAATAAGGCACATTATTTAAAGGGCATGTCATGTAATCTGCCAGTTTATTATATGCCTTCATAACCAGATATTTAATGAAAAGTGCTTTTCCATTCTGGCAAAGGTATCTGATGCTTTCTCCCTCTGCTCAATGAGTTTTTTTATAAACTTAAGTATGTGCAGAGGAGGCAGCAAGGGAAACAGCAGTAAATCATTAGTTTTGATGTGAGCAGTCACAGCCTTGATTGACTGCATGGAGGGTGGAGCCTGCTTACTCTGCTAGAATAGGTGCAATAATTATCCTTAAAGGGACACTAAACTGAGGAAATCATGTACCTTGTATCTGTATCCATTATTCATAGGGAGGTAAGATTGCTTATTCCCACCTCCCAGTGAATAACAGAATGCCCAAATTACATAGTAGCATAGTAATTGAGGTTGAATAAAGACACACGTCCATCAAGTTCAACCTTTTCACACTCCTTTTTAACCCTATCTAATGGTTGATCCAGAGAAAGGGGGGGAAAAACAGCTAAAAAAAGGGGGGGAAATTCAATTAAATATGACTAGTTCTACATCTAATAATATGCTGAATATATCAGTAAAGTTTGGGAGCAGGTAACTGACAAGTGACCAGTTTTTTGTTTAAAGGATGTAGATGCGTTTTAAGGCACAGTTTATAGCACTCTCCAGTGTTGACATATCCATATAGAACATACAATGATTTCAGGCAAATGTAGATAATGCAGCTTAAATGATTTGCATATTAATTCATTTATTATATAGTGACTGCTTGATAAATGTCTCAATCACAGACAAAAATTTTGCTGTAATGTTCACACATGGAATAAAATACAATTTAAAAGACTCATAAGTTCTCTGATCGACATATTATGTAATGTTGTGTGGAATCTTGATTAGAAGCATTGAATTATCCCTTTAGGCTGAGTGCACAAAATTATTTTGAGTTTTGAATATTATATATTTAGAGAGGCCAATGCACAGCCGGCCAGTATGTTAAAAAGCAATGTGAAAGGACCACTAAGCCATGTTATACCCCTTAGCATGCCTTTGTGGCAGCTGTGTGGGTATCACAAATGCATACAGCCACCACAAGCAGTGTAATATGCCAATAGCACCAACTTTTGCAAGTTTATAGCAAATTGAAATGCAGAGGGAGCTGTTATCAGCATATAACATCAGAGGTGTGAGATAATTGCTGCTGCCAGTGCATTGCCCCGATAGTGAAATAATAACAGTAGTTACATAGTTATGAGAGATATTTGGGTTACCTTTGTTTATTTTCTTCAGTTGTTTTTTCACCTTTAACCTTTATATCTGTGTAGAAACCTTTTAGCCCTCGTTGTCTTCGTTTTCTACTTGGTGCAATATCAGGAGCATCATCAGGGCTACTGATAAGTGATCTGCGTCGGGAAGTTGAAGCTAAAGCGAAACAAAAATAGCTTGGTGTGTTATCTCCTACTAGATCATTCATAGATTAGAAATAATTCAGTTTCAAGATTCATCAAGCTAACTTAGGCATCTCATCAAAAGTCCATTAAACTGGAAGTATGGTGCTTTAAATGGACAAATGGAGATCTAAAATAGTGCATCATGAACATTTTATTTTTTCTTCTCTAAATTTGTATATAAAAAGGGGCATATTTATAAATCAGCACTATTTTCAGGGGGACTTTGCAGTGGCGATTTTTGTTGTTAAAACTTTATAACTTTGTTATTAAAATATCACTGAATTAATTGCATTAAGTCAAATAATGAGACAAAATAGAAAAATGTCACCAGAACTTTCAATACCAGACCAGAGCTGTAACTGATAATTAGGAAACATTGACCCTAATATATTCTTGTTGGGTATTACAGACCATTTGTTTCTAGACAAATTCCTGCAAATTTTTTTATGCAAAACTCTGTTCACAGCAAGAAAACTAATCGCTAAAACTTGGATACAAGCCTCTATACCCACAATCTCTCAATGGAAAACAGAGATAAATTCAACCCTTACCTATCAAAAACTAATGTACACAAGCAGAGGCTGCCCATCCAAGTACAACAACGTGTGGGACAGATGGGAATCTTCATCTGCTACATGCGACGACTAATTAACAAAACAGGCTATGGGCGAGGCTAGACTCTGGGAAGGACATAGTCCTAAAGACACAATAACAATATATATAGCAACACATCTACCTTAGTAACTACTAGGGAAATAAACAATGGGTAGCAAAAGTTAAAGTAAATGTAGTTAAACTGTAGTAATATTCTGTATACCTATTTTATCCAATCAGCTGCGGACAGAGATACCCCTAGTATAGTGAATAAATGGCTCGAATTTATCCCATCTCTCAGAGAAGCTGATGTAGGAGATATTATTGAATCACATCTTAAAGTCTCTCCCTTTGCCCAAATAGGCTGATGCAGTTCTATATAATCCATCATGCATATATCACACCATTAAGGAAATCCTGTATGTCCCCACTACACACCTCTAACTGCCCCAAATGTTCACAACCAGATGCCAATTTTTGGCATATGATATGGTGTCCTCATGTTCAAAGATTTTGGGGGAAAATTACCCAATTTTTATCAAATATTCTTTCAATCCCAGTCCCAATGGACCCCAGCCTATTCCTCCTGGGGATACCCGAGGTAGATGTTTGGGATGGGAGCCATCTTTCCTTCCTCAGAGAAACACTGTATTACGCTAGACGTACTATAGTACTCCTTAGGATGGCTTCTGAAACACCTAAAGATGTGGAAATCAATGATTAAACATATTCTTCCCATGCTGAGATTAATATATCTCAGTAGAGGATCTATCAACAAATTTAACAAAATTTGGTCCCCCCTGGTACTCACATTATGGTGGATTTCTGTAGTATCTTTACTATATATAGGAGCTTTTGGTTGATTGGGTGATGGGACCCCAGAATAACCAGAAAGCAGAATAAATGAGGTAAATCCCAGCAGACCCATTTAAATTTAAACCTAATATTAAAATATACTGTAACAGGAAACAGGAGGGGTAGAAGGGCTGCAGTGCGCATGCCAAACTTCTCCCGGAGGTGAGACAGGAAGCAGAGTCCTATATGGACTCTGCTATCCTCCTGGTGGGCAGTTTTTGGGACTTTGGGGGAGACTACAGGAGAACCATATGGAGCTGGGATGTGAGGTAAGGATTTTATTACACTACATGGTGGGGCCATTAGTGGGGGGATTATAGTCCCCCCCACTAATTTAAATTTTATTGTATGATAAACAATGTTAAATATTAACCTGTCAAATGTCCAATTAAATGCTCTAGACAATCTATTGTTATACAGTACATAAACCTATACTGCTAAACCGATACTACTAAACCTATACTGCTACTTACACACCCCCATGACACTTATTTGTATTTGGAAGCCCACCATGGGGAATCGTAATGTGCTTAACCTTCCAGTGAGTATTTCCAGGCTAGAAATGCCCCCACTAATGTTATTATCACCACCTCAGTCTCAACACTTTCTGAATACAACTACATTATAAATATAAACTTTGCACATATAACTATGTCCTAATAAACTTGATGAATGTATATTTAGATAGGGTGCAAAAGCATTCAGCACAAAGGTTCCCTGGAGGAGAAGGTGGGAGGGAGTAACTACCATGGTAAGGGTACACCATGGCTGGGTACACACGGACAAATTTTTTGGCCCAATCGACCGATATTTCTGTGTATCAGTCGGTTAGGCCAAAAAATCTGTGCTGCTTTCGTCCGCAGCTGTGACCTATGTCAGACGCACGTTTGTCCGGATCGGACGAGTCTGTAAATTATGGCCAGTTGTGCGAACTGTCGGCCATGGCCACTAATGCCGTGATTAACAGACATTCGTCCTGGCTGAGCATGTCTGATCGGCTGAGCAGTCATTCAGGAAATACAGTCAATTTCCCTCGGTCGCGGTAGTCTCCCTATAGGGGAGTCTGCCTCAGTCGAGGGAAATACACAGTATTGTATACACAGTGCTGTCCATAGGGAGAACGCTCGGGACTGTGTATATCTTGATCTTTGAAAAATGACAGACAGGGTCAGTAATTTTTCAAAAATCTGTCCTGTGTGTACCCAGCTTTAGCCACCTTAGTATTGCCCAGTGTTCAGTCCCTAACACTTTTATATGTACAAAAACATGTGAGAAAGTCTGCAAACCAACGTGAGGAAAGAGGTCCCTGCCCCGTAGAGCTTAGAATCTAGTTAGTTGTGTAACATAGAGATACATACAGGGAAGGGTAGAAGTGCCATATGTAACTTGTGCAGTGTCAATTAAAACAATCCTACACTGTGTTGGTGCTCTGAGAGGTAGGATGTGAGATTAGATTTAAACCTGCTGATTGAAGTTTCTTGACAAAGAGAAAGGGGAAAAGAATTCCAGAAGATAGGAGCCACAAGAGAAAAAAGATAGCAGCTTATTGCTTGTGAAGGTTCTCATTCATCCAGGTCATGGTATATCTGTTGTATTCAATTAGATCAACTGGACTTGAAGTTTAGTTCTTGAAGACGTTTCGCTAGTCATCCGACTGGCTTTCTCAATTCAGAATGACTTGTACAAGAATCTGTGGCAATTATGTACCCTGGAAAATCCCAATTAGCATATCACAGCCAGGTGTTAAGGGTGTGATTAGATAGTGGCTAAGAGGTGTTATAGGAACGCCCAGAGTAAGGTGTTAAAACAGCATGTCAAAGCAAGACAGGAGGAAGAACATGGTCATCCCATATGTAGCAGGGGTCTCCGAGAAATTAAGAAGAATTTTCAAAAAACATCGTATCCCTGTCTGCTTTAAACCGAACAACACACTGAGGCAGCATTGGTACATCCGAAAGACCCAATACCAAACACAAGAAAAGCGACATCATATATGCAGTGCAGTGAGAAATGCTCTGATTTGTATGTGGGGGAGACCAAACAGCAACTGCATCAACGTATGGCCCAGCACAGAAGAGCCAATTCCTCGGGTCAGGACTCAGCCGTGTATCTGCATCTTAAGGATAAAGGACATACCTTTGAAGATTGTAATGTTAACATACTGGCGAAGGAACGTGACTGGTTCAAGAGAGGTGTTAAGGAGGCCATTTATGTGAAAATAAAGAAACCAAGCCTAGATAGAGGTGGGGGGGTTCGACACCAACTGTCTGCCATGTACAATGCTGTTTTAACACCTTACTCTGGGCGTTCCTATAACACCTCTTAGCCACTATCTAATCACACCCTTAACACCTGGCTGTGATATGCTAATTGGGATTTTCCAGGGTACATAATTGCCACAGATTCTTGTACAAGTCATTCTGAATTGAGAAAGCCAGTCGGATGACTAGCGAAACGTCTTCAAGAACTACATTTCAAGTCCAGTTGATCTAATTGAATACAACAGATATAGCAGCTTATTGCACCCTATAATTGGAATTAATTTCACTAAATTAGCTTCCTTGCTCCTTTGATTTATTTCATTTTAAAGTTCACCCCTGTAATGAAAAATTTGTATATAATATATCACGCCCCAAAAACTACAATAGTTGGAAAGCTTAAAAGACATAGAGCTAATCTGTAGAAAAAAATGATTCTTTCTTCCTTCCGAATTGACTTGAATATTCTCAAAGTTGAGTTTATTTTTTACAAAATTAGCCCTTGTTTAGCAGGAAATGACCTGAACTTAATTTATTTTAGACTTAATAATTCCTATTTACATTAAACTGAAAGACAGGGCCAAAACAAAGACTGTCATTAAGCCTTGTGCACACACTAGATAACTGACGGTTGAGAATAAAGGTCTGCCTGAAAAACACATTTGTACACATTTGAATGAGAAAGGGACGATTCCGTTGGAATCAGGAATTTCTCTGCAATGTGGGTACTGCATGAAAGATCCTTCCCGACGCCGACGAACGTTCACTGTCGTCATCCGGGTCACTCATTACGTTCAGAAAATTTATCGCATACGGTCATGGGAATTATGTCAGTCCCGAACATTCTCCCAATACTGTATATAGGGAGATTGCCTTAATCTCTGAAAAATGACAGACAGATTTTGAGAGATTGCTACTGTGTGTACTCAGCTTTAGATGTCAATTTAGGTGCGTTAATTCACTGTACAACATTGCTTAGTAAACCACCTTGCTGTATTTCCAAACAATATCAGGGGAAAGATTCCATTGTTCCACCGCTACTTAAGCTGGGTACACTTAAAGATTTTTGAAAGATGACACACATCTGGCAGATCCTGTCTGTCCTTTTTCAATGATCTGCATACACACAGTTCCAAGCGTTCTCCCTATAGGAGAACGCTCGAGACTGTGTGTTTTCCTCGGCCGCAGCAGACTCCTCTATAGGGAGTGTACCGCGGCTGAGGGAAATTTTCCCTCTTTTCCAAATGAGCGCTTGGCCGACCCGATCGTTTTCATGTTTGCGGCCCTCGAATTGCCACGTTTCCCATGGCGCTGGCACCTTCCATACTCGGTTTCAGGGGTCCAAAAAAGGTTAAATCAGTTTTAAAGGGCATGTCCACCCCCAAAACTAAAATTTAACCACTTACTGGCCACATTA
This sequence comes from Hymenochirus boettgeri, assembly GCA_019447015.1. Classification (NCBI taxonomy): domain Eukaryota; kingdom Metazoa; phylum Chordata; class Amphibia; order Anura; family Pipidae; genus Hymenochirus; species Hymenochirus boettgeri. The sequence continues at coordinate 348,831,431 of CM033469.1, forward strand.
AGAAGTTTAAAACAAGCCTTACCTTACATTTCTGCTCAAAATGGTTCCCCTGCTGTGCCCCTCCAAAGTCCAGGAAACTGCTGTGTAGAAGCAGTGTGTGACTCATGCTGTGCCTGAGTCTGCCTGAACCTCGTCAAGGTTTGAGGCATGCTCAGTGCAGCCCCCCCCCCCCTCTAATGTTAAAACCTTTGGCTATGCGGTAGGGCATGCTCCCCCAGTCCCAACCGCATTAATATTATTGCAAAAAAGTCCCCCAATCTTTACTGTTTACTGTCCCTCTCTCCTCTGCTGTTTAGAACTCCCGGCAGCGGCGACCGTGATTGGCTGCCTCTCAGCCCATCACGGACGCGGCTGCCGGTCCTGCCCCCTGCTTGCAATTCCATGCAAGATGAGGGCCGGGACAGTGCGGCAGAGGAAAGAGGGAAGGTAAGTAAGGATCTTTTTAACAATAATATTAATGCGGTTGGGGCTGGGGGAGCATGCCGTACCGCATATCAAAAGTTTTCAAAAGGGGTAGACATGCCCTTTAAAAAGTAGTATGTACGTATGGGCATCAGTAATGAATGCGTTTCGGATATTCAATCATCAGGGGTCTGATGACGGAACCTTTCTATTAACACAGGGTGGGAAAGATTCAAAGCCTGCACGGGACTGCTCCATTACAAAAAACATCTACCAACGGGTAAGACTATATACTAATTGTATGCCTGAAGGTTCTTAAACACGTGCCATCGTGGGTGCCGACCCGCGACGCACGATGTGTATAATCGTCAGTTTCGGCCAATAATAACTTTATCGGCCGAAACGGGTGTTTGGTTGGGGATTGTTGCCCGACCGACCGGGCAGATCTCCTAACGAGTGGCCGTTTTGGCCGATAAAGTGCCCATACACAGGCCGATTATCGCCCGAATATTATATATAGTATAAGGAAAAAAGGAACTAACAATAAAATAAGGAATATTCCTTTAATATGGTAATCCCTACTAGTGAATAAATATAATATTATAAAATATTAAAAAGCAACAATCCCCACAAAACAAAAATATATAAAGTGCATAGGTTGTTGGTTGTGTATATACTAAGATAGCACTGTGGTTTTGTATATACTATAAACCACGTGGTTTATAACAGACTCTTTGATGTAGTATATACACAAACAGCAATGATATATATGCACTTTATTTATTGTTGTTTAGTGAAGAATGTTGTTTTTTATATTTAAAATTATATTTATTCAAAAGTAGGGATTACCAAATTAATTAAAGTGCGGTTGTTTTGGGGGAGAAGATGGCTAGGGGGTTGGAGGAGATTTTAACTAAGTATGGGGGGTGAGGGTATGTTGAACTACACAGGGGTAGATATAGAGGTTAGGGATCAGGGGGCTAATGACGGAGGGAGGAGACAGGGGAGGGGACAGCATAGAGGAGAAGGAGGCATGTACATCCAAGTATGGAAATCAATTGATAATCTAAAATGTATGTTTACAAATGCAAGTAGTCTGGCTGGAAAAACTGGGGAACTAGAACTAATAGCTTTAAAGGAAAGGTATGATGTGATCGGTATACCAGAAACATGGTAAATGATTCACACGACTGGACAGTAAATATTGAAGGATACTCCTATTTAGACATGACAGAGATAATAAGAAGGGAGGGGGAGTATGTATGTTTGTTGAACAGGAATTGAAGCCAAATCTAAAAGATGGGATAGATGAGGGAATAAACGATATGGCAGAAACAATATGGGTAGAGCTATGTACAGGAAGCAAGAAGGTACGTAAATTAATTGTTGGGGTACGTTATAAGCCGCCAAAAGCCGGGGGGGAGTTGAAAATGAATCTCCATATGCAGTTGGCGAAGGCTGCTGGTATGGGGCATGTTTTGGTTATGGGGGATTTTAACTACCCTGACATAGATTGTAGTAGGGGAACTGCCAGCACTTCAAAAGGTATAAAGTTCTTAAATTTCTTATGGGCATTTTCTTTCACAGATGGTAAAAGTTCCTATTAGACAGAATGTGTTGTTCATGATATAGTGTCATTTAATATAGGTTGCAAAAAATGAAAGTGCACTGGGTTAACAAAAACTTTTAAGTTTAGGAAAGCTAATTTTATTTTTTTATTTTTATTTTAAGGAATCACTAGCTCATAGACTGGGGGAAATTGTTTCTAGGTAGAGATACTGAGCAGATATGGACCACTTTTAAAGGGATATTAAACAATTACATTTCTAATTTTTTACCTTTAGGGAACTGTAAAAAATTAGGTCCACTCCTGGATGGCTTAATGCTCAGGTAAAAAGGGAAATGGAAAAAAAGAAAAAGGCTTTTAACATTTTGAAATTAGAGGGAACAGAACAGTCTTACAGGGAGTATAAAAGCTGTAATAAAGAGTGCAAGAAAGCAATTAAACTAGCTAAAATAGAAAATAAAATACGGATAGCCGAACAAAGCAAGTCCAACCTCAAAATGATTTTTAAGTATATAAATGGTAAAAAGATGAGGACTTAGAATGTGGGACCATTAAACAATGGGGCTGAGATGGTTGTAGAGGATGCCAAAAGGCTTAACTGTTTTTTTTACATCGGTTTTCACTATAGAGAATCCTTGTCCTTACAGCAGGAATTGTAATAATATGCAGGGGAGAAATGAGGAGTATTCACATTGGCTGACGGAGGATATGGTACAGAAACAATTAGACAAAGTAAATATCAATAAAGCCCCAGGACCAGATGGATTGTATCCCCAGATTTTAAAAGAGCTTAGTTCAGTTCTATCTAGAACACTCTTTCTCATCTTTTTAGATTCACTTTGGTCTGGGGATGTGTGGAAAAAATCCAATTTAATACCCATATTCAAAAAAGTTAGTTGTTCACAGTCTGGTAAGTATAGACCTGTAAGCCTAACATCAGTGGTAGGGAAGGTGCTGGAAAGTGGTTACAGGATCATATCCTTGACTTTGTCTCCAGATCTGATCTTATTAGTAGTAGTCAGCAGGGATTTAAGAGAAATCATTCATGCCAGACAAATTTTATTGGTTTTTATGAGGAAATGAGTAAGAATATAGATTCAGGCACTGCAGTGGATGTGGTATACTTGGATTTTGCGAAAGCTTTTGATACTGTGCCATATAGGTGACTAATGTATAAACTGAGGACTGTTGGCCTAGAAGAAAACATTTGTTCATGGATAGAGAATTGGTTATTGGATTGCAAACAGAGTAGTGGTAAATAGAGCTATATCTATGTGGGCTAAAGTTCTAAGCGCAGTGCCTCAGGGTTCTGTACTGGGGCCACTTCTTTTTAATCTGTTTATAAATGACTTAGAAGGGGGCATTGAGACGTTTGCGTGGGATATGATCACCTTATACAAATATATTAATGGGCCATACAATAAACTCTCTGGTGCATTGTTCATGAATAGGTCATATCAGAGGACTCGTGGACATCCTTTAAGGTTGGAAGAAAAGTTTAATCTTCAGGTTAGGAAAGGTTTCTTTACAGTGAGAACGGTGAAACTGTGTCTTCCAGCAGATGTGGTAATGGCAAGTTCATTGAATAGCTTTAAAAATGACCCGGATAAGTTCCTAAAACTAAAAAATATTGAGAATTATGGTATTAATATATATACTGTAGATCTGGTTGATCCAGGGATACTTTCCCATTGCCGTTTGGAGTCAGGAAGGAATTTCCCCCCCCCCTCCCCCTCAGGAAGGGTTTAAAAAAAAAAAAAGGGAATAGGTTGGACTTGATGGACGTATGTCTTTATTCAACCTCAATTACTATGTTACTATGTAACTTAAAATTTTAGCATTTAGGGTTGCAGGGGGCACGATACACTACAGAAAAATTTATATTTTGGGGTGGAGATACCCTATGAGACTGGTACAGTGTGTACCAGTGTAAAAATATCTAGATACAGGCAGTCCAGGGTTACGGACCAGGTAGGTTATGTAGGATTGTTCTTGAACTTGTATGTAAGTTAGGACCGGTACATATACCTATTAAATGCAACTTAAAACAGATGTTGGCAGCATGTTAAAAAGTGGATTGCGGTGCTGGATGGCTTTGTAAACAGCTATTTTTAACAGCTGCTTCTGGTACAACACAAGGTGGGTAAAGGGGAGGGTCGGGGGCACATAAAACAGTTGTGGCAAGCCAACTGCCAAAGGAACAACCTGGCTGTACGCTCCTGCAGACCCCCATGCTGTACAGTATTTGCCCTTATGCCCCTCCATTTGCTTTGTTTGTAAGTAGGAGTTGTATATAAGTCAGGTGTATATATATATTTCACAATATAAAACAGTAATGGAGAGGACAGAAGGAGGCTGGGATGCCAACACTACAATCTGATCTGTCAATGTACTATAAATAATAAACAATGGAAAGCCAGTTTAGAGGATAATAGGTTTCAGATAACTGAAATACAACTTCTTAACTTTCAGCAGCCATATAATTGGGGCCTCTATCTCTGACCCATGTCAGTGAGTGCTTTAACAGTCTATAATGCTTTCATTGTTACACTGTAAGTCAGGTAGCGTTTTCTGCTAGTCTTGCTCCTTAATGGTGTAATTATATTACGGATCTAAACCTATGCTTAAAGATGCAGTTGTATATCAATATATCCAAACCTTCCTTCTTTCTCAGTCTGAAATCATAAAAAAAAATTGTGTTGCAGCAAAATACAAATTATGTTAATGTAACCTATTACAATACAAATGACACATATTGCAAAGTCTTGTATACAGTATGCATACATTTATATTTTATATTATTCTATTTTCTGATATAAACTATTGTCTTACTAATGTGGCTAATAGACTATTCTGACAATAAGATCATATTATTATTTTTTTTTATATTCTAAATGCAAATTATGGTCATGGAAAAAAATATCTAGAACCTGGAAACCTTAAACAAAATATATACTACAGACAAATGTAAAATATTTAGATCTTCTCCCTTTTCCCAATGGGTCAGACATGCACTTTGCAGGTGTGCTTCGCCTATAGAGATAGTGAAAAGCTATTTTGTAAATCAATGTGTTAAGGGATGAAGGGGGTTAAAGTAAAAGTTTTTTTTATTAGAAACTTCTGACAATGTTAGGGGATATGTAACAGGATGGGCAAAATATATGGTAAAATGCCACTAATTCTATTCTATTCTAACTGCAGAAAATAAGTAAAAATCTGATTGGGACTGTGCTTTAGTCAGTCCAGAGCCTAACTAATATGAAGGCATGACTTTTGTATAGCACATCTTCCCATTGGTCAGGCCCTCAGGTCCTCCCCCCCTGTGTGGGATGAGTTTGGGGTTTTTAGAGCGGGGGGTTGTTATTGTAAAATTGTTCTTTAAATTATGTTTTTTCATTACACTTTGGTGTAATAAATATGTTGCACCATCTCTTTTTATATAGCATTAAGGTGGCCATACACACCGATCGTCCATTTATTTCGATTCTCTTGATTTGATTGATCGGAAATTGGTTCCCTTGTTTTTTTGTACATCATAAAAAATCGATTGATTAGTACGAAAATTTGATTGAAAAGTGATCGGTCAGGTTGGATAATTTTGCTTGATCTTTTGCGTATCTTGTGCATGTTCATACATTTTCGATTAGTTTATTCGATCGAGTTGTATGGCATTGAGCTGACAAGTTTAATAATAAATGATTTGCATACAGGGCAGAGAACTCAAAGGTGACATAACATCCTTATTATAAAGACATTTACAGTTGTAATCAGTACAATTGGAATTATGTCATTGTAGAAGGAAATGAAAATGATTATCGGCCATATATATATAGAAGTATTATCATCCACAAACAGAAAAAATGAGTTTAAAACCCAAGCCATTAAAATAGCACAAGCCAGCCGAGTTTTCTCATTCCTAGAGAGAGCCATCCTTCTACAACAGCAGCTAAACACCAAATGGAAGGGAAGAAAAGAAGTAGTTTAATCCCTGAAAAATAGCAGGAAATAGAATTTTTTACATCACTTCCAATTGCATAGCTACTCGATTGGAACTGTATGTGTACATGACTACTTGGTTCAATTAATTTCAGTGATCTATCTACCCTTTATCTACTGCCTTTAGTAACAATCGGGTTACATCGATGGGAAAAATTCTATGCGTGTTTACTTTGGAATTATCTGGATTGAGTGCCATTATGAGCGTCTTTCTCCCTATTTTGCTTGATAATGATATTTGAATGTTATGTGCATGCACTTCTTTGACACACAAGGCAAAATCAGATAAATAACTGTGGACAATATAGCGAAAACAGCTTTTTAGGTAAAGTGGGTAGAGGAAAAAGACAATGGGTCTACTAAGCAATGAAGGACACTATGTCCTAAAGCTAGGAACCCACCTAGTGATTTTTCCTCCTGACCGACCGTTCGATACTTTCGACCGTTCGGCCAGGAGGAAGGACTGTCGGTCACGGCAAAAGCAGCCGTGTCCGATAGTTACCGCAACCGATCGTGCGGTCCATAGAGGACTGCAGGATCGAACGAGGTTTTCCACCATGTCCGATCGTCCGATTCGGACGAACGGTCGGTCGGACATGGGAGCATTCGAATGCGATAATTTCGGTCCGATCGACCGATACACTGAACTATCGGTCGATCGGACCGAAATATCTCATCGTGTGTACCCAGCTTTAGGCAGTTCAGTTTTCATTTGATTCTAATAAGAAGGGCACTTTTACAAAAACTGAAGATTCTAGCAGTAATGCTACCGTATAGTGGGGTGACAGAAAAAAGCAAAAAAAATCTAAACAATAAATCGGATCTATTGCTAATAGCTTATTTACCCACAGGAACCGTCTTGAAACTGAATGATACATGTAATTAGATCACGTGCAAACATTATAGACACATTAGATGGCTTATACGCCTGTTCCAGCACACATACAGTATTTGAGCATTCATTTTGTACATTTTTATCTGACATTAAGACATACATGTGTATAATTTACAAACTTTTAATCTAAGTGCTTAAATCACTCTTTCATATTTTAAAGAAAACCTAAAGACAAAGATGTAAACTTTACATAAGATAAGGCAGATAAGGCAGCAATCAGAGATCATGCTATCCATTTCCATCATTAGACCCTCTCTCCTTGTTGTGGATTAACGGGAAGTCACTTGCACAAAAGACCTTCAAACCCCTCCATCCCCCACTCCCCTGGCTTCCAGGGCAGGGCGTTTTTAAGACCATGGTGGAACACCCAAACCCCCCCACAGGACAAACATGATCTGAAGGGCCCAACCCGAGAAGTATAGAGTGGCACTACTGGGTGTTGGATTGCTGCCATATCACTGGTAATAAAAAAGTACCTTTCATTCTTTGTTAAAAAACATTTTATATTCTAAAGCCAAATCAAAATATATTATTCATACACTGTGTACAGTAGAATAATTAAATTATTGTTCATGTCCTGCTAATAATGCTGAAATCTGAAGGATAAAGCAGACTGGCTTGGAACATGTTTATTATGCAATTCACACTGTAAATAACAATGCACTTTTAAGCTATAATGCCGGTTTATTAGATCAGACAACATGACCCATTTCCAGGATAACAGAAACCATAATTTTACAAGGCACAGATATTCACAATGATTAAGAAACTTTGAAGTTGTTTTAGCGAATTGTATCATCTGCTAGTAAACAGTGTAATCTATGCCAAATACATAAAACAAATTAAATATTCACTCTTCTATTACATAAAAGGGTATGTCCAGCCATAAAACAAAACTTCAACCCACTACTGGACCCACTGCATAGTTTAAAAAATCCTTACCTTACATCTCTGCTCCTTATGGTTCTCCTGCAGTGCTTGTCCACAGTCTAGGACACTCAAGAGTAGGAGGTTTCTTCCTGTGGGAAAGGTTTTTGCCTCCTCCTTGTCCTCTGAGAGGACAGTGGCATGTGCAGGGCAGAACTCCTACACCCCGACCCTCCTTATCCCTCCATGGCTGCCCTTTACCTAGCGTAAAAAGGACTCTACCTACAGTCCTTCGCTCCTGTAGCGCTCGGCATTGCCAGTCACAGCCACAGCTTCAGCCCGTTTGCAAATTACGGCAAACAGATGGCCGGATCACAGCGCCACAGGAGCGAGAAGCTGTAAGTAGAGTTCTGGTTCTTTTTTTTTTTTAGCAATCTAACATAGCGGTTGGGGGTGGGCAGGGGTGCCCTACGTTATATAAAAAACCTATTTAGAGGGTGGTGATACCCTTTAAAATCATTAAATGATAAATTGGAAAAAACACATGGTTCAAAAAATGGTTCTGAATCCAAACAATCTTCATTTTGTGGTTACATGTGGTTACATCTCTTACTATTTAAAGCCTTTTATAAATAAGTACGACCTGTCCTCTAGAGCTTGCTTCTGCTAAATGAAATTTACAAATGGTGGAGACTTTAAATATCCACTTAATTAAAGGGAAATTTCAGTCAAAGAAAACAATAAGAATAAAACGCCTATTGTTAGAGGAGTAAAATGGCATGTCAGTTAAGGTGCCCATACATTAGAACTCAACCACCAATGGTCACGAAGTAAAACAGGAAAGGCGGTTCCAGGAATATTGACTGAATGTCGCGGATTGGTAGGAGGGTAAGTACGAAGTACCTTTACCTGGATATTCTAATCTGTTCATGAGATACAGCCACTTTAAGATAAAAAAAAAACAGCAAGAAGGGGAACATCTGACCTCAGGAGAGCTTCCTATCATACCCAGTGGGTAATTATTTAAATCTGCTGACGTCGAACTAATATAGCTGCCAGGTAATAAAATGTAACTATATATGGTATGAGATACATGGGACAGATACTATGAATGAATTGCTGAGACTGAATAGAAAAGGAGTGGGAGAGGGAAAGGTGAAATAAGGGAGACCCAAAAAGCTTAGCAAACAGAAAACAAAGTAAAATAGACAGACTCACCACTAGAAATATTAATAGATTAAAGGGAAAGTTCAGTGGAAAATATCAATATTTTAAAAATTCTTGGTTTGTATTATGCATACCTAGATTTTCTACATATTCTCTCCTGTTTTGAAAAATCAGTTGATTTCATACCCTTTGCTGTTCCCTGCTGTTCACATTAGTGAGCTGACATTTCAGGTTCTAACGGTCCTACTTCTTCCCAGGATGCACCACATCCTTGCAATGTTCCTAACAGTAATTTCTACTGATTGGCTGATGGATGTGTAAAAGATGCTCAGATCTCTACTGAGCAACTGAATCAACCCAGGCCCTGGGTCAAGGGCAAGACCATAACGGTCTCTACTAGGGGTCCTGCAAACAGGAAGTCAGTATTTCGGTTGCATTTATTTTTACGCAGACAAAATGCTGAATGGGCAGGTTAAGCTCGTTGGGATTGAAAATCACTGTTCTTTTTTCTTAAAAGCATATGTATTTGCACTGAACTTCCCCTTTAACTCTCCTCTCCAGATATTATTAAAGTTCACCAGTATAAGGGTGACTTAAGGGGCTAAACACCTACAATTTCCTTTTCTTAAAAAGAGCGCAAGTCTAGAACTTCTAAAAAATATTTACTATGACAAACATTAAAAAGACATTATTTTAGGGTGGCACTAATAACTTTTAATTTGGTCACATTCCGAAACAGATCATCAGGGCCTTTGCAGGAAGATAGACATGTAATTCTACAATCATTTAATTACATTCAATAAATCTGTGTAGACATGAGAAAGTACTCAATGATAATGTTGTCTTTAGCATGAAAGGTCAAGGGTCACTAAAGACAAACATTCCCAATTGCTACCAAGGATCCTACACTGTGTATTTGTTTTGTTGGCTTTGTGTTCTGCACAGCCACAAAAGTTATTCTCTCTCAGCTGGTCTACATATGGTAAAGAAGATTTGAAGCAAGCAACCTGTGGATTCAACAGCTAATATTTTATCTGATTGTCTTCATCCTACAGTTTGTTCTCTTTTAATTTTTTTACAATTTATTCAACAGATGAACTTTTCTCATGGTGATGAATGCTAAGTCTTTAATTCTTTACTGTAAATCACTTTAAGTCCGAGTAGCTTTTACAATTTTCAACTGACATATAACCATGGTTTAAACTTGAAAAGTACAGAGCAGCTGTGTGCTGATATAACAGCAGCTTGCATGCAAGTGTCACAAGAAACGGTCATCAGATTTGGTACCTGTAGCCTCTCTCTGACACATTCTGGATGTTATAAGGGTTAAAAGTCTCCAATAATACGGTAAATGGCAAACACATTGGGCTGCTAAGTAGCAGTTAAGATTCAATGTTGATAAATGTAAGGTACTGCATTTTGGGCTTAAAAACATTCTTCTGCTGCTAATACTATAAATGGCCCTGCATTAAGTGAATCTCTGTCAGAAAAAGATCTCAGAGTTTTGGTGGATAACAAACTTAAATGTAGCAAGCAGTGCCAGACGGCAACAGCTAGAGCCAGCAAGATATTGGCTTGTATGAAGAGGGGTATGGATTCAAGGGAGAACAATATTATTCTCCTTTACAAAGCATTGGTGTATTGTTCACCAATAGAACATGTCAGAGGACAAGTGGACATCCCTTGTCTTCAAACACGGAAGGGTTTTTTCACCGTAAAACTATGGAACTGTCTTCCATTGGACATGGTTATGGCAGGTTCATTGGATAGTTTTAAAAAAAGGCTGGAATGTTGCATGTTACTGATATTGATACATAAGAGTTGAGTCAGGAAGCATTTTTTTCCCTTCATACTAGTTTTAATGGAATTCATAGACAGGGAGATAATAGTCTTTCTCTTATCTAATAAAGACCATCTACCATAGGATCTACCATAGGTAGATCCAGCAGAAGACAGTCTTGACAAAGTATGTTTAATGCTTCTGTCCCACTAATCTTAATCAGACAATTAACTATTGAAGGTTTCCACTCAGAGCAATTTTTATTAACTGATAACAGCTTTATTTCAGTATTACAGTAAATCCTTGGTATACCTGCCTGGCTTTACCACTAAGCAAAAGGCTAAGGACTTGCCAGCGAGCACTTTTATCCCAACCATTAACAGTGGATGCCAATTCAAATTGTTCTAGCCAATCAGTCCACTCCCCAGTTACCCCATCAAATGGATCAGGTTTAAAAATAGGTTTGGCAATTGGGCCTGGTAGAAGTACGGAGTGTAATTGGGGAATTTCATCTGCAGGTACAAGGACAGGAGGATTTAAATCAATACTTTCAGTAGCAGCCTCCATAGCTTAATACAGAGAACGAATATACAGAGAAAACAGGGAGAATAAATGGTATTACCAGCACCGCTGCCACCAATTTGTACCAGATCACTGCTTTATGGAATAATTATGGGTAGCATGGCACACAGTGGGTTACTCTGGTGGTCTGGAACAAAGCAGACAGTGCACATAAACAGGTTTCCCACATAACATGTACAGCAATCAGGGGTGTCCCTGTCTATGGTGCACCACTTTGAATATTAACCAGCCCTGTATATTGTATGTCCTTGAAAGTTGGTGTACACTTATCTGTTATCTCAGAGTTTGTATCCAATAAGGTAAATTGTCTGTCCAATAATCTGTCCTCCCAACAGGTGGTAACAGGATCTTATACACAGGATCTTGTGTTGCAGTCAACATCTCGCCAAAGCACACACCACAATCTACTTTCACTTTCTGTCCTCGTAGCCATAGAGAACAGGGTGTCTTGTCTTTTATTACTCACTGATGCCACCTGCAAGCTGGAGATGTTATATAAGGAGCCTTGTTGTATATGTCCATTGCAATACACATCACATCCTGTGTCGCAGACAGCAACTTTTTCTGGATTACACTTTCTTTCACATGGAGCAGACCCAGAGGTGTGATTTAAGCTGCCATTTGACCATTCCATTTTAAAATAGGGATCTCAGCTCTGTAAGTAAGTTTATGTATTTTGTATATTTTGTGTTGTATCTAATATAAGTCAGTGCTATACTTTATATACATTTACAGATGGTCATTTAAATGGTAATAGTGAAATAGTACACACATACATATATACCTTTCCTATATGTAATATCCTATACCCCCCACCACATTTGTAGCTCCTAAAAACTCAATGCAATCTCCTATGAAGATATAAATATATTTATATAATATAAGGGATAATACATTAACCTATAAACCTATGAACACCTACAATCCATAGTTTATGGTCTCATGGTCTATATTTGTACATTATATTATTAACATAAGCATTATGCAAGCAGTTTAGCATATCTTTTCTATTTGTCCCTTTTCTGTGTAGTTCTTGGACATGTGGACATCGGTCCAGACACAAATTTTCCTCAGACCAGCGCAGCCAGTACATGTATGCGCACCTGTATGTATGTATGTATGTATAGTTTATTTACAAAGCGCCACTTGGGGATGCAGCGCTGTACAGTAATAAAATATAATAAAGTCAATAACGTCATAAAAGGGGGATAAATACATAGATAGTTCTATGGTAAACCTTATGCAGAAAAAACATGGGAGGTTGCAGGTGCATCTATGTTGCTGTCTTCGTGTATTGCAGACAAATTCCATGCTACCATATGCAGCATTCACATGTATATGGCTAGCTTTATACCTTATAAATGTCTCATGTGCTCCCATGGTATCTGGTAGCCAGTTCTTGGTAGATAGGTAAAACTGGATTAATAAAGGGTTCATCCACTTTATGAGTACTGAAATGCTGTTTGCGGGTCTATGAGGCTTTGTAAAGGAACAAGTCCTAGCTGGCAAACAAAAATGGCCTAATCAATGTCACAGAGAATATATTATCATTCATTTTAAAACAATGCAATAAGAGGTGCAAAAGTTTGTCTGCCCAATCAAATTTTAGCTTTTTAACAGTCTACTGCAATTAGATATCATTGATAACATCTAAATGGTTGCTGCAGATTATTAGCATGGGCCAAGTTTGCTCCTCTTATTGCATCAGCCATTAAGGGCTCGTTCACACTAGAAACTGACAGAAACGCACAGCATGTGTTTGTCAGTTTGTATCCATTTTTTGCATACATTTGTATCCATTGTATTCATGCGTATTCCATAGATTTCTATAGAAAATGCATGAAAAACGGCCAGAAATGCTGCATGCAGTGCGTTTTTTAAATGGACTGGAACGGAACGGATTATAACGCAGCAGGTGTGAACGATATTATGAAATCCTATGGGGTTTTACTGTCTGTCCATTTTTTTAAACGCACCTGCGTTTGAAAAATGTATACAAACTGATGTAGTGTGAAGGAGCCCTAAATGCTTAAAGCGAAAAAACAATGTTTTGTGCCCTTTTGTTATCCAAGCACTATCCAAAGCATAACCAAGCTTTGGATAGTGGTGGTACTCTTGCCCCAACCAATCAGATGCTAGCTTTCAAATGTTACAATAAAATCAGTAACAGGCATAAGCCATTGGCTATGACATCAGTGAGTGATGGCCAATAGCCAGAAGCTGCTGTTTAGGAGGTTCCTTAAGCTACATCATGTTAAGAGATAAATAAATAGATTTATAATGCAACAATATAATGCAGGTATGAAAGTTAAAATGAAGAATGAGATATATTTGGCACACAGGTCTCATTAATCCCATTTAAACAAGAGAATTTCCTATTTAAAGATGGGTGTTCTATTATTTGTATTCTGTATGCATCAATATTATATGTGCAGCACTAACCAAAGGAGTTGCTGAATTGTCAGACAATGAGAAGTACATACAAATGAACCCCAGGACATCGCAAATCAAAGTTCAGTGATTTAACTACTAAATACATAAAATAGCATTGAAACCTAAGCAAGTAGAAAGCTGGCTACACAAGGCCAAGGTGATAGTAAACTGCTTGTTTTGCTCATAGTCCAATGGAACATATCATGTGCAAGTCTACCATGCCCAAGGTCCTGGTAAAATATGCGAATATACGAGATATTTTTTACAGCTTCCCTTGCAGGAAAATAGCTTAAAGCTGCACAAATAAACAAATCACACAAAGTAACTGATTTCACATTGTAATTGTTTGCTTAATGTCAATATCACAACATCAAGCAGAATATCAAGGTGCATGGAGAACAAAAGCCTAACAAGCTTGTGCAATATTTACATGGTGAAATATGCAAAGCCTATTTACACACTGGTATTTCTACCAAGACTCTGCTAGAATTTCTTTTAGTAATCTTAAAGCATTCGATAGCAAAATATTTTAAATTCCAACTATGAATGAAAATCTGCCCACTTAGATCACCACCAATTCCATATTATGTAGACAGTGATAAGGATAAAGCCTTAAGTAATGTCATAGCTGTATACAAGCTAGAAAGTAAAATGAATTGTGGGTAAATTTGCATAGATCAAACAATGAAAGAGTACTGGTTTATTTAGCAAAATTCCCATGCGAGAAAGCATCATGTCATGGATTTGCGCTTTTCTTTTTGACTATAAGCTCTTAGCAATCTCAAAGTAGGTTTCCTATTTGCAAAATACATACAGAGAAATGCACCACTATTGTTAAGTGTAAAAAGTGCCAGGAAAGTCATGTTAGGCAATGCCATATGGCTTAGTGTGACTTTTTGCAGAAACTGCCCAGGGATCGCAAAACACACTTGTGAAGCTGCCACAGTTAGTTATAAAGCGATTACAGAACCTAATGGTACCTCACAACGTTTAAGACCAGATTGTGATGCACCGAGACACAGCTATAGCTTATTAGTATTACCAACATAACTGAGACTTTTTTTTATTGGCTTTTCCATGAAACGACTTTGTGTTTTGGGGTATGCGCAGCCCTTTTCAATCATACACAAGGATGCTTGTCACATACTTTATATTGCAGCCAGGATGTATCTGAAAGCTCTCATAGAATTTTTTTTGTTTATTGTATCACATTAAATGAACTTACAAGACTATAAATAATATCCTTATAATCGGTGCGCTACTACGCAGTAGTGCGCTGATTATAACAGGAAGCGCCTCAGGAAACTTACCCTTGTAAGGAACGAAGATCTGCGCAAGGAAGCAATTTTCAGGAGCCGGGTTGTGTGTGAGGGAATACAGGAGGGAGCAGAAGAGGTGCAGTCTTAGCTGCTAGAAACTCGTGCTTTTATATGGTCACGGACCTCCTCGGTGACTTCTAATATCCTTATAACATTATCCACTATATTATTTATTAACTTGAATTCCAAACACAAAAAACAGTTGCTTCTTCTGTGTCTCTAAACATTCCATTATTGTGTCCTGACCTGACTCTTGAAAGTGGACATATGTGAAGGGAAGTGGCCTAAAGTTATAAAAAAACTATGTGGACCAAGTCTCAGGTATTGATACTCAGACTCAGATATTTGTGTTTTGTATATCAGTAGTTGCAGAAAGGGTTCTAAATTTAGTTTAAAATAGTCATTGGGGTATTTAGAAATTTGAATTCCTAAATATTTGAAAACCCTTACTCTCATTAATTGTGTATCATCTGCGTTCGCAGACATAGGGTGGGGGTCAATAGGTAATATTGTTGATTTGGTCCAATTGATAGCCAATCCTGAGTGTTCTCCAAACAGTTTGATTATTTGGAGCGAGTATTTGAGGGAATCTTCAGAGTCTGGGAGATATAGTTGCAGATCTGCGCATAAGCTGATAATTTCTTTACATGTGCCTCTGTGTAGTCCCCGTACTTGTGGGCTTAATCTCAGCTGTGTCGCTAAGGGTTCGATGGCCAGTGCGAACAGCAGGGGTGAAAGTGGGCATCCCTGCCTAGTGCCCCTTGTCATTAGGAATTCCCCTGAGAGCCAGTCGTTAGCCATCACTCTGGCCACTGGTTTTGAGTAGAGTAGGCGGATCCAGTTTATAAAGTTAGGGCCAAATCAGAATCTTTCGAGTGCGTGCCACAAATATTTCCACTCAACCGAATCAAATGCACAGGCCGCGTTTAGGCTCACTATGCATCGGGTTCCTATTTCTTCGTGGGTGGTAAAAAGATTTATATGATTGGCGGGTATTGATTGCTGTGTGTTTACCTGGTATGAACCTGGTTTGATCTGGGTGTATTAATAGGTTGATAATTTTATTGAGTCTTAGTGCTAGCAGCTTGGCTAGATTCTTAATATCCACTTGTAGTAGGGCTATGGGTCTGTACGATTCTGGCAATTTTGTGTCTTTCACCAGTTTAGGGATGAGGGTTATCAGTGCCCTTTGTCATGGATTCTGCTGCAGCACCTCTTTTTTGCATTGTTTGTAGACCGTCAATAGTCTAGGGGCTAGTGTATATATATAGTGGTTATAAAATTCAGCCAGTAAGCCATCCATTCCTGGGGATTTTTGTTTATTAAGTGCTGCTATTGCGTTTCGTTGGGGATAGTATGAATTCAGAATTAGCTTCTTCCAGGGCTTTAACTGCTGTTTTTTCTATATTTGATACTGATCTACATTTTACAGTAATAATAGTCTGTGTTAGTAGCATTCGGGCATGTATTTTGAATGTCTCCCACACCATCAGGGGTCAGCTGTTCCATCATTAATGTGGAAGAACTCATTCCAGTTTTAGTTTAGGTCTGTTTCTTGTTCAATTAAATGTAACCAGAATGGGTTTAATTTCCAGTGGGGTGGGGGGGACTGGATAGGTCCAGGGTTATCCAGAATGGTGCATGATTGGAAAGAATTCTGGTTGAGTAGCCCACTTCGACCAAATAAGGAGTTAGGGGTCTGGTTATTAGTATCATATCTATTCTTGACATGGCATTGTATGATGCTGAAACGCATGAGAAAGCTATCTGATCTGGGTTTTCATGTCTCCATGTGTCGATCAAGCCTACATCTATAAGGAGTCTACCCAATCTAGTTATAGGTTGGGGTGGGGGAGTCCAGTTTTCTGGATGGAGTTTATCATTTATTGTATTGATTATACTGTTAAAGTCGCCCATACAGATTGCTTGTACAGATGGGTGGATTGTCATAAACTGCAGACCTTCCTGGATTATTGACATTTTGAATGGGGGAGGGGTATAGCAGGCTAGCAGAAGCAGCGGTTTAGAGTATATAGTAGCATATATGAATACGTATCTACCCCGCTCATCTAGCTTGAGGTCATGCATCTCAAAGGGAGTTGTTTTTGTGACCAATAGGGCCACCCCTCTGGAGCTGGTAGTAAATTCAGAGTGATATAGCCATCCCACCCATGGTTGCTTTAGTGAGCGAACTTGTTGTCCCATTAGGTGGGTTTCGACTAAGACTATTATATTTGCCCTGTGGCTTTTTAGGTGATGACATATTGCTGTTCACTTAGCTCTATTATGTAGCCATTGGACATTCCATGTCAATAGTTTTACATCTGTCATTTCTTAATTACAAAGATATAGATTAGGGCTGGGAGAAGGTTATATCTAGGTCTAAAGCCGACCATTACAGCACATTCCTTGTTATCATAACAACCAAAAGTCATATTCAATTAATATTAATATGTTCAGCATGCATCATTTTCTTTACATTTTTAGACATTGCATTGGTAATTTCTTTTACAACATTTATAACTTTTATAACACTGTTATAACAACAGTGTATGGTTGTGAGAAGTGTTACATGAGTAGTTTTCCTTTTACTCAAGGAATTGTGTCAGAGTTGGATTCTTGGGTTTAGACGGCTTTGTGCCAGTTCAAGTTCTTTCAGTAATGATGATGGCATTGGTGAAGAGAGAGGAGACAGAAAAGTAGTGGTTAACGTAGTGGAAGATAAGGGGTAGGAGGGGGTATAATCCATATCGGTTAAAGTTGCAGGTAGGGGATCGGTTGTTCATAGGCCTAGTATTAAAGGATATATGAGCTGGTATTAATGGTTGTTTAACCAGCTAGGGGGTCATCAAAATGTTTTGCTACAGTCATGTTGCTTGGTACTTATCTGTGAAATTGGTGTCATGCCTGGTAGTTCAAGTCCACGTGTCGGCCTCCGCCTGGTTGGGTATTAGGGTTGTGCCTCTTTTATTTTCCAGCGTAAAAGCCTAACGGGCCTCTCTTGGGGGGATTTGCTTGTGGGGAATGTCTCACCATATTGTCAAGCCATATGGCATCTTGTCGTGAAGAAGCGGGTGGTGTTCCTGTCCACCACCCGTAGGCATGTGGGTATAGTGTTGCATCTGCCGCATCCTCTTTTTGAGGTTGATAAATTTTGCTTGCTGTTTTTGTACCTCCATGGAATAGTTTGGGTACACTGCCACCTGTGTGTTCTGGAATGGTATGTTACTGGTCTCCCTGGATGGTGCTCCTGGTGGTGGAGGTCTTGGGGGGAGTATGATAGGCTCATTCGATAGCAAGCATCGTAGAGAGTTTGACTTGTCCATATTTGTCTAGCAGCAGCACTTCCAAGAAAGCTGCTGGGTCGTTCCCCTCGGCCTTCCCCAGTATGCCTACAAATCGTAAGTTCTTCCAACGGGACCTGTTTTCGAATTGTCGTCTTGTTAAGGCCTTTAGGGTTTCAGTGTTAGATTCGGTGGATCGTAGCGGGAGGATCTGGTCTTCTGCATTACTTATGCGCTGTTCAGTCTCTTTTCCCCGCTCACATAGCTGGAGGAGTATCTTCAGGCATGAGTTCCTCCTGGGCCTCGGGGTTAGGTTGTGGGCCTTCTTCCTCTTGGCACTGGAACTTTCCAAGCTTGTTTAAAGCGTCCTGTTTTTTTTTTCAGCTGTGGCATTGTATGGTGGTGAGTGTCCCGTCTTAGTTGTCTGTGTGCCACTTTGGATGCTTTCCCACTCTGTTTCGGCTGTATTGAAGGATATCAGTCAAGGAGCTTTTGGATTACACTTCCTACACCATGCTGCACTAGGCCACACCCCCAGACTCAGATATTAATACTTACTAGTTAATTTTCTGAAACCCTTTATTGTTAATTCATGCCTTCTTATCTCACCGAGCCACACAACAAGCAATAAATAAGCCTGATTCATGTGAACTACAAAGACTCACACTGTTTATAAAGCCCCAAATTTCTAAACCTCAAAGTAATAGCTCAAATAAAGGACAAGACATCAAGGATGTCTTTTAAAGAAAGCCTTAGTACCACATTGAAAATGGTTACAAACTGGAAAATAGACTCACATCGGCTGTTATAAAATGATGAAATGAAGCAACAAAACCACAGACAAGGCAAACAATCAATGTGGCAAACAAAGTGTGTGACTTTATGGCTAAAGAGGCCAATATAAATAGTATTTGGCCAAAATAACACAATCTAAACAAGCTGTCTGTTTAACTGGGTAAAATAACTATTCTTCTATTCTTTAATGCTCAGTATTATTTATTAAGAGGTGCAATTCCTATGTACCGCATAGTATTTGTGTCAATTTAAATGATTAGGCAAAGATTTGGACAATGTATATCTGGATTGGACAATGTACACCTGGTCAAGGTATACATTGTGCGCAGCTATTATCTAAATAAAGGACATTATCTACAGTCAAGGACACACTCAGGTCTTTTTTTTTTTGTATTAAAAGAGAATTATAGTTCATAGAAAAATTTTAGGAAACTGTTAAAATGAAAAGGACCTGGGGTAGGGATATAGGTAATTCCTACCTAACAACGTTGTTTTTGTGAGGAGCACCAGCATAAAGAATACTGCTTCTGTCAGGCTTCCTCAGTGTGTCCTGCCTGGCTTCATCAGTGCAGGACACCTGGAAGATGAAAACTGTATGTGCTGGTGCTCCTCAACAAAATGATATGGGGTTATAGGGAGGTAGGGATAATCTATTTCATTATTATTTCATTTTTAAAGGGCATGTCCTGCCTAAAATAAACTTTTCTTAGAAATGTTTACCAACCCCCCAAACCTAGGTTTTGCATTATCCATAAGTTCCAATGATTCCTCTGAAGTGACTTGCCTAACCCCGTCCCATGCTCCTGTTTCGAGCAAACACAGGAGTAGAGGGCTTCTGTGCAGACAGCTGCTCTACTTCCTGGTTGTGGCTGTCAGGCAATTGGGCATGAAGTCACGTTGCGCCTTAAATCACAGCCGCAACCAGGAAGTAGAGCGCTGTCAGACGCAGAAGAGGATCAGCAAGGGAACTTGTGGATAATGCGAAACCTAGGTTTGGGGGGGTGGTAAACATTTCTAAGCAAAATTTATTTTAGGCTGAACATGCCCTTTAAAAAGTAAATTTCACAGTTTTATTTGTCCATTAAACTATCACCAAATAAGAGTGTGGCTAAACCTGTTTCTAATCCCAAATACTCACCAGAACAGGTTCCTAAATCTGGAAACAACGGCCAACAGTAATGCTGTCCAATAAATAATATAATATAGTAGTACATAGAACTTAGTTGGAATACATTTCAAATTTATATATGATAAAACAAGGAATATTCCTTTAAATGTATTGATTGAAGACCAGGAGGTTAAGGAGCTATGCCACTCCTCCCGTTCTTTAACCAATTGAGCAGGAGTAACAGACGAAGATAGAAGGTATTTACCTTACACGCGATCCTCCGCTGCAGCAGTGACAAGTCCCAACTGCTTCCTGGTTCAAAGTAACTATAGCACGCATGTTAATCTGAACAGGAAGCGGTCATTAATTTTCACTGCTGCAGCGGAGGATCGTGTGTAAGGTTGACCGGCTTTGTCCGTCGCTCCTGCTCAATTGATTAAAGAACGGGAAGTAAGACATACAGGGGGATGCACCGAGCGCCGCTATTGGCAACACGGTGCAAATAGCCCGGCGGTGTTATATGCAGATAGTGGCGCACGGAACATCTCTACCTGGCGCTGTTCCATTTCAGCACTTTCAACGCCAGCTATTAGCTGGTGTTGAAAGTGCCGCAATAAAATGCCGACTTCGGCATATAACATCGCTTGCGGCGGCTACGCTGTTAACTTTCGCGTTAGCCACGCAGCCAGGAAGGAGTTAAAGTCACGCTAACCGATATAACATCGGTTAGCGTGACTTAAACTCCAAATCAGGAGCGATGCGCCCGTTGGTGCATCGTCCTGATAGTTCCTTAGCCTCCTTCAAATAATACATTAAAGAAATAGTTCACTTTTCACTAACCTCAATGTATATCATGTACATAAGTGATAAATTTACATAAAAGTGTAGCTAATACCACATAATTGGTAACTTGCCCTTTAGGCATATAATTATACAGTACATTGTGGTTAGTGGGACTATGTATAATATATTCAAGGAATATTCCTTGTTTATTATTACATTTCAAAGTTTTTCCAACTACTCTAACTTTAAACCACCACCCTAATGGCATTTTTACACAAATGCTTTTGTTCAGTAGGAAAGTGTGCATGATAGTGCAAACATTCTTCTTACCAGTGTCTATGGTAGCTGCAGGTTTATCCTGTTCTTCATCTGTTGAACCAGAATAATCAGCATACTTCATTTCACTAATTGTAACAGTATTCACAGGAGCAGAATTTTCGCTGTAATAAAATAATAATAATAATAAAAAAAAATCAGTAAAAAAAAAAAAAGAAAGCCGTCTGACGAAGATCAAATCTTTTTCTTTTGGGAAAAACTTGGCAAACAGCAATGTATCATAATACATATTCAACTACCATCTAAGCCTGTCCCTTTCTATATTTGTTTTCTAAAATATAATGGTGGTCTTTATGGAATTCAACAGAAACAGATTGGCTCAGATTTATGACATTGCGTTCCTAGAGGTTTATCTTGATGTATATTGCCTTGAGCTTCCTTGCTCTTTGACAGTTGTGAGGCTGTTCTTAATATTCTGTGTGTGCGATCACAGCAAATCAAGTCACTTATCCTATCAGATGGGACTTCTGTGTGTCTGACTAATCTCATTCTAAAACTCTAATATAGAACTGAACAAAATTTTATGGTAATGGAGATCTTACAATGAAACAGTTGGTGAATCTCATAGTTATGTTTATATTACGTGTAGTCTGCAAGATAAACATTTCATTCTTTCCTATTTCACATACAACTATAATAAAACATATCCTAATCTATTTCTAAGCAGCTGAATTTATACATTCAAATAAGCAATAGAGATAAAGGAATTAGCATCTAATGGATTAAAGGGCCAGAACAAAACTAAACTTTTATAGTTCCTTTTTGCATGCAAATATAACAGTTTGCTTATTTAAAATTGAAACACTTATCTGAAAATGAGTTTTAAAAACACTTGTTTTTCTGCCCCCTGCTGCACAGTGAAATTGTTAAAATACATTACTATCAGGGCACACATGGGTAGTCTAGAATAATGGTTTTTAAACATTTTAAGTCACAAATTACTTTTACAGCAAACCTGTGTACCTAAGGCTTTGATTACATTTAGCTTTTTTTTTACCCAGCGGAATATCGTTTGCGATTCAGTGCGATAGTCCTCTGTGTTAACGCACATCGGCGGCCATTATTTTTAATGGCAATGCTGTGCGTTAACGCACCAAACTGCTGTCACTAACATTGCACATGCGTTTTGGTGAAAAACACAGCACAGACTGAATGAAGCCTAACACTAGACTCTTATGCCTTACATGTATACATTTTCATACACTTTATAGTGTATACTAAAATATAAGATAATCAAATGTAAGTTAAGGGCATGTCCACAGCTTTTTGTAATTTTTGATATATAGTAGTCAAAAGTTCCCCCAGCCCCAACCACTATAATATATTTTCCAGAAAATCCCCCGATCGTTACTTACCTTCCCTCTTTCCTCCGCCTCACTGCCCGCAGGGGGCCGGACAAGCGGCAGCCAATCATAGACGCGGATGCCGGCTGTACAGAATGCCGGGGGAGAAAGGTAAGGTAAGTAGAGTGCGGGGGAGTTTCTAGAAAATATAGCGGTTGGGGCTGGGGGAACTAGCCGTACTATGTGCCTAAGAGGTTTTACATTAGGGGGAGGGAGAGCAAAACGGGAGGGAGAGGGAGGGGGGGGGGAGTGAAGGGCTGCTCTGAGCAAGCCAAAAACCTCTAAGAGGACAGCTCAGAGGCAGAAACAATTTCCCTGGTGGCCAGTTTTCTGGACTTTGGAGGGACATTACAGGAGAACCATTTGGAGCAGGGATGTATGGTAAGGGTGGGGGAAATTCTAGTTTTGCGGTGGACATGCCCTTTAATCTACAGTAAATATATTAAAATTCTTTAACAATACACATACATTGCGACTACCTACCTAATATTGAGTAGGTTTCACTATTGCCAACAAAACAGCCCTGACCTACTGGATTTAGATATGGAAAAATTGTTCTCCAAACCATTCTTAAACCATTTTTGACAAGTAGAAGGCTACTTTACCCTGCTGAAAAAGGATGTTATCGTGAAGGAATATTGCTTTTATTAAGGGATATACTTGCCAGCAAGTATGTAGTTGGTATGTGTCAACGTAACATTTGCATGAATTGCTCAACCCAAGGTTCCACAGCAGAACATGCATCAAGCATGTTCTAAAGTTCTAAAGTCCAATTGAGTAGGCATTACAATTTGCCCCTTGTACCAAAACACAGCCTAGTGTAAACAAATCCTAAGATCCTTATGCTTGTCCATTTCTGCTTTCAACATATCCAACACAAATTGTTTCTCCTGCAGGCTAATACATCCCAGGTGCCATTTTAATCAATGCAATTCACTTTACCTAAAATTGATTACTTTCATATTATTGCAGTAAAATGTGTAAATGTGTGTGTGTGTGTGTGTGTGTGTATATATATATATATATATATATATATATATATATATATATATAATCACTTTCCTCTGTGTCCCGCACTCCCGCTTATCTGTTTCAAATGCCTCGGTGCTGCCTGATAGTAAAACAGAGTTCCAGCGAAGGAGCACTCGTAGGACTTGCAAACAAGTAAATTAAATTGTTTTATTTATCGACGCGTTTCGGCTGTGTTTGTGAGCCGTCCTCAGGATACAAACATTTACAAACAAATGTGCTTTTAACAACTCGGTCAAGCTCCCCCCAGTGACAAATACGCCCTCAAATTATTTAACCCTAATAGTGCAGGACATGATCTATAGAGATCAAGGTGTTCACTAAAGTGCTTCAGTGCATTAGAGGTATACAATAAGGTGCCTCAGTGTTGTGAATCGGACCTCGAATTCCCTGAAATATAAAAATCTTTGTTATTTAAAATGTGCAATAAAACAGTGAAATAACATGGTTAAACATGGTTAAACTACAAAAAAGAGGGCTGCCACAAGTGCACAGGGTGTCAAGCCTGTAGTTACATGACCCCGGGTACCGATTTTCCCCATCCACACACGGGCCGAAGATTTAAAATCCGTTATAAACTATCATGCCAGAGCATGGATGCCATCTATATCATAACTTGCCCATGTGGCAAATATTACGTAGGGAAGACTACTACCTCCCTAAGGGACAGAATGGCTAACCACCGGTCATCGATTCGGGCTGCTTTGATGGTTAGAGAATGCAAGGATTCTTCTGGTCCCCCCAAAGAACACAAACACGGCGAGCAATCAGTAGCCAAGCACTTTAAGGAAAGAGGACACTCTCTCGCTACATTTAAGTGGATGCAATCGAACCAAAACCAACATTCCAACACAACGAAAGGGGACGTCTACTATTACAACGGGAAATTTCTGATAGGAAGTTGGGGACCCTAGCACCCAAAGGCCTCAATGAACAATTTTCTTTATCATGCTTTTTATAAGGAGTCTATGATAGATCAGACCCCAAATCCTCTATTAAAGGTTCCATCTAATCCTAAAATTATGATAAATAGCAGTCCACTTGTGAAATAAGTAGATCCTATGGTTTATCTTGAGACCCTTCGTGGTATTTATAAGTTATACCTCTGGTATATTTACATTATATAAAATTTGAAGCTGATGGTGTATAGTGTAAGTCTGAACGCTTTAACAGTATAGCCAATATCAGACCCATTGCCTTTTAGCAATGAATAAGGGCATATTTATAAAAAACGATAAAAATATATTGTCAGTATTAAGGATTAGTAATATTAGCGATTTTTAGCTTTTAAAACCTTTTTTAGTATATATCTATTTTTCTAGGTCTATACTGTACGCACATATTATTGAATGTTCTCTTGCCACATAGATCTGTTTTTATTTCACTGTTTTTATTTCACTGTTTTATTGCACATTTTAAATAACAAAGATTTTTATATTTCAGGGAATTCGAGGTCCGATTCACAACACTGAGGCACCTTATTGTATACCTCTAATGCACTGAAGCACTTTAGTGAACACCTCTGATCTCTATAGATCATGTCCAGCACTATTAGGGTTAAATAATTGGATGGGCGTATCTTGTCACTGGGGGGAGCTTGACCGAGTTGTTAAAAGCACATTTGTTTGTAAATGTTTGTATCCTGAGGACGGCTCACAAACACAGCCGAAACGCGTCGATAAATAAAACAATTTAATTTACTTGTTTGCAAGTCCTACGAGTGCTCCTTCGCTGGAACTCTGTATATATATATATACATATATATATATATACACACACACATATATACATATCTTGAGGACGGCTACACATTGCCGAAATGCGTTGATGTTTGTCCAAACACTAAATAAATATTGGAATTGAAAGAAAGACCTATGAGTGCGCTGCTGTACATGCCTTTTTGTATGTATATTATCCAGCTGCACCAGGGCATTTGAAGTATAAGAAGCAGGAGTGTGCAGAAACCCATGATTGTTAAGTCTATATATTTTTTTTTTTTTTTTTTAACAGAAAAGTGTAAAATACAAACAGCCAATCAGTCAATGTACCTTCTTTGCTTTAGTTTTTCTTGTGCCTCTGATAACTTTTCAGCCAGGCTCCTTATTTTCGCTTTCTTCTCATTAAGCACACAGGTAAATTGAGTGTAAAGCTGTTGCTCTAGTTCTTCTTTGGAATTCACAAACTTTTGTAGCCTGAAAATATAAATGATTATGTTAACATATTTACTTTATTTGTTGTGTTGGGCCTCTCTAAGCGGACATGTGTACACCATATTTAGTAACATTATAGTTTTTCAGATTACTACAGCAAAATGCTGTCTACAAAAAAAGCAGTCGTTACAGAACCAATGAAATAACCAGGTAACAGGATTAGAAAACCCAAAAAAAGTGCTGGATCCTGAAATCAACTATTTTCTATAATGAGTTTTCATAGCCAGATCCTAAAATGAATAACTACCAACTCCAACCATTAGAATGAGTTACACTCAGCCACCTTGTAAACCGCATCATTTCTAAAGATTAGCACAAAACTAAAGCTAACTATAGAGCCAGAAGACAAATATATATATATATATATATATATATATATATATATATATAAAAGCAATGATATGTATGTCTATATTTTCATAGAGTATCATATGTTTATTTATAAATAAGAGTACACATTTTATGAAATGAATGGTTTAGGAATTCTAAATTTTTTCTAACATGCAATTTTTGCATCATATTTTTTAAGTAAAATGTTTTGGCCCCATAATCAGTTTTTATTTAAGGTGAAATGTCTCTGACACTAGTGGTTGGGGTTGGTGGGTATTTGTTTTGGGTACGGTTTGGGGCTACACCGCAAAAAGTGTAATTCACCTACATGATTGCAACACTGATAGGATGTATATGAAAGTCTGTTTAGTTAATGCCTCTGCCCCAAGGGTAGCAAGCTTTGTACATGCTCAGAAACAGAAAAGACTGAATAACAAAATAGCTAGCCAAAGCGATTGAATTGAGTAGTGTGATTTAGGTCAGTTATGAGGATACAATATATGTTTAAAGCTTTATTTTAGGAATGAATATACCCTTTAAGACACTAAAATATGAATAAACATGAATAGATTAACTAATTCCTAATTATTAGACAGCTGTAATTCTCCCCTCTAGAATAAAACATTTTGCATGTACCTAGAAAGCTACCACTAGCCCTACCTGTACTTACTGTTCATACATGTCGTTCCAGTCACATTGAAGTCTTTCATTCTCCTTTTGCAGATGTTCATTTCTGCTGTAAATTTCAACTGTGCAGTCCAGACAATAATTAATCATTTCTTTGACGACTTCTGCAGGGTTCTGGACAGTTTTAAGTTTCGCTGATCCAAGCTTAAACTACAAATACAAAAACGTTAATGTTACTCCACAAGAACACAGGAAAATATATTTTAAAGCATACTTTACAAAGGGAAATAAAGGATGTATTGAACACTTATGATATCTATGATATCTATTCTTCAATGGGTCATTCATATGTAAATCTCAGCATAGACGAATTTGGAAAAAGTATTAGGCTGTGTTACCAGAAAGACAAAATTAGCAGCATGTTCTGCTAGGACCGTCCTGAATGTTGACTGAGGTTTGAGTGATAATAAAGTCGGAAAATTTTATCTACAAGTTCCCAGTAGCATTGTTACTAGCTCTTTTGTAAAGACATAAATAAAAGAAATTCCCGCACACCTGTGTAAGTTAGATAAATGCTGGGTGCTACTCACGGTACCATAGCCAAGGGTAAGTAAATCCAAAAGAGAACAATCTAGAACACACACCAGTCTTAAATATAAATGTGGTCACTGACCCTATTGAAGAGAGGAGGCAATAGAAATAATGCATTATTCTGGATTTATAAACTTGGCACCTTGCAACCCAATGGATTAAATACTAACTTGGGGGCTTAAATGTTACCTGAGCGAAAACATAAGTCCCTACATATGACCGGGACTTTTTCCTCCATATTTGGTATTATCTTTGGTCTTATCTATCATATACCTTTACCCTTGTTTTTAACAACCCTTTTTTTAAAAAAAATAAATGTCACTAGCACTTTTATCAGTCTTATTATCTGCATACTTTAAAATACTTCATAAATCAATGTTTCTTTTCATGTACTTTGTATATTTTATTCTAGTAGCACTTTATTGTTGCAAAGAATATTGCTTATATGTTGCTTTGCAACATGTCACTTTAACAATGAGTATGCACCACTAGAGGTCTCCCCTTAAATCAATTGTTACCCACTCCACCCTATTCAAACCAGAACACTGTCAATTGTTTGTTACGTCTGAGGAAGATGTCGTCAGGCACCGAAATGTCCCGTGTTCTCAATAAACAGTTATGTTTAAAGGAGAACTAACCCCAAATTTTTACACTCCAGAATATAAAATTATCCACCGTAAAAACACCTATAAACTGTAAAATCCCACTACAATTAATAACATTAAAGTTATTGTAACCCCCTGAAGAACTGGATAAAATAAGGTTCTGTGCATACAGTGTCTAGCCACACCCCTGATCTCAGTCACATGCTTTCTGTCATGTAAAAGGATTATCTAAAGGGTACTAGCAGGTGTGACCAACTGTAATAATTTCTTGCAGTATCTTTGGATGTTGGGAAATAAAACACAAACCCCATGTTAGAAAGGTCAATTTCCCAACTATCATATCAAAATGAGAAGTGAGACACAGATTAATGCTTTTATATTAAGGTGCTTTTCCTTCTGAAAGAGTGTTGATTTGAGGCTTTAGTTGTCCTTTAAAACTAGTGTACTGGTTTGTTCTCTTTTGTGGTTTGAAATAGGGTGATTTTAGGCCTTGGCAAATAATTGGATGGATGGATCTGTGGTAGGGTTCAAACTTACATATTCATATATCTTCCCTATATACTATATATAATAATGGATATGCACTAAAAAGGAGAGCTTTAAACATACTAAAATAAAGGTAGATGTCTCAGTTACATAGTAATCCAACTTCATTCCCCAACGAGCTGTAAAGGAAATATTCTCAAGGATCAATGTAAAATTAAACACAGGCAACTTTGCACTAATCTGAAAAGAATTCCAATTCTACTTTCTCACCTTCTAGAAAGTTATCTTCCTATTCCAACTTTATTATCAAATACTTAAAAGCATCTCAGTATGGACTTGCACAGAACACAAGATGGAGAAGGCTCCATCTTGGAAATGGAGTGTATTCCATCTTGTATTGTGCGAGTCCGTACTGAGATGTTATTAAGTAGTGATAATAAAGTCGGAATATTTTATCTACAAGTTCCCAGTAGCATTGTTACTAGCTGTTTTGTAAAGATGCTTGACCAACCACCCATTTAAAAATAAAAAAAGGTCAAAACTACCATTAATCCTGCAGTTGGGGCTTGCATGCACTGTTACATGTCTGTACTTACCTTAGACTCAAGCAGTTATGATAAACAGCTATGATAATATGACAAAAACATATTGAGATTTCAGGATGGGTTGCAAACATTTTTTTCTAGAATTAAACAAGTAAACAAAAATAATGTAAATGTTGAGATGACTTTACAGACTATTTTCTAAATATACTAATTCTGTATACAGGTTTTAGTAATTTGAATTGAGCCCTATAAAGGCATTTGATTTTTTATTCTATTATACAAAAGGAAAACAACCTGCACTGTATATGTCAGCTGCAGCTGTGTTGTAGATGAATCCGAAATCAAATAAATAAATATTTCATTTAATGATAACAGTTAAATAATCCCTCTCTGTCTCCATCAGCTGCCTTATCTTTCCTAAAGGTCAAATTTTAGGGGTTCCTTTCCCTTTCATTTTATACCACTATACCAACCATAAATCCTCTCATAAAGCATTAGCAGTGTATTATCAAAGTGGCTTAATAGATATCGTTTTTGTGCAAGGGAAATGTTTTTTTAACGCCTGCATTGAATATACAAGCAAATAGGATAAAAGCTTTATCTAAGAATAACACTTATCTAGAAAAATAGATTGTATAAATAAAGGATCAGTGATAAGTGTTTGTTTCTAATCCTGCAAATGAAGTGAAGGATTAAAAGACTTAATGTCAGACATGTCTGATTTCTGAATGAATTGTTCTTTGGCAATTCTGAAAGGAAACTTTGAGATTCAGTGATGCTTTTTCAGTCCCGGATTAGGTTTATAAATTACAGCTAAAGCTGTGTAAAATCATTACGTAATTGTCATCCAAAGCAGCCAATTGAGAACTGCTTTATCTGACAATCTAATGTATTTGGAAGCTTCCCCTTAATATTATTTTGTCTAACCATTCCTCTTTAAAGTAAATAAAAAGAAAGGCAAAAAATTGCACAATCAACAATTTTGTTGGTATTATTTGAAATTGGCTCCTAATCAACTGTAATAAAACTGAACTATAAAAATGGCTAGTATAAGAAAAACACGTATTGGTACTGTTTGGAGAGTTGGAGGAATCGATAAAGCTTGTTAGAAAAGGCAAACATTGCTTATCCATATACATAGAAAACAATAAAATTAGCTCTGCCCTAAATAAGTGTAAAACACACGCCACCCAATTTTGCATTCTCTGCAAAATTTCCAAAACTATATGGAAATATTCAAGTGCAACAAATACAATAAAATTTGTTCTCCTTTTGGTGCTATTATATAAGCACAAAAATGAACACCTTTTCAAAACCAAAGGGCATAAAACCCGAGGAAAAGGTCTGTACTTGTTTTCACAAATTATTATCAGTTGGAAGGTGATTAATACATCATGAAAAAAGTGGAAGTAAGTTGTGATAGGAGATTTATTGTATCTCCCTGTAGATATCCTGTGTATATTTTTGAGTTTCAGGGAGATTAATTAACCAGAGAATGCCTTCCACTTTCTGCACAACAAACTAATAGAAACCTATTCACTGTACATAATTGATGAACACAACACAAATGTACTGCATAGAATATTTCAAAATTAAAGAGATTTGTAGAATATGTTTCAATCTGGTTATTTGTTTAATACTGTTACAAAAAAGTCGGTTCAGAACATTAGGCAAAAACCCAACAAAATCTTGTTAAAGAAAGACATCATAAACCCTATGGGGAAAACAGACAGAAAGTGTCCTTTATAAGAAAAGTCATTGGGATGGAATTCTTAGAAAGGAAATGACTCTTAATCTAAAAAATCTAGAATTTATAATGGTGGATCTTTACCTGGGGTGAGAAGATTCTCAAAGGCAAACACAACACAATAAAGCTGCCAATAAATTTGGTTTACACAGCAATGTAAAGAACATTTTCAAGCAAAAAGAAATCAAATTAGAATAAAATAACACGTGGACCATGCACTGACATTAAAACATTTGCTTAAAGCAAACAGCAAAGTAGCATTTTGAAAGTATGACTGTTTTGCTAACTATCCAGCTATAGGAGAAAGCCTGTAATAATTACTAGGAAAGGGATGAAATTTTTTTGGGGGTATTTTACATGCTTACGCACAAATGTAGTTTTAATAAGATGCATTGCAGTATTCTGCAATCTTCAAAAATCTTCAAAAATACTGCTTGTGAAGGTTCTCATTCATCCAGGTCATGGTATATCTGTTGTAGGAACGCCCAGAGTAAGGTGTTAAAACAGCATTGTACATGGCAGACACTTGGTGTCGAACCCCCCCACCTCTATTTAGGCTTGGTTCTGTATTTCACATAAATGGCCTCCTTAACACCTCTCTTGAACCAGTCACGTTCCTTCGCCAGTATGAACATTACAATCTTCAAAGGTATGTCCTTTATCCTTAAGATGCAGATACACGGCTGAGTCCTGACCCGAGGAATTGGCTCTTCTGTGCTGGGCCATACGTTGATGCAGTTGCTGTTTGGTCTCCCCACATACAAATCAGTGAATGATCTGATTTGTATGTGGGGGAGACCAAACAGCAACTGCATCAAAGTATGGCCCAGCACAGAAGAGCCAATTCCTCGGTCAGGACTCAGTCGTGTATCTGCATCTTAAGGATAAGGACATACCTTTGAAGATTGTAATGTTAAAATACTGGCGAAGGAACGTGACTGGTTCAAGAGAGGTGTTAAGGAGGCCATTTAGTGAAAATAAGAAAACCAAGCCTAAATAGAGGTGGGGGGTTCGACACCAAGTGTCTGCCATGTACAATGCTGTTTTAACACCTTACTCTGGGCGTTCCTATAACACCTCTTAGCCACTATCTAATCAACTTAACACCTGGGGTGTGATATGCTAATTGGGATTTTCAGGGTACATAATTGCCACAGATTCTTGTACAAGTCATTCTGAATTGAGAAAGCCAGTCGGATGACTAGCGAAACGTCTTCAAAGAAAAACGTACATTTCAAGTCCAGTTGATCTAATTGAATACAACAGATATTCAAAAATACTGATTCCGTGAAATCTTGTTTGGTTTTCCATGTCTTATCTGTTGTATGGTTTTAGGAAAAACATTTTTTATGATAGAAGTAGTCGTTTGGGCAAAGTGACTGTCGAAACAGAAAAGATTTACAAACAAGTCGCGCTAAGTGATGTTATATCGTAAGCGTGACTTAAACTCCTTCATTGAGGGCGGATGCGGAAGTTAACCTTGCAGCCACCACAATTAATATTAAATGCTGATAGCGGCATTCTATTTTGGCACTTTATAACACCAGGTAATGGCTGGCATTAAAAGTGACGAAATAGATACTGGCACTTTGCGATGCATTGAGAGATGCTATGGGCATAACATTGCTGGCGAGTTTGCACCGGGTAGCCGATCAAACTTCCAATTGCCTGTAAAAAGTTTAACTATTACCACCTTAAGGCTGCCAAACAGCGAATGAACTTCTAAATATTCCATTCAATGGAACTCATATCTACTGACCTTAGTTGAATGGCTGCAAGTTCAGAGTGAAAACAGAAGGTTATAGTTCATGACCCACTGCATGTTCCAAATTCACCTGAGGTTTCATGAAGACTGGTTATGAGGAAGTGAATAATTCATTACATGTGTTAATTCAAATCACAAAAAATAATACATTTGCTGTTGCTGAAAATTTTGAAGGATCAAACTTATTTATCAAGAAACATTATTCCCTAGTTTTGCTTTGCATTGCTATGAAATAATGCACTTTGAACCTCCAGAGCCCCAAGTGATTCTTTTGCAACAGAAAAATCAGCTAAAAAGTAAATACTGACAATCACAATACTACATGTGGGTTAAATAAACAAACAATAAATCAGTCCTTGAGCAATGCTAACATTTAGTTCAGTCACACAGTGAAACCATTATTCTAACAGATTTTGGTCTGGAAAACATTAAGATTTCGTAGTCCCTTAATCAGTTAGCAAGCGGTCTTGATTTTCTTTATGCTGAGCCACCATTATCTCAAGGGAAATTGTGCAAGAGAAACCATGACGTCTGTAGGTGTGGCATAGGACGTCTCTAGTTGAACGTTATATTATTATAGAGCTGCAAAAGAAGTAACAGCAGATATTACCTTACTGGGAAAATGAAGCAAATTGGACAGTTACAACTGCCAGATGCAATACTGTTGTGTAATTAATAATTACTGAAAAATATAGTTATCTTCCGTGAACTGCTGTAAGCAAATTGCTGAACATCATTTTACTTTGGAAAATATGATTCACTTATACACATACAAACATCAGAAAGGAATAAAAGTTCAAACGTAGCTTAGCAACGTAAAAAAATTTTTTCTTCCCCTCTAAATGGAGGAAACATTTATTGATAAGCATGAAATGGTACCATACAGAGTATATTAGAGTTGTGAGTTACATAAACATCAGTAACCATTATTGTAGACGATAAGTACATTCCAATATCTTAATACATTTCTATACATTTAAATTGAAAGTAATTTCCATTGTGCCAGGGTAGGGGGTAAGGCCTGCATCCAGGTCCGTGCAATAAGTTTTTTAGCAACAAGGATTCTCACAGAAAATTCTTAAAGAATCTAAGTTTAAGAGCCCAAAATTTTAACTTCTGATTAAAATAAAACAGCAACTCAGCAACCAGGAATGCTGCTTGAAAGGGGTGAAAAATATAATTGTTTATATTACCCATGCCTACGTATTCCACTTATACTCCTAATTTTTAAAAATATTTTTGCTGTGCCCTTCTGGGGTCAGTAAAGATAATAATTCAGGTTCTGCAATGTCCCTTCCTTCTCCCAGGATGCTCAATTCCTTGGAATGTTTGTAATAGTAATCTTTACCTCATTGGCTGTTGGCACAACTAAATCACCCCAGGGGCTGACTCAAGGGTAGGGGTCCTTCATTCAGGAAATTAGCACTTTTAATTCACAGAGGAAACACTTGATGGATTCCTCTGATTAAGAGTAGTGGAATGAGGAAAACTGTTGCTCTGGTCAACAGTTACTCTTTAATCTTATACCCACCTTCATAGAGTAGTGATGTCACTACTGCAGGGCTAATGGCAGAACATGTGATGACATAATTTAGGCATTTATAAATATTAGTCATTACAAAATACCAAAAATACAATATATGCAAAAAAATGGAATTGTGTACTTTAACATTCTGGAGTGCATGTACTGACCAGTTTTTATATAATACACTCACCAAATAGAAGCCTAGTGTGCATCCATTTTATACAAATTGCTTACATTGCTTTATTCCCATTATAATGCTGCATAGAAAGCCTGTGTGGATAAATCTTAGCCAAATAGTTTTAGGCCCAGCTACCACTTAGATATTTGCTTTCTTCAGCTGGGTTCTACTCTATCAGTACAGTATGAGCTAAAAGCCCCTGCTGCTCTGTTCGGCCATCAAATCCAACTTAAAGTAACTTTTGGGATCACAATTTGCAACCTGAACATTTGAATGTAAGTTCCTAATGTATGGGCACCTTAACTCATTAACCTTAACTCACTGACCATACTTGAGTTCCAAAAGGGGCTTGGTCAGACCCACAATGTGACACCCAATATATATATATATATATGTACAATTTGTAAGATTCTGTCTGTCATGAAAGATGTGGTTACACACAGTCATAAGCATTCTCCCTATATAAAGTATAGGGAGATTGCTCGTGACTGCCACACACCTAAAGATCATGGTTGACTACTTTTGTACAGGGGGCCGACCACAACCAAGGGAAATTTTACACCCGTAACAATCGTTCTTAATGCCGATGCAAAACGTTAATTGATATTGTAAACGGACATTACGGACGTACACACATTCCTGAAAAAGTACCAATTATGGCCCTGTATCAGTAAGGTGTATACCCACCTTAAACAGAACAGTCCAATATCATTCTGTTTTATCTACAGCTCAAATTATCAGATAAGCTCTTTTTGATGTGTGTTTTATGTTCTGTTCACTCTTTGCAATCTGCAATTCCATTTTATATATGATGTAAATCGCAGGAAGTAGGCCGAACTATGTGCGTCCTAATCCCTTGCACGTGGTCCATTTTTGTCAAAATCGAACCTAATACAAATCCATAAAATCGCATGAAAAAGTAGATACAAGCAGACACAAATCAATAGGATATGCAATTTTATTTTTATCCATGTCTGCATGTGGGGAGCAGCCAGCTTACTCTGTCATAATGGAGGCAATAATTATACTTAAAGGGCATGTCCATCCTAATAAAAAAAAGTATATAATGTAGGGCACCCATGCCCACCCCCAACCGAAAAAAAGATTTAGAACGTGAGCCCCTCGATCCTCCAGTGCACTCACCCAGCTCCCTGCTTGCCAGAACTTGCAAGCAGGGGCCAGACCAGCAGCCACGTCTGTGATTGGCTGAGAGGCAGCCAATCACAGACGCTGCTGCCGTCAATGGAGAGTGCCATGAGAACAAAGGGCTGTAAGTAGCATTCTAAATGTTTTTTTTTTTAACAAAATGACACGCCATTTGGGGCGACAGGAATGCCCTGCTCTATAGAAAATGGAATTACTGGTA
The DNA here is from genome assembly GCA_019447015.1 of Hymenochirus boettgeri. NCBI lineage: Eukaryota > Metazoa > Chordata > Amphibia > Anura > Pipidae > Hymenochirus > Hymenochirus boettgeri. The sequence goes on from CM033469.1 coordinate 348,867,092, forward strand.
GGTGGATGGATGCATATGGATGGATCTGGATGGTGGGGGGGGGGGGGGGTAAGGGCTCCCCTGCACATGACAGAATACCCCCGGGGCAACACAGGAGGCAGAAACTTTTTTGCAGGAAGACAGCTACTACTCTTGGGCACTGCAGGAGAACCATAAGAAGCAGAGATGTAAGTGGGGCCAGTGGTGGGTTAAATTTTAGTTTTGGGGGGTGGACATGCCCTTTAAACATCTGGTTAATAATACATCTAATAAAGTGGCAGATGACATTCAATGTTGCTAAATGTAAGGTAATACATTTGGGGTTTAACAATCATTGTGCTAGCTACACCATAAATGGCTCTATGCTAAGTGAATAATAGATAACAGACTTGGCTATAGCAAGCAGTGTCAGACTGTGACGGCTAGAGCAAGCAAGAGATTGCCTTGTATAAAGAGGGGACAGAAAAAAACTGGTTAGGCCTCATTTGGAATATGCGGTGCAGTGTCGGAATCCCATATACAAATGGGACATCTTGGAAATTGAATGAATTTAGAGAAAGGCAACTAAAACAATAAGGTGAATGGAGGGTCTTGACATATTAAACAAGTTAGTGCGGTTGCATGGCAATTGCACGGGAATATGATCACTTTACATAAATATATAAATGGCCATATAATAAACTCTCTGGTGCATTGTTCACCAATTGGTCATTTCAGAGGGCTGATAGAAGAAAAGAAGTTTCATCTTTAGGTTAGGAATGGTTTCTTGACAATGAAACTGTTGAATTGTCTTCCAGCAGATGTGGTAATGTGGCAAGTTCATTGAATAGCTTTAAAAATAGGCTGGATTAGTTTCTAAAATTAAAAAATAAAGAAAATTACTGGTATTAATACTGTAGTTTTGGTTGATCCAGGGAACCTTTCCAATTGCCTTTTAGAGTCAGGAAGGAATTTCACCCCTCTTTTTCTTGCCTTCCTCTGGATCCACTGTTAGGAAGGGATAATGAGAAGGTTATAAACGTTGGACAAGATGGACGTATGTCGATATTCAACCTCCATTACTATGTCTCTTTACATAGTAATGGAGGTTGAATATAGACATAGATCCATCTTGTCCAAATATAAGCTGAATATATTAGTTGGGGGTCAGGTAACTAACATGTGACCAGTTTTTGCTTTAAGGGTGGATATGCCCTTTAACATCTTTCTTAGCTTTCATTGTTAATTATAAAGCCAACATATATCGACCTCCCAAAGCACTTACGATGTATATTATTTAAAGCTTTTGCATTTAATCTGCAGCAACCAATCAGATGTTATCTAACTGAAGTGACCCAGTAAAAAGCTAACATTTGATTGGTTGCTGCAAATCAGCATGGGAAAACTTTTGCACATCTTTTTGCATCAGCCTCACAATCTCTGCTCAGAAATGCTTTCTGCATATATTTCTATTTTTGCCAATCTCATGATTCTTAGTATATTAGGGACACAGAACTAGGAATATATGCCCCACAGAAGTAAGAAATGGAGTTCTACTAAACCAGGCTGTGCTGTGGTTACAAGTCCTCCAATGATGTAGCCCGTCAGTGTGTAACACACAAAACAAGCTCACAGTACTTACTGTAAGGGCTAGGCCCCACTAGGGTATTTTCCGCACGTTTCCGTTCACGATGTGTGTTGCCCTAGCGTGTGCGCTAGCACATGCCAATGTAAGTCTATGTAAGGGGCCCCACCATGTCTGCTGCCTTGCGCTGCACTTTTGCCAATTTTTGCAGCGCATGCGATCACCATTTTTGGTGTGCATCACATGCGCTGCCATAGGGCAACATCAAAAGGAAGCGTAAGCAGGCGGTAGCATGACACTACGATTCGCACGTGCCTCTGTGCACTGTTTTGTGCGGCATAGCCCTACGTACAAACACTTGTGAAAGGCCTGTTGAGGTTAAAACATGTATGTTGCAAAATAAATCATTGCAAGAAGCTGATTGTATCCAATACTTCTGGTTACTCTCATCAACTTTGAACTTGTTTTGCCTAAAATATGCACCTCGCCTAATTACTATTTATTTTTACCTAGATAAATCTAGAGCATACTCATTACTTATAATCTTAGACCTGTTCCCATAATTCCGTTCATTCCACCGTGACAAATATGAAGTTAAGCAGCAGCAGATTTTGTTCAGTTCTGCTTATAATGACAGTAATTGATTGTCATCTTGTAGATAGCCATGAGTCTCAAACCTCAAGCCTTTCCAATTTGCCCTTCTTTCCATTTCAGCTTTACATTCATTTTCAAAACCTCTCCTCATCACTGCCTGTCAACCATGTAATGCCCTCTTCTTAGTAAAAAAACATTTATAGGAGGGATGAATTGCTGCCATATGGTAACTTGTTTATAAAGGAAGCATTTCTTTGTTTGTAATAGTTAACTGTATAGGCTTAATGTGAAAAATCTACACGGATGGACAAACCATTTCTAAGAGTAGGAGCCAGCCTTTATCTTGGAGCCAATCTACCTTTGTTAGGTAGCCAGTTTCATAGATATTAATATTAAACCTTTTAAAATGACATCAGGTGTAAATTTTTTTATTAGCATTGGCTACCTGGCTCATGGGATTTGTTCTCACATTTCCATATTTTTTTCTGGAATCCTTACAATCTGATTTTCTGTAAGTAAAATAAAACCATATGTTGTTGAAGAAAGCTAGCGAACAATTTTCTGGCCAAGTACAGAGAAAGGAAATAAATTATATGACATTTAATATTGCAAACTGAACTTTTCCAAAACTCAAAAACTTTGAATTTTAAGGAGAACTAAATCTATAATATAAGTGAGCAGAAATTATATTTCTTCACTAATGTAAAGCTGGCCATACACCATAAATTAAAGCTGAAGCAACGAATCAGCTTTAATGTCTAGAGCCGCAGCCATTCTTACTAGAGATGAACCAAATTGGTTTATTTCTGACAGAATTTCCGAGGACCCTATTGAAGTTCCTAAAATCAGATTAAAACCCAAAATGAATCAGAATTTTAAAATTTTCAATTCAAATTTTGGATTTTTTATAGAAATTTTCGATTATATAATATCCAAATGTTCTAGTTTTAATAAAAAGTTCAGAGTTTTTAAAATGCTACGCCTGTAACTCTGATCGTAAGTTATTGTGCCCGGTGGTTGGGCACCTCTACTCCCACCTCTGAAATGATCAACATTGCGGCTAAATTATCTGAAATTCTAACAGATCTGGCAAAGGTCGTATAGCATGGGGGCCCAGCAACCACAGCAATAGAGGTCAGACACTGCTTGTTATATCTTTTGAATCTGCTGTCTGTTGGGACCATCTTATTTGATGACTTTAAAGGAGAACTAAACTTTTTTTAAAACCTAATGTGAAAGTTTTTGTCCCCAGAACTATAATCATTGTAAGATTCTTCCCTAGTAAGGTGCATTTAGTACATGTAAGTAATAGATTCTGTAAATTAGAAGGTTTTCATGTTGTTACCAGTAGAACCCACAACCCATGAAGTCATCAAAAAGCCACGACCCCTATGCAGGGAGTATTTTCTATACAGATGTCTCCACACCAATAAGTCCCTGAAAAGACTTCGAAAGCTGCTTGTTACCCTGCAATTTATTTACCAGTCAGTGTGAGTTGCTGGAAAATAAACTGCAGGGTAACAAGCAGCTTTCTGGGACTTCCATAAACCTTTTACTTTTTTTTATTATTCTTCTCCCAGCAAAAGATAACAGCATGCAAATGTACCTGGACTCTGTACTTATTCAATGGTGGCGCACCGGGTGAGAATCAAGTTCAGAAGGTCACAAGTTCTAATCTCCAGACTTGCCTTTATTTTTTTGTGTCTAGTAAAAGATTCTATATGTTCCAGTGTTCTATATAGTATCTCTGATAGCCAAGAGGTACTGCAAGACCTCTGCTTTTTAGCAATACAGAGTAAATGTACAAGTTGCAGGTTCTATTCCCCAGACTTACTTTAATTTTTTTTATTTTTGGTGGAATGTTAGTATTCGGTTTATTACATCCATGCTATCTATGAAATACACTGCAACTTTTATTTTTCTATGAAAAGTTAAGGATTACATCATTGTTGGGACAGGAGCATTGAATAAAAAAAATAAAATCCCTGTTCTGTGTCAGGGTGAGGGAGGATCTCTGTGCGGTTATGTGATTGGCTGTCAGCTTATAGGAAGAAAGGCTGCCACTTCCTTGTTTTAATCTGTTGAGCGCTACAGAGCATGTGCCCGTACGCAGACACTTAGCTGGGGGCTTACCCAGTTAAGGTGGATTATGGAAGCTGACCCCTAGTACTCACAGTTTATTTTCATAAATCACCCAATGCTCACAGTAAAGAGACTGTCTATTGGGACCATGTTGTCTGGAGATTTTAGTTCTCCTTTAATCCCACTTTAAATGAAGAGAGGGAGGGAACATAGCAAAGGGTATGAAATGGATTTCAGTAAAAAATAAAATTACCGTAAATACTCGAGTATAAGCCGGCCCGAGTATAAGCCAAGGTAACTGTTTTTACCTGAAATTAGGAAAAAGTGATTGGTTTGAGTATAAGCAGAGGGTTGAAATTATGACCAGTACTGCTTTCTGATTCTGTATTGTTCTGAGGCGTTAGTTGCCCTTTAAATGTACAGGAGAAGAATCTTTCAATGTATGTGTGTTCTGGGGAGAAAAGCTTTCACATGGGAATTTAAAAGAATTAAGTTTAGATCTCCTTTAAGATTCATATGAGAAAAATCAAAAATATCTATATGAATCTCTTCGATGAGCAAAGAGATTTAAAGAGATTAAAGGGATCTCCTTGTGCCTATTGCAACTTTAAGCTTAAATAGAGGTTTCTAAAAAGTCTGTACCCCAATGTACCGGCCCCGAGGTGCGGGGGAATTGGGGCTTGACGGGGACGGGAACGAGGGAGCTGCCTACCTGGGTAGTGTAGGTCTCGGATCGTCGGAGGATCTCGTCGCGCAGGGGGTTATGGGGCGGCCGGAAGCGGAAGTAGCGAGAATCGCGCGAGACTGGGCACAAGGCCCTGAGGAAGAGGAGGAGGAGCCAGAGCAGTCCTGGTGCCGGGAGGAAAGATGGCAGACGGAGCAGATGCGGTGGCTCAGCAATTTCGGGCCTTGGCTGAACAGCAAGGTGCGGATTGGATCCTACAGCATCTAGGAGATCTCCTGCATAAAGAAGCGGACGCAGTGGGGGCTCGAAGAACAGGTAGACGTGGGAGGCCTCCAGTACGCTTATCTCCTAATCTGGCCAGGCCATCAAGAAGAAAGGCAACCAGAGGCAACACGGCACAGGATTCTCCCAGCCCTGCACCTAAGCAGAAGAAAGGCAGATCGCGCAGGTTGGATCACTCAGGATCAAAGAAATCCCGCCAGCCATCTGAAATCAGGCAAGTACCTATGCCATGTGACACGGCCTTACCTAGGCCTGGAGCAGTACAAGGGCCTAATACACCCATAACACTATCCCCACCTTTTATGCAGCCCCAAAGTGGTTGGGAACAAGCCAACAATAACGCTACCTTCACTGTCCCAGCTTTAGTTCATTCCACTCCTGCGTCAACCCAGCTAGACTTAGATAGAGAAGGGGGACACCGTTTAAGCTATGGGGGAGCATGGGCAGCAGAAGCTAGGTGGCCGGGGAGCGAGGGACAGCAGATAACTACATCAAGAATAGAAAACACTCTGGCTATGGTGAGGGAACCCCCCACATCTTCTCTACAGCGAAACAGGTTTCATAGTTGTAGAATTTCCTACTCTCTTTTTTCTAGGGCCTCTCCTTTGACCACCTCTGGAAAAAACAGATGTATTAATGTTTTGTGATCTATTTTCTGTGTTTATAACCATGGTCACTGGATTTTACTTTTGTAACACATCTACATGTAGCCATTTGTACATTACAGACATAATTATTATTAGTTAACTCAAAAAGACTTACAAACCGGACCATTTGTATAAAGTTGAAACAAACATAATGCAAAGCTTAAAAATCTATTTTACACAAAACTTAAAGATGCAAACAAAGGTATTTATTAATTTCTAGAAGTTGTACATGATTCGACTCTATAACTTTGCTTTTGCTGCAAATATCTGACAAGGGTGGTAAAGGGGAAACCTTCCCCTGAACATAATGATGCTTTTCCAACTTTCATTCTTACAAAACAAGAGTACTGAGAGTTAACCTTAATTGTTAGATGACATTTTTTTTGCTTGGAAACCAAGTTCTATGCCCATGTGAATTAGCATGAGATAATGCCTAGACTGAGGAAAAATAAAAGTTGTGCACTACAAACAATTTTCCAGTATGAGTAATACCAACGATTTAATGTGAACAAATCACTGACTGTTTGCTTGTACTAATTCTACTGTTCTGAAAAACTAAATAAAGGCACCACCTTATGAAGCCTCTTAACAGGCATATTCCACCCCCAAAACTATAATTTAACCAACTACTGGCCTCACTGTGTATCGTAGTAAAATCCTTCACTTACATCCCTGCTCCAAATGGTTCTCCAGTAATGTCCCTCCAAAGTCCAAAAAATTGACCATATAGGACTCTGCCTCCTGTCTCTCCTCCGGGAGAAAAAATGACATGCGCAATAAAGCCCTCCCCCCCTCCCTCTCTCCCTCCCTCTATCTCAAATCCCCTTTTCTGTAGTGTAGGGCTCCCACCCCAACCGCCATAGTTATTTGAATCAAAACTCCCCCGATCTCTACTTACATTGCCTCTTTCCCTCGATGTTCAGTACAGCCAGAAGCCGCATTCATGGTTGGCTGCCTCTCAGCCAATCACGAACGCGGCTGCCGGTCCGACCCCCTTCTTGCAGTTTCATGCAAGCAGAGGGCTGGGACTGAATGTCGGAGGAGAGAGGCAAGTAAAGTAAGTAATGATTGGGGGAGTTTTGTGACAAATAACTATGGCGTTTGGGTTTGGGGGAGGTAGCCCTACACTACAGCAAAAATTTATAAATGGGGTGGACATGCTCTTTAAGTATTGACCTAAGTATTGGTTGAAGAGCACATTGCACTTTTCAGATTTATGTAAAGATTCTTGGATATTTTCTACTTTTCTAGAATAGTCATTACATATGCATACATGATATATTTCTGAAAACTTAAAGTAGAATTAAAGTTGTACCACTTAGTTGTACCCAGACAGGCAGACTAAAATGCATTATTCTTACCTCTGAACAAACATCTTACAAGAGTTATTAACTTGGAATTAAATTGGAAGCTGTTCTCCAATTTACAGGCAAAAGGAGCTATGGCTCCCTTTTGCAACATAAATTTGCCGTGATGGCTGAATAATCCTGTGGCTGATGAAGTTCAGCTGCAGAATCAGATAACTTTTTGGATCTGACTGGATTTGTCTTTTATCGGCCATGTTGGTGAGAGAATGATTTTATAATAATGGTGTATCTAAATACACAAATGAATACATGCTTGGCTCATAGGCACCTACAGCCAAATGCATGAAATGGGCCCAAAGCAACTGGTAAGATTGTTAAAATGGGGGAAAAATAGTGGAAGATAAGAGCATCTAATATATTTTAATACAAAACTAAATTACCTAATAGTAGGACAAGAATAGATGTATGTGTATATATGTTTATTATATAGCGCCATTTGGGGACACAGAGCCGTACAATATTAGAATACAAAAAGCTGTACAAGGGGGACAAAAAATATAAATAAATACATATATAACAATTCAATAAGTAGTAGTCAACGCTCCACAGGTCTTCTTAAAGTGCTTTTATTTTATTAAACAAGAGTGCATAGTGCAAAACAGCAGCAACGTTTCGGCCCTTGCCTACTGGCCTTAATATGTGTTCTTTTTCTTTATAATATATATATATATATATATATATATGTGTGTATAAAAAAAAAAGAAAATGTTCGGCACAGCACTCTCTTCACGAATTACATTATTTACAAATCATCACTCATGACATGAGTTGAGTGTGGCTGCAACGTTTCGGGGTTGTCCATCCCCTTTCTCAAGCAACAAACAATGAACATACCACCATGAGGTACATCCTTATAACCAAACTTGGTCACATGATCCTCATCCACCTATCAGGTGGCCTGGAAATAACACATGACCAGACAACCATATAAAGTTGCAAATATATGTACATTAAACAATAATGCAATTCAATGCAATAATGTAGTAAAATACATATCCAATATGTTAGTGTATCAGGCACCTAGAAACATACCAATAGATAGATCATATGAAACACACACTTTTTTTTATAAATATACATAAAGATCGTAATCCTTGTTAAGGCCATTCGGCCAAAGGCTATCTAGCCTATGTATCCAAGACACTTCTTTACGTTTCAATATGTTTTGTCTATCTCCCCCTCTCTGGTTTATTCACCTTCTCTAATACAAAGAACTGGATCTCGTCAGGTTTATGACCCATTTCCAGATAGTGTTTTGGAACTGGCAATGCAACATAGCCATTTCTGATCAAAGATCTATGCTGGGAAAACCACTGTTTTACTTTCTGTATGGTTTCCCCAACATATAATAACCCACAAAGACACTGTAAACCATACTTGCAGTGCTCAGTGTCACAGTTATAGTGTCCACATATTTTATATTCCTTATTTTATATTCCTTTTGGATGAACAAAACTCGTACATTCCTCTACAAAAGGACATTGCACACATCTCTTACATTTAAACATGCCTTTCTGTTTGGCACCTGTAAATGTAGTTTTGATTACCCACTTAGTATCAGTTTTAACCAATTTATTACAGAGAGTTTGTGGTTTTGTATATGAAAATAGAGGAGGGGACTGAAATTAAGTTATTTGTGGATAAGCTTGTTTCAAAATATACCAATGCTTTCACACAATGCGAGACAATTCTTTACTCCCTTTCGCATACTGATTCACAAATGGTATTCTGATAATTTGTCCTCTCTTTTCTTTGTGTATTACTTGTTCACCTAAAACCTTATCCCTTTCCGTCTCTAGAAGGGATCTAGGATAACCTTTCTCTAATCGTTGTTGTAACTTATCTAATCTCTTAATCTCTTGGCTCTGTGGAATAGATGTTTTAATATGTTCAGGGTGGAAACTATTGAATGATAAAATGGAATTGCAATCTGTTTTCTTTCAGTATAGGTCCGTAACCAATTTACCTTCTTTTTTGTATATTAGAACATCAGGAAATGACACTCGTTCATGATCAGCTGTATAAGTAAACTGTATATGTTACATTTGTTAAGTCTCTTAACAAACTGGGTCAGGGATCGAATGTCCCCCCCCCATACGAGGAACAAGTCATCTATAAAGCGCCACCATGCCAGTCCAAACTCGTCAAAGCTACACATGAATGTGTTAGCATAGGAGGGGGTGACTTTCGACCCCATCACGGTGCCCTTTAATTGAAGGAAATATTGTCTATTAAACACGAAGCAGTTGTCATACAAAATAAATCCCAACAAAGTCATGAGAAATATAATAGTGTCATCCGTATACTGGTGAGCCTGGCGCAAGGATGGCTGCTTGAGTCAGCTGAAACACGTAGATGCACCAATAAATATTTATATGTGAAGACCCACGAGTGCTCTAATCTTTGGAAGGATTTTATTATATATATATATATATATATATATATTATATATATTATATATATATTATATAACAGCATAATATTATATAAGCGGCACTCAAGTAACACGTCAGCATTGCCGGGTGCTGCATCCAACAAACGATACATGTAGGTAGTGAACCGGAGGCACTCCTGGGACTTGTATAAATGGTAACTTTATTTCAACACACTCAACGCGTTTCAACCGTCCATGCGGCCGCCATCCTGATGACGGCCGCGATGGACGTGTTGAAACGCGTTGATGTGTTTGAATAAAGTTACCATTGATAAAGTCCCAGGAGTGCCTCCGAAGTTACCTACCTACTATATATAATATATATATATATATATATATATATATACATACATCAGAAAGTATTAAGTACACAAGCGTTTGAACCATGTAACATAAGAAAAGAGGCCCCTGACCCGTAGAGCTTACAATCTAATTAGGTGGGTAACAGATACATAAGGAAGGGTAAACTACCATAGTAAGAACTTGTGCAGTGTCAATTTATGCAGTGCTGTGCTCTGAGAGGGAAGATTTAAACCTGTTTCTTGATAATGAGAGAGGGAAAAAGAATTTCAGAGGATGGAAGCCATAAGAGAAAAAGGGGAGAGGAGACAGGGTGAATGGGGGGTGACTGTATAAGAGATTGTTCTATGATGAGCGGAGGATATAGACAGGGACATATGGGGACACAAAAGAAGAAATATAAGAAGGAGCAGCAGAGCAATGGGATTTAAATGATAAAAGAAGGATTTTGTAGATAATGCATTGTTTAATGGGAATCAGTTTTATATTGTATGATTATACGGACTGTAGTTACAACTCTGCATCCTGAGCCTACATCACATGCAGACAAAGGTCTGTTTAAGTCCAAATTACTTTGAAACCTACCATATGTTTGAAAACTACCATTTGGCCCACCAAACTACCGTATGCCCCATAATGGAACTCAACCATTGGTATGGGTTCCTCAAAAAAATGCAATTAAAATCAAATAAAGCCCTCTGTACCACAGCAATTTGCTAGGTATATTGTGTGAATTAAAGTAACAGTTCACACCAATACCATGCTCTTCTCACTGCATCTTTGACAGGGTCCTCTCCATGAGTACAGGAAAAATTACTCTATTTGCTGTGTTAGGTGGAGACAAGCAAGTAAAAGGAAAACATAGAATGCAAGTTCAAAGCCACTTTATTTTTCTACATGTGTTTAGAAAAAAAATATCACCATAGGATATTCTGCACAGGGAGCATTATTCATCTGTAAATTGTGTTTGTTTATCTTAACCGGCGTGTCCTCTGCCCAAACAATAATAATAAATAAAAGAATTTTAACTTGGATTTACCTAAAACCATCTTACAAAAAACTATAATTTAACATATAAAACTATCATTGACGGACTAATTTATAGATAACTACAATGCAAATATCTTGTCTCAAAGTCATGCAAACCAATTTACCAAGAAAACGGACTACCTCATGGCAGCTGCATGGGTTTAAAATACAGTAACACAGCCACAGCAATGTGATTTAATATCGCAATTGTGTCAACTCTTTGTGACAGTTGTAACACCCATAAAGCTGCTGTTCACACATCATGCAAAGAAAATAATGCTTATGCTAAGGCGTTAAATTAACTACAGTGCAAGAGAGAGATGCCTGGCGCCGGGCAGTGACGTCAGCCGGCGTGCCAGTGCACAGTGCACAGAAAGATTGCGCGGCTGCCGGAATGCTCAGGATACTGCACCTGCCAGGAAGGATGGAGGATGGAGGAGAGCCCACAGAAGAAGAGACAACAGGGAGACCATAGAAGAGACCGAGCCCACAGGGAGAAGAGACAGGTACAAACTGAACTGGGTGGGAGGGTGAGGGGGGCATTCAAGATGTTTTGGGAACTACAACTCCCAGCATGCTTTATTAGCTGGGAGTTGTAGTTTCCAAACATCTTGAATGCCAAGTGAGGGTGGCATTCAAGATGTTTGGAAACTACAACTCCCAGCATGCTTTATTAGCTGGGAGTTGTAGTTTCCAAACATCTTGAATGCCAAGTTTCTACCCTCGGTTTATACTCGAGTCAACAACTTTTATTAGGATTTTTGCTGAAATTGGGTACCTCGGTTTATACTCGGGTCGGTTTATACTCGAGTATATACAGTATCTGATCAACAATAAAGCTATTATCTTTATACCACTTTTGTTATTTTTTTTTATTTCAAAATACCCTGTAGGTATATACTGTAATTGCTTAAAGAAAGTCTATGCAATTTCTATATACCATGACAGCAGCAAAATACCACTGAAAACTGAAGGCAACCAAATGGTGCAAAATACAAGATAAAGTGCCAAATGGAAGAGGTTTTACAAATATCCACTGAATCTTTTGTAATTATTAGAATAATACAATGCCAGAATGAATTAAAAGCTGCTTCCTTGGACATACCTGAAAATGGTAAAAATACTGTAATTAGTGTCACATGGTAGATCTCTTGCTAGAAAGATTCATTGAACCATGTGTGCCTAAAGCTGGGTACACACAGTACCAATCTTTTAAAGATGACAGACACAATCTGTAAGCACAATACATGGAGCCTGGAATTACTTTATCCAATTTGTTTGATTTATGCAAGTCATTAATAAAAGATAGGAGCTGCTACCATTCCGTAACCTCTTAAATTGGGGATAACCAACAGCCAGAATTTTTCAAAAAGCAAGGTGCAGATTAACTGAAATTTTATTATTCCCGAAGCACAGCTAGATGCTGCAAGTGTCATATATTCTCCTTGCAATTCCTTTGTAAAGCCAGTTTTGGATATGTGCTTAGCCCAATACAGAAAAGCTAACTTATACTTCACTGCGATTGGTTAATGTGTTACTGTTGAATGCAGCCAGATCTAGGTTCCCTCCTCCTCACTTGCCTTGCTAGTCTGGCTACAGATGATTTGTTTGTGTGACCTTGCCCTATGATTTCTTTCTCACAATTCAGACTATAATGGTGATTATCCAATACAACTCAATTAAGCCCTAAACATACATTTAGCACCCACACTTTCCTAAAGGTTACATTTGTTCCTGTAGACGTACAGAATGTAGCAGCTTCTGTAAAACATATACTGTTTAGTTGTCAGCAGATATAATATTGTGTGTCTCAGTCTATTTTAAAACTGCTGAATCACCTAAAAGGGGATTAAATCGTTATGAGCAGCCAAGGGAATAAATGTTGATTTTAAAAATAAACTGCCAAATGTGACTTAAAAGTAAATAATATTTTTCTAGTGCATACCATGTTTCCTCTTTCAAACAATGTATATGAGCTTCTATGGTTTACATGCTGGCAAAGATCTGTCATAATCCTTTTATAACATAGTGTATGGCCAAAATCATATAATCAACTATTATTACCCATTATGGGCCTTGTGATGGGATAGTAATTTTCTGAAGTTTAAATATATTGATATTTGTCTATGCTAAATTTATTGGAGCTAATACATTTACACAAATATGCAAACCACACCATTTCAGCTGTGTGTTTGGTTGGTGTTACAAGAAAAACTCACTTTTTCAGTAAGTAAAAAATATCTGGTTCTCAAAGAAAATGTACATTATATAAATAAAATGTAAAAAAAAGCATATTTTACTTTATCCAACAAGGCTAAACTTCTCTATTATTATCTTTCATCCCCTTTACTCTGCTTTGGACATTGTTCGAGAGATAATTAGCACTTTAAAATTTATGTGGGCATCAAGCATCAGGGTTAATTTTTAAATAATATTTAGTAAAACACAAAGTGAATTGGTAATACCGTATATACTTGAGTATAAGCCGAGGTTTTTAGGTTTTAAAATAAACCTAAAAACCTTACCTCGGCTTATACTCGAGTCAAGGTCCACGAAGCTGCACTCCAGGATGATCGCCGTCTCCTTATGGCCAAATCAGGCTGCCGCACGCTGGGTACGTCCTGTGGGTTTGCCGGCTGATGTCACTACTCGGCGCCGGGCTGTGAGAGGCGCCGAGTAGTGACGTCAGCCGGCAAATCCACAGGACTTATCCAGCGTGCGGCAGCCGGATTTGGCCATAAGGAGATGGCAATCAAATCTTCATTTTTGTCCAAAAGGTCCTCCAGCTCCCACAGGTATTGATGCATTTCATCAGCTCAAGGGGTTTTTGTATTCTATTGTTTAGTAACATAGAAAGTAATTTAGAGGTGCCAGAAAAGATAATGCTAATGTGATTTTAGCCTAAAGCTTTCCACATGTAGTGAAAGACATTGGAAGTAGAATATTGTCTGTGAGTAATGTCCTTCCTCTGGGCAATGTGGAATAAAAGGCAGGAAGTCTGGAGTGCATCATCCTGGAGTGCAGCTTCAGGGTAAGGACCAACTGGGGGGACTCTCAGGGGAGGGAGGGAAGGGGGCTCTACTGCCTTTTAACTGCAGAATTCCCATACAGGTGTTTGGAAACTACAACTCCCAGCAACTAAAGCATGCTGGGTGTTGTAGTTTCCAAACATCTGTATGGGAATTCTGCTGTCCATTTAAAGGACAACTTAAGACTCAAACAATACTGAAGGCAGTAGTGGTCATAGTTCCTAACCTCGGCTTATATTCGAGTCAATCAATTTTTCCTACTTTTTTAGGTAAAAAAAAGGTACCTCGGCTTATACTCGGGTCGGTTTATACTCGAGTATATAAGGTAAACAGAATCTTGCATTGTTGTCCTGTATTCGATGAATTTCAATTGTTTATGTGAACAATGCTCAATAGATAACAGTAGGATCAACAAAAGTCCATATGCACACCAGCTTGGTGGGTGCAAACGTCCAATTTCCCCACTTCAAGGGAATTAAGCCCACTTCATATGAGTTAAGCTGGGTACACACACTAACGATAAAGCCCCGATACCGTCGGATCCGACGGTATCGGGGCTTTATCGTTTTGTGTGTACGCTCGTTTCCCGAACGAGCGCGCGGCCTCCAAACGATCGGGTTCGGGAAAGGCCGAAAATTTCCATCGGCCGCGCTAGACTCCCTATAGAATAGTCTAGCGCGGCCGATGGAAACACACAGTCCCGAGCGTTCTCCTTATGAAGTTCATAGGGAGAACGCTCGGGACTGTGTGTATGCAGATCTTTGAAAGATGGCAGACAGGATCTTGCAGATCCTGTCTGTCATCTTTCAGAAATCTGGACTGTGTGTACCTAGCTTAACTCAACAAAACAGTATAGAATCGCACTCCAAGGTGAAATAGTGGGTTTATTCAAAACCGATCATTACCCCTTTTCGGGAGTACACTCCCCCGAATGAAGGGGTAGTGTACCCCCGAAACGTGTTGATGATTGGTTTTGAATAAACCCATTATTTCACCTTGGAGTACAACTCTATACTATTTTGTTGATTTACTCAATAGATAACAGGCCCATTAAAAAAAGATCATCAGTCTTCATGTTATAGAACTCAACTAGTTCTGTTACTGCAGCATACTTTGAAATTTACTAACCATAATATAGGGGAGCTGGGGAAAAATGATTGGAAAATTAAATACATGGTACCCTTTTTTTGCTAATGGCATTTGCTCCGATAACTAATAATTGATGTTACAGATTAAACACATTGTAACACAAATCAATTGCACTACATTGTATTTGCACATTCCACACGTGTTACCATGCGCTGTAAGTGTGGTGGCAACCGACTAGACTTTTTGCTCATGCGGGATTAAAGGGTTACATACACTATAATAGTAGATTGGGTTACTTCCGCGCTATGGTGTGGTAGGGAATGTCTCCTTAAATAGGGTGGCTGCACTGCAAGTTGTCCACTGAATTGTTTATAAAATCTTTAAAAGTATCTTGCTTGCGCTTGGGGGTATGGGTAGGGGAAGGGTTAAAACAAGAAGTAAAAAATAAAAAATAAATAGGTTAAGATCAAGATCTCTGTAAAAAAACAGTTTAAAATGACACTTCCATATATTAAAATTCAACCACTCACTTGTGTCTATCCACCACTAGGGGTAATGCAGGCTTCACTCTGTGCTGTTCTGATGCTTGCTTGGTCTGTATAGTTCCCAAAAACCTCTGCACACAGGAATAAGGTTGCCAACAAACTTTATTATAGCAATTAAAAACAATAAAAAGCACTAAAAAACCTTGCAGAAAACGTCCATTAGCAGTTTTTGAAGTTGCACCTCTCTGCTATGGTGTGGCCCCTTTAAGTTGTGGCTTGTGAGGTAGTTCCTACGCGTTTCGCTGTTTTAATCCTTACAGCTTCATCAGGGATAAAATTTGAAGTGTCTCTCTGGCTTTTAAAATCATGGTTCAAACTATTTCCTGTTTCTGTAACAGGAAGTAGTTTGAACCATGATTTTTTTTTTACAGAGATCTTGATCTTAACCTATTTATTTTTTATTTTTTACTTCTTGTTTTAACCCTTCCCCTACCCATACCCCCAAGCGCAAGCAAGATACTTTTAAAGATTACATACACTATAGTTTGATTTTTTTTTTTAATTGCCCGTTACTGGAAACTATTATGTTGTCGATCTGTCCCCATTTCTTAAAGCTAGGTACACACTATACAATAATTCAGTGTTTCAGTCGGTCGTGCCGAATTTTTGTATGCGCTTTTTGCGGCAGCGACCGATCGCCGACCGTTTGTTTGTCCAAATCAGATGAACGAAAAATCGGACAGGTCGGAAAATCACAACCGATCGTGCGGTCCTCCATGGACCACATGATCAGTCGCGCCTAACTGTCGGACGTGGCTACTTTTGCCAAGACTGACAGTCCTTCCTCCTGGCCAACGGTCGGTCAGGAGGAAGGATTGTATAGTGTGTATCTAGCTTTAGATATCTAATCTGAGGATAAGATGGTTCAGCTGTCAATTAAGTATAATAAACGTCTGCTGTGTACTGGATTTTGCGGTTAGTGGAAATATGCAACAGTGGCTGTATTGGTGACAGTTGGGAAATTCCATCTCTCAGTGCTAGATGATAGTGATTGCCGAACATGCTCAGTTTAAAAAAAGTCAGGTCTGAGGAAAGGAGTAGTCGGTTAATAGAGAGAGGGGTGATCCTGAATCTGAGCAAAACAAGTTCTGTATTAAAGGGATGCAGCAACACGCACACCTCAGAGTAATTGCTACTGACATGTATTTAATTGTAGATTAAGCCAAGATGCACTCATGAGAGGAAAGTTGCCCATAGGTTCAGCAAATCAATAGAAGTAGTATGTTATACTATGAAAGCAGCCATTCCCTGTCTCTAATTATTTACTTGGCAAATTCTGTTTGCTGTCAAAGATGGGGCCAAGTCCTTGGTTACAGTCATGGGCTTGTGTTGAAAAAACATACACATAACTAAAAACAGTGAAAATACAAAAAATACATAGATGGCAAATCATTACATGTAACCTTATGTAGTAAGAAAGGGGAGTGAGGCAGACAGGTAGTAAATTTGCTTTGTTACTTTTAAAACAGTTTTGTTATTATTGGGTAGACAATTCCCACTTCCACCAGACATAGTATATTGATTAATATGTCCTTTAAAAGACCTGTAAAGTGAAACATACTGTATAGTTGCCAAGTTTTCTTCCCTTTTACAAAGACTAACTATACCTTTGCAGCAGTAAAATCAAATAATTTACTTACCAGAAAAAGACTTAAAATGTGCAGCCTCCCATTCCTTCCAGCTTTTCTCTGACTTGTTTTTATAAATAAAGAGTCATCTCCAGGGGCATATATAGGTTAAGTGTATATACGCCAGAGACCGCAGAAAAAGATAGGAATTACTAACAAATCCTCTCCAATTAGAAGGATGTTTGACTGAAAACCACCAATAGCTGGGCCCATGAACCATCACTGATGGCCAGAAATTTTCAGTTGTCATTTTTGACTCCCTATATTAAGTAAAGGGAGTCAATAAGGATCATGGCATGTTTGAGTTACCAAACTATCCCTTTCTACAAAAAAGATAGAGTGATAGATCAAAGATTACAGTCAGTTTTTAATTGAATCTTCAATATAGAAGCAAAAGATTGCCTCTGAAAAAAAAAGATGCAGCCTCTGAAAGCTTTTCCACTTTCCCCCCTTCTTTCTACCCCCGTTCTCTCTACATGAAGGTGTCCATGGGGTGTTTCATAGAAAGTAGATACATCAAACCATATCCTTTAGAAATATGGCCCCTGCTATTACATTCTATCTGGTTCTTTAGAGCTTAAAAACACAAACAATTCTTTCGCCCATACATAAGACATTACAGTCAATTTTATCTTAAAGGGTATGTCCACCCTTAATTCTATTTTTTAATATAGCCTTCCCCCTGGTCCCCCAGCCCCAACCGCATGATTTTTATTTTTAGAAATGCCCCAAACTTTTACTTACCTCCCCTCTTTCCTTCGCCGCGCTGCCGGCCCTCTGCTTGCGAGAATGCAAGCAGAGGGGCGGGACCGGCAGTCGCATCTGTGATTGGCTGAGCGGCAGCCAATCACGGACGCGGCTGCCGGTCATTCAGTGCAGCGGAGGAAAGAGGGGAGGCAAGTAAAAGTTTGGGGCACTTTCTAAAAATAAAAATCATGCGGTTGGGGCTGGGAGACCAGGGGGATTACTATATTAAAGGGGATTAATGCTAGGGGGAGGGAATCCGGAGAGGGAGGGAGAGGGAGGGAGGGAGGGAGGGAGAGGGAAGGGCTGCAGTACGCATGCCAAACTTCTCCCGGAGGCCAGATAGGAGGCAGAGTCCTATATGGACTCTGCTATCCTCCTGGTGGGCAGTTTTTGGGACTTTGGGGGGGGACTACAGGAGAACCATATGGAGCTGGGATGTGAGGTAAGGATTACACTCATTACATGATGGGGCCAGTAGTTGGGGGGATTATAGTTTTGGGGGTGGACATGCCCTTTAATTGGAATAAACAAATGGACTGTAATGTCTAACTCAGTGGTTCTAAACACACACCCCACCCTACCCCCATGAGTTCATTGAGAGGCTGCTAGGGGTTTCTCCAAAGATATTGACAGGTTCTGTACAAATCCACTTTCGTGCATTTTTATATAGATTGATTTCTACATATACTGATTGGTCTAACTGTTATATTTGTTGTGTGTATACATTCTGCATATTGTAATGACAACGAAAGAAAAAAATCAAGAATTGTTTGTTTTTTTAAGGGGTTCCAAGTGAAGTGCAAATTCCACATGTATAAAAAGTTTGAGAACCACTGGTCTAACATACATATCCAGCCTCATTTCTGTTACAGTAATAGTTCTTACAAGTGTACAGAAAAATTATGTTATAATAGTGATGTCAGCAGCTACTTGTACTGGAATATTTTTTCAAACTAAAGGTGGGTACACACCATACAATTCTTCCTCCTGGCAGACCGATCAAGGCTTCCGACCGGTCGGCCAGGAGGAAGAACTGTCGGTAGCTGTGCTTGTGAAGGTTCTCATTCATCCAGGTCATGGTATATCTGATGTATTCAATTAGATCAACTGGACTTGAAATGTAGTTCTTGAAGACGTTTCGCTAGTCATCCGACTGGCTTTCTCAATTCAGAATGACTTGTACAAGAATCTGTGGAATATGTACCCTGAAAATCCCAATTAGCATATCACAGCCAGGTGTTAAGGGTGTGATTAGATAGTGGTAAGAGGTGTTATAGGAACGCCCAGAGTAAGGTGTTAAAACAGCATTGTACATGGCAGACAGTTGGTGTCGAACCCCCCCACCTCTATTTAGGCTTGGTTAAGAGAGGTGTTCAAGAGAGGTGTTAAGGAGGCCATTTATGTGAAAATAAAGAAACCAAGCCTAAATAGAGGTGGGGGGGTTCGACACCAACTGTCTGCCATGTACAATGCTGTTTTAACACTACTCTTGGCGTTCCTATAACACCTCTTAGCCACTATCTAATCACACCCTTAACACCTGGCTGTGATATGCTAATTGGGATTTTCCAGGGTACATAATTGCCACAGATTCTTGTACAAGTCATTCTGAATTGAGAAAGCCAGTCGGATGACTAGCGAAACGTCTTCAAGAACTACATTTCAAGTCCAGTTGATCTAATTGAATACATCAGATATGTCGGTAGCTGTGTCTGACAGTAAGCCAAGGCCGATTGTGAGATCCATAGAGGACCGCATGATCAGTCATGGTTTTCCGACCTGTCCAATTGTGTTTTCATCCAATTCGGACGAATCGGATGAAAAAATCCAACTTTCCATTTATAATTGGCAGGAAGAAAGGATTGAGTATTTCTACCTCCCACAAGTACAGCGTCGAAAGTTTTACTGTCAAAAAATCTATCATCAACAATACAGAATTACACAAAAAAATTTAAAAAATGCAATTTCTGTTATCAAAATCAAGCAGCGTTGCTGCTGTAATATACAGTTTTGACCCAGATTTTCCTTTTCAATTGTTGCAGTCCTACAACAAAACCTGGGTCTGTTCAGCAAGCCACTGGTATAATAAACCTCTGTAGCTTCGTAAGTGGCGTTGCTATGTTAAAACATTCGGGATCTTTGACAAAGTGCCCCAAATATTTTACCATAACTTACCTTAAGAGGTGCCCCGAATCTTCTGTTCTCAGTACTACTTTGTGGCTGCGGGATGACGTCACCCTGCACGCCGGCGCAATGATGTCATCATGCCGACTGCGCTGATCTGCAATGTCTCTGCATGGCTTCTTCTGGCAATGACTGTTCCAGCCTCCAGCTGCTCTGCTGAACACTGCACATGGGTAGGTAATAGCCCTATTAGGATATTACCTTACCCATGTGCAGGGCAATACACTCATTAAGTGCTGCTCTGCTCCACTATGTCCCCTTCTTTAGGTGTCATGAAAGGGACATAGCGATCCCTGAAACGTAGTGTACAGATGTGATTTAATAAAGAAGTTTGAATTTACTCAAGAGTGCCCCTTGAAAGATTTTTTGCTTGTGCTATAGGTAATAGCCTAACCGAGTATATGATTAAATTGCCTGTTTGCTGCGATTATGTGATGAAGTGTCCATGGCTAACAGTATGTAATGAAATAGCTACCAGTATGTGACTAAATTCCCATGGCTACCAGTATGTAATGAAATGGCTACCAGTATGTAATGAAATTCCCATGGCTACCAGTATGTAAAAAAACTCCCATGGCTACTAGAATGTAAAGAAGTGGCTTCCAGTATGCAATAAAATGGCTAACAATATATGAAAATGAAATGCTCATGGCTACCACTACCAGTATGTAATGAAATGCCTATGGCTACCAGTATGTGACTAAATTCTCATGGCTATTAGTATCTAATGAAATGGCTACAAGTAAGAAAAGAAATTCCCATGGCTACCAGTATTTAATGAAATGGCTACCAGTATGTAATAAAATGCCCATGGCTACCACATGTGATGAAATTCCTATGGCTACCAGTATGTGATGAATTGCCCATTGCTACCAGTATTTAATGAAATGCCCATTGCTACCAGTATTTGATGAAATACCATTGACTGCCAGTATATGATGAAATTGCCAGATTGCTGCCAGTTTGTAATGAAAATCCCTTGGCTATTAGTATGTAATGAAATTCCCATGGCTACCAGTTTATAATGAAAATGCCAGTTTGCTACCAGTATATATTGAAATTGCCGGTTTGCTACCATACTGAAATAATCAGTTTGCTACCAGTAAAATACTGAAATTTCCAGTTTGCTGCCAGTATGTAATGAAATTCCCATGGCTACCAGTATATAATGAAAATGGCAGTTTGCTACCATTATATACTGAAATTGCCAGTTTGCTACCAGTATAACGGAATACTGTTCCTCTGTAAAATTTATTTGTGTATCTCTGTTTATCTATTT
Organism: Hymenochirus boettgeri; assembly: GCA_019447015.1. Lineage (NCBI taxonomy): Eukaryota > Metazoa > Chordata > Amphibia > Anura > Pipidae > Hymenochirus > Hymenochirus boettgeri. The sequence continues at coordinate 348,888,556 of CM033469.1, forward strand.
CGCTGTCTTTCTATAAGTTCCTGGCTGTGTATCTATCTCTTGGTTCGTCAGTGTTTGTCTGTCTATTTGTCTCTGTATATCTCTCTAAAGTACTTAGTGGGTGTGGCTTAATTAGAGTGCCCAGAAGTGCCCCTGATCTTCTCTGACTCTAGAGACAGCCCTGAGCTTTGTGCTGTCCTTGCTGCCCAGTTGGTAGGAAGGGGTTTGTCAGATGGAACAAATGTCGGAGTGAGTGCTTGGCTTTAAAGGATAATAATCATGTGTATAAAGTTTTTTTTAAAATACAGTTAAAATGAAAAGTATTCGGGACTAGGATATAGGACCGATTCAAATGATGGAACGGTCAGCGATCGGTCGGAGCCGACATACAATAATTCGGTCCGACCAATTGAAACACTGAAATGTCAGTCGGCCAAATTATTGTATGGTACATGTAGCACTTTATACACAATATTGTTTATTCTGTCAGTAAAGTATTTATATGCATAAACTGTACATGAGCTGTGCACACCTACCCATCATTTATTGTATTAAAGGAACTGGTAAACTCATTTTTTACCTGATGAACTACATGTCCCAAGAGGCTCTGCAACAGGAAGTCTATGAAGAAAGCCAGGGAGTAATCTCAGGCAAGACAGGAAAAGGAGGGCATTCCAGTTTGGTACTGTTCTGGAGGAGAGCTGCCACATGTTGCACAGGCTTTTGTACAGGCCTTGATCTATGTTAACTGGACGAGGTGCTTGCAGAACTTCACCTGTAGTGCATGCTGTGGATCTGGAGCCTGGTGTCCTTTGAATATCAGTAAGGTGACTTTGGATTTGTGTGGGGAACAGGCCACTAGTTCAAGGTGATCACCCATCACTGATCAATCTGACTGTCAGACTGTGCACCCTTATCAGAGGGAACCCCTGTGTAATCAACCAGTTATTCCTCTGATTAAAGTACCCTGTCTATACTGGCTTGCAGTGGGACATCCAAGGGAGATACTATTTCTATCACTACTAACAGGGAACTTAACAAAGCAAGTTTAAACCCTGCTAAGGATAAATTACAGACTGCAGGATTATATTAAGTTTATCTGCAACAGTTACCCACTCTGCTCATTTGGAATATAAGAGTGACAGATAACTTCTACTATTCCATCAGAACTGTGCTCTCAACTCAACAGTTAAAATACTTGCAGTTAATATATTTTACAAAAATAGGTTGTACACAAATAAACTGTAACGTGAATATTAAGATATGTATATTAAGGTAACAAAGTTTGCATAATTGCTCATTGTTGCTGTCATTGTATTATATTTTTCTGCCAGGTTCAGAAAATTAAATCTGGACCTTTTGGTTGCTATCTTTGTGCTGTTGTCTATTAACTGGGATCATAGGGGTGTCACTGGGGCAACACAGTATACCTGCAACTAATAATCTTGAGCCACACCCAAGGGTGGGCTACATGTATACCCAGCTTTAGTCCTGTAGCTCCTCAACCAAATGATATAGTGAGATAGGAATAACCAATCTTACCTTCCTTCCCCAGCTAATTTCCATTTTTAAAAAGTTTTAGTCATCCTTTAAAGGATAGTTTAATTGTCCTTTAAAGCCACATTAACCAATTTTAGCATGATTTTTAGAAGGGAAATGCCGTAGGTGCGTGGTTTACTAGCGAGATTTACTAAGAGCCGCAATATTAATTACAGAAACCTGCAAGCATTTGCTTGCGGGTTTCTGTAATTGGTTTCATTAAAGTTGCGGGAATGTCACCAATACCTTGCCTGACATTGCAATGAATACAGCATTCATCAAATTAGATTGCATGTTATCTTGCTGCACAATAGTTTGTATTGTGTGGTTTCCCCAGCAATGTCTATATTTAAATCAATACAGGTTTTATTTCCAAGCACTTTCTGGTTATTTTTTTTTACATTTCTGCCTTTAAACTGATGAAACAGCCAAGATTTGTATTTGCAGCTCAATAAAACACACGTCAGTTTCTCTATTCTTAAGCTCCACGTCCAACAATCAGTTTTAGGAAAAAATGAAGTCATCTTTGTGTCAGTGAGCATTTAGGCATATACTTTTAGAGCACATCAACTTTAATTAATCCTTCATAAAATCATAGCAAAAAGAATTCTTACTGCTTCGTAGCAACTGTAACGTTTGTTGATCTGACAACCTTTTATGGAAAACTACAAGCACTTTAGCAGATCCAGCTCAAGTAAAAACACAAACACATGCAAATTTGGAAGCAACAGATTTGAATAGTAGTTAGCAGCTTTTCAGAAGACATTTCTAGGTAGAAACTAGAATAAAAAGAGAAAAATTCTAATAAAGTGCAGGTATTTAATTACCGTACTTACCTCTTGATCCTTGTTCATACAGCTTTATACTTTAAAGTTACATGCTCTTCATAGGGGACATTGCAGCTTAATAATTAATATTCAATTGGTTCTCCCATAATTAAATTGTTCTAAAAGATGAGCTACAGTTCTTGTACAAACTAACACATTCAGCCCCAATGACTATTGTGTATTAAAATGGTACTAAAGGTATTGTTTGTCTGTAAAATTAACTTATATATCATGCAGGAATCTCCGGGTTAAAGGTAGAGATACTAGAAAAAGGGGAGATAGGGCACTAGAGCAAAAAAGACATGCAATAAGTAACCCAAATGATACCGGGGAGGTGTTAGGTAAGGATAAACCACACCAGATCAAAACAATGGAAGAGTCACCGAATCCCATATACAATCTGCACACTCACATAATATTGCATAAAAATCCTTTATTCCAGACAGGGATAAGTAGACACGAGCTTGCTACATAGATAAAAACATTTTAAAAATATATTTACAAATTTCCTAAGTGTGCCTATAGTCAAACAAAATGTATATATATAAATAGATAAATAATTAACAATGGGTAGAATAATAAGTATAAGCGTATGACTCAAGTCCAGTCTCATACAAACTGTCACAACTGACTCATCGATCAATGTGAGGTAGATAACCACTTATCTGTCCCGGTCACCAATCTTAAGGATCGTACGCTCAATACACGAATGACCCCCGACCGAACGCATACACACAAACATTTCTCGGCCGGAACGGACGTTCGGTGTGTGTAGCTGTCGGCGTCGGGACACACATCGTGCATGTGTACGAGCCTTAAGTCATCGGACAGGCAGGTCCACGTAATATCAAAAAGGGAAAAGCGACCATCAGAGTAAGCGCCGGATCGTAGGCAAAGAATAACACTCAGGACCTCATGGGAGGCACACATGGACTGCCGTACACGTTCACCGATGACGTCAGCTTCTCAGTGCGGCTGCATAATAGTGCTTAGCTAGAGTCTACTTATAGTGGAAAGGGCCTTATATAAAGCCTGCAATAGATGGCGCTATCTTTCATGATTACATAAATCTATGTGTGCCTCCCATGGGGACCTGAGCATTAACACCTGCACCTATGAGACGACTTATCAGCACTGATTATGTCTACTTACAGGTGAATCCAATCAAGAAGCAGCTATTCAGTGTTGATTGAACCTGTGACATCAAAGTACAATTAAACAATTCGAACAATTATACTCACTTTTCCTCCTTGCAAAGCTCGTCTTCCTATTTGCCTCGTCACTGACGGAGAGGAGGGGGTGGAGTCTATTAGAGTAGCGCTGGAAGCTTAACTCAAACGAACCCAGAGGTGAGGACATAGCGGTTTAGGTCCTTGGGTAAAAAGCATGGACAGAAGAAGAGGAGCTGAGGGAAGGTGAGTATAACTGTCCTTTTAAGTCTATGTACAAGAAAGTCTGATAACTCGGAAACGCTTTCACGGACTCTTTAGCTACAAGATATCACACTTCTCCTGTGTCTCAAAGAAGAAGGGGAAAAAGAGACTCTAAATGTGGTTAATGAAAGGAATTAAAAGGACAAACAGCTGCAAATAGAGTAGTCAGTTAACAGCTGGGAAAGAACTGACGGCTGCATCTATGCCAATATGACAAGACAATCTTGATCTTTAACCAAACTACAGAACAAGGCATTTAAGATGTTTATTTAAAATGATTTGTCTTTTCTCTAGTCTACAGTTCAGAATCAGCAATAAAAGAATTGTTAAGGGCAGCACCTGTTATGTAACAATCAAATCCAAGGAGAAGTCACAAATGCAAAATTATTTAAAGCATTCCCTATGAAGCATATTAGTATGAAGGTAGGAGCCCCGATCCGTTAATTCTGTCAGTATCTTTAAAAGATAATTAACACACAAGAAAACAACAATGCACATGTTTAGAGTAGGTGGAAGTTCTAACATGGCCAGTATTTTTATTCCATAAGGATTAGAAAAGCCACTATTAGCAGTAAATGTGATCATAAACTTGTTTGTTAATTGGCTGAAATCAAGTCTTTATTATGAAAGGAGAATTTTGGTGCTTCTGGGAACAGAATACATGCCACTTTAAATGCGGAATAGAAGGGCCATCTAATAGATAAACACAGGTTTCTAAAACCACAATAAGTACAAATGTATTTAATTGCAGGAGAATTAATCAGGCCATGCACCTAACCACACAATAATATGATGGTCTGTACGGTATGACAATTCTAATATTATTGGCAAGAAACAGTCCAATTTTGCTATCAGACAAAACAATCACCTGACAATCTAATTGGTCCCTTTACTCTGTAAAATGAATAGCAAGATTTATTATACTGTGGGCATATTTATTGTGTCTGGTAATAAGGATTCTTGAGGGATCTACCCAAGAGCATCTGGACCAGTGCACATTACCAACAATGAGTAAATAGCCTTTATCAAAAGCAGTAAAAATAACTGTTATAATAAAGAAGTTATTGTGCCAAGTAAGAATTCTTCTTTTTTGGCTCATGAACAATTATTTTCTCCCCATCATTAATTAAGTTTTAAACAACACCTAACACTTAGTTACTGAACTCAGACCCATAAAGAATGTTGTAAACATGTCTAATCTACATCTATCCTTTCTGAAATTTTACTGGGCACTTCTCAGCTTTCTTTGCAGTGTTTATTGGCCAGAACGTGTGGTTTCTTTTTCTGTACCTACAAAAGGGTTAAATTCATTTAATCCACATTTCCAATGTGATGTGTTTGTTCTTAAGTATTGGGACTAATATGTATATATATTCAATAAGTTGACTTTTTTATGGCTTTTCAAAGGTAATAAAAGGTGTGTTAAAGGTAATAGACTTTATTTCAAATTGGATAATTTCACAAATGTATTATTGTCATGATGTCTTATTAGCATTTGTAACACTGAGATTTGTTTGCAATATCAAATCCTCCTGTTTGGCCCTTGGTGCTTGGGAAAAACATTATACAAATGGTTGTAAATGTTTTGCCTAAAAATGATAACATCTGCCTTTTCAACATTAATTTCTAAATGTGCCGGAAAAATGATAATCAATTAACAGAAATGTATAGATGCCAAACTCCACATGGTCTTAGTGCCTCACTCAGTCAAGCTTATAGCTGAACCCCCATTCGCTCTCTATCCCTCTCCAACAACTTAAAGCATAAGTGCACTGTAAATTCAAGTTATGTTCATTTGGAAGCTGCAGCTTTAAAAATACTATTGCCATATTTTTTTTTCCCCTATGCCCCTCTAGAGCCTAGCTTTGTGCCTTGGAAGTTGCTGACATCTTGCTACTGGTTTTCTGAATGTTAAGCTCCGCCCCTCTGAGATTTCCTCTGCTTTCTCCTGCTTGAGCCTCAAACAGTAATGCTTGTGAGTTCCGTGACTCACAGGCATTACTGTTTGAGGCTCAAGCAGGAGAAATCAGAGGAAATCTCAGAGGGGCAGAGCTTAACATTCAGCAAACCAGTAACAAGATTTCAGCAACTTTCAAGGCACAAAGCTAGGCTCTGGAGGGGCATAATTAAAAAAAAAATATGGCAACGGTATTTTTAAAGCTGCAGCTTCCAAATAAACATAACTTGATTTTACAGTGCACTTATCCTTTAACTCTATGCCCTCCTTCTCTGACCCTAACCTTGCAGCTGTCCACTACCATATCACTGTTTCCAATGACCTTGACTCTGTTGCTCCCTTATCCACCCGTCGCCTTAGATGCAAGGACCCACAACCGTGGCTTACGGACCAGATTAAAAAGTTGAAAAGGCAATCCCGTATAGCCGAGCAACAAGAGTAACAAAAATGTCGACTTTCTCGAATTTAAAAGTGCCCTTTGTCGGATCAGAGGTGCTTTGTCCCTAACCAAACGAAACTACTTCTCTTCACTCATATCCTCCCAATCCCATAACCCCAAACAGCTCTTCAAAGTATTCAACTCCCTGCTCTGTTCGCCACCTCCTCCGCCTACCCTGTCTATCGGCTGATGAAATAGCCTCATATTTCACAGAGGAAATTGAAAACATCCGAAGTGGTTTTCCTGTGCGCCCTAGCTCCTCTCTACAGCTTCCAACCACTACAATTGCTCTGCCCAATCTCCCTTCCTTGCTCACCCCCTCCATCTCTACCCCTACCACTGCAATGTCTAGCCTCCCTTCAGAGGCAGCCAATCACGGACGCGGCTGCCGGCAGTTCAGAACAACGGGGGAAAGAGGTAAGATAAGTAACTATCGGGGGAGTCTCTGTAAAATTTAATAATGCGGTTGGGGCTGGGGAAAGGCAACCTACTACTGGGGAAAGGGTTTTAATGGTAGGGGGAGGGCTTGCAAAATGGGAGGGAGAGGGAGGGGGGAGGCCTGCAGTGCGCAGTACAAAATTCTCCCGGAGGAGAGACAGGAGGCAGAGTCCTATATGGACTCTGCTATCCTCCTGTTGGCCAGTTTTTCAGACTTTGGGGGGGGGGGTGGGGCCGGCAGGGGGGGGGGGGGGAAGGATTTTACTACACTACGGGGGGGGGCCGGTAGGGGGGGGGATTATAGTTTTGGGGGTGGACATGCCCTTTAAGAACTACTGGTACACATGGGCCAAACCTTGTCCAATATTCTAGAACAACAGACAACCTGTCAAATAAAATGATTGAAAAGGTTTGGGCATGCTGTATATTTGGGCTTGACAGACCAAAATATGGGACAGGGCGATCAATTGCTGCAAAATATCAGAATGCAAATCTTTGCAATATGGCTTGCATGGATTTTTTATACACAAAATACCAATGACCTACTTGAAAATCCTGAAGCACTGACCATTGTTTCCTGATAACCTATTGCTTCTTCCAAGATTAACAAAGTATTTATCTGATACCCTCTTCAAACTGTTATGCCTTCCTGGTTGATAAGGCATTTCTTCACCTCATCAATTCCACATTTTGAAACATCAAAATATCTTAAGTGTCTTACTTCTTACTTCTATGTCTATACATATCCATTCCCCAAGTTAATCTTAAATTATCTACATCACTATTTACTCCATCAATGAATGTCTTTTCTTGATGTTTTATTACTGCAAGCCTTATACAAAGATTATTGAAGCCTTATACAAAGATTACTGCAGATAAAAAAAACTCAAAAGATTACATTTTCTAAATATATGGGCTCAGGCAACTTACATTATAATAATTATATAATTATAATAATGTGCTTTTTAAATAAAATCCTCTGCTGTTAATGAATAAAGTAATGTGTTACAAATGAATTACATTGTTAAAATCCCCTAAACTAGTATTGACTTGTAAGAATATTTTTATTGTAGTAGGAATACTTAATTCAATATAATATTAATTATACAGAGGTGTGTCACAGATAAATAAGAAAGACAGACTGAGAAATTATATGACTTGGTAAAACTGAATAATGAGAACTAAACCGTTCAGACTCACCCTGTCCTCCTCCACTCCCATCAAAAGTACCCATGAACTACGAGATACTCAACCCTGGGTCTGCAATAGCTAAGGTCTACCCTGTCCCCTCTTGACTTGTAAAATGGAAAGATGCGTTTCTTGCAGAGCATATCTTTCTATTGGCTGAGTACCCACAGGGGGGTAAAGTGGAACCACCCATGATCAAAACTTTAGGTACCCGTAAGTATTTCTTATGTGTATGTATATGTTTTTTTATATAGTGCCACTAGGGGATGCAGCACTGTGCAATATAGAATACAAAAAGTCGTAGAAGGGGGACAATAAATAAATACATAAATCCCTTATATTATATAAATATATTTATATATTTTTATGGAGATTGCATTGAGTTTTTGGGAGCAACTAATTAGGTGGGGGTATATAACACTACTACACATAGGAAGGGTCTATATGTATGTGTGTAATTATCACTATTTAATAAAAATCACCAAATATACAAAGTATAGTACTACTACTACTTACTACTGAATTACAAAACAACTGATATACAATTAATACAGTATACTTACTTTACTTGACACCCCTAAGTTTGAATGGAAAACTCAAAATGGTAGGTTTAGCCACACCTCTAGGATTTCTACAGGGTCTCCATGTAGACACTAAAAGGAAGTGGAATTTTACTAATATCCAATGAGGCACGGTTAGAAAATCAAAAAATTCTGTTAGGCATTGTATATGATAAGAAAGGAAGTATAAGGAAGTTACTGTATTACACCCAATTATGTGCTGTTTGTAAAACCTGTGACAGTCTTAGCCAATTAGAAAATTCTTCAGACTCGCATTTATTCCCCCCTCCCTTCTCCATAGAAAGTAATAAGACTATCCAGTTTCTGTTTGCTAGACAGGAAGGGATGTCTGTATGTGATAAAATGACTTTGCATATCTCTGAAATTACCCAGCATTCTTAAAGAAATGGCCAGTTTTTCCAATATTAATAACATGATTCTGTGAGGAACCTTCTGTTATAAGAAGGCTCTACTTTATTTTATACTCTGTGGGGAATTTTTAGCTCCTTTAAAAATATCTCTCCCTAAACTATATATCGAATCAGTGTCCTGTGCTGTCCTAGCCCCATAGTGATCTGAAACTCGCTATGGTAAATACTAATAAGTATGAACTTAGCATGTAAATCTGGATCCTCTATAGGGTCTCAGGTTGCCCAATGGTGCTATTTATTTTAAACCACACATTGTTGCAGGATTGTCTGAGTCTGTTCTCAGACCTGCAGGTTTATTACACAAAGACCCCCTATAGGATTTAGTTGGCAGGTGGAAAAGGTAAGGGAGGGTATGTGTGTGTTTGTTTGTTCATGCCATGTGGTGGGATTGCCTGAGTCCTTTTTAGGACCTTCAGACTTATCCTGCTTGAGCCTCCCCCTGGATATTTGCTGGGAGTGGAAAGGGAGAGCAAGTTTGGAATGGTTCCTGATGCCTAGCGACTGAAGGGGTCTCGGTAGCCTCTCTCTAGCCCTACAGCCTGGGGTGTAGCTACCAGGGCTGCAGGGGATGCAACCACACCAGGACCCTTGGCCAATAAGGGGGCCCCAAAACTACCAGTCTGTGTGCCAACTGTTTTACCAGTGGTCTGTGTACAAAGCATTTTACCATTGTCTGTGTGCCAAGCATTTAACCAGTGTCTGGATTTATGCAGTGTCAGTTTCTCAACCAATTTATCAGTGTCTGCATGCCAAGCATTTAACCAGTCTGTTGCCAACTATTTTACCAGTGGTTATATACAAAGCATTTTACTAGCGTCAGCTGGTTATTTTAAAAGGATTGATGATCTAAGTTTAGAAATACTGTTTGAATCTTATTGAATAGTTTTGCTAGGTGTATGGGTATGTTTAAAGAACAATTATACAATGGCAGTTCCCGTCTTCCCGCACTCCCCCGCTAAGGTCTTCCCGGAGTAGCACACGTGCCAGCAGTCCCGGGGTGCCTCCTCCCTGTAAAGACTATGAAAGAAAAAACAGATACCGCTGCACAGTGTAGTAAGACTGTTTTCTCTACTGTTCCCCAGCTAACAGCTCTTTGGATCTGAATATGGTTTTAAATTGGATTTAATAAAGATGAAGCCTTTTAATAAAATTGGAGCGGTGAGTTACAGACCTTAATGGAGGTTTACTACACTGTGCAGCGGTATCTGTTTTTTCTTTCATGTATGGGTATGTCTGTTTTAAAATGAGTGCCTTTAAAAAAAATGTTAATGATGAATTTGGATATTTTTTATGGAAATCATTACTTGTGTTTGCGGTGATGTTGGGGGGCCCATGCCCAAATTTTGCATCAGGGCCCATAAGTCTGTAGCTAGGCCACTGCCTACAGCTTAACAGCTATGGCCATAAGGGAGAGGTAGATAGATCCGGAACCACTTGCATGTTTGTGCACTTTGTGTTGGTATCACTGAAAGCATGACCCTGAGCTTTCAATAAAAATAATAAATAATAATGGTGCTGTTTAGGTTGAACTGCACATTGTGGCAGGATTACATGGCAAAACGCAAAACATACACACATAATTTCCACTGTGCACCAATGGGCACACTTTTGCTAGTATATAAATAAGTATGAGCATCATGAAATATACATGTGCTTGAAACATGTAATATAAGGAAAGAGGTGGGTAACATACAGATACAAAGGTAAGGGTGGAAGTGCTAAAATAGTAACTAGTGCAGTATCAACAGTCCTATGCTGTGCACAAAGAGATAGAATGAGAAGTTAGATTTAGATTTGTTTATTGAGGTTTCTGGACAAAGAGAGAGAGGAATAGAATTCCAGAGGATGGGACCAACAAGAGAAAAAGATTTAAGGCGAGAGGAGGCAGGGTCTGGGGGGTCTGTATAATAGATGGTTCTGTGATGACCGGGGGGTACGGGCAGGGACATAGAAGAAACATAAGAAGGAGCAGCAAAGCAAAGGGATTTAAATGGTAAGAGAAGGATTTTGTAGATAATGGTTGTTTAATGGAGAGACAGGTACATGTGCCGCACAGAGGATAATTAATTTCCCTGATTGTTAGAGAGGAAGACGATGCCTGTGCGTCAGAATTAAGTATGGACAGAAGTGGAGAAAGATGGGAAGCAGGAAGACCAGAAAGCAGAAGGTTACAATAGTCCAGACATGATAGGAGTAGAGCATGGATAAGAATAGCAGTAGTTGGAAGAGAAATGATTCTATGGATTTTTGCAATGTTAAGAAGAAAAAAGCAATTGGTTTTAGCAACATAGCTAATGTGATTGGAAAAGGAGAGAGAGGAATCAATAATAACCCCTAAGCAACGTGCCGCCTGAATAGGGTAAATGGGGGTGCAGTCCACAGAAATGGAAAAAGGTGGGATAGGACCAAGTTTTGGTGGAAAAATGATAAGTTTGGTTTTAATTAGGTTTAGTTTGAGTCACTGGTATGTCCATTCATGAGGAAACAGCACAGAGACAGTCAATTGCGTGATTGGGTGTCAGGACTCAGCGTGGGGGTGGAAAACTATATTTGAGTATCATCAGCGTACAGATGGTAGTTAAAACCAAATTAGCTGATGACTTTTCCCAGGGAAAAAGTATAGAGGGAGAACAACAGGGGTCCAAGAACAGAGTCCTGTGGAACCACAACATTAAGAGGAACCAGAGAGGATGTTTTATTATCATATGCCACAGAGAAGGTTCTGTTCGAGAGGTAGGATCGTAGCCACAATGCCGCTTCATTCCGGATGCCCATGGAGTGAATAAATTGCATAAGAAGGTATTGATCAATTGTGTCGAAAGCAGAGGAGAGATCGAGAAGGATGAGGATAGGAGGTCATTCACAACTTTGCACAGAGCCGTCTCAGTGGAGTGCGCAGGATGAAACCCAGTAAGTTATGAGGTCCAGTAAGTTATGAGAATTAAGATAATAAGCAATACAGGAGAAGACAAGACGTTCCAGTAGCTTAGATGCTATCGGTAGAAGAGAGACTGGGCGGTAGTTAGCAAGACAACAGGGATCAAGGGAGGCTTTTTTAAAAATAGGTTTCACGTGGTCCTGTTTAAAGGAGGAAGGGAAAATACCAGATGACAAATAGGCGTTTAATATGTGGTTTAGATCTTCTGATCTGTTGCAAAACCTAGCAGTTCAGGTCCACACCCTGGGTACTTTTTAAGGTGAGGGGATGGGCTCCCCCACCACCTTTCTTCTTATTAGTCATTTTTAAACTTTCTGTAGAAAACAGCCTAACAAGAAACAAAAAGGGAAAAAAACAACACATGCAAAATGGTTGCCATATTTAAATATATGGGGTGGCCCATAGTAGTACACAACCCACTCTTACAACTCAAAGGTACTATTCAGGTTATTGAATTATTGAAAATTTGATTGCAAAGCTAAAAACACCGTGAATTATCCACACTAAAAATAAAATGTTTTTCATGAAGGAAACTGGTTATAATCCATTATATAAAAAAAAATGATCTAATTAGATACAGTGTTTCAAAATCTTCTCTTATTTCTTACAAACTTACTGATCTAAAAACCTAGTATTTTTCATAATATTATTTCTATACATAATATGACAAAAGAACATGCAACCGAATTTTAGAATCTATCAGTTTCCATCTATAAACTGCAGTTCCACATAACAGCTGGTAAGAGAGTTCCTTTAATGGCTTGTAGATAGTTCTGCAAACATAAGCCTGTTTTCCAGATGCTGGTTTTTCATGCTGCAATCACTTCTACAAGGAAGTTTCCTGTTGAGAACTATCATGAGAATGATAAACAGCTCCCTTAACTTGCAAACCTAAGTAAATTCTAAGATTGCTGCTTGTTTTTTTCCCATTGCTTTAAAAGTAACACTAGCTATTGTCTCTGCTAACAGTAAAAGGACTCATTAACACCCTTCAGCTAACATTTGCAGGTCCTCCTTAACTAGATACAGAAAAAAGGCAATCTTAATCCAAACTAAAAATATAAACAGGAAGCTTCTTATTCCCTAGTAGATTTTATACTTTTGCACATGTGAATTTGTTGGGACAAGTCCTTTAACAGGACTTCAGCAAATTTAAGGAAACCATTTGAAAAAAATTCCTGTTATTTAAACAACTTTAATTTACTAACTGGATACAGCAAATGGAAGCAGGAACTGTCATAAGATATAAAGAAATATTTCCTTATCAGGCAGCTGTAAACATCTAGTCACTAAATGGAAACTATATTGTGTCCATTACATCACAGTCATCAGAATTTAAAATAAGTATAAAATGCATATTTGGTAAATCTGAAATAGAAAAATATGATTATTTGCCAATAGGTTATAAAACAAAATTATATTACCACCTCTTTACAATAATGATCCAAGGTTATCGCCACTAGTAAATTAATTTTTTGCCATTCAGTTTTATTAAAGAACAAGGGGTAAAGGAGCTGTGTCTTACCTCCCGTTCTTCAATAAAATGTTTAGGAGCCAGGAACGTAGGTAAGGAACTTACCCGATCACTCGCTCCTCCGCCACGTCCTCTGACAGGCCCCGAAGAACTTCTTATACTAAGCTGGGAGCTGGATCAGAACGCTGAGGCATTGAGGAGCTGTAAGTAGAGTTCTGCTTCGTTTTTTATAAAATCTAATACAGCGGATGGGGGTGGGCAGGGATGACCTTTAATGTATTTAAAAAATAAAAACTGTAGGGTGGTGATGCCCTAAATATACCACATTGTACTACAAAAATGAGTTATAGTATAGTATAGTATGGTATATAGTATTTGAGGTTGAATAAAAACATCCATACATCTAGTCCAACCTACTCAGCAATACCCACATTTTCTTTCTAATAGTTGATCCAGAAGAAGGCAAAAAAAAACACAAGAATTTTGAAGGGGAAAAAACTTTATGTATCAATACCAGTAACATGCAACATTCCTTGTTTCAAGAAACTCATCCAGCTTTTTTTAACTATCCAAGAACCTGCCATCACCACATCCACTGGACCAAAAAATGCTGAAAATGTCTTTAATTAATGACACAATTTCTTAAAAGATATATACTTTCAAAATACCATATCATACATTTATAAATATAAAGTTATAAAATAAATAAATAATCTCATGTATTTTTTTATCGACAGGATAACTTTTATATTTTCATTTACTATAGCCTATTTGCCTTCCTCTGGATCAACAGTTAGGCAGGAAATGAGGATATTGCTAGATGGGTTGAACTGGATGGACATATGTCTTTATTCAACCTCAAAAACTTTATTATAATATTTAGCAGGGCTATCCCTACACTTTTATGATGCTAATCCTTACAGGATGATGCACTAAGTGAAGCTAAAGGTGGCCATACACATTAGCGATTTTAGGTAAACCAACCAACCGTAATGTCTGTGGTCTGCATTACAGTCAGTCAGGAAAGACGGGAAATTTCCGTCTGTCGGTATCAGCTCCCTTTTCTTTAAACTAAACATGGCTGACTCATCCCCATACCCCGTATGAGCGATCAGTCGGGTCCATGTGTGTGGTTTCCATTGCAATGTGCTGAGAGATACCAATGGAAATCACAGGTATATGGCAAACTTTAGTCCTTTAATTGTTTATTTTTTGCTCCATTGCAACTAGTTGCGCAGGGGTATCCAACAGATGAGGGGATAAGCTATTTTATTTATCTAATTATAGAAGGAATAAGCTCGTCTTTTTTCAGCAGATGCACTGAAGAAATGCAGGTTATATCACAGCAGCAGGAAGTCACCCCAGACACATAGAACCATGGTCTTCTGACCAATTTTATAAACTAAAACAAATGGGTCCACAGGAACTAGAAAGAGGTAATTTTCCTTTAACTAGGATTTCCTTTAACTAGATTGCTAATAAAATAACATTTAATGAAAATCTAGAGCTGATAGTAACCCAAACAGACAGAACTTTGAGTGCCATCAAATGACACGCACTTCCCTGTCAGTTAACAGTAGGGGTCATATTGTTGGGGGGAGTTTTAGGTTGTATACAATAAAAGGCAAAGATACAGATCAAGGAATAACCTATTGCTTTAAGGACACTGTTTGCTTAGGTGGGAACAGTTATGCTGGAAAAGACCCAAGGATCTCTTACAGAGTAGTGTGTGTGGCCTATTAAGCATCTGGCTTTACACACTAATTCTTATGTACACCCATGTTACCATAGTCATTGTTGCTACAATGTGACATTTTACAACTTCTGTTTTCCTAATTAACAACAGCACTTGTGTCTTGAGCAAAGCAATATACTAGAAAGAAGGTGGTGCAAGATAAGAATAAAGGTAAATGTATTACTGTGGTTCATTGCAAATAAATATTTCAGTTACATCTCAACCTTTATGTTAATTGAACAAATTATGGTGACTGAGTAATTACTAATTAGCTTCTTCCTGCTTTCTATTCACATAAAAAACAATAGCTTTATAATTAAGATTTCACTAGGAAAGCCTACCTCACCCAGACAAGTACAGATATTTAAGGTATTTCTGGTTGTTTATCCCATTACATACTTTTTAGACTGTTAAAACTATACCTGTACTGTATATTTGTGCTTCAGTTTGCATCTAGAATTGTTGGAGTACACCAGCAAGATGAATAAAAGTATCTGCATGTCATAATGTCAAGCTCGGCTAAGGACACTAAAACGTGCACATACACTACTTAAGACATTTGTCGGTAATCGTTCGTCTATAAACAAATGTCTTATCTATCTTAAGTTGGCCATTCATGGCCAGATGTTCTTCTGATCGGATTTTTTGAGTGCAATGGTCGGAAATTGGAAGAAATGCTTGAAGCCTCCCACCTTGAGGCTCTGCTTTTCCCTCAGATTTCTACTTAAAATTTGATTATAATAGGGGAATGAAGATGGAGTCAGCAGAAAATTTTCCTCCTTGCCCGATCTTTGTGTTTTGAATAAACCAATGGATCGGAAAAATTGGAACGTTTTTTGACTTGCCGCGCGATCCCGCCAAGTAAACGCAAGATCACACAATGAATGGACCAAATTGGATTATCTCAAGATAAGAACCGCTGCTTGAAAATGTGGTCTTTTGGGTACACACAAGGGGACTTTTTCTCCCCACAGAGCATTTGTGGCTAGTGAGTGCTCAACCAGGACAAACGGCTGTCGGCCCCATAGCGAAGTGCATGATTGACCGTGATTTACCAAAAGATCCGATTGTCCGTTCATCGGATCTGGATGAACGGGCAACTGACAAAGGCCGTGGACAAAACCAGCACAGATTTTTCAGCCGATACACACAATTTGATTGGGTCATTTGCCCATGTGTACCCAGCCTTAAACATTAGAGACATTAGATAAATTTAAAAAAAAAACATTTGTCTATAGACAAACCTCTAATCTATCTAATGTCTGCCTAGTGTATGACCAGCTTAAGACGTTTTAAAGCCACACTGGTTAGCCTGTTCAGGAATTATCCCATATGCACAGCAGTCTGCAGATCAGATGAGTAGGAGACATCCCCGTAGCTTATAGCGTTAGGCTGCACAGTTGACAGTTGTTTCATCCCTTTTCTGACATTCTGTGCAGGATTTCTCATAGTCAGAAATACACATGAGCATTACTGGAAAACATCTAAAAATACACTAAATAAACATAAAGTGTTAAAGGGTATCTCCACTCAGAGAAGGCCAGAAACTTATCCGCTCGCTCGCTCCCCCGGCGCTTAGTCTGACAGGTCCCGATGGACCTTGTCTTCTATGCGCATGCACAATCTATGCGCATAGAACACAAGGTCCGTCGGGACCTGTCAGACTAAGCGCCGGGGGAGCAAACGAGCGAGTAAGTTTCTCTCCTGGCCCGTTTGTTCTATTGAAGAACTGAAGGTAAGGCACAGCTCCTTTACCTCCCGTTCTTCAATAGAACTGGATTCCTAAAAGTCAATATTATGAGTGGAGATACCCTTTAAACAGCAGATTCAATTATCAGAAATTATAAAAAGGTTAAAAAAAAAAAACATTTGAAAACACATTTTTGTTTTCTAAACCAGACACAATAGGTGAAAAATATTTTGTATCATGGGCAAGTGATTATAATTACTGGTGTGGTCTGAAACATGTTGTGCTGATAGTACAATAAAGCACTTTAGCAAACATTGTTGGTGTCTTCTAGTCCATCGGGGATTCTATTTTCTTACAATGTTCTACATTATCAATGTAACTGTTCAACACACTTCAATAAGACATTTTAAAACATTTCTTCATATTCTTAACAACACAAAATGTACCACATATGCAGTAGGACACATGTGACAGGTCCCATCTTTGTAGTGAATTAACTGGGATGAGCAACCACCGTGCCAACACACCACAGCCTTTATGGTGTATATCTACAATTTATGCACAACAAAATTAAAGGGTGCTGACCATGTACCATAAATGACCTCACATCACATTGTAGCAGCAAGTCATGCCCACAAGCCATCCCATTCTGTTAAGGTCCTCACACCTGACTGGTTGACAACAGAGGATTAGTAAAGAGACAAGTAGGATTAGGGAAAGCAGAAACAATACAGACTGCGACATACAAGTCAAAGTTTCAAACTAAATTAATTTTAAAAATGACAAAAACAGTAGCAAGAAAGAAAGATTGTGTAGTTTTAATCAAGATCAACCAAGAAAACATTGGAATAAATAATAGTAAACAATGGCCCTTAAAGCCAAACATGTCTTATGTCATACATGTGTCATGTATAAGGCAATTCTTATCCATAAAATAACAGTCCGTTTGAGAGAAATAAGGCATTGATATATATGGAAAAAGATATTTAAACAATAGGGAAATGAAAAACAAGACAATGAATATCTTACTTCACAAAACAATGAAAATTTAGGGCAGAACACAGAAGTTTATCTATGATAATTTATGTTGCGTTTGGTTTTGCAGAATGCATAGTAGTAAAGTGTAACGGTCTCACTTTCCCATTAATTCTGTTATCTGTAAGGGTTATTTTAAATACGGGAAACATATATTACAAAGAGGAACTAAAGTCTCCAAAGGAACTAGATTAAATTTCTTAAAAGTTAACCACTAGATTAAAGTTTGTTAAGATGTTTACTAATTTTAGATATGACAATGCAAATTTTTTTAACAACCATTGGCACCCCAATAGCACTCCTGGTTGAGCTATTTTTTTAATCACATATAAAACTCCCTCTCCCCGGCACAGCTCGGGACAAATGAAATAGGAAGGAAAATAGATTCTTTGCACATTTCCTCTGCCTTTGATGCAACAGACCCCAGACTTTACTTTACTTATGAAGGGATATTAGTAAATAAAAAAATAAGCAAAAAAAAAATACGATGCAGAACACTTCTGACTGGGTGAGCTACAAGAATACTGTTTTAATCTGCAGGCTGCTGAGACTACATGTAAAAGCTTTGCCTGGCCCCTGGCCACAGGGTACAAATAAATAACGCAAGCTGTGAAAGTGTTCATGAACCTTTTACTACCTGTTAATGTCAGCATAAATCTTTTTTTTCTTCTTGGAAAGTTCTGGTCATTTAAAACTATACATAACCATGTAAACCAAGTATGATGCCAGGAAACATGTCATATGTCCTTTACCTATGCGTTTCACACATTTTATACATAGATTTAGATCTACCTAACAGAAGAAGGTTAATTTAAAAGTTCAAATAAATTTCAGACACTGTAAAGCTAGCCATACATGGGCAGACGTTCTTCCGATCGGATTTCCACTTGAGGCCTCAATCTTTCTGCAGATTCAAAGAATTTTGTAGCTGCACAACTAGGCACCAAGATGTCATCTTACATACAGTACTATGATCTGTTTGATAACATGATGCAACAAAAAACATGTAAAAGTGCATCTATACTGGGAAATTGAATTGGGGAATTGAAAATAACTGGAAACTAAAATTCTTCCCAACAATCAATGTACTATTTTTTGTTGATCTGTCCCCTATTTCTTTAAAAATGTAATCTGAAACATCTTACACTTCAGCTTTCATTCAAGAGCCTTAATATTTTAAACTCTTGTGCTGTATGCAGTTTACTGTAATTAGAACGGGTAACAGTTGGCATATGTGAATTGCATGGTGGGAATATCCCTCCCCCAGTGCTGGTTCATAGTTATTACTGAGCATGTCTGACTTCACAAAAAGTCATGTCAGATGAAAGAAGGAGTCGATAAAGAGAGGGAGGGGGGATACTGAGACTCAGCAAAAGGAATGCAGTAACATTAACACCTCAGATTAAATACTACTTACAGTATGTATTTACCTAAAGATCACAATGCGGCAAATACATTATTTAGCATTGTTGCCATTTAACATAATTATAATGATTATTTTTACTAATAATAGAAATGCTGGCTATTCAAGGTTTATGTTCCATTCTGCTGCCAACTTTAACAGGAAGTATCTATTTTCTACCACATTTCAGTCACACACATCCTGGTAAACCTTTTCTACACACCTAATGCAATCAGTTATTCAGTTCCACCTTCACAACACAAGGGCTCTTTGTTCCTAACCAATTCATCCACACTCTCAGTGCCAAAAGTGGAACATTTTCTAACAGGAATAAATGACCCACAGCTGACATAAGTGGCACAACAGTTTAGGATTATCCCCAGACAGACAAGGGCAGATGACATAGAAATATACCTCAAGACCCATGTATTAAAGTATTTGGAGAAAGTATTCAGGATATGTGGAATATGTTAATAGAAGTAAAGTTGCAAGACAGAAAGAAATCATAGTTCAACTCATTAATCTGTGAGATATTGAGTACCAAGTTGCATTATCTTCCGTTAACATTTGCTGTAAATATGTAGTATGTACATAAATAATACCCACTCTAGATTCACTTTCATTCCAAAAACATTTCTGTTGCTTGCCCTTCCATTAGAGATTCCAGAGATTAAGAGCAGAAGGTCATGTTGTAATCAGCACAACCTCTGACCTACATCAATCTGTTGGGTGAGACACTCTATACAAAAACATGCTACTAGCAACATAGAAAACTCAGGGTTTATGGACCATACCACATTAAACACAGAAATCTGATTTATTATAGTGTTACTTACTGCAACTTCTTTTAGTTTCTTCTCATATGTAAAGTGATAGTAATCTGAATTTTCTCCATCTTCTATAAGATCAAAGTTATATTTGTTTGTTGGTACGGATGTAATAATCAAAGCTCTTCTTAATTCATCCACGTATTTTGATCTCTCCAACTCCATATCTTTAGCTTCCTGGAATATATCTTCCTTAGATACTGTTACAATAAAAAGGTCAAAATCAATATTTCTGTAAAACACTAAAGGTCTGTACACATTTGCGATCGGTGGACCGACCTGCAATTCAAGATTGTGTCTCAAACAGCTGTTTTGGCTAACTATTGTTTATTTCGGCACTCGGTCAGGCAAAACCTCCAGCGGATCACCAATAAGCCCCCAAACATTAATTGATAATTGTCCAAAATGGTCCTGGGGATGGCCCTGCAATCGCACATATGTATGAAGCTTAGCGTGGTCAAATAGGACAAATTTAGTAGTTGGTCCTTCATACAACAATACTTAGTAAATTAGACAGAAAACAAAGAAATCAAATTTGATGACACTAGTTTGATCACAATTTATCAAGCAAGTAAAATATTTCATGCAGTATTTGAATACATTAACAGACTTCCATTTTGATGATTAATTCAAAAATGAATTGCAGGGACATAAATATTTAGATACATTGAATACGTTTTAATTACCAGTATTTGTGATTTTATCATACATTAATCCTATTTATATTATGTCCATCCCAAAAACTAAAATTTAACCAACTACTGGCCACACTAATTCTGTGTATAATCCGGTCCCTGCTTCTTCCGTGACCTCAGTAGAGGAGCACTCCCCCCCTTCCACGATCCATCTTTGCTGCTTGGTGCCCTACCTATAAAAAGTTTTGCTGTAGTGTATGGCACCCCAGCCCACCCCCAGCTGCCATATTCATTTTGCTAAAAAAAAGCAGCCGAAATATACTTACACTCCTTCTTTCCCCGGCGCTCTGAAGCCAATGAAAGATGCATGTTTCAGCAAGCAGAGGGATGGGGTCAGAGTGCCGGGGGAATGAAGCAATGTAAGTATATTTCTGCTGCTTTTTTAACAAAACGAACACGGCGGTTGGGGGTGGGCTAGGGTGCCCTACACTACTTTTTACTGGGTGGAGATACCCTTTAAAGTTGCCCATATAAGAAAATGACAAGAGGTCAAGAAAAACAAAAAGTCAAAGAAGTAAAATAATAAATCACTGCAAGACTACTGGATTATAAAATATCCTTTTTATGTGTAGTAAATCAGAAGTTCTTTAGACAAGTAAAGTGTATGTTGCCTCTTCTTAAAAAAAAATCAGGATTCCTGATTTTTCAGACATCATTGCCAGAGATATGAAACCCTACTGCAAATAAAAATAGTCGATTGCCATTTATGTAGATTTATTGAAAGTTACATGAGTAGCACAATTTTTAAATCCTTAGGCAGCTTTTAGGTGAAGTGTTACAAAAACATCCTAGAGGTCAAGTTATCTGACCTCAAACTAGATATTATGTTCTAAAAATCACAATGCAGCTTCTGTAGTTGAAAATATGAAGAATTCTTTACCTACAAACTTTTCACTGTTTCTAGATCTTGTGTAACATGTAAATTATTTAAAAAAAAAAAAAAAAATCTTGTCTAGTGTCTGTGTTTATATTTTAATTGAATTAACATTTTATAAAATATATTTAAATAGGGTTAGGTTGTGTTAACACTAGACGTATTATATTTCGTTTGCGGTAACAGAAGCGTTGGGGGGATGTATGCCATGATACTGTTGACACTGCATTTTTATAGGTTGCGTTGTGTTTTTTAATGCAGTTTAAAGGGTATGTCCACCCCCTCCCAAACAAAAATGTAATATGTGAAGTGGCCGAAAACCTCAATCTTGTGAGGTTTATATAACTGAAAGCTGTCAGAAAATGTACTTACCAGCCTTCGTTCCATCGCTGCCTTCTGCTTGTCTTCCATGCTTTTTCCGTGGATGGAAGCAAGCAGAAGTGGCTCGACTGGTAGCCACTCCTGTGATTGGCTAAGGTGCAATGTCTTAGCCAATCACACGAGACAATTGTGTTTGAGCCCATTCTGCTTGTTTCTGTGCACGGAAGACAAGCAGATGGCAGCGAGGGAACAAAGGTTGGTAAGTACATTTTCTGACAGCTTTCAGTTAAATAAACCTCACAAGGACGAGGTTTTCGGCCATTTCCTGCAACATAATACATTTTTGTTTGGGGGGTGGACATACCCTTTAACCCTTTCACTGCCAGGAGAATTTCATGTTTTTTGCGTTAAGTGCCAGAAGAATTTTCAGGATTTTGCCCTTAATCGCTTTAGAATAATTTTACAGTAGGAAACCTTGCAGTAAATCAGGATTATTAGACATTGTTTTTTTCAGCACAAAGTCTATTTTAACACGGTAAAAGAATTTTGTAACTTTTCTGGAAATTTTACTGGAATTATGGGTAAAATATGTAAAAAAAAAAATTAAAAATTTGCAAATTTTCATGGATTTTTCCCATTTTTATTTATAGTTATCTTAAGGTTACGCACAAAAATCTCACTGTTTCTAAAAGCTCTGATACTCCCGAGTACAATGATACCAGATATATGTAGGTAGCCCACTTTTCCTGTACAGGAGACCCCCCCAATCAAAAATGCAGATACCCGGGCACAGCTCTTCGTCCAATTGTAAGTTATTTTCTCACATTTTCCTTTTTTTCCTCAACTGTAAAATCAGAGACAAAATCAAATGCGAATTTCAGCTAAAAACTGCGGAGGAAAGTTCAAACGCATCTCAAATAGGAAAGCCTAACCCCTCCCGAATAAAACGGTATGCCGCATTCATGGGTGTACCCAGAGACATGGCTACCAACTAACACAGAGCGTGACCAGTGCCAAATGTCAGTAGCAGCAAAAAAAAATTAGCCAGTTTTGAATTTGAACAGTCTGCAGTTTTTCCACAAACCCCCCCCCCCCCCAACTCAGAAATACCCCCCACAAACTATATATTCCTGAAATCTACACACCTTCAGCTATGGAACGCTGTAGTTCGTTCATTCATATCATCAATGGTGTGGGCGCAGTTCTTGGTAGAAGTTCGCACTTTTACCAGATTTTCAAAAAAAATTAACATCAAACAACATTCAAAAAGGTAGAAATCATACCAAAACCCCATGGAATGTAAAAAAACGTTACCAAATATCAATCTCCCAAATGTCCTGAATCAAATGGTATGCCATATGTGTGGTTACACACGCCGACGTGGAAGCAAAAAGCCACGAAGTGAGACAATGCACGATGGCTCAGAATAAGCTAAAATATTTAGCTAACTCCGAATTTGAACAGTCTGCAAAACACCCCCGTAACTCAGAAATACCCCACACAAACTATGTATTCCTGAAATTTACACACCTTCAGCTATGTAACGCTGTAGTTTGTTCATTCATACCATCAATGGCGTGGGCGCAGTTCTTCGTAGAAGTTCGCATTTGTCTGAAAAAATAAACAAAAAACAACTTCAAAAGGCAGAAATCATGCCAAAACCTGATGGAATGTAAAAAAAAGTTACTATATATCAATCTCCCAAATGTCCTGAATCAAACGGTATGCCATATGTGTGGTTACACACGTGGACGTGGAAGTGAAAAGCCACGAAGTGAAACAATGCACGGTGGCTCAAAAACAGCAAAAATATTTAGCCAACTCTGAATTTGAACAGACTGCAGTTTTTTTCCACAAAACACCCCCATAACTTAGAAATAACCCCACACAAACTATATATATTCCTGAAATTTACACACCTTCAGCTATGTAACACTGTAGTTTGTTCATTCATACCATCAATGGTGTGGGGGCAATTCTTCGTAGAATTTCGCATTTGTCTGAAAAAATGAACAAAAAACAACTTCAAAAGGTAGAAATCATGCCTAATGGAATGTAAAAAAAAGTTACTAAATATCAATCTCCAAAATGTCCTGAATCAAACGGTATGCCATATGCATGGTTACACATGCCGACGTGGAAGCGAATGGCCACGAAGTGAGACAATGCACAATGGCTCAGAAACAGCAAAAATATTCAGCCAAATCTGAATTTGAACAGTCTTTCCCCACAAAACAACCCCCACAAACCATATATTTCTCGAAGCTACACACCTTTATCTACGTAATTCTGTAGTTTGTTCATTCATACCATCAATGGTGTGGGCGCAGTTCTTCGTAGAAGTTCGCAGTTTTAGCAGATTTTCTAAATAATTAGAAAAAAAACACTCTCAAAAGGTAGAAATAATGCCAAAATCCCAAGTAATGTAAAAAAAAGTTACCAAATATCAATCTCCCAAATGTCCTGAATCAAACGGTATGCCCTATGTATGGTTACACTAGCAGAGGTGGAATCAACTAGCCACAAAGTGAGCCAATGAACAATGGCCCAATTACAGCATTTTTTCAGATTTGTCAGACTAAACACCCCTCTATATTAGAAATACCCCCCAAAACTATATATTCCTGGAATCTACACACCTTCAGCTACACAATGGTGTGATTCCTTTATGCATACCACCAATGGTGTGGGTGCAGTTTCGTGTAAAATTTCTATTTTACCAGATTTTCAGGAAAAATTTATAAAAATACAATTCAAAGTTAAAAATCATGGCAAATTTCCATGTCATGTAAAAAAAACTTGTCAATTATCAATCTTCCAAATGCCCTGAATGAAACGGTATGCCATATGCATGGTTACACACACGGGCATGAAAGCCACTAGTCACAAAGTGAGCCAATGCGTAGTGGCCCAATAACAGCAACTTTTAACATTTTACAATCTAAACACCCCTCTAACTTAAAAATACCCCCCCCCCCCCATATATATATTTTCAGAATCTACATACCTTCAGCTAAGCAACGGTGCCATTTTTTCATTCATACCATCAATTTTGGACACAGCTAAAGGTAGGGATATCTCCCAATCCCCCCCCCCTCGGATTTGGACGAAACCAAGGGGAGATCGAGGGGGCTAGGGGGGCAGTTGAATGCTGCCCCCCAATCGCCCCTAGCACTGCTAATTATTTTTTTTTTAAAGGTACAGCCACAGATCGTATATTCACGATCTGTGGCAGTTTGAGCATTCTCTGCACAGATCGTGAATATACGATCTGTGGCAGTTAAATGGTTAATGCATTAACGCAATCAATAAAGGTCTAAGGGGATGAGGAAAAAATTCATACATTTAAAACCTAGCCTGCAAAAATAAAAAAAAATGTTTTACAAAATGGGTAACAAAAGAATAAATGATTTTTGATGATGATGAACAATTTATATCTTATACTGAGCTATCAAACTATAACACAATAATGTGCACAAAACAAAATGCTTTTTGTATATTTCTCTTTAATAATAAAAATGTCAGAAACAAAATATATAATAAAACTAAATATCTTAATTGGTTTATAAATAAATTTAAGTAACATACACTTGACTAGTCTTGATGTGAAAGTTGTGTCGTAATAATCCTGTCCTTATACAGTCTAACAGAAATGAGTCTCTTGTAAGGCTTTCCAATGACTTCATAAAGATCAATAGATCAGAAACTTTGTTAGCATTTCCTGCTTTTTGCTTGTTTCCTAATGAGGCTGTTGGAATATCAGGAATTATTGGAAGTGCATAAAGAGTGTAGGAAATTATGAGAATTTCCTATTACATTACAAAACTATTTACGGTAGCAAATTTTGATAAAGTTGTGATTTCAGGGGCTGTAAACAGGCTGAGTATCAGATATCATAAAAGCAATAGACCTATATAAACTGCCCATTTTGAATTGCTTACATGCAAACATTTATGAAATGGAAGTATATACAAATATACTATTATGTACTCACATAACATGTAGTGCATATTTTACCTTTTGCTTTTAATACCTGTAAATACCTAAAGAACAGGTTAGCTGTCCAATGGACAGACAACTTTGTATACAAGAATGGTCCAGTCTCAAATAAGAACCTCAAACAGAAGGGTTTAAGGATTACAGACCTAGTGGACCTCGGATGAAAAACAACTAATAAGCTCTTATGGTATAATGTGTTTGGTGGTATGCTTGCTTTCACCCAACAAAAAAATTATTTGGACAAAACAGAAAAGTTAATTATCTGGAAAACATTAGCTAAGCTATGATGAATCCTTTTTTAAAATGTTTTTTTCTGTCTCGAAATATATTTGGATGCCATGAAAGGACCACTGTCTGAGTATATGAAGAAAGAGGAACAAGGGGAGGAGACCTCTGTTGTTGTGTTGTTGTTGTTTTTTTTAATGTTTTACACAAATAAACAGACAGGCTAATTAAGAGAGTATGGGGGAAATTAGACAAAAAAAAACATAAAATCTACTAAAGAAAACTCAAAACACTTTGACATTCTAAAACAGCCACTACTATTCAAGATATTGTGGAAATATAGTCTACATTTGGGATATCTATGCTTTATTTAAATAGTTGCTAATAAATGCAAAAGGCTTGGATAGTATCATTAACTTTAATAGGATTTTTTTAATGGTCTTTTGTCTCTAAAAGTGAAATCTTTGTTATTAGTCATGGTGTCAATAACACGAGGTATAAAACCAGCAGTGTTAATTTCCAATTTGTATGTTCAACTGCCCATGACCAAAGTAAAGACCAAATAATTACAGTATATGCCACATAAGGCATATCCACCCTTAAATTGATATTTTACATATGGCTTAAAGGGTATCTTTACTCCAAAACTTTTTTCGGATTTTAAACCTGAGCTGTAGAGTCAGATAAATCATAATTTGAAATCACAGCATTTACAGGGAAAGACATGTCATTGCAGAAACAGAAATTATAAGATGTTCCCCTTCCCTGACCTCTTACTAGGATCTTTGGCTGCCTGTCAGCACACTTTCTGCAAGAATTAAGAGAATCAGCAGAAAAAAATGCAGGGGGGAGGGAGGGGGAGATGTGTAAGGAGAACAGTGTCTATGGTGAGGCTGTGCAGAACTTATAAGTGTCACAAACACTGCAGGGAGGGTGGGGGTAATAAGGAGCACTCACTAAACATTTAAAATTTAAAAGGCAACTGTGGTCTCCAAACAAGTTAGGGTTAAATGAAAGCCTGCATCTCCGGCTTTGTGAGAAATGATATGTCCCTTCTGCTGCCAGTAGGTTGAGGGACATCACCTGACCTCTGCCCGCCCTCTGCTCCGGGGGAGAAGCATGCTCAGTAAAGACTTTAATGCTGGGGAAAACAAGAAGTAACTGGGGAAAAGATTGACAGTTGAGAAGGGGAGCCTATTAATGCAGGCTGAGGCTGGAAAAAATTGACAGTTGAGAAGGGGAGCCTATTAATGCAGGCTGAGGCTGGTCACATCACTACAAGCTGGTCACATGGCTGAAAACAGGAAGTGTTCAAGCAGGAAGTAATATTGCTGAACCTTTCCAGCATTAACTTCTCACAAGTATTATCTAGAGATGTGATTTAGGTTTTAGTTTGAAGGTAAGATGGAAGGCTTTTTATATAATCCTAACTAGTTTGGAAGAATTCGAGACCCTTTAATTAAGTAAGCACATTTAAATATGGAAGTACCAACATTGTAATTTCAGAAAATGCAAAGTTGTTTGAATGAGTATAGTGACCTGCTTTCAATGGAGACGCCGTGGGAGAGAAGGGGATGTACGTATTGATCTAAACATTTTTTAAAGAAATATTTCGGCGGTTGGGGGTGGGCAGAGGGTACCTGCCTTATGCTAAAAGGGATTCACGCTAGGTGCCACTGCTGCAGAGGATGTTTCCGAATGATGGAAAGGGGGGGCTCCCCTGCGCAAGCCTCTGTCCTTGTTGAGGTTGTGGAAGAAACAGGCAACGGATGATTCACTGACAGCTTCTACTCTTCACTTTCCTGGACTTTGAAAAGGCATTGCAGGAGAACCAATTGGAACAGAGATGTAAGGTAAGGAACTACACAGTGGGGCCAGTATGTAGTTAAATTTTAGTTTTGAGGGCGGATATTCCCTTTAAAACACCACAGTTCTGAAGACAACAAAAATGTTTCAGTGAATAAATTATTGACAATTTCATCCTTATGACTTACCCTCTCCAGTCCAGGCAGATTGACCATTACTCAGTGCTAAGGTGAATCCATTCCCCAAATCTTCATTCCAAGCAACCTTTAGAAAGTATATTGCCCCTGAGTAAGATACCATGTCGATTTTTCTAATTTTTGTTTCCATCTTATTTATTTTAAGTTTTCTTCTGTGGGCACAATATAATTAAATCAGAGCCTTACTGCAAACAAAAGGCCTTGTGGGATTTTCCAGTGATCAAAAACTGTTTTGAGCCTGCAGGTGTAAAAACATGAATATTAACCATATAATTCATTTTTATCTGTGGCTTGTTTCTAGTTTACAGTCAGGGGTATGTTAGAGGTCATTTTCAAAGGATGCACAGTTTAGTCTAAAGGCTTATACACATGTGCGATTGCGGGTGACACGCGATGTGTATGTACGGCTGATAATCGTGCCGTGTATGGGCATTTTGTCGTCAGAAAGGGCAGCTTGGTTGAAGACTCACCTGGCCGGTCAGGGGCAACGATCCCTGACCGAAAGGCCGACAAATACACGTCACGAAATGCTCGTGCATACGCAACATGCGTTGTGGTTCGGCTCCCGCGATCGCACATGTGTATGAGGTATAATCACAAGTTTAGAATTATTATAATTATTTATTAATCCAAACCCCACTTTCCGCCAGCATCCTTTCATTTTCATTGCAGATTTGGTTTTTCATATCTATAACATCTTATATTTTGGGCCCAGAACTTGAGAATAATTATATTTTAATATAATTATTTCATGTACATGGATGGGTGGATAGATAGTAGCTCATATTCAATTCCTACAGTAGACACTACTGTCTTCTGTTTAGCGAACATACAATAGTGATTAGAACTTACATTAATATGGCATTTGCTTTTATAAGATTGTCTTAAAATAACTTTTCATATAGATACCAATATAAGAGTAAGTGAGAAATTCACAGCCTGGTATTATAGTTAAATGACATATCACCTTCTCTCTTACAGTACCGTCTGTCATATTTTAAATGCTGTACTATTATTCTTTTAATATTTTCTCTTAAAAACAAAAATAAATAAGAAAACAAGCTAAACCTTAAAAAGAGAATCTAAAGGAAAAACAAGGAGGTGTGTTTGTCTGGTCTTGCAGTCTCAATAGCAACAGAATAGTCTATGTAGCTACTCAGCTGAGATATCATAATACAGGGAGATTCAATAAAAGTTCTTATTGTTAAAAACGTGCTAATTTTGCCCCAACCAATCAGATGTTAGCTTTCAAATGATTGGTTGGGACAAAATTAGCACCACTGTAAACGATAAGAACTTTTATCGAATCTCCCTGTGTAACATTAAAAAACAAATGGTAGCCATACAGACTCCATCACTGCTGGTGGGCACATGTTATGTCCTTTATGTCTGTTTAAAAGGTTTAATCATCTTTCATCAAAAAAATCTGAACCTTTAGAAAAATCATGGAGCATATTTTTAAAAGTGAGGTATTTATCAGGGTAGACACGACATGTCTCTGATAAAAGTGGTATTTCCTCAGGTTTCTCAGGGTGGACATGCCCTTTAACGCAATAAAACACTTTTCGCCATTGTATAAATATGATTAAGCAGTTACCGCACTGGTTATCACTGCTTTATAAATAGCGAAAAATCCAGAAAGGTGAAATGTCGGCGATAATGAAGGCGAAAAGTTAAGGAACCTTTATAAATATGCCCCTATGTCTTATTTATTACTTTACTGCTTATTAACACGTAAGGGTCTGAATGCTAGTTTGATCTATATGTTTAGAAACATACAAGTTCAAAGCTTCTCAGTCACCAGGTGTATCAAATGTCAATTATGGCCCAATTATGGCCCAAGACTATCTCTAGATTAGAAAATAAAATAAACTATTTTTGTTTTTATTATGTATTCAGAAAGGGAATGTTTGTGTTTAAAGGGCATGTCCACCCCCAAAACTATAATCCCCCAAATTACTGCCCCATCATGTAGTGTGTTTAATCCTTACCTCACATCCCAGCTCCATAAGGTTCTCCTGTAGTCCCCCCCCAAAGTCCCAAAAACTGCCCACCAGGAGCAAGCAGAGTCCATACTATAGGACTCTGCTATCCTCCTGGTGGGCAGTTTTTGGGACTTGGGGGGGGACTACAGGACTACTCTGCCTCCTACCTGGCCTCCGGGAGAAGTTTGGCATGCGTACTGCAGCCCTTCTCCCCCTCCCTCTCAGGATTCCCTCCCCCTAGCTTAAAACCCTTTAGTTTATGATGCCCCTGTCCCCCCAGTCCCAACCGCTATATTTATTCTTTTAGAAAGCTCCGAACTTACTGACTCCCCTCTTTCCTCTGCCGCACTGAATGACCGGCACCCGCGTCCATGATTGGCTGCCGCTCAGCCAATCACAGACGCGACTGCCGGTCCCGCCCCTCTGCTTGCATTTTCTCACAAGCAGAGGGCCGGCAGCACGGCGGAGGAAAGAGGGGAGGTAAGTAAAGTTTGGGGCAATTTCTAAAAGAATAAATATAGCGGTTGGGGCTGGGGGGACAGGGGCAATCATATATTAAAAATTCATTTTTAGGGTGGACATACCCTTTAAGTATAAAGAAATCCATTCAAGTCTCTACAAAAACAGTTCCGGTTATGTATTGCCTCTCATCAGTGGCATTATGAATGTTCACGTAGTGCTAAAACCCCATACGCAGGGAATAGATAGGGAATATTAATAGCTTGATGTGTTTTTAAAGCTAAAAAATCAGGTAAACCGGTGTGCAGCTTAGAGAAATATTCCACAACACACTGTAAAATGAAAGACTCAGCAGATAAGGGATGACCCATTAAACTCAAACCATATGGGCTCAGCAGTCTTTCAGGAGTATTTTTTCACACAAAATGCTGTTGATGTCAATTATTCTATTAACCTTGCAAGGACCAAAGGGCTAGGTTTTGTGCAACTGCTATCAGATCTATACTACTGATATTTTGCTTGGTTTGAAAAACCATTACAGCTATTTCATGCAAGAATAGAAAGGCAATGTGATTAAAAAAAAAAAAAATACACACATGGAAACATTGAGGAAAAATCATATTTTCAAATGATTTAGTACACGATTATCATAATTTGCACAAATAGTCCTAATTAACAACATGGGCATATGTGACATTAGTTTCAAAATCAGTTTTATAGCTGACAGGGTTAGCCACTCCCAACTGACCAAAAATAGAGATGCTATTGGCTTCCCGGTGCAATCACAACGGCGTTCATATTTGCCGATAGTAGCAATCTGTGCATCACTAACCGCCCTGAATTACTATTATTATTACCAAAAACTCTTATTCCCTTATCATATCCTAAGGGATCTTAAACTCTGCTGCCCAGTTCATTTCTCTTCTCGCTTTTCAAACGCCGCTCCTCTCTGTCAGTTTCTTCACTGGCTGCCAATCACACAAAAGGATCCAGTTAAGCTCCTTACCCTATCCTAGAACACATTATACAGTTCATCTATAAAACTCAGAACTAATCCACAAATACCATTAAAGGCTCTATCTCCACTGTGCACATTATATTGTCCTCTAATTCACCCTAGTTACCTCCTCTGATGATCTGATTCTCGCACCTTTGCTCTGGAACTCCTTTCCCTAATTCCATACATCACTTAACATCCCTTAATATTTCATGCAACCTTAAAAGCCACCTCCTCAGGCAAGCATATAACCTGACCTAAGACACTACCCATCTAATTAACCCAGCATGATCCTACCCACTAATCAAACCCTGACAATCTACTTACAGCCTAAAAATTCACTTTAAAGGGCATCTATAGTGAAAAAAACACATTGCCCCTTTGCAAAGTTAAATTCATATATTCTGTGCTGCCTTAATCCTATCTCTTGTCAGTGACTCTATTTAACCATAGTGTCAGATCTGTGTGCAGCACGCCCCTCTTCCCCCTCCCCTCTGTTACCTCCTCCATGTCTCAACTCCAGCTAACCAACAAGCTTATCATGTGCAGTAGGAGATAAAAGTTCAGCATCCTGAAAAACACACCCACGCACAGTGGCCAATAGAAAGCAAGCTGTCCTGGAGACACGGAAGAAAGAGATCAGTACAGTTTACGATCTCTCACTTTGTGACCCATCATCAATCAGTGAAAGCTATTACGAAGGGGGGTCAAGTGCAGCCTTATATCTACCATGAAAGCTACCTCTCTCCCCCTGCTGATGCTCTTATCTCTATGTTTATTACAGAGCAGGGAGGGGGGATCACGTCACAGGGATTTGAATGACAGTACAAGTAGGAGTAGAGGAATGTAATCACGTATTCTTCTAACTGGTGTATCTCAGGACAGAGAGGAAAACTGAAAAAAGTGAAGACACTCTGGGGGTTGTGGGGAATTATAGAACACATGGAAAGAAAGAAAAAAAAAAAAAAGTTAATTTTCCCACTATAGATGCCCTTTAACTTTTAAACTAAGAAACTGCTTTGTCTTTTGCTCAAAATATCTTTTAAAATTTCGATAATTATTTTCTATTTTTCATCAATATCAAGCCCATCTTCAGTCCCCATTCACGATTGTTCTCCCTATAAGTATAGGAAGAGCGTTTGTGACTGCCATACTCCCTATGATCGTGGCCGACTCCCTATACAGGGGGCCAATCACTACCGAGGGAAATTTTCCAGACAGAATAATCGTTTCTGGCAACGAATGTTTGTCGGCTTGGAAACTGTTGTTTTGGCCCACATTAGCGATATAGGGCCAATCCCGTCATTACCGACGGGATTGGCCCTATAGGTGACCATACATTAGTACTTACCCTCCGACCTGGCCACATTCATTTTACGATACTATGTCGGTCGCAAAAGAAAAACAGGAAAGGCGGTTCCAGAAATATTGATGTCCCAGATTGGTCGGAGGGTAAGCACTAAGGTAAGGTATACCTGAAATTGCTAAAGTGTGTACCCAGCTTAGGAAATGTAAAACAAACATTTTAAAGGCTTTGTTTTCTGTACAAAGCTGATCAATCAACTTATCTTTCTCCAGGACATATGCCATGCAGAGGAAAAAAACCTTTCTAGCACTAAAATTTCTGACTGCCAGCACTTAGAGAGGTGAACAAAAGCTTGTGTCCTCTAAAATATATCAGTATGCAAAATGCTCAGATATTTATGTTAAGCTATGTTGCATATGACACAAGACCATAAGTGTTCTTTTTAGCCATCCTACAGTAGTGCTTGCAGGTTTGTAAAACATTCACATTTTCTTTTTTTATATGAATGTAACCTAAAACATTTTAAACTAAGTTTTAAACAAGTCCTTAAAGTAGATTTAAAAACCTAGAAAAACAAATGAGAAAAAATATTATATTTGGACAAAAAAAATTCACTATTTTTTCATTAAGTACACAGTTGCAAATGCAGTTGCTAAGAAATGATAAAACATGCTGGGGCTGATGCAAAAATAGGTGCAAAAGTTTGCCCATGCTATTAAAGGGTATGTCCAGCACTTCTACAAAAATTGAGTACGGTATGTTTAAGAGCACCCCCCAATACCATAGATGCGTTGTACTTACTTGCTTCAATGATGCTTCTAGGCTGAGGAATTACACTTACCATCTCCACAATCTACTGCCATGGCTCCCTTCTACTTCCTGGTAAGGCCGTCAGTCATGGCCGTGACAGTGACGTGAATCGGCGACGGATTGGTTGTTTTGTAAAGCTGGGTACACACAATAATGATAAAGCCCCGATTCCGTCGGATCCGATGGTATCGGGGCTTTATCGTTATGTGTGTACGCTCATTTCCCGAACGAGCGCGCGGCCGCCAAACGATCGGGTCGGCCGTACGCTCATTCGGGAAAGGCCGAAAATTTCCATCGGCCGCGCTAGACTCCCTATAGAGGAGTCTAGCGTGGCCGATGGAAACACACAGTCCCGAGCGTTCTCCTTATGAAGTTTAGGGAGAACGCTCGGGACTGTGTGTATGCAGATCTTTGAAAGATGGCAAACAGGATCTTGCAGATCCTGTCTGTCATCTTTCAGAAATCTGTACTGTGTGTACCTAGCTTTAGTGTAATTCCTCAGCCTAGGAGCATTATTACAGCAAGTAAGTACAACTAAGGGTTTTGGAGGAAGCTCATTAACATACTCAATTTCAGTAGATGGGGTGTACATGCCTTTGTATCTGCAGCATCGGATGTTATCTTGCTACAAAAAAAACCCAGTAAAATGCTAATTTGATTGGTTGCTGCAGATTTAGTAGCACAGACAACCTTTTGTACCTCATATTGCATCAGCCCCTAAGATGTATGTATTACAGCAGCTGACTAGACTGTATTAACACAGAAATTACTAAACATTGGACAAAGTATCTACATAAAAAGGCTTTTCAGACTTTGGATCTCTCCCATTAAACATCGTTAGAAAATCAGTGTTCTTCTGCTATGTAAAGAACAATTGTCTGAAGTAGAAAATTACTCATAAGTGTGCTTATTGCAGGTGTTTAAGACTAAAATTTCAGTTTATGAGGAGAAAATATTACTTATATAGCAATTTTTTTAAAAAAAATAGTATATGTTAACAACTGATAACTACTACAAAGCGGTGAGTTCCAGGAATGTAAGACAGTCAGGGGCTTTGATGCTGTTAGACATTAAAGGAAGAGGTAGGTAATTTACGGCATCTAATTAATATGAACAGCTGTTAGGTCCTTGCAGCTGTTAGTATTAATTAGATAGAAGAATAGATAGAGGGCACCAGGCTCCCACAAATATAGAGACACTAACAGTATTCAATAAAAGTTCTTATCGTTTAAAATGGTGCTAATTTTGCCCCAACCAATCAGATGTTAGCTTTCAAATGTTAAATATGATCTGATTGGTTAGGGCAAAATTAGCACCATTTTAAACGATAAGAACTTTTATTGAATCTCCCTGTAAGAGAGAGCTGACCGCATACACACTTTTATATTTACAAATATATAACATGGTGCTCCTTTCTGGAAAGTCATTCAGTCTTGTAAGTATTGTGAAAATAGGGTTTTATGGGGTCCTTATATTAGGGGGACATATCAGGTCATTTTTGTCTTGAGAAAGGGGTCCTGCTGACTCCAAAACTTTGACTTAATAAAATAAGTTTGTGATTAAAGTCTGGTGTGCTGTGGAATTTACTAGTATATAGCAATTTCTATTGCCTACAGTAGGCAATAATCTGTAGTAATCACCACTACGCACCCAGTAGTTATTCATTAAAATGTGTGCAGATCCTACCTTTTTGCTCTGGATATATAAAGAGATACGGTTTATTAAACTAGTTTAAAACAAGCTTGGAACTACGTAGTTATCAAACTTTTCGTTCCTATGGTTTTTAGATGGTTCTGCACACCATCCACCGACAAAAGTCAATCCAATCACGTGGTCTTTTTAATGCAATTCCTTTACTGAACACTCGCATTAAAGGGAATGTCCAGCCCAAAATTAACTTATCTTTAAAGGGCATGTCCACCCCTTTTTGCCACTTTCTATATAATGTAGTTATTGGTCCCCCAGCCCTAACCGCCATTTATTATATATTTTTTAGAAAGCATCCCGATTTTTACTTACCTGACCTCTCTCCTCCATCGCACTCTCCCGGCCCTCTACTTGCACGGAACTGCAAGCAGGGGGCGGGACCAGCAGCCGCGTCTCTGATTGGCTGGGAGGCAGCCAATCAGGGACGCGGCTGCCAGCTGCTCAAAACTAAACTAATAAGATAGCTTGAGTATGAAGACAGATTGGATAAGTTACAATTATGCACACTAGAGAAAAGGTGTGTTGGTATTATCACTGTGTATAAATACAATGGGTAATAAAATAAACTATCTGGTATCTCTGACACTGAAACATGTCAGAGGACACACGGACATCCCTTAAAAAAAAAAAGAAAAGAAGTTCAGTCTTCAAGTTCGGGAAAAGTGTTGCATGTTACTGGAATTGCTCAATAAAGTTAGATTTGATCCAGATATATTTCTGAATGCCACTTGGGAGTCAGGAAGAATTTTTTTTCCCCTTCTGTTTTTTTTTGCCTTCCTATGGATCAACTATTAGGCAGGAAATGTGGGTATTGCTGAGTAGGTTGGACTAGATGGACATATGTTCATGCAAGCTCAAATACTATACTAAAGGAATTCTGAGTTCTACTCTTGTGAGTACCTCAATGCACATACATGGCTTACAGATTAATGACTAACAATTTAAGTGCTGCCATGGAAGTACTAAGGGCTAAGCCACACTAGAGAACACTTCTAATCGTGATCTGAACGCAATTTTGTGCTTTTAAAAGCGAACATTAGTGTGGCCAACTGATGTGGCCACACTGGTGCACTGCCATTCATTGTAACACGCTGAGCATGCAATACGCATCTTTGCGATATCGCATGCGCTACAATTGCGCAGCACTGCGCGGTTGCAGCGCATTTAGACAGCAACATGTACGCAATCGTGCACGCTTGCAAGGTCATATCTGGAGCGCTTGGATATGCTCTAGTTTGGCCTCAGCAGAAAATTCATTAAGAATCTCTCTTCCCCTTATTTGCATAATAAGCACAGCCTTGCAAAAGTGGGACAAACACTCAGACTTTACATTTATTTTTATTACATTTTGTACATCAATGAGAAGAACCCTTGTAAAATTGCTGTATGGCAATGCACACTGTACCACTCATAACAGGCTGTATTAATTATACTCCGTAAAAGTATGTTGTGTTTACACAATAGCTATGTAGTAATATAAAAGTACGTTTTCTTTACACAAAAGCTGTGTTTAATAGCTAGTTCCTTACTCATTAAACTGGAGGTAATACAAAAGAAATGTAAGGCCAAAACTAGCACATTTCTCATGCGCTTACGATGGAGTGAAACGTGTGTCATTGCATTTGCAAAATTAACGTTCGTTGTAGTGTGGCCTCAGCCTTATTCCCTTCCTTCCTAATTGTTTATTATTTGGGAAAACTCTGTAAATTATTAGGTTTTCAGGTCAATAGATTAGAGCTCCTAATCACCACTGACAATAGTGTCCTAACCTCAATACTCAATCTCTATAATTCACTGCTACTCATAGGTGATTCCTTAAAACTACTCTAGTATCTAGTGCTCCTTTATTACTTTATTGTAAGTATGAATTCAACAGAGAACTCACAGATTAGACAGAAACACAAAAAGTTGAAAAAGGGATTCTGGCAAAAATGAAAGTAATACAATACAAATTTACGAATAAATTTATAAAAGTTATATAGGTCCTATCCTCTTGTCTCTCTTCACCCACCACTTTTATGACAGAATGTTCATTTAAACAATTACGTTCCAAAGTTTGAAATATTTACAGTATATTCCATCTGTCACTCTGCCTTTCATTTCACTTTGGGCTAAAATCTGCAACAGTATCAGTCTGTTTTAAACAACACATCAAAGAATGTCTATAAAAAGAGAGGGACCAGGCCCACTAATGTGCTGCGCTTCTGTTCACTATCAGAGCACGTGATTACCATTTTTGTCCATATCCCATGCATCTGCTCACAGAAGTGCGCATTATCGCGCATCACTTTGATCATGCGTTCTACCGTGCGCTCAAGTCGTTTAAAGCTAGAGGATTCTTCATAGGTAACAGAGAATGCCAGCACTAGAACAGTGACTAAAGTTTAGCTACCTGTATATCAGGTTATTACATTTTTAGTCTTTTACCAAAATTTTGTTTTAATTTTAAACCTAGCAAGAACAATACTAAATATTCAGCTGCTTACGGTCTATATTTTTTGCTTCCATTTTGCTCCTGGCAAAAGTGTGCAATGCTTTTCTCAATAATTTTAAGGTGGATGTTGGAAAGAGATACATTCTATAAGCAAAAACATGGATGTGCTATGGGATCTCCAGTTTCACCCATTGTGGCAAACCTTTACATGGAGGGAGTGGAAACACAGGCGCTTACCGTATATACTCGAGTATAAGTCGAATTTTTCAGGCTTTAAAATAAGCCTGAAAACCTAACCTCGACTTATACTTGGGTCAAGTCCTAATTTAGATCCAAATTCTGCAATTGCAGATAGTAACCAGTAGGTGGCGCTGTGTTAACCTGCATAGAAAGTTACAGGAGCTGATCTGCCTTTACACTGATGGGTCTCCTCAGTTTGGGGCAAAAAACAGCTGCTAGTACAGTGCAAATGACAGCCTGAAACTACAACTCTCAGGTGACATTTTTAACTATTGGGGTCAGAGAGTCCTTTACTATATGGGGTCAGAGGGCCCTTTACTATATGGGTGTCAGGAGAATTGTAAATGATGGTAAGCTTAATTAAAAGTTTACTGAACCTTGCCACTCCACATGTTTAGAAACTGAAACTCCCAGCAACAAAGCATGCTGGGAGTTGTAGTTTCCAAAAATCTGGAGTGCCAAGGAATTGAAGGTTACTGGTACTGGATTTGGCTATTACTGTGTGGGATTCATGTATGGGAATTCTGCTGTCC
Source organism: Hymenochirus boettgeri (assembly GCA_019447015.1). Classification (NCBI taxonomy): domain Eukaryota; kingdom Metazoa; phylum Chordata; class Amphibia; order Anura; family Pipidae; genus Hymenochirus; species Hymenochirus boettgeri. Next base: position 348,927,036 of record CM033469.1, read on the forward strand.
ATTTACTGAACCTTGCCACTCCACATGTTTAGAAACTGAAACTCCCAGCAACAAAGCATGCTGGGAGTTGTAGTTTCCAAACATCTGGAGTGCCAAGGAATTGAAGGTTACTGGTACTGGATTTGGCTATTACTGTGTGGGATTCATGTATGGGAATTCTGCTGTCCATTTAAAGGGCAACTAAAGCCTAAAAACAACACAGAATCAGAAGGCAGTAGTGGTGATAATTTCTACCCTCAACTTATACTCGAGTCAATCAGTTTTTACAATTTTTTTTAAAATAGGTCCCTCGACTTATACTCGAGTATGTACGGTAATACCTTTAGGGGCATAGCACCCAGCCACTGGTTCAGATACGTGGATAAACCTGGATTAAAATCCACCAGAAAGATTTGTATGTGGTGAAGACCAAACAGCAACTGCACTAACGTATAGCCCAGCACAGAAGAGCCAATTCCTCGGGTCAGGACTCAGCCGTGTATCTTAAAGGAGAACTAAACCCAATTTTTTGTACTCCAGAATCTGAAAACAACCCCCCTAAAAACACCAATAAGCTATAAAATCCCACTTCAGTAAATCGTATTATAGTAAATGTAAGCCTGTTAAAAATTGAATAAAGTATCTGTATGTATGTGCAGTGTCAGACCACACCGCCTGATCTCAGTCACATGCTTCCTTGCTTTATCTGTCCTGTAAAAGAATTGGCTAGAGATTATTAATGGGTGTGACCAACTGTAACAAGGTTCTGCCATAGCTAAGGACTGAGCATGTGCAGAACATAATGGTCGTTGACCAAACTGTGTGATACTAGAATGTTGTGAAGTAAAGCACAAACCATATGTTATTTAGGTAAATTTCCCAGTGCCCGTATCAAAATGAGAGGTAAGACACAGATTACTGGTTTTATACCAAGGTGTTCTACCTTCTGGTTCAGTGTTGTTCTGCAGCTTTAGTTGTCCTTTAAGGATAAAGGACATGCCTTTGAAGATTGTAATGTCTATGCTTGTGAAGGTTCTCATTCATCCAGGTCATGGTATATCTGTGTATTCAATTAGATCAACTGGACTTGAAATGTAGTTCTTGAAGACGTTTCGCTAGTATCCGACTGGCTTTCTCAATTCAGAATGACTTGTACAAGAATCTGTGGCACTTATGTACCCTGGAAAATCCCAATTAGCATATCACAGCCAGGTGTGTAGGGTGTGATAGGATAGAGGCTAAGAGGTGTTATAGGAACGCCCAGAGTAAGGTGTTAAAACAGCATTGTAACATGGCAGACAGTTGTGTGCGAACCCCCCCACCTCTATTTAGGCTTGGTTTCTTTATTTTCACATAAATGGCTCCTTAACACTCTCTTGAGGTGACTGTTCAAGAGAGGTGTTAAGGAGGCCATTTATGTGAAAATAAAGAAACCAAGCCTAAATAGAGGTGGGGGGGTTCGACACCAACTGTCTGCCATGTACAATGCTGTTTTAACACCTTACTCTGGGCGTTCCTATAACACCTCTTAGCCACTATCCTATCACACCCTTAACACCTGGCTGTGATATGCTAATTGGGATTTTCCAGGGTACATAAGTGCCACAGATTCTTGTACAAGTCATTCTGAATTGAGAAAGCCAGTCGGATGACTAGCGAAACGTCTTCAAGAACTACATTTCAAGTCCAGTTGATCTAATTGAATACAACAGATATTGTAATGTCTACATCTTGACAAAGGAACATGGCTGGTTCAAGAGAGGTTTCAAGGAGGCCATTTATGTCAAAATAAAGAAAGCATGCCTGAACAGAGGTGGGGGGGGGGTATGATACCAACTGTCTGCCATGTACAATGCTGTTTTGACACATTACCCTGGGAAGATTTGATAAAATCTCTAAGCCTCAATGCATTCACACCTTGCATTCAGAAGGTCCTTAACACCTGGCTGTCACAACTGAGATTTTCCAGGGTACATAATTGCCAACAGATTCTTGTACAAATCATTCTGAATTGAGAAAGCCACTCGGATGACTAGCGAAATGTCTTCAAGAACTAAACTTTAAGTCCAGTTGATCTTACTTAATACCACAGACATACCATGACCTATTTTTTTTTTTTTTTGTAAAAAAGGGCTTCTGCTTTTTGAACATTTTCTAACACCATTTTCTAACACCTGCAATGCTTATTTATTATTCCAGCCACACATTTTAAGCTGTCAGATGAAGAACGATGCCTGACAAATTGTTGGCCAAATTGGCCATTTGTCATGTATTTGGGCATTGCGTGCACTTGCACCCAGCTTTTGGGAAGGGCTAGGCCCTACATTCACTGCACTTCCATTTGCTATCGGAGCGAATGTGATTACCATCATTGCGCGATATGTTGGTGGATGTTGGAAAGTATGCACTAGAAACAACATAATGCAGAGCTGCAATGGGCGAGGTAATGACAGGCATAATACAGACTGGCTAGATTTCAGTATAGCCATGCAGCATTGCATTTAATAAACTGGTGCTTAGCCTTGCAGCAAGTATATTTTATGTGCTTAAAGGTAATGGTGGCACCCCTTATAAGCATTCCGCATTCCCTCCAACATCCCCCTTTTAAAATGTAGACTCATTAGATATGTATTGCACAAAGCTGTTCTAAGATCAGGTTGACTTTCATAAAGGGGGATTGTTGGAAGTTATGTTCATGCATGAATGTACCCAACATTCACCTTTAAAAAGCTGTGCTGAGATTAGATTCACTTTATATTATTCCACTTTCAAAGAAAGAAGAAGAATAGATAGAGGGCACCAGGCTCCCACAAATATAGAGACACTAACAGTATTCAATAAAGTTTTATCGTTAAAATGGTGCTAATTTTGCCCCAACCAATCAGATGTTAGCTTTCAAATGTTAAATATGATCTGATTGGTTAGGGCAAAATTAGCACCATTTTAAACGATAAGAACTTTTATTGAATCTCCCTGTAAGAGAGAGCTGACCGCATACACACTTTATATTTACAAATATATAACATGGTGCTCCTTTCTGGAAAGTCATTCAGTCTTGTAAGTATTGTGAAAATAGGGTTTTATGGGGTCCTTATATAGGGGGACATATCAGGTCATTTTGTCTTGAGAAAGGGGTCCTGCTGACTCCAAAATTTGACTTAATAAAATAAGTTTGTGATTAAAGTCTGGTGTGCTGTGGAATTTACTAGTATATAGCAATTTCTATTGCCTACAGTAGGCAATAATCTGTAGTAATCACCACTCGCACCCAGTAGTATTTCATTAAAATGTGTGCAGATCCTACCTTTTTGCTCTGGATATATAAAGAGATCGGTTTATTAAACTAGTTTAAAACAAGCTTGGAACTACGTAGTTATCAAACTTTTCGTTCCTATGGTTTTTAGATGGTTCTGCACACCATCCACCGACAAAAGTCAACCAATCACGTGGTCTTTTTAATGCAATTCCTTTACTGAACACTCGCATTAAAGGGAATGTCCAGCCAAAATAACTATTCTTTAAAGGGCATGTCCACCCCTTTTTGCCACTTTCTATATAATGTAGTTATTGGTCCCCCAGCCCTAACCGCATTATTATATATTTTTAGAAAGCATCCGATTTTTACTTACCTGACCTCTCTCCTCCATCGCACTCTCCCGGCCTCTACTTGCACGGAACTGCAAGCAGGGGGCGGGACCAGCAGCCGCGTCTCTGATGGCTGGGAGGCAGCCAATCAGGGACGCGGCTGCCCGTGCTCAAAACTAAACTAATAAGATAGCTTGAGTATGAAGACAGATTGGATAAGTTACAATTATGCACACTAGAGAAAAGGTGTGTTGGTATTATCACTGTGTATAAATACAATGGGTAATAAAATAAAACTATCTGGTATCTCTGACACTGAAACATGTCAGAGGACACACGGACATCCCTTAAAAAAAAAAAGAAAAGAAGTTCAGTCTTCAAGTTCGGGAAAAGTGTTGCATGTTACTGGAATTGCTCAATAAAGTTAGATTGATCCAGATATATTTCTGAATGCCACTTGGGAGTCAGGAAGAATTTTTTTTCCCCTTCTGTTTTTTGCCTTCCATGGATCAACTATAGGCAGGAAATGTGGGTATTGCTGAGTGGTGGGACTAGATGGACATATGTTCATGCAAGCTCAAATACTATATAAAGGAATTCTGAGTTCTACTCTGTGGAGTACCTCAATGCACATACATGGCTTACGATTAATGACTAACAATTTAAGTGCTGCCATGGAAGTACTAAGGGCTAAGCCACACTAGAGAACACTTCTAATCGTGATCTGAACGCAATTTTGTGCTTTTAAAAGCGAACATTAGTGTGGCCAAATGATGTGGCCACACTGGTGCACTGCCATTCATTGTAACACGCTGAGCATGCAATACGCATCTTTGCGATATCGCATGCGCTACAATTGCGCAGCACTGCGCGGTTGCAGCGCATTTAGACAGCAACATGTACGCAATCGTGCAGCTTGCAAGGTCATATCTGGAGCGCTTGGATATGCTCTAGTTTGGCCTCAGCAGAAAATTCATTAAGAATCTCTTTCCCCTTATTTGCATAATAAGCACAGCTTGCAAAAGTGGGACAAACACTCAGACTTTACATTTATTTTTATTACATTTTGTAATCAATGAGAAGAACCCTTGTAAAATTGCTGTATGGCAATGCACACTGTACCATCATAACAGGCTGGATTAATTATACTCCGGAAAAGTATGGTGTGTTTACACAAAGCTATGTAGTAATATAAAAGACGTTTTCTTTACACAAAAGCTGTGTTTAATAGCTAGTTCCTTACTATTAAACTGGAGGTAATACAAAAGAAATGTAAGGCCAAAACTAGCACATTTCTCATGCGCTTACGATGGAGTGAAACGTGTGTCATTGCATTTGCAAAATTAACGTTCGTTGTATGTGGGCCTCAGCCTTATTCCCTTCCTTCCTAATTGTTTATTATTTGGGAAAAACTGTAAATTATTAGGTTTTCAGGTCAATAGTTAGAGCTCCTAATCACACTGACAATGTGTCCTAACCTCAATACTCAATCTCTATAATTCACTGCTACTCATAGGTGATCCTTAAAACTACTCTAGTATCTAGTGCTCCTTATTACTTATTGTAAGTATGAATTCAACAAGAACTCACAGATTAGACAGAAACACAAAAAGTTGAAAAAGGGATTCTGGCAAAAATGAAAGTAATACAATACAAATTTACGAATAAATTTATAAAAGTTATATAGGTCTATCCTCTTGTCTCTCTTCACCCACCACTTTTATGACAGAATGTTCATTAACAATTACGTTCCAAAGTTTGAAATATTTACAGTATATTCCATCTGCACTCTGCCTTTCATTTCACTTTGGGCTAAAATCTGCAACAGTATCAGTCTGTTTTAAACAACACATCAAAGATGTCTATAAAAAGAGAGGGACCAGGCCCACTAATGTGCTGCGCTTCGTTCAATCAGAGCACGTGATTACCATTTTTGTCCATATCCATGCATCTGTCACAGAAGTGCGCATTATCGCGCATCACTTGATCATGGTTCTACCGTGCGCTCAAGTCGTTTAAAGCTAGAGGATTCTTCATAGGTAACAGAGAAGCCAGCACTAGAACAGTGACTAAGTTTAGCTACCTGTATATCAGGTTATTACATTTTTAGTCTTTACCAAAATTTTGTTTTAATTTTAAACCTAGCAAGAACAATACTAAATATTCAGCTGCTTACGGTCTATATTTTTTGCTTCCATTTTGCTCCTGGCAAAAGTGTGCAATGCTTTTCTCAATAATTTTAAGGTGGATGTTGGAAAGAGATACATTCTATAAGCAAAAACATGGATGTGCTATGGGATCTCCAGTTTCACCCATTGTGGCAAACCTTACATGGAGGGAGTGGAAACACAGGCGCTTACCGTATATACTCGTAGAAGTCGAATTTTCAGGCTTTAAAATAAGCCTGAAAACCTAACTGACTTATACTTGGGTCAAGTCCTAATTTAGATCCAAATTCTGCAATTGCAGATAGTAACCAGTAGGTGGCGCTGTGTTAACTGCATAGAAAATTACAGGAGCTGATCTGCCTTTACACTGATGGGTCTCCTCAGTTTGGGGCAAAAACAGCTGCTAGTACAGTGCAAATGACAGCCTGAAACTACAACTCTCAGGTGACATTTTTAACTATGGGGTCAGAGAGTCCTTTACTATATGGGGTCAGAGGGCCCTTTACTATATGGGTGTCAGGAGATTGTAAATGATGGTAAGCTTAATTAAAAGTTTACTGAACCTTGCACTCCACATGTTTAGAAACTGAAACTCCCGCAACAAAGCATGCTGGAGTTGTAGTTTCCAAACATCTGGAGTGCCAAGGAATTGAAGGTTACTGGTACTGGATTTGGCTATTACTGTGTGGGATTCATGTATGGGAATTCTGCTGTCCATTTACTGAACCTGCCACTCCACATGTTTAGAAACTGAACTCCCAGAACAAAGCATGCTGGGAGTTGTAGTTTCCAAACATTGGAGTGCCAAGGAATTGAAGGTTACGGTACTGGATTTGGCTATTACTGTGTGGATTATGTATGGGAATTCTGCTGTCCATTTAAAGGGCAACTAAAGCCTAAAAACAACACAGAATCAGAAGGCAGTAGTGGTGATAATTTCTACCCTCAACTTATACTCGAGTCAATCAGTTTTTACAATTTTTTTTAAAATAGGTCCCTCGACTTATACTCGAGTATGTACGGTAATACCTTTGGGCATAGCACCCAGCCACTGGTTCAGATACGTGGATAAACCTGGATTAAAATCCACCAGAAAGATTTGTATGTGGTGAAGACCAAACAGCAACTGCATAACTATAGCCCAGCACAGAAGGCCAATTCCTCGGGTCAGGACTCAGCCGTGTATCTTAAAGGAGAACTAAACCCAATTTTTTGTACTCCAGAATTCGAAAACAACCCCCCTAAAAACACCAATAAGCTATAAAATCCCACTTCAGTAAATCGTATTAGTAAATGTAAGCCTGTTAAAAATTGAATAAAGTACTGTATGTATGTGCAGTGTCAGACCACACCGCCTGATCTCAGTCACATGCTTCCTTGCTTTACTGTCCTGTAAAAGAATTGGCTAAGATTATTAATGGGTGTGACCAACTGTAACAAGGTTCTGCCATAGCTAAGGACTGAGCATGTGCAGAACATAATGGTCGTTGACCAAACTGTGTGATACTAGATGTTGTGAAGTAAAGCACAACCAATGTTATTTAGGTAAATTCCCAGTGCCCGTATCAAAATGAGAGGTAAGACACAGAATATATGGTTTTATACCAAGGTGTTCTACCTTCTGGTTCAGTGTGTGTCTGCAGCTTTAGTTGTCCTTTAAGGATAAAGGACATGCCTTTGAAGATTGTAATGCTATGCTTGTGAAGGTTCTCATTCATCCAGGTCATGGTATATCTGTTGTATTCAATTAGATCAACTGGACTTGAAATGTAGTTCTTGAAGACGTTTCGCTAGTATCCGACTGGCTTTCTCAATTCAGAATGACTTGTACAAGAATCTGTGGCACTTATGTACCCTGGAAAATCCCAATTAGCATATCACAGCCAGGTGTGTAGGGTGTGATAGGATAGAGGCTAAGAGGTGTTATAGGAACGCCCAGAGTAAGGTGTTAAAACAGCATTGTACATGGCAGACAGTTGTGTGCGAACCCCCCCACCTCTATTTAGGCTTGGTTTCTTTATTTTTCACATAAATGGCCTCCTTAACACCTCTCTTGAGGTGACTGGTTCAAGAGAGGTGTTAAGGAGGCCATTTATGTGAAAATAAAGAAACCAAGCCTAAATAGAGGTGGGGGGTTCGACACCAACTGTCTGCCATGTACAATGCTGTTTTAACACCTTACTCTGGGCGTTCCTATAACACCTCTTAGCCACTATCCTATCACACCCTTAACACTGGCTGTGTATGCTAATTGGGATTTTCCAGGGTACATAAGTGCCACAGATTCTTGTACAAGTCATTGAATTGAGAAAGCCAGTCGGATGACTAGCGAAACGTCTTCAAGAACTACATTTCAAGTCCAGTTGATCTAATTGAATACAACAGATATTGTAATGTCTACATCTTGACAAAGGAACATGGCTGGTTCAGAGAGGGTTTCAGGAGGCCATTTATGTCAAAATAAAGAAAGCATGCCTGAACAGAGGTGGGGGGGGGGTATGATACCAAAGTTCTGCCATGTACAATGCTGTTTTGACACATTACCCTGGGAAGATTTGATAAAAATCTCTAAGCCAATGCATTACACCTTGCATTCAGAAGGTCCTTAACACCTGGCTGTCACAACTGAGATTTTCCAGGGTACATAATTGCCAACAGATTCTTGTACAAATCATTCTGAATTGAGAAAGCCACTCGGATGACTAGCGAAATGTTCAAGAACTAACTTTAAGTCCAGTTGATCTACTTAATACCACAGACATACCATGACCTATTTTTTTTTTTTTTTTGTAAAAAAGGGCTTCTGCTTTTTGAACATTTTCTAACACCATTTTCTAACACCTGCAATGCTTATTTATTATTCCAGCCACACATTTTAAGCTGTCAGATGAAGAACGATGCTGACAAATTGTTGGCCAAATTGGCCATTTGTCATGTATTTGGGCATTGCGTGCACTTGCACCCAGCTTTTGGGAAGGGCTAGGCCTACATTCACTGCACTTCCATTTGCTATCGGAGCGAATGTGATTACCATCATTGCGCGATATGTTGGTGGATGTTGGAAAGTATGCCCTAGAAACAACATAATGCAGAGCTGACTGGGCGAGGTAATGACAGGCATAATACAGACTGGCTAGATTTCAGTATAGCCATGCAGCATTGCATTTAATAAACTGGTGCTACTTGCAGCAAGTATATTTTATGTGCTTAAAGGTAATGGTGGCACCCCTTATAAGCATTCCGCATTCCCTCCAACATCCCCCTTTTAAAATGTAGACTCATTAGATATGTATTGCACAAAGCTGTTCTAAGATCAGGTTGACTTTCATAAAGGGGGATTGTTGGAAGTTATGTTCATGCATGAATGTACCCAACATTCACCTTTAAAAAGCTGTGCTGAGATTAGATTCACTTTATATTATTCCACTTTCTATCCTCCAACATTCCCCTTTAAATAGGTACAGTACTGATTAATGAATTGCACAGAGCTGTGCTGCGATCAAGGTCACTACATAATCCTTTGTCTGCAGTTCTGCACTATGTTGTTTCTACAAGTGTAACTATTAAAGGGTAATGTTGGAGGATGCACATACATATTCTATAAGATTGATGCAGCAGGAGGGTTGTCTGTGGTTGTCAGATCATCTCATCTTATAGGAACATATATAATGCAATTAGCAGGGCTGCACTGATTGCAAAGTGATAGAATAAATGTAATTATCAGAGATGCACTGATTGCAAAGTTATTGCAATTAAACAACATTAATTCTAACTCACCCATAATATGTGTTTTTAATAGGTGTCCCTAAATGTTTCATGGACCTGGCAACACTGCCTCGAACATTCCCCTTAAAATAGGTGCATGATTGAGAAATGCAATGTTAAGTTCATGTTTACTTCGTTATCCTCCCCCTAAAGAGCTTTAATATGTTGCTTTTGTAAGTTTACCTATTAAGGGGTTATGTTGCAGCATGAAGGGGGATGCTAAACACAAGGAACCTAGTTGACATGTGCAAAAGGAGTTTTATGTCCGTGACCACCAGGAAGAGGCAACACAAGAAAGCAGCAGTGGCATCCCAAATTCCAGTTACCTGAAATTTACTAATTGACAATTATAAGATCTGTTAACTTAAGCAACCTGTTTAGAACTTCTCTCCGCTGTTCATTTTAGCTGAGCTCTTATTCCCCCCACCCTTTTAGTACGTTCAGCTGATTTAGTTTGCAACATTGTAGCAAATAGAGAGCTGAACTCACTACAATGTTGCAAACTGAAGATGCTGCAGGCACTGAAAGGAAGAGGGGAGTAAGCTCTGCTAAAACAAACAGAGGAGAGCAGTTCTAAACAGATAAATTAAAGCTGCTGACTAATATTGAACATAACAAGCAGCTTCTGTTAAACGCAGCACTAAGATCTCTATCCCTGACACTTTGTTCTGCAGGCACTGAGGAAGTTAAAGGGCATGTCCACCCTTAAAACAAAAAAATGGGGACTCGTCATTTATCTACCCGCAATCCCATCTGCTATTTTACCAGTTTATTACATGCATTTCTGGCAAAGGTATCAGTCTCCTCCCTCTGCTTTTATAAGCTATTTATAAGCTTAAGCATGTGCAGTGCAGGCAGTAGGGGAAACAGCAGTCAGTCATTGGTTGTGATGCCAGCAGTCACAGCCTTGATTGACTGCATGAATGGAGGAGCCAGCTAACCCAGCCAGACTGGAGGCAATAATTATACTTATCTGGTTAATAATACATCTAATAATGTGCTGAATATATCATTTGGGGTTTGGGGCAGGTAAACAACTGTAACCAGTTTTTTGTTTTAAGAGTGGACATGCCATGGTAATATTCTGGGGAAAGTCTGCTGGCACTAAGAGTTAATGGTAAAGCTGGCCATACACTACTAAAACAATTAGACATATCTAGATTAGATATTAAATCTATAGACAAATCTATCAAATGTATTAAGCATCTGCAGTTCATTTTGCAATCGCAAAAAAAAAAGAACGAGTCAGGTGGTCCCAGCTACATCGCTAAAATTATGCTGTATAGTTGGGAGGTAAATTCTAATGTATTGCACCATAATACTGTGGGAAAGGATCTCAAACTTCATCAAACTTCTTAAAATCTGTCTGTCCATCTATCATTTTCTCTATATTTATCTTTCTGTCTGTCTATTTGTGTCTGTCAATCTTCCTGTGTCTGTCTACCTTTTTGTCTGTCAATCTAGAAGAGTATAGTATAGTACAGTGTTGAGGTTAAATAAAGACATACATACATCCAGTCCAACCTACTCAGCAATACTCACATTTCCTGCCTAACTGTTGATCCTGAGGAAGGCAAAAAAAAAACAAAACACAAGAATTAAGAAGGGGATAAAAAATCCTTCCTGACTCCAAGTGGCAATCGGAAATATCCCTGGATCAACTCTACTTTATGTATCAATAACAGTAACCTGCAATGTTCCTTGTTTTCTACCTGTTTGCCTACCTGTCTGTCTCTGTCAATCTATCTAGCTGTCTCTTTGTCTGTGTCTCTATCTAATATTTAGACAATCCAAAGCAGGTGTGGACCCCTCACCGTAATATTTAATCCTTGTGGCTTCCAGTCTACCCCTCTCTGTCCCTAGTGGTACCAGCATCCAAGCTTAAATCAAAATAATGGTAGACAAGCCTCAAGCAGTATTAGTGAACTGCATCAACCTTTGTTGTGCAAAGTGGCATCTATCTAATATTTACCTGGGTCTTAAGTGGACTAGGTGGAGCTAGGGTGGATGGGGCAGGTCATCTGTCAATCATAGGACATTGGGAGGCATGAAGTTTTTGGAGCTGATTCCTAAACATTTGAATGATTTGTCCAGCCCAGGTCTATATGAAGCTGATATGCTTATAATTTTAGCAAATCAGCTTCATATAATGTGCTAATTGAAATCATTCAATGTGCATATTGATACATTTTATTTTTTATTTAAATCAGATTTAATTTCCTATAGTTTGGAAAATATAATTGATTACATAAATATATAATCATACTTGCACATGTTTTTTGCGTGAACAAAATTAATTTGTAGTGACTTATTTCTTTACTGGGTCATTTCCACTGCCAAAACTCATTGCCCCTTTTGATTAATCTGAATATATACATTGCAAATCTGAAGCAAAATACAGAAGAATTATTTTGGCTTGTCTTTCTAATGAAAAAAACTGTCTTGTTGCTTCACTAGCAAAATACAGTCAGCTCTTTCAAAACAGCAAACTGTAACATGTTCCTCAATCGAGAATGCAGACACCTGCAACCATGGCAATTTTGAATGAAGAAGAAAAAAAATTCAAAGACATGAAGAAACTCATTTTACTATCAATGACACTTTGTTTAACTAGCAGCAGTAGACTAATAGACTTGGTTTCCGCACTCTACCCTAAAGTAATTCACTAGAAGATAGAATATTCTTTGTAAGCTAATGTAAAACATGGATTGTTTATACAGAAGATACTGTATAAGGCAATTGTTCGAAGCTCAAAAGTCTGTCAATAGCAAATCAGCCAACAGATGATTTTCTTTTTTCCTGAAACATTGCTTAATTTAGATTAGGCAAAGAATTGGATATTTGGTATGCTGCAGATTAACTCAATCCTCAACTGTTGAATCCTGAGTAAGTGGATGGACTCGGAATATTTCCACCTGCAAAGTATCATAAAAAAAAACTCCATCTTTTTAACATGATCAAGTGTTGATATGAATGCTGGTCCTTTACACCAAGAGGAACAAAGAAGAGGCTTTATTAGTTTAAAAGTAGCTCACTTGTATTGCAGTCAAATTGGATTATAAAACTAAATATTGTCATGTTCTTTTTAAACTTTGTTTTAAAAACTGACAATAAAATATAGTAATAAAGTTATACTAGGTAGGTTTGTCTCTATATGTATTTGCACGTTGCGAGATGGTACAAAATATGCTTATTCTTCTAAACTACCAAAACCTACGTTTTCTCTAGGTAGTTAGTAGGTTATTCAATAAAAGTTCTTATCGTTTAAAATGGTGCTAATTTTGCCCCAACCAATCAGATGTAAGCTTTCAAATGTTAAATAAAATCTGATTGGTTGGGGCAAAATTAGCACCATTTTTAAAGATAAGAACTTTTATTGAATCTCCCTGTAACTTTTTTATTATACTCTTTAGTTCTGACACACTTCTTGTGAAATCAAAATAATGCAGATGTCATTAGTGAAACCTGCTATATTGCTTGTCATACTCGAAATCACTCAGAGACCCAGTGTGGTAAATCAAACAGCTTTACTGAAACATCTGAAAGAGCACACGTGACAAACAGGCCCTCACCTGACGGGTTTCCTGTCGGATGAAATTTCATCAGAGGCGCTGGGTCTCTGAGTGATTCTGGTTTGCTTGGTCCATTCACTTTTTGTTTGTTTACTTGCTATCCTGTCTTGACTGGTCTAGCGAAGGACTTGGGGCTTTGATGCACCCGGGTCACATTCCTTAATCAGTGAGTCCATTTATGCTCTACGCTCCTTAAACTTCAGGTGATAGGGACTATAACATAGGACTATAAGTGAGCACTTTTGCTATCTATTTACATTATTTCACGACCGTTCTCCCTGTAAAGGGGTCTATAATTTTTGTCACTTACCATTTTGGCATGATGGGAATGTGACTTCAATTTTTTCCTATTATATTGTTTACTTAACATTGCTTCTCTACATGGGGCACTAATAAGAGGATGATAAATCATTTTTGAAATTATGAGCCAGTCAGAAAATTTAAGAAACCAATCTACTTCATTAGGTAGCCAGTCCCATCAATAGAAAACCCAGGACCAAATTTCTAGGCATACTGGATAACGGACTCCTGGAATTTACCCAGTCTTGATGTATGCATATATTACCTATCTTCATCTGTTGACCCCTTCTCCACTAAAAGAAAGAGCTGAAATTTTGGCGCCTATGTTTCATTGAATTATTTATTATGCACCAAAATGAATGGCAAACAATGCCAGGTAGCAACGGCTAGCAAGATATTGTCTTGTATAAAGAGAGGAATAGATTCAAGAGAGAAAAATATTATTCTCCCTCTTTACAAGGCACTGGTAAGGCCTCATTTGGAATATGCGGTGCAGTTTTGGAATCCCATATACAAAAGGGACATCTTTGAAATTGAGGCAGTTCAGAGAAGGGCAACTAAATTAATAAGGGAAATGGAGGGGCATGAATATACAGGCAGATTAGACAAGTTAGGGCTGTTTACATTGGAGAAGCAACGTTTGCGTGGGGACATGATAACCTTATACAAATATATTAATGGGCCATACAATGAACTCTTTGGTGCATTGCTCACTAATAGGTTATATCAGAGGACTCGTGGACATCCTTTAAGGTTGGAAGAAAAGAAGTTTCATTTTCAGGTTAGGAAAGGTTTCTTTACAGTGAGAACGGTGAACTGTCTTCCAGCAGATGTGGTAATGGCAAGTTCATTGAATAGCTTGGACTGGCCTGGATAGGTTTCTAAAACTAAAAAATATTGAGAATTACTGGTATTAATGAATATAGATCTGGTTGATCCAGGGATACTTTCCGGTTGCCGTTTGGAGTCAGGAAGGAATTTTTTCCCCATTTTTAGCTGGGGTTTTTTGCCTTCCTCTGGATCAACTGTTAGGGTTAATAAAAAAAAAGAAAGAAAAAAAAAAGAGGGTGAATAGGTTGGACTTGATGGACGTATATGTCTTTATTCAACCTTAATTACTATGTTACTATGTAAGCCGGCAATTGTAACTTCCAAGCAGAAGAGGGTGAGGGTCTTGTGTTTTAGGTACTCCTTCTGGGTACAAGGGAAAGACTTTTTGTCCTTTTAAAGTATAGGAAGCAGATAGTGGTCACGGTATTGTACAGTCACCCAAAAGACCAATAATATGGAGTGAACAACCAGGTGATTGTATTTGCAAATTGTCGCAAATTACCAACAGTTCACTATGTAATTTATAGTGTAATTTGTGACTAAATTGCATGCGTTGCCAGCTATAAAGTATCAAACAAACCCTACATTTGATAGCCATTTTTTACCATAATAAACTGTTAAAAGTGAGCTACAGCCGCTATACGTAGAAAATAAATTAACATTAATATAACGTGAGTTCATCTTACTTAAGGTTACTTTTCTCATTTCAATGACCATAATCTGCCCATCCAGTCATATATCTGTGCATAAATAAATGCTTTCAAAGTAGTGACTCCCTAATAGTGTCTGTTATTTTCTCAGTCACTGGCTTGATTTGACCCATTCTACTACCAATCAGTAGAAATTAAGGAAGGAACATTACAAGGATGGGTGCATACTGGGAAGAATTTCAGACCTGAAATGGCAGCGGGCGGCGAACTGGCAGCGCATTGCCATTCCGGACGACAATTTCACACATCTAGCTGTTCAGTTGGATGCTATTCATTGATCTGTCAGTTAGATCCACTAATGTCTCCAAAACTAAATTGTTTCACACATGCTTTTATCATTGGAAAAAGCCATGCAAAGCCATAGTTATTTGTCAGAAACTCCCCCGATCTATACTTACTTTGCCTCTCTCCTCCAACGTTCAGTCCCGGCCCTTTGCTTGCATGAAACTGCAAGCAGGGGGCCGGACCGGCAGTCGCGTCCGTAATGGCTGAGAGGCAGTCACGGACACGGCTTCCGGCTGTACAGAACGTTGTAGGAGAGAGGCAAAGTAAGTATAGATTGGGGGAGTATAGATGGCGGTTGGGGTTGGGAGCCCTACACTACAGAAAAGGGGTTTTACACTAGGGGGAGGGAGAGCAAAACGGGAGGGAAAGGGAGGGGGGGAGGGCTGCAGTGCACATGTAATTTTTCTCCCGGAGGAGAGACAGGAGGCAGAGTCCTATATGGACTCTGCCAGGCTCCTGGTGGTCAGTTTTCTGGACTTTGGAGGGACATTACAGGAGAACCTTTTGGAGCAGGGATGTAAGGTAAGGATTTTTCTACACTACACAGTGGGGGCAGTGTGGGTTAAGTTCTAGTTTTGGGGGTGGACATGCCCTTTAAAAGTAAAAGGGGTCAGATAAAAAAATGGTTCAGTGATAGGTTGTAAGAATTCTAGTTTTCAAAAACAGGCAATTTAAAATAAAATTGCGCACTCAAAGTCACACCTGTGTAGCGGCTGACAGCTCACTGCTAGCTTTGGTGCACAGGTGTGATTATCTCCCTAATGTTTGAAATAGGTGAGCTAATCACACACTTTACTTTTCCTCTCTAATGTACACCACTTATGCACACTCCAGACAACATCAGGTGAAATATGGCTGTCTTGTGAAAATCAACCCAATTTCCCGAAATATTGCTGGGTGGTCAATTAGGTAAAATATCTACCCTGCAATGTACCTAATCTAATGTGACCATACCATCCCACGACGTCTTAAAAACCGCCTGACAAGTTCTTTTTTGTGAGAATGCAAAATGAATGGGCCAGGCAGGAATTTAGCAGATGTCAGACAGTAAAGACAACTATCCAGATATTGTGGTAGTTAGACATTAGATTTACGTCTACATTCAAACGTCTAATCCAGCTTTGTATGCTTAGAGTTTGTATGTTCTCCCCATGCTTGCGTGGGTTTCCTTTGGGCACTCCGGTTTCCCCCACAATAATAAAGACATACTGATAGGTTGTATCAAATAAATGGAATACGGAATATGTTGGTGCTATATAAAGCCACAATAATAATAATCCATCTAATCATCTATATCTATCTTTCCTCTCTTCTATTCTGTCTAGCTACAAAATAAAAATCATGTTTTTGTTCAAAGTCGGAGTTACTGTTAAAGTGGGTGTCAACTTTATTGAGTGGGAGTGGCTAAATTTTGTGGTGGCACATACGTTTCTGAAACGTCACCCTGGAATTTTTTGGAGAATGTTGATAACTAATGTATGTATGTATTTTATTTCTTATATAGCGCTACATATTCCGCAGCGCTTTACAATTATTTACTCAATTCACATCAGGCCCTGCCCCAAAGAGCTTACAATCTAATCAATTTATGTACACATACAACCTGTCAGTATGTCTTTATGATTGTGGGGGAAGCCGGAGTTCCCGGGGAAACCCACGCAAGCACTGGGAGAACATACAAACTCCTTGCAGGTGTGTCCAACTCAGGACCTCAAGGCAAGGCATCAATCAGTGTTAACCACTGAGCCACCGTGCTGCAATGACACAGAGCTGTACTAAGATCAGGTTACCTTCATTATCCTCCTCTTGCAGCTCTGCACCATGTTGTTCCTAGTCCATCTCTCATTAAAGGGTAATATTGAACATGTAGGTTTAGTTTGTGTGTTTGCGAATGACTGACATTTCTTTCAGTGTAATCTGTGTAAGGTCGCAGGAATGACCAAAGGTGACCTATCCACCGGTGATTAGTGGGTATAGGGATTCTCTTTATCATGTATATATTATTACACGTTACATAATGTTTAGTGACTGCCCGCAGGTTTATATACAATTGATAACAGATATTATAACTTGATTGTGGCTAACCACAAACAACAATCCAGCACCGTACCTCTCCAACCAGCGCGTTTCCCACAGAACTTCCGGGTTTATCAAAAACAAATCACCAATGGGAATAGGTGCAGGGTGTGACGTTATTAGCCATAGCAACAGAGGGTAGACTGGAGTCGGAGTGTGTAGACCCTGTAGAACTGGCTCTCACAAATCCCGACGTACGGAAGAATTGGTGGATAATTGGCCAATCTGCGTTTGTCGGAAGTGACGTCAATGACAGGAAATGTGATGTGGCTGCGAGGTGAACAGTATGGTAAGTTTAATACGAAACTTTAGTGTCAAAATTCTGTATATCGTTTTATTCATTGATCTTGTGATGCACAGAGTTTTGTTATGGAAAGGGGAAGATGTTGTTTATTATTCCCTGGGCCAGGGGTTCTCAAACAGTGTGCCTCCAAACTACAACTCCAACCATTCCCTGTCATCCCTTTGTAGTTAAGGAATGCTGGGAGTTCTAATTTTCGACACACTTTGAGAATCCCTGATTTTCGACAGCCAGTGATATAGTTCTGTGTCTTTCAGATGTTTTCCTACCTCTCGTTATCACTGTCCTTACCTGTCTTCACCATTGCTTGGTTTCCCATTAAAATAATAAAAGAAATAGCCATATGGTAAAAACAGTTATTTTGGCACTCCAGAGGTTTGAAAACTACAACTCCCAGCATGCATGAGTTCCAAAATGTTTCTAAGGCAAGCTGGAATATAAAGTTTGTAAACATCTTGAGTGCCATGATTCTGTACCTCTTATTGAAAATATCATTAAGGTTCATTGTCTTATATATAATCAGTAACCCCCCTGATCCTTTCAAGAACTGTCACACACCCACTGCAGTGCCCCTTCCCTCCCACCTGCAGTGCCCCTTGCAGCATATATACTCACACACCTGGTAGCTGAATTGCAGTAGAGCAACGTGTCTGTGGTGCATCCCTTAGGGCACGGCCACACTGCAACGCAAATGCAATCGCATGCGATTTCATGTGCGATTTTTTTGCGTTTGCACTTGCGATTTCTCAAATAAGTATAGGAAAACGCATGCGATTGCGATTAAAAAGGCAAAACGCAATCGCACCGAAAAACGTGCGTTTTTTTGCGTTGCCGCGTTTTCAATGATTTTTTAAAAACGCAGCAGTGTGGCCTAGCCCTTAAAGTGTGGTTTAGTATATACGATTAGTGTTTTAACGGATTGTGACAGTTTATTTTAACAGAATGAACTAAATGAGTAATCCATAAATCAGTAGTACATAAAGGCTTCCACCATGGTAATATTACCTTGTCTCCAACTACACCGAGACCTTGATCCCCATACTAAACTTGAAGGGTGACATTAGTCACTTGTAGCAGCTGGGCTGGTGCCCTTTGTGAAATCCATGCAGACTTTGCGTAAATTTTCCCCACTTATTTCCCTTTCTTTAGCTGCCTTAAACATGCATTGAACCAACTTTAGTGCAAAGCTAAGGAATGTGAAATCATATGGTGGTGTCAAGAAACCTTTTTATTATGGACAGTTCATTTTACAGTTCATTTTTACAGACAAGCTTTCGAGAGATACACTTCTCTCTTCCTTAGGTCAAGCACGAGTACTGCTTGACCTGAGGAAGAGAGAAGTGTATCTTTAGAAAGCTTGTCTGTAAAAATGAATTGTAAAATGAACTGTCCATAATAAAAAGGTATCACCTTATCCTACAGTACTCATCTCTTAGTATATGCTACTGGACTAATACAGCCACTACCATTTTATCTGCAACTCAAGATATATTATAACAGTATTTGAGATACCCAGCCTGTTGCAGCATTTATTTGAATTATTTGTTATTTAGTCATTCAGTGTGCAGAGTAAGAGTTATGCTGGCCATACACTGATTTGGTGTTTGATCCAACATGAACATTGTATCAGTTCTTAAAGGGGAACTGTGGTCCAAAAATGACTTCAGGTAAATTGATAGGAATTGCTCTCCTGATAATTTTTGCAGTTTATTTTCATTTTTTATTTTGCATAGTTTTGAAGATATTTACATTTTTTGTGTGTGGTGTGGTAGTAGCATCACCAGGTCCCCTGCACTTCCTGTTTACTGCTCTGAAACCATGTCAGTCAATCTGCCCTATGTCTCCTCCTCCCCTTTGCAGCCCCCCTTGTCCCTCCCACTCATGGACCCCATGGTCCCTCCAGTTGCAGGCCCCCCTTAGCCCATTCTCTTACAGACCCATGTGGCCCCGCCCACTTGCGGGTACACAAGCCCCTCCCACTCGCGGGTGCCATGGGCCACTCAGACCCCCACCCTTATAGAAAACTCTGTGGAAACAGCCTGAAAAGGCTGTTTTCACATAGTGGGAAAGAAGGGCTGTAGATTCCCTTACCTACTCTGTCAGGACTTCACACAGCACACACTTCACACACTGAGGCAGTCTGAGGCTGTGCTTGCCGGCAGCACTGTGCATGAGAAGCCTTAGGAATGTCACGTGTCAGCCTCCCACCCATTAACTTTCTGGTCAGTCATTTCTTTATATCTTGGGCTGTGAAGCACGTAGAGAGGTGGTTGCTGGCTCATTTTAAAGGTAGGAAACTGGCCTTTAATTCAAACTCAACTTGTTTGGAGAACACAGTTCCCCTTTAACTTCCAATGTTTTCTAGTAGGATCATATTTTGCAATTAATGCTAATAACAAGAATATAAAGAACATAATCCTATATGGCATACCAGTTGTAAAGGAAAGCTTACTTAGGTGAGCTATTGAGACAGATAGAGTAAACCCCCCCTCTCCTTTGATCCAGTGGTATGTATTATATTTGTTCATTTTGACTAGGAATTTAATAACTTATGTCCTAACTAGCGTTCACATCAGCAACCTTATGGATATTTATTCACCAAATTTAGTTATGTATATGTATCGACTGATTTAATGGAACCTGATGTCCACCTGCCTATAAATGGATTACCATTTGGGTGAATAGAAGTCAAACATACATTGAACCCTGATTCACAGCTCCATGTATATATGTTTATGGACTAATTCTAAATATCCCCATGTGGAAGTATGTGTTTTACAAATTTCATACATAGCCTGGGTTGGGGCAGTATAGGAGCTTCTCATGTGAATTTTTTTCCTGTCGGCCACCATAGTCTCTGGGCTTTGTTTCCTGTCTACCTCCTTAAATGTTTGGTCACCTGTGTGTTGTGGTTATTAAGGGTTATTTAACCAGAAACATGTTAAATCACCTATTTCATTATAGATTTTGCGTCCTGATCTCCATCATTTCGACTTTATCCCCATCTCCTTTGGTTATAATTAAAATGTAATATACATGAAACCTATCTGGTGTGCTTTTCGATGTAATTTTGCAGTTAATTCTGTTTAATTATTATGCTGAAGATTTTAGCATAATTTTGCCCAAGTGACACATCATTGGTGTGTTAAGTTGAATCTTTGCGCATTACTTCCAACATAAAGTGGTGTCCATCTGCATGCAGATCTCTGGTCCTAGAGATGAGTGTTGAATATTGTTGCCCTCGCCTCCCTCTGCTATTGGATCTTTTACTCCTGTGACCCATTCAGAAGTCTCTTGCCTGCTTCTGTCCTGTCTGCTTATAACCTGTCCTCTTGATCCCATGCCCTTTGTATTACTAAAGCACTGTTTTTACCCCTATACTTTCCCATATATTCAATGTCTCCCTTACATCTGTAATTTTCCCTTCCATCTTTAAAGGGTAACTGTGATCTCCAATGCTTCCAAACAAGTTACGGTTGTTTTGGAAAGTCTTCTGTCGTACCTTCAAAATTAACCATAAATCACATCTCTAGATACAATTTGTAAGAAGTTATCGCTAGAAAGGTTCAGCTGAATTACCTGCATGAACACTTCCTGTTTTCAGCCATGTAACCAGCCTCTGCCCGCATTAATAGGCTCCACATCTCACCTGTCCGTTTTTTCCCCAGGTACTTTCTGTTTCCCCCAGCATTTAGTCTTAAATCAGTAAATATATATTTGTAGTGCAGCTCCGAACTTTGCGTTAGTTGGTGTGCTCCCATTGTGGCTTTTACTCCCTACCCTGCAACTTTTTTTAGTATGGGTTTAACATGGGTATGCTTAAGTGAAACTTTGGTCTCTAAACAAGTTAGGGTTAAATTAAAATATGCCCTACATCACATCTCTGGCTGCAGCCTGTGAGAAATAATATTGGGGTTATTGTTCAAATTCCCTGCTTCCAGTTGGTTGAGTGACATCACCAGATCTCTGCCCGACCCTCTGCCCTGGGGGGAGAAGCATGCTGATTTAAGACTTTACCAAACAGAAGAATATAGCTGGGAATACACACACACAGGAGCCCCTGAGTCCCCAACTCCGGAAAAGAACCCAAAGTGTAGTTACGCATAAAAACGTCACTGAAGGTCTAAAGAAAATAAATATATATAGGCACCCTGCGGGTAAGAGCAAAGAAACATCCAATTAATAAAAATATCTATATTAGAAATAACACATATACATCAAGAAGGTAATAAAGGGCTGGCCAGCCTAAAAAGAGATAATACATATTTATATGACCATACTAAAACATCTCATGAATAAGATGATTAAAAAGTGTACACAATGTCACTAAAGCAGCAGTCAAGTCACTGTATCAGAAATAGCAACTTGGGACTCGGCATAAAAAAATGCTGAATAGTTCGATCGGAACAAAAGGAAGGATGCAATCCAAACGGTGTGCGCACACCTGCAGAGTGGAACTCCGTTAATGAGGAAACAAATACAGTGCATTTATACAGATCGGGAGTGCATTAATGCAGATCGGGAGTGTTCAGTGGCAATATCTCTGATCCCCCGGACAATGAAGGCACCACTTGCCCGTGGCAAAGCTAGCTCTTGGGATCCTGATGAAGTAGGAGAATAAATAAAGTTTTTCTCGGCATGTGGTGCTTGAACTCCGGTGCACCTGGAGAAACTATTCAAACAGCAGGAGGGCAAACAAGCCCATGCACAAAGGTTCCTCTACTGGTTCCTGGATTCCACGTCACTACTACGCATTTCACTCCTATGGAGCGTCATCAGGATGCTGCCTTCCTTTATAGGCTAATCCATCAAAAAACTTTATTGTTCCTCTAAACACTGTAGAAATGTGAGATTCTGCTGTCCACCCCTTATTTGCTGAAACTGTCCAAATTTACAGCGAGGGACAGAGATATCTTCATCCAAGCTGCTATTAACGCAAAGTACAGAGCTGCACTACAAAGGTCTTCAGCTAGACCTCACACATCAATAATAGTAAACCCAAAAAGTTTAGTGAGCTGCAACGTTCATACCAAAAATGTAGTCTTTATTAATCATATGTAGTAAAAAACACTCACAGCATTATACCGTTGGAAACATGGATACATCGGAGGAGAGGAGCGTGGTTTGTGCGAGGCACCGCCTTACGCGTTTCGTGACATCAGAGTCACTTCCTCAGAGGCCATACTACATATTAATAAAGACTACATTTTTGGTATGTAAGTTGCAGCTTACTAAACTTTTTCGTTTTACATACTAAAAAAGACAGATACCGCCTGGTCTCTCTCTTACAGATGGCCTTTGCAATCTGGATTCTGTCCTGCACATCCTACTAAAACAGCTTTGTGTAAGGTTGTGAATGCTCTTTAGGTTGCAAAGGCCAATGGTCACTTTTCTATTCTTATTCTTCTTGACCTCTCCTAGTTTCCTCTGCTTTCAACACAGTTGATCATTCCCTCCTAATGCAGATACTTCACTCTTTGGGCATTTTGGAATGAAGTGGCATCCTGGTTTCTCTCCTATCTTACTAACCGAACTTACTCTTTATCTTGTGCTGATGACACCTCTTCTCTAGTTCCTGTTAGTGTGGGGGTCCCGCAGGGGTCTGTTCTTGGAGCTTTATTGTTCTCCCTCTACACTATTTCCTTGGTAGATGTCATTAGCTCTTTTGGCTTCAAGTATCATATCATTATATGCAGATGAAACACAAATCTACTTTGTCCACCCCTGCACGAACTCCTGACATCCAATCACATGTCTCCGACTGTTTCCTTGCCATCTCCTCCTGGATGTTGCCACACTGCCTTAACTTCTAAAACTGAACTGATCATTTTCTCACCTAAACCCGATCCTGTCCCATCTTCCTCTATTTCTGTTGACAGCACCCCCATTTTCCCTATCCAATGAGTATGCGGCCTAGGGGTAATAATCGACTCTCTCCTTTTCTATATTGTTAAAACTTGCTGCTTTTTCCTTCGCAAAATATAGCAAAAATCCTCAAGTTCCTTTCTCTCCCAACTACCAATATGCTTATGCATGCTTTCATCCTATCGCGCCTGGACTGTTGTAACCTACTACTTACTGGTCTTCCTGCTTCCCACCTCTCTCCCCTTCAGTCCATACTAAACTCTGGTATACGTATTATTTTGCTCTCAGAATCCCGAATCTTTCCTCTCTAGTGTTCCCATATGTTCCCTTCGACACCTTCTGATCATCACAGAACCATTTCCTGTACAGACCCCCCCCCACTCATACTGCTTCCTCTCGCCTTAAACATTTCTCTCTTGTGGCGCCCATCCTCTGGAATTCTTCACATATACCCATTCTTTTATATCTGTATGTTACTAGATTGTAAGCTCTACAGGACAGGGGCCTCCTTTCCTCTGGTGGCAAGACTGGTACTTCCATAGATATAGTTATATAATTTATATATTTAGGTATTTGCCCCCCCCCCCCCTTATGACTTTTTTTTTATTTTGTTATTGTACAGTGTACAGTATAAATAAACTATACATACATACATTCATCTTGTGCAATCAACATTAATGCAGTAAAATTGGTGGCAAAGTGATCGACCAGACCATTTTCTAAAAGTTGGATGTAATGTTGGATGGTAAGTCTGCAGTTCATGGCAAACTGTCTTGGGAATGGAGCAGTCAAGCTGACAGCAGAGCTCAGCATTACCAAGGCGAATAACAACCTTTGCCAGGGTTATAATTTGATTCTAGTTGAGGTTGTTTCAAATTTACAATACCTTACTGTGACCTGATTCAATTGTAAGTACTTACCTCCCTTACTTACCTCACTGAACTGGGGGCTCTCTGGGGGGGAATGTTTTGGGACTTTCTTGGGGGTGCTGTACATAAAAAAGCTTCATTCCTTGGCACTGCAGGTGTTTGGAAACTACAACTCCCAGCTACTAAAGCATTTTCCAGACATCTGGAGTACAAAGGAATGAGGCTTTTTTATAGAGAGCAGAGTTCCCCTACAGTAATAGGCATACTGGATTTGGCTATTACTGTATGGGACTACTGCTGTCCATTTAAAGGGCAACTAAATACAGTATTAGAAGTCAGTAGTGGTCATAATTTTAACCCTTGGCTTATACTCGAGTCAATGATGGTTTCTTACTTTTTGAGGTAAAAATAGGTACCTCGGCTGATACTTAGGTCGGCTTATACTAAAGTATATACAGTATGTATTTTCCAGCATGATGGAGCACCATGACATAAATTAAAACTAAGTGGCTCAGCAATCTTAAAGGGCATCTCCACCCTACAAAATAATTTTAATATGTTAGAGGGCTTTTCTTCCCACCTCCAACTGCTATATTAGTTTAAAAAAAGACAACGGACGCTACTTACAACCCATTCCAGTGGCGTTCTGATCTGGCTCTCTGCTTGCTGGAACTATGGCTGTGGTTGGCTGAGAGGCAGTAAAGGTTGCCGCAGGGGAAAAGGGCTGTAAGTAGAGTGCAGATTCTTTTTTAACTAATATAGCGGTTTGGGGTGGGAAGGAATGGCCTCTAACATATTTAAAAGATTTTACGCTAGGAGAAGGGCAGCCCAATGCTCAGCTAAAAAGGGAAATGGGGAAAAAAATAAAAAGGCTTTTAAAATGTTTAAATCTGAGGGAACAGAACAGGCTTACAGTGGGTATAAATGCTGTAATAAAGAGTGCAAGAAAGCAATTAAACTAGATAAAATAGAAAATGAAATACGGAGAGCATAACAAAGCACGTTTAACCCCAAAATGTTAAAGTATATCAATAGTTAAAAGATGTGGACTGAGAACGTGGGACCATTAAATAATGGGGCTGATATGGTTATTGAGGAAGTTCCTGAAAAGGCTAATATGCTAAACCGTATTTTTTCCATCTGTATCTACTATAGAGTATCCTAGTCCTTATAGCAGGGACTGTAATAATATGAAGGGTATAAATGAGGAATATTCACTCTGGCTGACTGAGTTCGGCGAACGACCCCCGACAGAGCGCATACGCACGGACGATTCTCAGCCGAAACGGCCATTCGTCGAGTGTACCGATCTGCCGTCGGGTTGTGCCTCGCTCGAAAATCAAGCGTGTGTACAAGGCTTTAGCTGTAACAAACAATGCCAGACCGCAATGGCTAGAGCTAGCAAGATATTATTATTAAAATTATAACAGGGATGGAGGGGCTTGAATATGCCGGCAAATTAGACAAGTTAGGACTCTACATTGAAGAAGCGATGTTTGTGTGGGGATATGATCACTTTATACAAATATATTAAAGGGTATTTCCACCTATAAATAAACTTTTTTCTGGCTGTAGGGCATCCCACCCCAACCGCTGATTTATTTTTCTTTAAAAGAGCCTCAGAAAGATACTTACAGACCTTCGCTCCTCCAGCGCTCTGCTCCCAGTTCTCTGCTAGCCAGAAGGAGAGGAGTGTGACCAGCAGCTGCATCTGTTATTGGCTATCTGGCAGCCAATAACACGTGGTTGCTGGCTATGCGTACAGCTGGGGTAACAAAGGTCGGTAAGTTTTTTTCGGGGGCTTTTTTTAGAAAAGTAAATTGACGCTTTTTAGCTGGGTTTTTTTACTTCCTCTGTAAGGTAGGGTTAAAAAGGAGAGTGAAAAAGTTGGACTAGATGGGTGTATGTCTTTATTCAACCTGTTACAATGTATTTATAGATTAGATTTTTCTGCAACTGTGAGAAAGTATAATATTCTGGATAACCCATGACTCCATATGCTTATGAAAATGAGGAGATCAGGCACTAGTGGACATTTCTGGTAAATTTGCAGTGCATTCTAAGAGCTCTATTAAACCAACTTTTTGCATGAAATGGTTCCCTGGTTGGTATGGGGAGAGGAACTTACCATGATGGAAACTTTACCCTGTTACGGAATACTGTAAATTCATCTACCTATTTATGATGGCAGATTCATATACTTAGGAGCGTTTTACACCTGTTTATAAAGGGTATCATCCTTCCTTTATTATAGTGAAAAACAACAGCTGATCTTTTACAAATGGTTAGCGGGTAAGTGAGTCAACATAATTGCATGCTTTACAGAGATTCATGCTGTGCTAGGTCTCTTTTCTTATCTCCCTTGAAACGCCTGGCCTTAAGCATTATGTGATCGATTTTCTGTTCATAATTAAAATCGCAAATATTATCCAGGAATGGATTATCCAAGAATGCAGGAACGTTCATCTGAGATCATATGTCGAATCAGTGTAAAGTCATGGTAGCGTACTAGCGTATACGCAGCTTAAATTATATAAGCCGCAGGAGTGCATATACTATTGAGGCATGAAGGTAAATATATTAACCACAGCACAATGGGGATCCCACAGACAGACCAAATGGTTGTACAAAGCCCTCTGGTACATAAGGTGTTCGCATTTGTGGAAGCTGGCGAGGTCATGTGCGGTAAAAAGCAAGTTAACTAGTTATTGGTTTTAATGAAAAATCACCTGGCCCACTGGATTGTGATTGCAGTGGGCCAGGTGGATTTTGTGTAAACACAAAATCCATCAGAATTTTCTGGTGATTAATACTATGGTCACAGCTCCGTAAGTCAGATCAGGAGCATTTCTCTTTAAACGTTTTTCACATGTGGAAGCTGGTGTGGTTGAATTAGGGAAAGGGCTGGAACCATAAACCAGCCAACCGAATTTGGTGGACTTAAGTTTGTGAATACAACGGTCCCCTGGTAAACTGCCAATGGGGGTCACAGATTGCCCTTGAGGCTAGGTTATATCACAGTGACATATAAGGTAGTGATCCAGAATGCTGGATTGCTGCTATGTCTTAAGGCTCGTACACATGCATGAGCCGTACAAATGTTTCGGCCGATAATCGGCCTGTGTGTAGGCACTTTATCGGCCGAAACGGTTGTTCGTTCTGGGATCCGCCAAGTCGGCCGTTCAACGATCCTGGAACGAACAACCATTTCGGTCGATAAAGCGCCTACACACGGGCTGATTATCGGCCGAAACATTAATTCGTACACATCGTGCGTCGCGGGTCGGGCCCCGCGATCGCACTTGTGTACGAGCCTTTACAGTTCACTACAGATTAAACCAAATATTGCTTGCCTTTATTTTGGCAATTGTAGGCAGTCTAGCTACTTTCCTTTTGGACCCATTACTTCGGTTTAGGCTGCATACACATGAACCAATTTTTTTATCCCAACAGGCCGTTTGCCGTTAGCAAGTGGTCGGCTGGGACAAATCACTGTCGGTAGCAGTGGAAAAAAGAGTTGGTTCTGTACTGAAAAACTTAAATGGGAAAGTCACAAGAAAACATTGTCCCAATAAAATACGCTTTTCTTCTCCCTTGAGACTCACATTAAAAATGATACAACAAGCCATGTCTAGGCTCTCCCTTTACTGTAGTGTTTGATGATTTGTTTAATTAACCTGTGGGTTATAGGGGCAGCTACCATAATTCATATCACTGGGTTTGCTGGTAGCCTTAAGTGTATTTTTTACCTAAGTGGATGCTTTTCACTGAACATGCTTCCTGTCCTGCCACCTACAAGCTGACAGCCAATCATGTTACAGCTCCGAGATCCTGCTCTCAGACACAGATAATGTAGTTGCCAAGAGCACATTTCTAGGTGCATTGGCTTCCTGGCTCCAGGGATTTGTCCAGCTTTGCTATTATTTATAGACTTTAATAGAGTTTTGCAGTGATAGTGTTTTTTTTAGATTGCTTGTTTGTTTTTGTCCTTAATATAAACATTTTGTTGAATTTGGAAGCATTCCTGTTTTTCATTGTATAATTTGTGTTGATTTTGAATTTCGGTCTCTTCACAGTTGAGATGTATAAATGGTTAAATATCAAAGAACACAATGTTTGCCAAATTTCCATTTTTGTGGTTTCTGCTTAATCCTAAAGTCTTAATGGCAGCATATACATTTCAGAGGTTAACAGTCCTCATGTAATACAACTAAAATCCTATAAATAGGACATTTCCAAAATAATCTTTCAATAACTTGGTGATTGTTCTTGAAATGCTGTTACACCTGGTGAGACCTATTGTGGATATTATGGAATAAAATGCTTGCTAAGCCTTACTTCCTGTTGTTTTAAGCCTCGTACACACGTCAGATTATTTTTGCAAGATTTGCCCAACGAAACAACCCATCATGCGACATTTGTTTGAAAATGAAGCTTCTAAGACCAACGATACACAACTATTCTCAGCTTTTTCCAACGATCAGCCTGGTGGATTCATTCTGACGATTGTCGTTTGTTTGTACATAGTCGGCAGATTATCGGTAGAGTGTAATGGAAGATTGAATGAAATACACGTGCAACATTTTGAGATGACGCCATATTTCCGAACGTCACTTAATACGTACGTCACATAACACTTACCAATACCAATGAACATTATCTATCCACTATCGACAGGCGGCGTTTGAAGAACTAGTGTATAACGAGACGGTTGCTGAATGTTTGTTGGGCACATCGTACGAAAATGATCTGACGTGTGTACAAGGCTTTAATCTTGCCACAGCTATGAATACCGTATATACTCAAGTATAAACCGACCCGAGTATACACCGAGGTACCCAATTTCACCTAAAAATCTAATAAAAGTTGTTGACTAGTGTATAAAACGAGGGTAGAACTTGGCATTCAAGATGTTTGGAAACTACAACTCCCAGCTATAAAGCATGCTGGGAGTTGTAGTTTCCAAACATCTTGAATGCCACCCTCACTTGGCATTCAAGATGTTTTGGAAACTACAACTCCCAGCATGCTTTATTAGCTGGGAGTGTAGTTTCCAAACATCTTGAATTCCAAATGAGGGTGGCATTCAAGATGTTTGGAAACTACAACTCCCCATGCTTTATAGCTGGGAGTTGTAGTTTCCAAACATCTTGAAGCCACCCTCACTTGGCTTCAAGATGTTTGGAAACTACAACTCCCAGCTAATAAAGCATGCTGGGAGTTGTAGTTTCCAAAACATCTTGAATCTCACCCTCAAACCCAGTTAAGTTTGTGCCTGTGGGCTCTCTTCATCCAGGATCTTTGGGCTCTCCTCCATCCAAGGGCTTCCTGGGACTGTGTGCTGGTAAGTTCCTCTCCATTCCGGCAGCAGGTCCTCTCCATTCCGGCAGCAGCGTCCTCTCCATTCCGGCAACCGCACGATCAGTCCATGTACTGGCGCGCCGGCTGACGTCACTAATTGGCGCCGGGCAGTGACGTCGGCCGGCGCGCCAGTACATGGACTGATCGTGTGGCTGCCGGAATGGAGAGGACGCTGCTGCCGGAATGGAAGGACGCTGATCTTCAAAGGTGAGTGACTCGAGTATAAACCGAGTCCGAGTTTTCAGGCTGATTTTTCAGCCTGAAAAACTCGGTTTATACTCGAGTATATACGGTAGGTGTTTTTTTTTCCAGTCCTTTCTTGTTTTTTTTAATTATAATACTTTATCCACTGTTTTCATCTCTATTATTTGTAAAGTTGAAAATTTATTGAATAACCCTGCTGATCTGCTATATTTTTGAATTTTAAGTGCTTTCCCATGGTCCTCTGCTGGTGATGTAATTATTATTAAAGACTATGGAGCAGGTGCCAAATAAAGATTTGGCACACGGGGAGGAGTCGCAATAGAAATTAACAGGGAGATTCAATAAAAGTTCTTATCGTTTAAAATGGTGCTAATTTTGCCCCAACCAATCAGATCTTATTTATCATTTGTAAGCTTACATCTGATTGGGGGAAAGTTAGCACCATTTTAAACGATAAGAACTTTTATTGAATTACCCTGAAAACCTTTTAGCCAACTGAAAGGTTTCGAAGGATAAAATAAGGTCTTTATTACAGGGAAATACCTGAACAGAATTTATTATTTGACTTTTATTCTTTAAAGGATAAGTGCACTGTAAAATCAAGTTTTGTTTATTTGGAAGCTGCAGCTTTAAAAATACTGTTGCCATATTTTTTTTTACCTATGTCCCTCCAGAGCCTCCCTTTGTGCCTTGAAAGTTGCTGACATCTTGTTACTGGTTGCGAATGTTAAGCTCCGTCCCCCAAAAAAAACCAAATGGCAACAGTATTTTTAAAGCTGCAGCTTCCAAATGATGAACATAACTTGAGTTTACAGTGCACTTATCCTTTACATTTAAATACACTGTTTTTTTGCTTTCAAAGCATTTTGACCTTAAAAATAACATTTTTCTGTAGTGTCGCCAACCCCCTCCAATCCGCATGCTTTAAATTTTAAAAAAGTGCCAGGAATCTTACTTGCATGCCTTCATTCCCGCGGCCACAGTCTCTAATGATACTTCCGATTAGGGGCTGGACCGGCAGCTGCGCCTGAAATTGGCTGAGAGGCAGGCAATCACAGATGCAGCTGCTGACTATTGAAAAAGCTGAAGGAACACGGCCATGTAAGTAGGTTTCTGTGCCTTTATTTTAAGTTTAAAACATGCGGTTAGGGTTTGGAGGGGATGGCTACACTACAGAAATTAGTCAGTTGTTGGCAGAAACCTTTTCAGATACAGGAAGGCTCCTACTCTCCAACTTTGGAAAGGCACTGCAGGACAACCATTTGAAGCAAAGGAGTAAGATAAGAATTTTTTAGATACACAGTGGAGCCAGCAGTGGGTTAAATTTTAGTTTTGGGGGTGGCCCTTTAAAATAAAAAAATATATATATAAAATTTAAGCTAAGGTTTGACATTCCCTACTGGTATCTTACTTTATGGAATATTTCTGAGAATTTCTATTGAACATTTTGTTTCTTGGCTTTTTTAAAAAGAAACTTAAAGGGCAACTATGGCCACAAGCCTGCCCAATCCCCACTCCTGTTGTTAGTACACAGGGTGAGGACCTAAACCGCTAGGGGGTCTTAACTTAATGCTACAGGCTCGCCCCTTCCTGGTATTCAACCAAAGGGAAGACGTGCTCTGCATAGCGCACATCTTTCTATTGATCAGCCCTGCCATAGTCCGGGGCTTAAAAAAAAGGTACTTACCAACCTTCGTTCCCCCTGCCTCTAATGCTACTTCCAGGAACGTAGTAGCATTAGGGGCTGTAACGGAAGCCACATCTGAGATTGCCACAGCTGAGGAGTGAACGAAGGTTAGTAAGTCTTTCTCAGCACTTCTTAAAGTTTAGAACATGGCGGGTAGGGTAGGCAGGGGGTTCCCTAAACAACAGATGATTTTTAAACATGAACATAGTCTTCAAGTTCTGAAAGGGATTTTTACTGTCAGAATGGTGACACACATTAAATGTGGTGATGGCCGGTTCAGTGGATAAAAGAAGAGCTGGGTGAGTTTATAAAAATAAAGAATGTTGCATGTTACTGGTATTGATACATAAGATACATACAGTTTGATCCAGGAATAGGAAGTTTTTAGGCAGGAAATGTGGATATTGTTGAGTAGGTTGGATTAGATGAATGTATGTCTTTATTTAACATCAAATACTATACAAGAGGGTAACACTTCCTAGTTGCACTAAATATCCTCTCCATCTGTGACACAGGGAAGACCCATGCATTCATAACTGCTAATTAGCATACTACAAAAAATCTATTTTCAGTAGTCTGCCTCATTGCAAATAGGATTTGGAATTCCTGGAATGGTATTTAACAATGCTTTAGATAATGATCAACCAGTTCGCTTGTGAAGATTCTCATTCATCCAGGTCATGGTATATCTGTTGTATTCAATTAGATCAACTGGACTTGTTAGTTCTTGAAGACGTTTTGCTAGTCATCTGACTGGCTTTCTCAGTTCAGGGTAAGGTGTCACAACAACATTGTACCTGGCAGACAGTTCCTTTACACACATTATATTTATATCATAAATGTATAATTGTCACAGATGGTCACAATCTAATCCCCATATTATCATGTTATGCATAACTGGTCATAAATGATAAAAGAAAAGTCGCAATACTCCTAACTGCTTATGGGCACCAATTTGCTCATGGCCAATATTGTTTACAATGCAGATAATTTGCAATCATAGAAAATATTTTTGTCTGTAGACACTTTTTTTTACATAACGGATTATAAAAAAAAATGTAGTGTGTTCATGTAATGTGGAATAAAATTTACTAGAACAGTAGTCCGTCTGAAATATCCCACATGTATGATATAAAAAAATAAAGGAAACTAAAAATCTTCATTGTTGGCAGATTTTAGTGCTGAGGATTTGGAAAGTGGAGCTTTAGCTAAACAGTAGAGATGTAAAATCAACAGTGCTAAATACTAGGAACTCTTAAAGTGGAAGTCTTAGTGATGAATGAATGAAAGGATTGTTGTGATTTCAGAGAATTTCGAAAACACTCCCTGACAATAAACATATACCTATAGCTAAGTATTAGACACAGATAATTACCTTTTAGATTGAGAAACCTTCAAATCTGTCATGTTAGTGTTCTGGAGGGTTAAATTAGATGACCAGACTAAATGCAAAATTTAAGTTCTTTATTTTCAGAAACAGACTGGCGCCTGTTTTCCTTAAGGAATTGCTATTCTAATAACAAAATAACTTGTGGTAGCTTAAAATGCCTTTTTTTGTTTTGTTTTTTTTATTTCTCTTTAACAGTTAACAGAGTAGTAGGGTAACAAAGTGGATTTCTTGCAATATTGGAATAATATTTTAGATTTTTTACCCATTACATTTATTATTTAATTTGCAAAATAACTCAAAGGACAATTATTATTACCTTCTCCGATCCTTTCCTCTTCTCACTATATTAAGTACCATGGGTGTGGACCTAAACCCCTAAGTTTGTAACCCTGGATACACTTTCTACTTTCCACACATTCCCACACTTCCATACTTACCAAAACAATCCCAAGCTGCTCTGGTCTATATTGCGTTTGCAGACTGTCCGCAGTCTGACCAATGGGAAGACTTGCTTCTTGCAATGTTAACTACATCTACCAATAATAGGCTAACATGGCTGCATACTTATGAGGACACTGTCAGCCTACAATGCTTGCTGAACGTTTGGTCAATTCTTGACTGTTCATTCTGTCCAAACACCAGTCTAGAATGAGATTTTTTTGTTTGTTTTTAAAAATCTGACCTGACCCATGGCTGCGGTTTTTCTCCCATTATACACATTGCTAATTGAATATGCAGTTTTAAGTTTCCATGGTTTGCCTCTTTTCCTCTATTTGGAACCAATTTTTTGGCACAAAATTATTTTAATTTGTTTTTTCCACCCATATCCCAGTTTACCCCACCTCTCTCCCTCCTCCCCTCTTCATATGATATTATTATTGTGGATTTATATGGCACTAACATCTTCCGTAGCGCTTTATAATTACATTGATTTATACACAAGAACTTACAATCTGAGCACATTTATTTGACACATACAACCTATCAGTATGTCTTTATGATTGAGGCAGAAACCGGAGTGCCGGAGGAAACCCACACATGCACAGTGACGTCACATCCAATAGCTGACTGCCATTCCCGAATGAGCATCCACTGCTTCTGCTCGGCAGCAGCAGCAGTGGAGAGTGAGAGCGCGGTGGATCGTAATCTTCTAAGTATCTCTGTCTGGTAGCATATTTAATAACATTAACCGATTTGGTTTTTAGGGCTCCTGCTTATCGTATTAAAAGTTATTCTATGGGGTGGACATACCCTTTAATATCCGCACATTTCTATTTGGAATGTACGCTTGTTAAGGAAAAGATTATAGTAAGGAACTAGAAATTTCTATAAAATGCAATTGTCTTATCTTGACACCTAAGACTTCTGCTTCCTAGTGACTGGGATAAGAACTGGGGAACTTCCTGTGCAAAAAGAGAGAAACAACTCTAAAGTGGAAAAGATTCCATGAGACCATGTAAAGAACTTCCAAGAAGAGTGAGACTGGAAATGAAAGATAAAGCATGTCCTTCTGAAGGCTCTTTAAAGCAACCTTCAGATAGAATGTAAAGTCAAAGATAAAGTGGCAGATTTAAGAATGTTTAAGATTAGATTTCTCCATTGTTTCCTTTGTAAATATTTTCACGGTTGAAATATGCTAGAGTAGTTTATGAAGTTTACCTGTAAGCATTTTCCTTTGTAATTTGCTTCCCATTTACACAATTCATTAACAAATCTGGGCTGCTTTAAACTGGAAATACCTTTTGTATGTTTAGGGTTGAGTGTGTTTACAGTGGGATGTTTATAAAATTTAGTATATGCTAGGATAAATAATTTTCCAGTTCATTGGTTTCACAGCTATTTTCACTGATTTTACCCTTCGGGTTCACTCACACCAGGTCTGTTTTTGTCTGTTTTTTCACTTGCTGTGTCCTGATCCAGTCAGCTTAAATGCTGCATGCATTTTGGTTCGGGAATAGACATGTTTTAAGGCTATAAATAAAGGGGAAAGGACTGCGGAAAACAGACTGTGCATTTTCATCCATGTTAGTGTGAACAAAGCCTTCCTTTCACTTCTATAATAAATTGATGTTTGTAATCTGCAGTTGATGTTTGTAATCTGCAGCTTGGAGCAAGATTAGCACCATTTTTAACAATAAGAACTTTTATTGAATCCCCCCAATAGTGTATACTCTAATGTAAGAAAAAAGCTTTAAGAAAAAAAAAAAAGATTTTTGAATCTTTAGAGAGATAGTTCAGCAGTAATATTGGCAGTTCACAAGTTGCTTTCGCCTGGCATACACATTAGATCCTAGACTTGTCATCCATTTACCTTTCGTAAACTTCAGCTCCCAGACTTCATAGTTAGGGTACTGTTTAAATGTATTGCATAGTACTGCAACTCTCAATGCTACTCAGAACTACAGTTTTTAGATTACAAGACTATCCCCAATAAAGAGACTTCAGCCAAAAGAGCCAGCAGACTGGCTATACTGATTTCTTTCTAGCTGCTCTGTTTTGTCTTCGTATAATATCACATAGCTAATTGAATTTCAGACTTTCACTGCGGTATGAGTAAGGTCAATGAGTCAAAATGAAAGTGAACACAGTTTCCCTTGAGTCTTTTTATCTGATCAGGACTCTAAATACATACCTGCAACACATCTATTGCACACTGTGTCTGGATGACCTCAATGCATGGGAAATCTGATATTTGCATTTCACGTTGGCCTCTACAAGGAAAGAAGGTCTATTCATCTGGTTTTTGCATCGTCACCATAGCTAGGCTACGATTATAAATTGAATATATTTAATGTTAACTGTGAATGGGTCTCAGAGTGTAATGACTCACTGATGAAAATAATTTGCAGAAGTGGCTTCCAGATGGTCTTTTTTCCTGTTCTCCTTTATTTTCATTTGCCTATTCCACTAGGCAGAATAGACACTTACATTTAAATAGGTTTTGTTAGAGACAAAAATGATTGTTAATTTATTTTGTTTTTCTTCCACAGTCTGCCATATTTAACTTCCAGAGCCTGCTGATAGTAATCCTTTTGTTAATATGTACCTGTGCTTACCTACGAGCAATGGTTCCAAATTTACTGGACAAAAATAAAACTGGGTAAGTTGCACATTGTTTGATATACACATGCTCTGTAGGTGCCATTAAAAGGAATTTATATTGTAAAATCTATTAACATAATAATGTCCTATTGTTTCTGTTAAGTGAGATCTATCTGTGTAAACGGTTATACCATTTTAATCCTATGAATAGTTATGGGCATACTGATATGCTGGTATATTGACACTCACTGACCACTGCCTTTCTCTGTGGTAAAGACAATGACCTGTGTTTCCATTAGCAGCAATCCCATACAAATCCAAAAATTAAAAGGGCACCAGACATTTTGCCATTGTACCAACCATGTTTCTTTCGCAATTTCTGAGCATTTTGCTTGATTGTTTTTCTGGTCACTGAATAGACTATGGTTTATATAAAGCTAATGGCCTCTGCAGAGCCCAATTATCCACAAGGCAAACTGGAATATGGCCCAGGAAATTCACTGAGCTCTGTTACTGATGGCAACAATTTGCTTTCACTTGGTTTACCAAAAGCCAACTTATTATAATTAAAGATACTCCGTCTTTATAAATGAGCATATTATGCACACAGCAAAGAAGCAAGGTGGGGGAGATGACCATATTGCCTGATGCAGGCTATGCACTAAAAATTTATCTCCCAAACCTGATCGCAAAATAAATGGGCCAGGACGAGAAGCGTCAGAAGAAAAAGATGCTATGGGTAAGGTCAGGCTTTAGACATTTCATAGAATTGATGCTCAAACACTGAATGGCAGCATAATTTGCATAAATATTGTAGTGCATTCAAGTCATTTTTTAAAAGTCCTGCTATAGCAGTAATTTGACCATTTACAATATGATCATTAATCTCTCTCCTAAATACACCTACCTAAATGGTCTGTTTTACACTGGACGTTAAGCACACATACACGTGTTTAATTATTACTAATGTCATTGGTGTGTTGAGCTGACCATACACCAGGTTAAACAATAAAGCCAATTTGACAGGTGAAAAGATGAATGCAGAATCGGTTCTGATGGTATTGTCCCTTTCTCGTTACTGTGTGTATTAAAGTAAAGTAAAGAGTTTGCTGCGGCAGGGGAAAATATGCATTTCCAAACGTACTCCCTATGCTTTACATAGGGAGAACGCTTGGGACTGTGAGTAGCGCGATTGCTACAAAATGACAGAATCTTTCTGTCACTTTGTAACAATCGTGCATGTGTGTACCCAGCTTAAAGGAATAGTCCACTCTCAATCATTTTATTGATTGAAGCCCGGGAGGTTATAGAGCTATGCCTTAGCTCCCGTTCTTAAATCAATAGCGAAGGGTCCGGAAACGAAGATAAGAATAAACTTTCCTTTTGCGTTATCCACCACAGCCAGGCTGAAATCTCCAGCTGCTTCTCTCTCCTGTACAGCTATAGCACGCATTACGCTCACTGGATGCCGGTTTTCGTTGTTATCTGTATACTATAGAATTCTCTTTCTTATTTGTAAATAAAACATATAAAGGGGGGTTTATTTGTATGTTTTAGTCTTTAACACATTTTAAAAATATTTACTTTAATATAGTTTTAGTATGTGTAAAATATGCATATACTACTTAATACTCTAAAACCTTTTTACAGGCTACTTGGCATATTTTGGAAGTGTGCAAGAATCGGTAAGGATTATGTTTATGCTTCTAATAAAATAACTTGGGTAATGTCCCTTAAATTAGATTATAGATTTTTCATTTTATTTATTTCCACATCAATATGGATAATTCCTTTAGTTTTTTCTGTTTTATTTTTTTGTCTTTTTGCTTTTATTTTCATGCAGAAATTGTTTAGGTACATGTAATTTAAATAATCTCACAAAAAACACAAACCTCTATACCCTCCTCTCAAAGTTAATTAACTGTGTTGATAACTATATGAAAGTTGGCATATTGTATGTCTACTCTAATGATTAATCTGCATATTTTAAGGCTAAGTTTTTAGTCAAAGTGTCTTTCAGAGAACCAAATAATCAGGAACAAATCCATTGATCATAAACTGTGGAAAATAATTTCAACTCAAGGCAGATGCACTGTATTAAGTTGATGAATCAAGACAATCCATTTTTTCTTTAATGTATTATGCAAAAATACTAGACAAAACTTTTAATCCATTTATCATGTACAACCCCTCCTCTCCTGGTCCTTTGTGTAATAAGAAAAAGCATTCTTAGCAGAAAGTAGATTTTGCCCTAGAAGGGAAAAATAAATCACTCCTGTTTGTGTTGGAAACATGATGAAGTTATATCCCTTAAATAAGAACCTAAACATAAACAATATAAATCTTATTTTTATAGTAGCCATTTTGTTTTCCCAGTGGTAAATACAAATGTGTGCTCTCCTTTGCTGCAGGGTATTTAAACAATACTGGGTTATGCAGTTTTCTTTTTTGCTGTGCTTCTATCTAATGTTTGATTATGAATTGTTTACTTAGGTGAAAGGAAGAGTCCATATGTTGCTGTATGTTGCGTGGTGATGGCCTTCAGCATCCTTTTCATGCAGTAGTTTTGGAGAAAGAAGACATTTCCATCTTACCTTTTATCTAAGACTTTTTTTTCCAACTATCAAAATATTTACATAATAGACGTCTTTTTAATTCATGGAATTCTCAGATATGTTTATAAATGGACCATTTGTTACCAAGGATTTCCTTATAATTACTTTACATTCTGAGTATTTGTGCCGCACATTGTGACAATATATTCTGGTGTATCTAATTTTGGAAGCATGGTAGGATATGATGCATTTTCAATGTGAGTTTTGATTTGCTAAATAAACAAATGTACCACATTTCCTCCCCCAGAATCATGAGTAGTTCTGCTTTTTAACACCAGGTAAAGGCAGTGCTACTTTTCATATTGCCAGATAATTTGTACTATATTCCTGTAAAGCAGGCAATCCACGGCCCAATCCCGATCGTACGATCAGAATTGGTCTGATAAACATGTTTCCTATCACCCGATATGGCAGAAAATTCTTGATCGTTCATATAGAATCCAACGATTGCACGAGCGGAGGTTGGATCATGTTCGGGCCACTTTAGTTTCTGTTATAGAAAAGTGCTAGATGTCTTTCAGATGAATAAAAGGCAATGCCTGTCATTGGTGGTAAAAATCTTTATTTAATTTATTGCAGTTGAAGAACATGTTACCTGTTATTTGTTGTATTATTACTTTAATGTCTAATACGGAACAAAAAAATGTATAGATTCATCGCTGATATAAGCTACAAGAATTTTACAGCATTACCAAAGCTGGTGAGCAAAACAGTTTTGCACAAACTAGATTGCTGAATTTCTATTCAATATATTCAATGTAGAGTATTGAGCTATGTTTGTAGCTCTTCCCTTTGTTGTCTATTGAATTTCTATTCAAACATGTCTACATGCCAGCAGTTCCCTCGAGCAGCACAATCTTGGAAACTAGTTTGCCATATATGTGTGTTCAATGTGACATAGGAGTGTTTTCAACAGAAATGTGATTTGTGGTGAAACTTCCTTTAAAATAAAGATTCTGGGAAAAACTTGGCAAATTCTCCCCTCATTCCAAAATCAATATTATCTTGTTTGTTTCATATGTCTTGTGGGATCTCTGCAAGGGATGTTGGTTAGGACTCAAACATAGAAGATTTTTAAAGCATGCCTTTCTGTCTCTGTAAATATGCCCAGAGGGATGAAGGGGCACAATACCCTTATAAAATGTACTTCTCAGTTAATCCCTTGGTTTTAAATTCATTGTTAGAATTTATGCTCAGGATTAAGAAAGTTTTAAGACTTCTTTCTGTCATTCTCTTTTTCTCTACATTGTTTACTCATTAAGCTATGGGATAGTTTAGAATACTTCCTTAAAAACGGGAATCAATTTTGGTATTGTGTTCTGCTTCATAGCACTCATAATAAAACTGTTTACATTTGATTTGTTGTACATGAAGCATGGAATTGTTTTTATTTTGCTACCTCCTACGGAACTGTAACTGCCTGTCTCTAACATTAGATCATGTCCAAGCAACAAACCCCATATAGAAAGCAGAGAAACTATTGCTCAGACATGATGCTAGAGCATTACATGCTTCTTTATAATGTATTGTTAGTATTCTTGTATAATGGAAATAAAAACAGTATAAGGGAGAATGTATATCAGCCTTTCTAGCTCCAGATCGGGAGGGAAGAGGCTAAAATATTTCTGCCTTCCTCACAGTTTCCAGGAGTTTAACAACAAATAATACTTGGTATACATGGTTTATCTTATATAATGTTAGGGTTAAATTAAAACCCTTCATACCTTTATAATGAACCCTGTATTACAGATTTAGTTAAAGAAGTTATATATAATGACGTATGCTTTCACCTGCTTATAGCCATGTAACCAATCTCGTTAAAAGAAAAAGTCCGTGCAGGTAATTCCTGTCTTTTCCAGCATTAAGTCATAAGTGAGTATGCTCTACCCCTGGGGACAGGGAAGGGCAGAGGGTCAAATGATGTCACTCAAGCTACTGGAAGCCGGAAGTTTGATTATCCACAATATAATTTCTCACAGGCTGCAGCAAGGTATATGATTTAGAACACATTTTATAGTAGGGGCTGCAGGCTTTTATTTAACCCATACTTGTTCAGAGACAGCAGTTGCTTTTTTTAAGCAAACTGTTGTAGTTCATTATAGAACTGCAGTGTAGAAGGTCAACCTGTACAAGTAGTTGTGTAAAAGTAATTACAGAAAATGGCAGCTCCAGTCTCCCCTCACACCAAACGGGATGTGCTAGCCATGGAGGCCTATCCCAGTCCCCTTTTAATATATGGAAAGCAAAAAGGCATGCACCAATCTTACCTGTTCTTCCACAACTCTTAAAAGCCAAGGGAACGAAGTAGTGTCTGTATGTTTCTGGGGCTTGTTTTGCAAAAGTAAATTGGTGGTTGGGGTGGGCTGGGGAGCTCTACACTATGGAAATGGTCTTCTATAATTAGGGGATCAAGGAGTCAGAAGGGATCCGGGGAAGGGAGGTGCGTGGGTGGGAAGAGCTCTCCTACACATGTCACACACCTCCCTGAGGACAAAGAAGAATTGGGACCGGATGACACACAGCTCCTACCCTTTAATTTTTGTAACTTTGGACAAGCACTGCAGGAGAACCACAAGGAGCAGAGAAGTTAAGGAGTTTTTAACATTTCACAGTGGGGCCAGTATTTGGTTAAATTTTAGTTTGTGCGGGTAGACATGCCCTTTAATCCCATTGAAAACCTGTGGTCAAAATAAGCTATAGTAAAGTAAAATAGAGCAACACATTTAAGATTTCCTAAAATGCATTTTATGACAGAACAGCGTTGCACGATTTATTAGCATGTCATTTTATCATTTGTGTATCTGCTTACTATAGAGTTGACACATTTTATTTGGGGTTGACATGCCCTTTAAAGGCATCGCACAAAGTCTGACGCATTTCTGGTAACACTACCCTTACTCATAGACTCCTATAAAACACACCATCAAATTGGCCAATCTGCACATACTACACATTAACCAATTCATTGCTCTAATCAATCCAATAAATTATAATATACAATTTCTCATGGGTAAAGACAGACATAACGTTCAATTAAAAATTAATTTAAATACATTTTCTATTTAGCAGACTGGAGGAATTTTAATACAGCAATTTCCAAACAGATTAAAGGGTAATTATACAAAAATTACACCCTATTACTTCTCATGGTCTAGTTTTCTCACTGCTCAGAAGTCGGTATCCACTATCCACTAAGGGTTTAAAGGGTAAGTTTACAAACATTCTAATAGGATTTACACCACGTTGTAAACTTTTTCTGTAATATCTCATATTCTGTATTCTGGCCTCTAACTCCATTATCCAGAATGCTTCTATTTTATCCAACAGTTTCAGTAAATTGTATTCTGAATATTTAAAGTACAACTATACTGTAAAAATTTACAGGACAGGGAGGTAGGATTGATTATTCCCACCTCCCAATATTGTTTCGTTGAAGAGATGCATCACATTGTTTTCATTTGCCAGGTTATGTCCCTGGGCCTGTAATAGATAGTGCTGGCAGAAGCAGTTTTCTTTGTTCTGCTGCTCCTAATAGAAATTATATTGGGAGGTAGAAAGTTACAATCCTACCTACCAGCCCCAGGTACTTTTTTAACCGTTTTTGAAAAAAAGTTTATATGCACTATAACTCTCCTTTAAATTTCAGTAAACTGAAACTGTTGAATAAAAAAGCATTCTGGATAATGGAGTTAGACCGGTATACCTTTATCAGACATTGCAATAATAGCAATTCTTTTTAAGCCATTTATAAATAAAGAAAAGTTTTTAATAGGAGAAACGGACTGCTGGTGATTTGTAGAAGAACAAGAGGGATTGGTGCTGTGCCTTTTTGCTTTCCGTATATGTAGTAATAAATTAAACATGTATGTTTATGTAATTTTGTGTGTTACAAGGTTGCTCATTTGTAAATCAGTAAAGATAATCAATGCACATTCCTGGGCCCCATACAATATCGTATTATCTGCACACTGGCATACATTATAAACAAAGGGGTTTTAGTATACATTACTGTGATCACATGAATGAAAAGACTTCCAACCACGTCAAGGTAACCCCAGCCTGGAAGGTCCTAACCTTTTTTACTTCAATTACCATTAGCAAACTTTTGCATTTCTCATACTTGTGCACTGGATCCATATAACAGGCTTTCTCACTTCCCCCCAGCCCTTTGGCTTTTTGAAAATGAGGGAAGAGGCCGTCCATCCAGTGCTTTATATTAAAGGCAAAGGGCCATGTTGGGCGTGCTATTACCACATGGAAGCTTGACCATTCAATATATTGTGCTTCCACAATCCTTCTATTGTATTCGTCATTTGTAAAGCTGGTCTTTTTCAGCACCGCATTTCCACCTCCCTCATGTTTAAGGGTATTACTCATACCCTGTTCCCAGTGGGATAGAACAAAGATAAGATATGCTCGCTCATTATTTTACCATTCTACCAGCCAAACCGTAATATCCCATTATTTAACAGTCCAATGTAGGGACATTTTCAATTGCAGCACAACAGACATTGCTTTTCATTAGTTAAATGCTTGAAAAGCTTTAATGAATAATCACATTCAGGAGCAGGAGGAAATTCTGTAATTGAATTTTGCCTCTAACCATTTGAATGTATGAGTATGAGTGTAAATCGAATCTATCGGATGACAAGAAATGGGAAACAAAGTTCAGTCCTGAAAATGTTGATGTATTGAGGTGACTGCTATAAAACCTCCTACATTTTAGATTAGAGATATTATGTAGACATTAGTACAGCTGGGTTATTGCAGAAGAAGAGTCAATGAGAAGAAGTCTGAAAGAGCAGCTGTTACATGTAATCCATTTTTCTGTAGCTGATGATTTAATCGAGGAATGTTGATTTATGGGATTAACTGAACAAATCTGATCTCTTCTTTCTCTGATGGTTCCACCTGTGTTAAAAGGAATTATTACCTGCCAGCTGTGAGGCAGAGGCAAACATATTAGAAATTCCAACTGGAAAGTTTTTAAAGGAACACTTTACACTCTTACTACTTTTTTAAGGAAGAAGTCACCACTCTTTCCAGAAAATTGTACATTTAGGCGATGCTATATACTGTCAACTGGCCAAATTAGTGAAAATCCCACACTAGCTGATGTATTATCGGGTTAGCATTTTGCCATGGCTTCGCTATTTTCAAAACTTTTCAGGAATAGCTCAGACTGCTACCACGTAACGCCAAACGCAAAGTGGCTCATCTACCTAAACGGGATCCCACGATGCAGTAAATCTCACCAAGGAATTTACTGCACCGCAGGGTCTCAGAAGGGTAATGTGCAGAGCTTTGTTTGTGCATCACCTGGCTAGTGGAGGTGGAATCTCCACTAGAGATCTGTGGAGTGATGTTTTAAGAGCATATCCGGGGGGGGGGGGGTTTCTCCCATCATTTTTTAGTTAAACCTTGCTTCCATGTAGTAGTAACTCCCACAGTCTTTTTGGGGAAGAAAGTTCCTTATTTAGTTTCTGGGCTGTAATTCGAGAGGAGGAAGACATGGTTGGAATGCTGTTCATTTTTATGATCATAAGTATGGAACAGAAATCTATGTGCTGGAATCTATTTACATGCAGCGATGGAATGAACATTTTTGAGGACTTGGAAGGTGCATTGATAATGGTTTGTTGCCTTGCTTTGGCCAGATCAGTTGTACAATGTGTTCTGGCACAATTGCTTTGGACTTTGTGTGGCTCTTTAT
The DNA here is from genome assembly GCA_019447015.1 of Hymenochirus boettgeri. Taxonomy (NCBI): domain Eukaryota; kingdom Metazoa; phylum Chordata; class Amphibia; order Anura; family Pipidae; genus Hymenochirus; species Hymenochirus boettgeri. The sequence goes on from CM033469.1 coordinate 348,971,354, forward strand.
TGCTGTTTCGAAAGTTGTTCAGCTTCCAATGTACTTAAATGTTTATGGATAGTTTCTATGCATGTGGGATCAAGGTATGTATATATCCTAAACCAAGTTCAATAGATAAGGAAATTATAGGAGTTAGGGTGAGGCCACACAGCGCCGCGTGCACAGAAGCACACAATTTCGATTGCCAGATGTTCCGTAATCGGAGTGCATGCAATTGCTCAAAAAATGGATCGCATGCGCAGCGCACACTAGTGTGGCCACATCAATCGGGCCACACTAGTGCTTAAAAGCACATCAATGTGGCCTAGCCCTAAGTGCCAATGTTAATGTTTTATGGGTAAAATGTTAAACAGAAAAGGGCATGCAAATTAAATGCACCTATCACCTTATCTTAATAATGAGGATGGCACCCAGCACAACATCCAGAGAACAGAAAATGCAAGTTCCAAACATGGGGATGGGTTTATTATCCTGACACTGGCTGCATAAGTCAGCAGTCATTGAAACTGCCGCACGAACATTTGGTAGTTGAGACTTCTACCAGAAAATATTTTTGGGGGGGGAACTAGTAATGTACAATAACACAAAACACATCTTAAATGTAAAGTATGGGAAAGCCTCGCCAACAGTGATCATAATATAGTGCTATTTAAAATATGGTAAAATTAACAGCATAATAAGGCTTAACACTGACAAACAGACAACCCGAGAGATAGATACACAGCCAGGAAACTATAAATAGAAAGACCGAGAAATAGAGATAGGGTGTAGACAGAGATACACAAAGGCAATTTCAATAAATACTGGTAGCAAACTGGCAATTTCAATAAATACTGGTAGCAAACTGGCAATTTCAATAAATACTGGTAGCAAACTGAAAATTTCAGTATGTACTGCTAGTAAACTCTTTTACATTATATACTGGTAGCAAACGCAATTTGAATATATACTGGTAGCAAACTGGCAATTTCAATAAATACTGGTAGCAAACTGGAAATTTCAGTATGTACTGCTAGTAAACTCTTTTACATTATATACTGGTAGCAAACTGGCAATTTCAATATATACTGGTAGCAAACTGGAAATTTCAGTATGTACTCTAGAAACTCCTTTTAACATTAGATATACTGGTAGCAAACGCAATTTGAATATATACTGGTAGCAAACTGGCAATTTCAATAAATACTGGTAGCAAACTGGCAATTTCAATAAATACTGGTAGCAAACTGGAAATTTCAGTATGTACTGCTAGTAAACTCTTTTACATTATATATGGTAGCAAACTGGCAATTTCAAATATATACTGGTAGCAAACTGGAAATTTCAGTATGTACTGCTAGTAAACTCTTTTACATTATGTACTGGTACACTGTCAATTTCAATATATACTGGTAGCAAACTGGGAAATTCAGTATGTACTGCTAGTAAACTCTTTTACATTATGTACTGGTAGCAAACTGTCAATTTCAATATATACTGGTAGCAAACTGGAAATTTCAGTATGTACTGCTAGTAAACTCTTTTACATTATGTACTGGTAGCAAACTGTCAATTTCAATGTATACTGGTAGCAAACTGGAAATTTCAGTATGTACTGCTAGTAAACTCTTTTACATTATTTACTGGTAGCAAACTGTCAATTTCAATATATACTGGTAGCAAACTGTCAATTTCAATATATACTAGTAGCAAACTGTCAATTTCAATATATACTGGTAGCAAACTGTCAATTTCAATATATACTGGTAGCAAACTGGAAATTTTAGTATGTACTGCTAGTAAATTCTTTTACATTATATACTGGTAACAAACTGGCAATTTCAGTATATACTGGCAGTAAACTGGCAATTTCAGAATATACTGGTAGAAAGCTGGCATTTTCATTACATAATGGTAGCACACTGGCAATTTCATTATATAATTATATAATGGTAGAAAACTGACAATTTCATTACTTACTGGTAGCACACTGGCAATTTCATTATCCTTGCTTTATATAAAAATATTTTCCATTTTGTGGAGATTGCACTGAGTTTTTAGTCTGTACTATGTAGGTGGGGGTAGGCTAAAATAATATTATACATAGTTACAGTGTATATTGTAATGTAAACATTAATTAGTTTATTAATCTGTTCTAAATAAAGATATATAAGTGTGTAACAAAGTGTAAATGGCATATGAAATAAAAAATAAAAAAAGTACTAACATACAGAATCTCCCCACGTTTGAATGGACTGGTCAAAATGGGAGCTATAGACACACCTCTCAAATTTATTCAATTCTGCATGGGAAAATAAAAGAAAGTTTGCTGTAATTTCCTTATTATCCTTACTTTCCAATAGGTGTGCTTCTGGTAGCTGCTGTAGCACTATTAGCCAATGAAAAGAAAGTTGCAGTGATTACATCACATCCAGATGCAATGCATGCTTTACAGTAACATCCTTTAGCTTTGCATTGTGGTAGAGACTTAGTGAGCATGTACGAGTTAATGGCCAATCCAAAAAGTTTTCTTTCCCAGTAAGTGTAGCTGACATCCTGCTGTATTGCATTGTGGGAGAGAGTGTCAGGATGCTTCGAGGTTTAGATCTGCTGTATTGCATTGTGGGAGAGAGTGTCAGGATGCTTTAGAGTTATATCCTGCGGTATTGCATTGTGGGAGAGCTTCACATCCAAAGCATGGTATGGGAGCGGGTGGGCGTGGCCAAATGGCACTGCTTTACTGAAGACTTTTCTTTCTCCTACAGGCTGCTTTACTAAAGGATCCCTTTGTTTTGGTTGCTTCCCTGAAGGGAAGTTTCCTTCTTATGCTGTTAAGTGTCTAAATGTTATTTTTTGCTTTAGTGTACAGTCTCTCTGTGTCTCTCTCTCTCTCTCTCTGTGTCTGTCTCTCTCTGTCTGTCTCTCTCTCTCTGTCTGTCTCTCTGTGTGTCTGTCTCTCTTTCTCTTTGTCTGTCTCTCTCTCTGTCTCTAGCTCTGTCTCTCTCTCTTGCTTTGTCTCTCTCTCTCGCTCTGTCTCTGTGTCTCTGTCTCTCTCTCTGTCTGTCTGTCTCTCTCTCTCTGTCTCTCTCTCTCTCTTTCTCTCTCTCTCTGTCTGTCGCTCTCGCTCTGTCTCTCTCTCTCGCTCTGTCTCGGTCTGTCTCTCTCTCTCTCTCTGTGTGTGTCTCTCTCTCTCTCTGTCTCTTTCTCCTGTCCTGTTAGCAGCAGTGCTCACAATGATCAGCTTCCAGGTTAGTACAATTATTATAAATTGTCACATTACTGTAATAGTGACCGACTATTCTAGCAGCCAATAGGAATACCCCATATTAAACAAGCACCAGGTTCCTCCTTACTGCCGCATGTGTGTAAACTACAGCATCTAACAAATCCCTTCCACATTGGTCGGAATCCACGTAAAAGCTAATAGTGTTCCGTTTAACTGGGAGAGAAGGCATTGCCTATAGAAATGGTGGGCGATCCCTGCCGTTGCTAGATATTGAGACGCTGCCTGTTCCTGCTTGAGAGCCCTGGGGATTAGCTGGAGGAGGGAGTTAATGTGTGTACTGTATTGTATGTATACATATCTCTCCTGGAAGACGGAACTACCGGGAAGGCCTCCAAGTGCCACGGAGCCTCCCAACACTCGCGGCGGGGCCTGGGAGCCTGGTTTTCGGCCGCGAACAACCGCAAACTACCCCTGGAAGACCGAACTACCGGGAAAGGCTCCAAGTGCCGCGGGAAGTTATCATTAGGAAAAACTAATACATAATAATTACACTACAAAAATAACAGCATTATTACTGACAATTTCATTTCATACTGGTAGCCATGGGATTTTTATTACATACTGGCAGCAAATTGGCAATTTCATCATATACTGGTAGCAATGGGATTTTTATTACATACTGGCAGCAAACTGGCAATTTCATCATATACTGGTAGCCATGGGAATTTCATTACATACTGGTGATACCAAAATATACATCTCTGCCCCAGATCTCCCTACACTTACATCCCAGGTCCCCAACTGCCTTAGTGCTATCTCTGCCTTCATGTCCTTAAACTTAACATGGACAAGACTGAACTTGTCCTTTCCCACCCTCACGTTCTGTTCTCCTCCCTAGTCTCACTATTATTAATGACACCGATATCCCCAGCTCCTCATGTCCGTTGCCTGGGAATAATGCTTTCCTTCAAACCCCATGTCGACACACTTACCAACTCTTGACGGCTCCAACATCTCCCACATTCATCCCTTCCTCTCGAAAGAAGCTACTAAAATCCTAGTCCATGCCATAATCATATCCCTGCTAGACGAATGCAACACACTCCTGTGTGGTTTATCAAACAACCACCTGGCACCACTTTAATACATCCTAAACTCTGTTGCCTGGCTCATTCACTTCTCTTCTCACTTCTCTAATGCCTCTGCTCTCTGTCAGTACCTCCACTGGCTGCCCATCATGCAACGGATCCAATTCAAGCTGCTAACCATATCCTATAAAGCACTATCTAATACAGCCTCTCCATACATCTCAGAGCTGATCCACAGATACCATCCCAGATGAAACCTTTACTCTGCAAATGATATTCTCATCTCATCCACCCTTGTTACCTCTTTCCATGCTTGCATTCAGGACTTTGCTCATGCTGCCCCTCTGCTCTGGAACTCCTTTCCTCAGTCTGTCCGGCACTCACCATCCCTTAATACCTTCAAAGTAACCTTTAAACCCACCAAGCATATAACCTTGCTTAGACATTACCCCTCTCACTGATCCAACCTGATCCTAACTGCCCCTCACACTCCACTGCCAATCTATTTACAGCCTACTGATTCCCGTCACCTTATATCTCACCCCCTTTTCCTCTAGATTGTAAGCTCTTTTGGCAGGGTCCTATTGTATCAAGGTATTGCCACTCTGTGTACTTACATTATGTATTACTTGCATATGTAGTATGTATGACTTTGTATAATGGAAGATGTTGGCGCTATATAAATCCATAATAATAAAACTGGTAGCCATGAGATTTTCATTACATACTGGCAGCAAACTGGCAATTTCATCATATACTGGTAGCCATGGGAATTTCATCACATACTGGTAGCCATGAGGATTTCATTACATACTGATAGCCATGATGATTTCATGGGATTTTCATTATATACTGACATCAAACTGGCAATTTCATCATATACTGGTAGCCATGGGAATTTCATCACAAACTCGTAGCCATGAGAATTTTATTACATACTGTTATCCATGGGTTTTTAATTACAAACTGGTAGCCATGGGATTTTTATCTCAAACTGGCAATTTCATCATATACTGGTAGCCATGAGAATTTCTTTACATACTGGTAGCCATGGGAATTTCATTACATACTGGTAACCATTAGAATTTCAGTACATACTGGTAGCTATGGGCATTTCATTACATACTGGTAGCCATGGGTATTGAATCACATTCTGGTGGTAGCCATGGGAATTTCATCACATTATGGCAGCAAACTGGCAATTTAATCATATACTGGGATAGGCTATTACCTACCCCATGTGCAGAGCAATCTACTCCGTTATATTATTGCAGGCAGTGGCTGCATTTGGTAATGTGCACTGCTAGATATGCAAAGTATAATAATACCAAATGCTGCCACTTCCTGCACTTATATAATGTGTGGATTGCCCTGCACACGGGGTAGGTAATAGCATAATAGGGCTATGCGGCTATTACCTACCCATGTGCAGTGGAGCAGCTGGTGGTCGGAATTCATTGTCATGGCCTTGCAGAGGCAGAGCAGGGGTGGCATTTCCCAGTAGTACAACGCGACTGCATGATAACATCATCGGGCCGATAGGTGCAAGGGTCTAGCCTCCAATCTCACGGGGGATTGGAGGCTACAGTTATGCTCCTGAGTGCGTTGGCCCTGGTGCACTAAAATGAAACCAGTCAGGTGAGTTGAACAAAATCAGGATATGAAGAAAACTGTGATTATGTCTATTATACAAAAAAACACTTAAAACCATATATACAAGGAAACATAAGCCCCCTACGCATATAAGGTCAAAAAGCCAGTGCAGGCCTCCATACACAGTCACACTGAAAAAGTGTCAGGATAGATCATACCCTTGTCTGTCAAGCGTAAGTCAAAGTGCAGAGCTGCCAGGGGGGTCCAGTGAAGGAGAGCTTAAACAGGGAACACAGAAAGGATCTGTGAGTAACGCTGAATACATTTCGCCCAGAGATAGGGCTTTCTCAACAGCATGCTGGGGAGCATGTTTGCCGGTGTCCAATTAAGCATGTAAAGCATGTAAAAGTCTCGCGTAAGTCCGGCCACGGTAAAGTACGGAGTAATGCGCAAGTCAAGCAGGCCACTACCACTATCTGTTAGCCAATGAAAATCCCCTCAAAATTAACATAAGCAAATAAAGGAGGAAAGGTCAGACGGCTTGTAATCATAGCAATAAACAGCTCTTATAGATGTAGATAGGAAAACAATCCAGACCAAATAGATAACTGAACAAAATAAGGAAAGTGCATTATGTACTGTTTCTAGCCTAAGTTGTTTTTTCACTTTAAAATGATCATTTGGAAATTAAAGCAAGGAACACTGGCAAGTTTTTTGTTAAAGGTCACACCCAAAACTAAAGTTTAACCCACTGTTGGCCCCACTGTGTAGTGTTAAACAATCCTTACCTTTCTCCTCTGCTCCTCACGGTTCTCTTGCAGTGCCTTCTGAACTCCAGAAAAGTGAAGAGTAGGAGCCTTCCTGTGGGTAATCCGTATCTCCTGGAAGACTCTGGCATGCACTGTGGAGCTCTCTTCCCCATCCCTCCCTCCATCCTGATCCATTGACGCTTTATTTTCTTTTTTAAATAATATAAACTTTTCTGTAGAGTAGGGGAACCCCCTGCAACCCTAAACACTATGGTATTAAGTTTAAAAAGTGCAGTGAAATAGACTTTCATAATAGACTTTCGCAAACAGAGAGTGGTGGTAAATGGAGCTACATCTATGTGGGCTAAAGTTCTAAGCGGAGTGCCTCAGGGTTCTGTACTGGGGTCGCTTCTGTTTAATCTGTTTATAAATAACTTAGAAGGGGGCATTGAGAGCAAGGTCTCTGTGTTTGCTGATGACAATAAACTATGCAGAGCTTTGGAAACTTCAAATGATGTGCAAGTGCTGCAAGTAGACCTATATAGATTATCAAAATGGGCAGCAGAATGGCAGATGAGATTCAATGTTGATAAATGTAAGGTGATGCATTTAGGATTTAATAATCCCTGTGCCACCTACACCATAAATAACTCTGTGTTAAGTGCATCTGTAATGGAAAAAGATTTGGGGGTTCTGGTAGATAACAGACTTAGCTATAGCAAACAATGCCAGGTAGCAACGACTAGAGCTAGCAAGATATTGTCTTGTATAAAAGGGGGAATAGATTCAAGAGAGAAAAATATTATTCTCCCTCTTTACAAGGCACTAGTAAGGCCTAATTTGGAATATGCGGTGCAGTTTTTGAATCCCATATACAAAAGGGACATCTTGGAAATTGAGGCAGTTCAGAGAAGGGCAACTAAATTAATAAGGGAATGGAGGGGCTTGAATATTCAGGAAGATTAGACAAGTTAGGGCTGTTTACATTGGAGAAGCGATGTTTGCGTGGGGACATGATAACCTTATACAAATATATTAATGGGCCATACAATGAACTCTCTGGTGCATTGTTTACTAATAGGTCATATCAGAGGACTCGTGGACATCCTTTAAGGTTGGAAGAAAAGAAGTTTCATCTTCAGGTTAGGAAAGGTTTCTTTACAGTGAGAACGGGGAAACTGTGGAACTGTCTTCCGGCAGATGTGGTAATGGCAAGTTCATTGAATAGCTTTAAAAATGGCCTAGATAAGTTTCTAAAACTAGGGTGAATAGGTTGGACTTGATGGACGTATGTCTTTATTCAACCTTAATTACTATGTTACTATGTGTGTCGTTGGGTGACTCTAAGCCAAACACAAACGCTAAGATACTGGTACGTAAGTAGCAATACAGGCAGAGGCCAAGGGAACGAACGTTGGTAAGTATGTTTCTGGGCACTTTTTTGACTGAATACCATGGCGTTTAGGGTTGCAAAGGGGCCCCTACACTACAGAAAAAGTTATATTTTGGCCTCTAGCTTAACAATAGCTATACGGTCAAAGACTAAATATATATATATCAAAATGAAAAATATTGTTACATAATGCATATTTTTAAAAGCGTGGTATTGCTATTTCACAATACTGTATGTACCTTTACCGTGGCCATAGAATGCCAGAAAATTTTTTAATACTAATGACAACACCGATATATTACAGCTGCTATAAATATATGCAAACATAAAAATGTATGCCGATAAATACATCCCAACGTTTCGGGAGGCGTTGCCCCCTTCCTCACCTGAGAAATGTTGTGATATATTTATCAGCAGAAGTATCAAAGCCTGCAAATTTGGTTAATAGAGCGTGCCTCTTCTTATTTCTCTACCTTTAGGAACTTGGAATGCACTTGGAACAATACAAATACACGTGGTATATCCTATATACTAACCGTGGATCACCTCGTCATCAATCCTCCCCCCACTGTCCGCACGCTATTGGAGAAGCCGACCAGTACTGTATGTCTAAGAAATGTCACCACTACCTAATGTAATTATGCATACTTTTAATTTGGTCCATGGATTAGGCTGATAACCAGTTACGGTCAGGAATTAAATTTTTTCTAAATAAATATGGCTTGTTTTTTTTTTTTATTTAATTCTTGTACTGGATCAACTCACGGTAAAATGGTAGGGCAAGTTTGACATATAGATGTCTTTCATCAAGTTGACAACGATAATAACAGTAACTGAGCTCTTGCAGTAACTGATAGATCATTTGATCTGTGCATTAAGGTTTACAATTTCCCTTATCCCTGCTAATCAATTTTCATGAGCTCATCCTGTAGCTGAATGTAACTGGAGTTTTTACAACTCAGGGAAAAAAATGCATACGGATTGCATACTGACTAATGAGTGATTCTTTGGGCTTGTACACCTTTGTATGTACTTATTTCCCTATATAGTCCTGCACATGTTACAAAGCAATTCATAATGGTTTATAACTGTAAAGATTACTTTATCTTTTTGTATAAAAAGCAAAATATTTTTTAATTGTCAGAGACAGGAGCGTTAGATAAAAAAATCCCCATTCTGTGTCAGAAACGTAGGATCTCTGTGTTGTAACATGATTGGCTGTTAACATCTAGGGGGCATGCTGCAGCTATAAAATCTACATCTAGAAAGGCTTCTTAATATTTTCATTAGAAGCATGATACAGGCTGCATTGATTTTGAAGGGGAAGTTCAGTGCAAATACATATGCTTTTTAGAAAAAAGAGCAGTATTTTTTCATCCCAATGACCTTAATCTGCCCATTCAGCATTTTGTCTGTGTATAAATAAATGCAACCGAAATACTGACTTCCTGTTTGCAGGACCCCTAGTAGAGACCGTTATGGTCTTGCCCTTGACCCAGCGCCTGGGTTGATTCAGTTGCTCAGTAGAGATCTGAGCATCTTTGACCCATCCAACAGCCAATCAGTAGAAATTACTGTTAGGAACATTCCATGGCTGTGGTGCATCCTGGGAAGAAGAAGGACTGTTAGAACCTGAAATGCCAGCTCACTAATGTCAACAGCAGGGAAAAGCAAAGGGTATGAAATCAACTGATTTTTCAAAATGTAGAATAACTAAGAAGGCATTACACAAACTAACAATTTAACAAATATTGATAATTTCCACTGAACTGTCCATTTAAGGGTTGTGCTAGGGGAAAATAGACTGCCCATACACTGTAAGGGGGAAAAAGACCCCTTAATTAGCACCCACCGCTATGTACACCCACTTAATCACCAAGCCAATTAATTGAGTTGAAACTGGCAAACGAGCACAGTTTCAACTGTCAAAGTTAATATCAAATTTTTTTGCTAGAAACCACACAAACATGTGTAAAGTGTACATAGTTAATACAAAAAATTGTTAAAAACACATAAATACAGGTCCTCCAGTGGGAGCAGATTGCTGAGCTGGAATAAATATAGTTAAGGGCCCCTAATGTCAGGCATTCTAACTTTTTTTTTGTGCAATGTAGGAACTATGGTGCATCCACAACACTGTAAAATGGAGTTTCAAATAGCCATAAATCGTCAGAGGTTAATTCCACATGAATGGATAAACATTATTCTGATGTCTCTAACAGTGTGGAAGGCATTGACTGTTCCAATTGGAAAAACACCAGGCTGCCATACCCAGCAGTGTATCTCCATGCCCTGGAATTATTGGATAGTATAGTCTGCACTGTCCCTTCACCTTCACCAATAAAGCACATGTCCCTGCTGGGGAGCCACAACAATTAGCAAAGGACTCCAACGGGATGAATTAATAAGTTGGATTGCAGATAAGGGAGGCATAAGAAATTTTATAAAAATGAGATAATGAGACAGCTACAAGACAAAGATCAGTATACAGAATTATGGTTTAATCCAATAGAGAAAATACAAAGGGACCTAAGGAAATTATTGGACCTAGGAAAAACTTTAGGAGTACTTAATAGTAAAATAATTAAGTACCTATATAACCAACAAGACAAGACACCTACATTTTACATAATACCCAAAGTGCATAAAAATAGGATGAGCCCACCTGGGAGGCCAATAGTGTCTGGGATCAATGGACCTACAGAGCGAGTAAGTCACTATGTGGACACAATATTGAGACCATTTTTGTCATCTTTGACTTTATATGTCCAAGACACACGTGATGTGTTACGTCGTTTGCATAATATATACGTGGAAGAGAACACCATATTGGTGACTCTCGACGTAGAAAGCTTATATTCATCGATCCCACACCCTGTTGGCCTCCAAGCATGTAAGTTCTTCCTAGAAAGCAGAGGGGTGAATATTCAAACGCACACAGACTTTACGTTGAAACTTTTGGAGTTTGTATTAAATCAGAATGTTTTTTTGTTTGATGACGCCTATTATAGGTAAGCTAGAGGCACTACGATGGGGGGTGACTTGTGCCCCCACATACGCCTGCCTCCATCTGGGATACTGGGAACACGTGAAGATCCCGGAGATCCTAAGTCGGGCAATTGGGAAACATATCTCACCCAATGGTTGAGAGTAACCTGTTCACTGAAATCCAGTGTAGTGAGACTTAAAACATTAGAACTTACCTTCAGACCGATCCTGCAAAATTTAATCAATTCTAGAGGAACTGCATTTCCGGATCTTTGGGCCCTATTTATAAAAAATCGGTATCGTTATCGTAAAATACCGATTGTTATCGTAAAATAATGACCGTTATTTACAGACAATGACCGGTATTTACCGATAACGACCGGTATTTGTCGTTATCGGTAAATACCGGTCGTTGTCGGTAAATAACGGTCGTTATCGGTAAAAAAACGGTCATTATTTTACGATAACGATCGGTATTTTACGATAACGATACCGATCTTTTATAAATAGGGTCCTTTGTCGGTCACAAAGAACATCCGGAAAGGCAGTTCCTCCAGGCGCTAATTTAAGGGCACCTTTAAGGGTCTCATACACAATACAATCTCTGGTCGTAGGTACAATATCGTGTATAGGCGTTCAAGGGGCAATTTTTGGCCAGGAGATAGGAATTTTTTTTTAATCCGCACAATCCTGATTGTACGATTGGGATTGGTCCGTGTATGGCCCGCTTCGCAAGACTGGAATAAGTGACAGGAAAAAACAAACAAGAGAAGTTAAAACTTTGAAGTTAGGAGAAAGACATAAGATTAGTGAAAAAAGGGTGTACACATCCTTTAAACATACTTTCTTTGGTTATCAGCCATTATAAATGAAGCACATTAAAACAAATTCAAAAGAATCAAATGACAATGGATTTGTAATTTTTTAACGAAAAGAAAACTTCATTTAAATCCAACTTTTTATATTGCAAAGCTGTTTAAGTCTAATGGTTAACAATAACGTTACCATGGAGTTTGTTAATATTTTAAGTGAGGTGTTAGACGCTAAGTATTGTGAACAAATTATTGTTTCATCTCTGCCAAATGTTTTTATGAAATTGCATTTTTAAAATAAGCAAAAACGCTTCTCGGCTTTGACTGTTTGGTCCTGTATGAAAACATTTCTGCAATTCCACCATTGCCCACATTTATCTCTGGCTACTACCACGTTCTTCCCCAAAACATGCACTTATGAAAATACTGTGTTCACTGGAAATATTAAGTAGGTTAAGTTAATGGAATCCGATGGTCTGCCTACTCAGCAAAAGAAACCGCCAAGATTCTTAAACATATAATAGACTTATATGATTCATTTGGATGGGAAGAATGTGAAAGAGCGTCTGTTAGCTAGAAAGTAGTAAATGTAAAATACACATGGAGACCCAAGATGGCTTTGGAGACAATGCTTCAGAATTTGTTGAGTAAAAGTGTAATAATTATATTCTGAGCCAAATTGAATGTAAGGAGGAAAATGTATTTTGTTGTTTAGCTTATTAAAATTCCATTATAGAAAATATTCAACAGGATACATTTATATGGTTTCATGCCTAATTAAATCTTACCCATTGTACTCCGAAATAAAGTAAATAAACAGTCAAATATTTGGCAACTTAATCTTTACACATGTGCGATCGCGGGGGCCGATGAGCAATGTGTGGATGGTTGGTCGAGTCTCGTTGACCGATTCACCTGGCGGATCATCAACGAACCCCGACCAAACGTTTGTTTTAGCCAAGAAAGTGCCCATACACGGCATGATTGTCAGACGAAATGGGCGCTCATACTTTTGTATGAACCTTTATGCTGTGAACACACAACAGATTTTCCTGTGTATCGTTCGGTTGTGCCGAAAAATCTGCTGATTTAGCCTCCGGAGGAAAGGGTGATTGGACATGTCAGAAAATCACCACGGAGCGTGGGGTCTCCTATGGACCACACAAACTGTTGCGTTGACATTTCTCCAGCGGCGAGCGTTTGGTCAGGAAGTAATATTCGCACGTGTACCCAGCCTAAAGACTCTAAATGAGATCTATTTCCTGACCCCTATAAAAACAGGCTGCTTTTCATTTGTTTAAACCAAGTGTGTGGAGTTGTAACAGTTAAGTTTTGAGGTGCACTCCCCTATCTCTGTGCCACGAAACTATGGCACTATAACCTTTACTTTTCATTTGTTATCAGGTGTCCCTACACAGGTGTCAGTTCGGGTGACATGTACTGTATCTTACTTATACAGAGCTTAAAGATGGCCATACACTACATCAACATTACACCAATTAGAAATTTGATCCAGGATGAATGTTGAATATCTTTAGACAGCTACTAAGAGCTATTAAGTTCTACTTTAAAGGGTATCTCCACCCTTTATAAATACTCTACCTCAGCCTTTCTACATGTATTCAGCAGTGTTTCTCAAAGGGTGTGCGGGGCACACTAGTGTGACTTGAAAGAGTTGTGCCTCAGAATTTTACTAGTGTGGTATATTTTTTACAAGTACAACTTTTTTGTTATTTTGCACATAAAATATATTTTATAATAACATTTCAAAACATTCAATGTAGTGTAACATTACACTACATTGATTAGAATACAATATACAAACAGGGAAATTCATTAAAAGTTCTTATTGTTAAAAATGGTGCTGATTTTTCCCCAACCAATCAGATATTATTTAACATTTGAAAGCTAACATTTGATTGGTTGGTGCAAAATTAGCACCATTTTAAACAATAAGAACTTTTATTGAATAACCCTGAAAGTGCATAAAATCTGGGTAAAATCCAACCTTAAGTACACAGGTGTGCCTCAAGAAAAATTTGCATTTCCAAGTGCGCCACAATCTTAAAAAGCACTGGTGTACAGTACATATTGCAAGATGGAATGTTTATAAAAACCTTACAATGCTGTTTATTTTTATCTTTATTTTATTTTAAAGGGGGATCTACCCTGCTAATTCTTATTTTCTCTCTCTTTTACTCTCATTTCAAAATTGCCTTTTTAGGGGGTTGCTAGGCTGGTAAGAATATGGAAACAACTGGCAAGTAATACAATCAACCCCTCCCACTGATGCCAATGGAATCAAACTGTAAACAATATGCTTATAATCAGTGCGCTACTACATAGTAGAACACAACTATAATGTTACTGAAGTGATTGCAGCTTCCCAAACTCCACTCCTAACTGGACCCACTGGGAGGCTTTGCTGTGCACAGACGTATGAATGTAAGTGTGTCCGCGGTAGTTTAAAAAGAGAAGTGAATTAGCAGACACTTGGCAGAGACATTCAGCCCCATGGATATTAGGAGTCACCACGGAGTTCTATGACCATATAAAGGCACTCCTCAGTGACTTCTAATACAGAACTGTACTTACAATGTTTTATTCCTACGTTGTTCTGTTCCATGCCCTCTGCTTGCTAGAAGTTGCAAGCAGGGGGCTGGACCGAAATAATGTAAGTAGAGTTCTGCTTTTTTCACTAAACAAATATGGCAGTTGGGAGTGGACCAGGGTGCCCTACACTACAGAAAAAGCTTTCATAGGTAGGGCACCAGGCACCAAAGAGAAACCCAGAGGGAGGGGGGAGGGATCCCCTGCGCATGCCAAAACCTCAACAAGGAAATAGCAGGCACCCGGATGACTCACAGACAGCTCCTACATTATGTTCAAATAAACATCACTTTTATGAAAGACCTGTGGAACGCTGGATAAACACAATACAAGTAGCGGTCACTCCTTTTATATATCGACAGCCCGGGTGCTGTTCCCAAAAATGATATACAATGCCACGCAATATCGGACACACTTATGGGTCTTCATGAATCAAAAAAGGGTGTTTATTCACCCAAACACGGTTGACATGTTTCCGCCCCTAAAGTGGGGCCGTCTTCAGAAGATGGCCCCACTTTAGGGGTGGAAACATGTCAACCATGTCTTCACCCCTAAAATTCAGTACATACATGCAGGATCCATAGGAGAACTGTGCTTCCCTCTAGCTATGGAATCCAAGGAAGCGTTCCTGCATTATTGGCAATTTTTAGGACCTTGTTTTCTATTGACTATAATGGGTCCATTTCTTAAACATGAACATTACAAGGTTTCAGGGTCATGTGGTCCAAGGCTACACTAACTACACACTGTGTCTCTGACACAAACACGTACAATTACAAAGAACCCAACCTTCCCTTTCTCTCGAAACCATACCTAAATCATCCAAAAACTTTGTTTTATGGTCTAAAATGCATAAACATACCCCTAACACCACTCAGATACTGGTAAACTTACCTACAGATACACCCTAACAAACTCAACTTACTTTCTGTTTCCTAAACCATCACAAAAAGGTAGATTTATAGTCTAAAAAAGGAAAATGTACCTAGTCGGTGGAACAATAAATAGAGCCAGGAGATATAGAAAATGGGATATATTAAAACAAACATATACATACATACACAAATAGATCCCTAATACATAATAATAACAAAGCTGGCCAGCTACAAATCTTCATATAATCAATCAAAAAAAAAAAAAATATATATATATATACCCCTCTAATACAACGACCTAAAGCCCCAATACTAATGGGTATCCAGTAAAATACTATAATAACGGATAATAAAAATGCAGATGCATATGAATGTCCAGATCGTAGTCAACTTGGTGGACAGACAGAGTATGTACCAATCCCTCCGGTGTGCGCACACCAAAAAAAACTCTCAGGGATGCGAGTAACGGTATGAGACAGAATAAGTAATACTTCACCACTCCGGAAGTTACAGTATAACCAAGCGTTTCCGATCCCCTGGACTATCAGGCTTGTGTCCGTGGCTCCGCACGCTCTTGGGATCCATATAAGGCAAGGTGGGTATATTCCCCACAGAAGTATTTCCAAATCACCGTCCGGCTCAAACATGGTGTATTCGCTGCTCCCGCCAGTCCCTGAGATAATACGTCACAACGTAAACGTCACTGCTATGCGATTCGCTACCAATAGCTTCGTCAGATTTATAGTCTAAAATGCAAAAAATGCAAAAAAATCCCCTTACTCCACACAGGGAGAGGTACACACACCTACTGATACATTCTCACAACCCAACCTAAGCTTCCATTGCCATGGCAACTATTCCAAAATCATCAATAAAGTTTTATGGTCTGAAATGCAAAAACATGCACCCTTACATCTCACAGACACAGGTACGCATACCTACTGATACACCCTCACAACCCAAACTACCCTGCCATGTCCATGAATCAAACAAGTTAATTTTACAGTCATTAACACAAAAATACCCCCTAACACCACACACACAGGTACCCAAATACTCCAACACCCACCCCACCATGTAGTGTATCTTACCGTTGAAACATTTATTTTTCACCAGTGCTAACAGCAGAGTTTAGGCACACATAACCATGATTTTTTTATAGATGCTAGAAGTTACAATGTAAAACTTCTGTGGTAAAACATGACAAAAGCAATGTATGTGTGATATCTTAATTTCCTAAGACAACCGCTTACAGCAAGGTTTTAGACCATTACAATTGCTTTTTCAAGTATTCACTTACTGTTACTTTACTATTACCACATGATATAACTAAACACTGATTATAACTGATGACATAGCTAAACACTGATTATAACTGATGACATAGCTGAACACTGATTGTAACCGATGACATTGCTGAACTCTGATTATAACTGAACAGTAGCTGAACTCGAATTATACCAGATGACATAGCTAAACACTGATTATAGGAGATGATATAGCTAAACATTGATTGTAACCGATGACAGTTAAATTACCGTATATACTCGAGTATAAGCTGACCCGAGTATAAGGCGAGGTACCTATTTTTACCTCAAAAAGTAAGAAAACATGATTAACTCGAGTATAAGTCGAGGGTTGAAATTATGGGAACTCTGCTGTCCATAAAAAAGCCTCATTCCTTGGCACTCCAGATGTTTGGAAACTACAACTCCCAGCATGCTTTAGTAGCAGGGAGTGAGGTGGTACTCACATGTGTTGGTAAATCAGGGTAAGGCAAATTTTTCCAAAATCTGCTGCTGCTTACTTTCTGTCTATGTAACCAGGTACCGGTAAGTTGAATCTCTGGATCCTGCTGGCGCTCTGCTGTCTCCACGCTGCACTGACGTCCGTACTCGGCGGCTGTCTAACTTACTGCCCAGCGCCAAGTAGTAGTGACGTCACTACTTGGGCGGGCAGTAAGTTAGACAGCCGCCGAGTACGGACGTCAGTGCAGCGTGGAGACAGCAGAGCGCCAGCAGGATCCAGAGATTCAATTACCGGACCTGGTTACATAGACAGAAAGTAAGCAGCAGCAGATTTTGGAAAAATTTACCGTGACCCGAGTATAAGCCGAGGTCGGGTTTTAAGGCTATTTTTAAAGCCTGAAAACCTCGGCTTATACTCGAGTATATAGGGTATACCACATGACGTAGCTAAACACTGATTATAACTGATGATATATATAAACATCGATTATACCAGGTAACATAGCTCTGGTATTAAAAAAACATAGCTCTGGACCTTAAAAGTGGACGCCAGTTATTATTTCTGTTAATTCTGCCTCAAATACATATTAACAAAGCAAATGAAGAATAACCACAAAGCAGGCAATGACCTCTCAGTTATTTGTGTGTAATTGATTCTAGTCCGTGTTACGACTAGTTTTAGATATCCTTTCTACGAAGGAAGCTTTAGCATGGAACCCACTTGAGACATTATTTCTCTGTCTCCACTGAGACCTCTCAAACTGAAGTAGTCAGTTATCTTCTTACTACTAAATCAAAGGGCCATTAATCCTCGATAATCCTCTTGTAGCTGTCTACTGTCTTTAACACAGTTGACCTGCCCTTCTCATCAAAGAACAGTTTCTTGAAAACTCAAAAGACATTTTTTTAAAACTCATTTTCAATCTACTTTAGCAATATTACTTAATTTACATTTGATAACGTTCAATTGACTTTTCCATCTGCTCATCACACCAGTATGTCTCCTAATTCTACTCTAATAATAATAAGAATAATAATCATTTCAATCTATGGGGCAAATTTAGAGCCTGCAATAACAATGGCCCTATGTTCTTAAAAACGAATGTTTACAATCTGAAGGAACATTTGCAAAATATTGAGGACAATGAAGTTATTAAAACTGGTGTTACTTCCCTACCCGATATCCTGCGATACAATTAATGCGGTTTGCATCTCCAATTAATAGTTGCACAAAGAATCACAAAACGTAACTTAAAACGTAGCTTATCTGGAATAGGCTACGCCATGCTATTTCCAAAAATTTTTAGGAATAGCACAGGCAGCACAAAATCAGTGTGAAACCCACACTTACCCAATAATACATCAGGTAGAATGATTTGGCCACATTAAAGGACATGTCCAACCCACAAACTAAAATTTACCCCACTGCTGGCCCCACTGTGTAGTGTAAAATAATCCCTACCTTACATCTCTGTTCCATATGGTTCTCCTGCAGTGCCTTGTGAAAGTCCAGGAAACTGAAGAGTAGGAGCTGTCTGTCCATAAAAATGTATCTACCTCCTTCTTGTCCTCTAACAGGACTCTTGACATGCACTGTGGGGCTCTCTTCCCCCCTTCCTCCCTCCCACTGCATCACTTGCGCTGCCATTAAGCTTTTTAAAAGGAAAAAAAAATTGCGCACACTGTAGGGACCCCCTGCCCTTAATGCCATATTCACATGTTTAAAATCAGACCAGAACTGCAGTTACTCTCCTTGGATATGCTTTAAGGTATATAAGGTGTAGAAGTACATTTCTGGCCCAATTGATGTCAATCTAGCTTTTTGGATTGGAGGGGATTCCCCTACAAAGTGTGCATTTTTTTTAAAACCATGATGGCATCATCAAGGGATCCAGTCCAGAGGATGAAGGGGAGAGAAAGCTCCATGGCACATGCCAGAGCCTTCCAGGAAGACAGAGAAGGGGCAGATACCTTATTACACACAGAGAGGCTCCACAGAGAGGCTCCTACTCTTCTCGGTTTCCTGGACTTTCAGCAGAACAACCATAATGAGCAGAGGAGAAAGTAAAGGATTTTGTTAAGATTACACAGTGAGGCAAATTTTAGTTTGCGGGGTGGACATGCCCTTTAAATGGTCCTAAAGCAGGGGGTCAACATTCCCTTTAAGACATTTCCTATTTTGTTATGACTTTCTGTAAATTTCCATCCTTCCATTAATAGCCTTGCCTCTGATACACGGTTTCTACAAGATGTTCTAGAATGAATACTTGTTAATTTATTCTGCCCTGTTTGCAACCACATGAACTCAAAGCCATTGATACTGCAATGTAAAAACTGCACATCTGCTGTTATATGATATGTGCTAATCAGAAACAGAGGGCTTTACCTTCAGAAAAAATCCATATGGCCCAAAAGGATATGGTGACATGTATAAGGAGGCCAGATGTTGCACATGGCACATGGGAGTCTTTCACTGGACTTCATGTATTATGTATTGATACATATCCCAACCGCTGGTGAATCTCCATAAGGGAGGTATACACTCTGTGTTTCCATTATTGAAATAATGGGCCTGTTACCATTCAGTCAGTCATGCACAGGACTACTCTAACCAAATCATTTTGTCAGGGTTTTGTTTTCATGTATTAAGACAAGGTGAGAAATTCTATAAATACAAATAAGATATTATAGTAATGAAATCTCTGTGCCTGGAAGTTTAAGGTGCATACACACATGCGATCACGGGGGGCGACCCACTATGTGTATGCAAGGCCATTTCAGACAATAATCATTCCGTGTATGGCCACATTGTCGGATAAAAGGGCCATTTGGTTAGGGGCCATTGATTATCTGCCTTGCCAATTGTGTAATGAGCCATGACCGGACGCCGTTTCGGCCGACAAAGTGCCAATACACGGAACGATAATCGTCCGGCACATCGTGTGTCACTGGTAGGCCCCCGTGGTCACATGTGTGTATGCGGCTTTACAGTCCAGTATTTCAATAAATACATTTTCATCCAATGTGCCAAAATTAGCAATGCGGTTCTTTAATTTACTTACTCTGTACAATGTAAATGTGCAGTAATTGTCGGCTGTGGATGGATTACTATTGACATAATCACTAAATTACACTGTCTTTAATAAAGTCAATCATGTAGAATTCCATAGGCCATTGTCTTGTCCCGCAGTTCACATTTCTACAGTGCTATGGACTTCCTCTAAGTTGTTACTCTATGGATTTATAATGTTTGGATTTGTAGTGAACACGAGGGTATCTCTTTACCAATATTATCAGTAGGAAAATAGTACACCATAGAAATATTATCACCACTAATACAATTATTATTGCTAAAATCTTTAATTTTTGAACCAATTTATATGCAAATCAACAAAATATTCTTTTTTATTTTTGTACACGGAATGATAAACTACAACAAAGATTTACTGTGAGTCCAATTTACAGATTCAGCGCAATACGATTGTTTTGGAAACACAAGTAGTATTAGTATTTGGCTTTGTGGGTTTTGAAAGTGTGAATTCTCATCCTGTGGCCAAAACCGATTTACTTAATCTTGTCTGAAAACTAAGTAAATTAAAAACTCTATTTACAGCCAACGCCTGAGCCCCATGGAAAGTTTGTATTGACATTGTCCAAGAACAAAATGTCAAAAGCAAACACTAGTGTTCTTTGGTATGTGCTGCTATAAGCAAGTACATGTAAAATATAAGAGACAACTTTCTTCCTTTACATGTATAATCAAAATGTGTCCCTTTAACCCATTACAATTATACATTGCTTATCAACCTCAGCAGGGAGATAAAAACCGACAAGTCACCAGTTTTATTTAATAGGGTATCCATTCCATGTGTCCTCTAGACATATGTCCCTTTTAATTGTATGTCCCTTTAATGTATATATATATATATATATATATATATATATATATATACGAATCCAGAAATTATCGACGCACTCACAGGTCTTCCATCATGGCACAAACTTTTTTTATTCACAAGTCAACATGTTTCGACCACAACTGGTAGTCATCAGGACCAGATGTGGTCGAAACATGTTGACCTGTGAATAAAAAAAGTTTGTGCCATGATGGAAGACCTGTGAGTGCGTATAATATATATATATATATTATATATATATAGCCTGCACTATGTTGTATTGAATAAAACATTTGGAAGAAGAAGTCCTGTGAGTGCGTTGTATCAACTACCTTTGTTCTATATGTATATGTTTGTATTACTGCTATTACTGCTATTACTGCTTCTCCAAAGTAAACAGCCCTAACTTGTCTAATCTGTCTTCTTATTCAAGCCCCTCCAGTCTTCTTATTAATTTAGTTGCCATTCTCTGAACCCTTTTCATTTCCACAATGTCCCTTTTGTAAATGGGGTTCCAAAACTGCCTTGTAAAGAGGGAGAATAATATTTTTCTCCCTTGAATCTCACATATGATCAGTTTTCATGCCAAATGTATAAATAAATTCAATTTGTCCAGTATGGCAGCACTGTACAGAATTCATTACCATTCCAGTGTCTTATTAAGGATCCCTCATTAAGGGAAGCTGGATCAAAAACAACACAGACTTATTAATATTAATTGCAATGTATAGTAAATAATTGACAGGTAATATGTGACGTGCCTTTTATAAGATGACTTAAAGGGTATGTCCATCAAAAAAGTAAGTTGTTTTATATCTGATTTACTGAAGAAAAGGAGGTAAATGCACTCTCTCTTACCTCCCGTTCTTCAGTAAATCTTACAGGAGAGGAGGAGACACTTACCCGCGGACCCGCTCCAGCGCCGAATTCCTCGACGACTCAGACGCATCTCCAGTCCTTTGCACTGTGCGCGCATGCACACACAGTGCGAAGGAGCGAGGATGCGTCAAAGACTGTCAGTGAAGTCGGCGCTGGAGCGGGTCCGTGGGTAAGTATCTCCTCCTCTCCTGTAAGATTTACTGAAGGAGGTAAGAGAGAGTGCATTTACCTCCTGTTCTTCAGTAAATCAGATAGAAACCAACTTTTTTGATGGACATACCCTTTAAGATCATTGGGATATGCAGATATGGCAATGACATCATTTAATATCTTATCTCCAAACATGTAGCATGTAGAATCTGTGTTATGAGTTAAACCATAAATGTTTATCTTTGGACCACAAACTGCCCATTACCTAATCTATAAAAACAACCCATTTATAAATAATGCTATTGTACCTTACTATATTATGAGAGGCTAAAAGCTCCAATTGTGCTAGAATTAAAAAGAAATAAACATGGGGGGAGATAAAACTGTACACAGCCACAAAAGCAGAGCCATTTTGTTTTCAGATCCAAAGACCAGATGTAGTTTAGGTCATATGTCATAGTTCCTAGGATTGCTCATTAGCTTTGCTTATTTACCTTTGTGAAGAATCTCACTGGGTTAATTATTTTATTACTGTATTGACTCATTCAGTCACAGTGTAGAACACATTTGTAGTATTAGTTAAAATAATCTCAGTTATTAAATTGTTAAATGCAGTAATACTTGTAAAAAAGTAAAAAGTAAAACCCATTTATTGTTAATGACGGTCTGCATTCTAAAGGCTAGTACACACCATGGTTCAATCGACCAATAGTTCAGTGTATCGGTCAATCGGGCCTAAATAATTGTATGGGTTTTCAGGCACGATCAGCATTCGTTCGTCCGAAACAGACAAACGCATGATCAAACAGATCGGAAAACCATGGTCGATAGTGCGGTGCTCTATGGACTGCACGCTCAGTCACGGCAAACTGACGGCCGCGGCCACTATTGCCGCGACTGACAATCCTTCTTCCTGGTTACATGGTGTGTACCATGCTTTAAGGCTCGTACACACATTAGACCATGTGGACGAGGCCAATTGGCTGATCATTGCGTATGTGCTGGTCTGATGTGTGTACAAGTCTTAACGCTTGTTTTTT
Source organism: Hymenochirus boettgeri (assembly GCA_019447015.1). Classification (NCBI taxonomy): domain Eukaryota; kingdom Metazoa; phylum Chordata; class Amphibia; order Anura; family Pipidae; genus Hymenochirus; species Hymenochirus boettgeri. The sequence goes on from CM033469.1 coordinate 348,994,371, forward strand.
TTTGACACAGGCTAACAGTTTGCTTACTGTGCAGTATCTTTATTCTAGTTATACAATACGCTGTCAGAATGAACAGGCTATTGATGTGTAGTCCTTGACTTTGTAAACTGATCATTTAATCCCTACCACTTGCTCCTTTTTATCTTGGCAGATCTATACCATTGCATATTTATTAGAAGGGAATTGGGAATCAGATTGTGGAGAGATTTAGAAACAATGCGGTCTGCAGGAAAGCTTGTGTCTACATAGACCAATGGCACTTTCTACCCTGATATTCGTGTGTGGGCTTCATGGTTGGATTGGCATTACTTTTTGCAAGAATTGCCGTTACTTCTATATGCTAATATTTGGCTTCTTCTTTATGTATTTGTAACTCGGTATATTTGCATATATCCCGTGTGTATTTTAATATAATTTAAACAATTGCATACTAAAGCCATAGATGGCAGTACCACTAGAATTTGCAGAACAGTCCTGAGATTTTACCCATAGTGCCCCTCTTGTGTCCGATAAAGGGAAGCAGATTTGTAACAAGAGAGTGAACTTGCACATGTAAAGCAGGAGGCTTGGTTCCTAGTGTGGTTGTGTGAGATAAACTAAAGGCTCGTAAACACGCTCAATTTCCGAGCGAGGAACAACCCTCGACGGCTGAGCGATACACACAACGAACGGCCATTTCAGCCGAGAATCGTCCGTGCGTATGCGTTTGGTTGGGGGTTGTTCGTTAATCTGTTTGTTGATCCGTTCGTTGATCAACGTATGCACAGCCATGTACTTTTATTTGTTAGAATAATAGTTATATTATAGCAGGGAAGCAGTAAAATACCTTCCCTGCTGATAGGCTGGGGCCACACTGCAACGCACAGGAATCACGCACAAAATTGCGAGCGTTATTGCAAGTGATTGTGTGATTCTTTTTTTTCGTTTGCGTGTGCGTTTTGCGCATGCGATTTTGCATTTTCCGTTATGGAAACGCATGCATTAACGCACCAAAAATAGTGAACGCATGCGTTACCAAAACGCAATCGGCCGCGCAATTGCATGCGCATTGGAAATTGCGGGAATTTTTGCGTTCCTGCAATTTCCATCTTAGCGTAAATCGCAAGCGCAATCGCGAGCGCAAAACTCGGGCGCGAAACACATGCTAGTGTGGCCTAGCCCCTAGTGCCCAGAATGGTGACCAGTTAGCTTTCCCCAGAGAAAAAAAAAGGGGGGAACAGATTTTTCAAAGCTGCTGCTACAAATTAAACTTAACTTGCTTTCACAGTGTACTTATTCTTTCAATATTACTATTGACTTGTAGTGATGGACCTGAACTTGGTTTTCCGAATTTGCGGCTGTGTTTTTGATAAATAAACTTGGGATAAATCAGATACTGTAACAGGAGGGGCTCCCTAATGTCTTCACTAATAAGCAGGTTTTAGCAGTAAACAAATAACACTTGTAAGCATCTTTGGCTCGGATGTGAAGTTTCCCACACAGGATAAATGAAGGTATGAAGGGAAAACACAAATTGCACCTTCAGTTAGGAAACAGCATTTTAATCCATGCGGCTGCTTATTTTAAAGAAATCCACAACTGAAGTACATGGTGAGTATCTGTATTGCTATGACCTGCCATATCAATCTGTTCCATATCCCATCATCCCTGTAAACATTGGAAAGACCGTATGGGCCCTTAATACCACTAGTCCCATAACAGCTGCTGGCTATCTTCATTATTATGTTCCTGGATATGGAATTATAATGTGTGTAATGTATAGGACACAGAACAGTTAGTTACATATACAAGGATATGATTGTTTCCTTTTACTAGGTCTCACTAGGGCTCCAATGATCCACTTGGGGCCAGAACAATGTTGTGGGGCTCGCTCATTTCTAGGTATGGTATTCCCTGAATCCCTGAAACTCTAAATAAATCACATTAAATACATTTCTCACTGGGTCTGGTTTCCTTAGTTTTAAGGTGTCCGACCAACATATCTGCACTCAGTTAATCAGGTTTTTTTTGCTTGTATTGTTATTTTGTAATTGATACCAGATGATTTTTGTAGATTGGCAAACAATTGAGATGTTTTAAATTATTTTAAAGATGTGTTCTTTCGAATAGCCTGGATGTTTATGCATTCAAGAGATTACATTTATTTCAGTGGGTTAGGATTCAATAGCAAAGGCAAGAAAAGAAGCCAAAATAAGCCTTTTTATGGGGGGGGGGGGTTCCAAGACACCAACGCGTGAACCCCAGCCAATCACAGACGCGGCTACCAGTCCGGCCCCCTGCTTGCAGTTTCATGCAAGCAGATGGCCGGGACAGTGCGGCGGAGGATAGAGGGAAGGTAAGTTCTGGAGATAATAATAATGCGGTTGGGGCTGGGGGAGGAAGCCCTACAATAAATCAAAAAATTTTTAAAAGGGTGGACATGCCCTTTAAAGAGCAGTGTTGCTAATATAGATAGATAGAGGCTATCTGCAGAGATAGTTGAGTATTAACAAAACACAGTGAGGGAAGTGCTACTCATTGACAGACATTATTAAAGCTGGGTACACACCATACAATTATTCGACCCGAATGACCAACATTTCACAGTTTCGTCAGTTGGACCGAATTATTGTATGGCAGCTCCGACTGATCGCCGACCAGATATCGGAGTGGACATGCCCTTTAATGTCTCATGAACTCTCTCACTTTTAGGTTGTAAAATGGCTGCCTCCAGTCATGCTGCTTGCCCTGCCCAGCCATTAATCAGTTTAATATAGAAGTGTGGCATGTAGAGGTCTTAGTACACAACACAATTGTAGTTGCAAACTGGTGCACACTGGTTGCAAACATACAACGTTTTGGACTGAGTAGTCCTTTATCAATTAAAAGGCAGAAAAACAAAAATTAACCTTCTTATAAAGTGCATACAGCAATAATGAAAGTGCAACCAGCATACAAAATGGAGGGGAATAGGACTTAAAACATAACTTTTAATAAATATATTAAAATGTGAATACAAAAGTTGAAAAGCATCATCCCAGCAGTTGAATGCGACAGGAGGGGTGAGATAGAGGTCTAAGGAGGGAGAGGATCCTATATGACCCTAGGAAGGGTGGGAGCAGCCTCTCCACCCTGCTTGCCCTAGTGCTGAAAGATGTCCCTAGGCACTCGGTGCCCTCCTGGTCTATTAGGTAAAAACTAGTCTCAAACCCCTGTTACTAAGAGAGAAGGAATAGCAAAACAACTGCCGGATGTGAATGGAATTAAAATGCAAGAAAGGAACTAGAACAAACACACCTCAGTGCTGCAATATGCGTGCTATCATTGCTATGCAGTTAGAATCACTGGCTGATACTCCTATGCTTTGGGTCTATAGGTGAGGTGCCAAACAACACACAACAGGAGTCCCCCTAGGGATATTCAACAAATTCAATAACAAATTCTCAGTTTATTGTGAACCACACATCACACGTAACAAAACGTTTTGTTTCATGTTGTTTCATGGTTCACAATAAACTGACAATTTGTTTGTAGTGTGACCCTCAGTTCCTTTTTTTACTGATATTTCTGGTTTTTGAGGGAGAACCATCCGTGGTGTCTGCACCCACTGCTTGGGATAGAGTGCACCTCCATTTTTGGTTACCTGTTGGATACCATTTTATGTGCTGGGCCCTAGGTTGTAGTGTGTAAATGGAAAATAATAGGAACTGTAGTCATAGAAATTTGTTAAGTTTAGCTAACACTTTTGTATGCTTGTGTGTGTCTGTTTGTATGTATGTACCTGTGTATGCATGTGTCTATGCATGTATGGGCCTGTCTGTATGCATTTATCTATGCATGCAAGTGTATCTATCAGCTCTTCAGTCCACTAGCCAGTGTTAAGTGAGCCCTCCAGCCAGTGAACTGGCTTCGCACACCGCCCTCCGTCTGCCTACAGGTGCCGTTCAAATAGTATAACATAGGGGCATATTTATAAAGGTTTGTTTAACTTTTCGCTTTCTTTAACACAGCCTTTTCACTATTTATAAAGCAGTGATAACCAGTGGCGAAAGGTCATTACCGCTACATTTCGCTTTTCGCCATACATCACTGCGGTAACCGCTCAACCACATTTATAAAATGGCGAAAACTGTATTTTTGCGTTAAGTTTAGCCATTCCAATTCACCAAGTCTGAGGTGGTGAAAACGCATAAGTGCCCATTTATTTAGCCTGCCAATGGGTCCATGGAAGGTGTCAGTACATTGTGGAGTGTTTCCTAATACTAATAAGTACTCAGGGGGTGTTAGACTATTTTCCAGCATTTACTGTAATACGATCTGCGATTTCGCTTTTTTAAGGTTAATTTTTCGCTTTTTTAAGCTTTTTTTTAAGGTTCTGATTTTCTTTATTTACCAATAAAGTTAAATGGGCGTCTGAGGGGCATATTTATAAAGGGGCATTATTGTTGCTTTTTTCCCCTCCCGCCTTTACCACAGTTTTTTAAACTTTCAACTTTTCTTTTCATCAAAGTTATTAAAAAGGTGAATTTTCATCAAAAACGAAAATTATCTAGAAAAACGTAGCACTAATAATGCTGAAAAAGATCAGCACATATGATGGTAAATAGGTAATACTCCCTGGTGGTTTTTCAAAGTAGTATTAAATTGGTTAATACACACTGAACACCTATCTTTGTTATTTAAAAATAGCCTAACACATGTGGTGTTTTTTTCAGTCAAAGATATAAATAGCATAAAACTCAAAAGGCGAATTTTCTCTATTTTATTAATAGGACATTTTTTAGTATTTTTTATTTTCAGCAAACAACAGCTAATTATCAAACCAGTTACATTAATATGGGAACATCCCATAGTGCTGTGTAAGAAATAGTCATGTTAATGGAACATTCCAGTAAGTAATGATGTTTGGCGAAAATTCTGGTAAAACTGCAAAAAAATGCAACAAAAGGGAGAAAAGGGGCAAAAAGGCAAAATTTCACCTATTTATAAATAGCTTTAAATAAAAAATGACAAAAATATCTCTGAAATTACACTAGAGAGTAATCTCTCTTTTCGCAGGGTACCACACTTAACGCAATGAATAAGGCAAAAACTATCGTCACACATCGCCTCAGCGATACTTTTCCGCAAAGGCGAAAACAAACGTTTTATAAATAAGGTGAAAATAGCGATATTGAAAATAGCGATCGTTTATAAATATGCCCCACAGAGATGCGTAATGTGACGTAATGATTTTTTAAAGCTTATATTGGTTCCTTCAGGTTGTAGACCTAAGCATGACCTATGCTGAAATTTTAAAAAGAGATTTGGATACTTTCCCACCCGGAGGATGACAAATGACTCACTATTTGTTTATTACAAAAGTACTGGGAATAATTTCAGTAAAGCAGAGTAATGTTTACAGCATTAGACTAGCATACTTGCCACAGCAAAGAAATGCCCATGTAAGTAGAAAACAAGGTGCCACCAATCAACACAATTAAGTCTATAATTTTTTTATTTTGGTTTATTTCTCATTTAAACCAATTTTCCCTTAATTAATTAAACCCTTAAATCTAAAAAGACTTTGGCCTTTAAGTAGAAAGTAAACACATCACAGCTTGTTTACAATTAAAAATAATGAGAAGAAAAACTACTGTGGTACTTAAAAAACACATAGAAATGCATAGTATAGCATGATGAATAGTAAATGTAGTAAATAAATTATGATATATATATACCATATACATATATATACAAACATAGAAAAGATAATCAATGCACATTCCTAGGCCCCATACAATATCATATTATCTGCGCACTGGTATACTTTATAAACAAAGGGGTTTTAGTATACATTACTGTGATCACATGAATGAAAAGCCTTCCAACCACGTCAAGGTAACCCCAGTCTGGAAGGCTGGGGTTCTCTTCCAGACTGGGGTTACCTTGACGTTACCTTGACGTAAGATAGTGTGCAGATAATATGATATTGTATGGGGCCTGGGAATGTGCATTGATTATCTTCTCTATGTTTGTATAAATGTTTGACCAGATCAGTAGCACTTCTGCTAAATGTAGTTGTAAAGTAGCCTAATTGTAGTGCCCCAGTCTGGAAGGTCCTAACTTTTTTACTTTAATTACGATGAGCAAACTTTGCATTTCTCATTCTTACACACTGGATACATATAACAGGCTGTCTCACTTCCCTCCATTCCTTTAGCTTTTTAAAAATGGGGGAAGAGGCCACCCAGTGCTTTATATTAAAGGCATTGGACCTCCCATAAAAGGGGCGTGTTGGGGGTACTATTACCACATGGAGACTTGACCAAACCTCCCAATAAATACACACAATACAAGGATAGTGGAAGCACTCCAATTAGGCTAATTTACAACTACATTTAGCGGAAGTGATACTGATCTGGTCAAACATTTTATGGATCCATATAGTGAGTAAAAATGAGAAATGCAATGTTTGCTAATCGTAATTGAAGTAAAAGAAATTTAAAAAGGTTAGAAGTTAGGACCTTCCAGACTGGGGTTACCTTGACGTGGTTGGAAGGCTTTTCATTCATGTGATCACAGTAATGTATACTAAAACCCCTTTGTTTATAAAGTATGACAGTGTGTAGATAATATGATATTGTATTAGGCCTAGGAATGTGCATTGATTATCTTTTCTATGTTTGTATAAATATTTGACCAGATCAGTAGCACTTCCGCTTAATGTAGTTGTAAATTAGCTTAATTGGAGTGCTTCCACAATCCTTGTAGTGTATATATGTGTGTATATACACATATATATGTTACTAATCGTTTTTTATTTTTGCACATCTCTGGTTCACTAATTTATTTTATTTTGGTATATTCTATAAGTCTATAAAGTTTACCATAATTCTTTTATGCCTGTTTTATATGCATTGCCAGTATTTCAAACCTGAATGCTAGTGTGTGTAGTGGGTTTCCGAACAAGCACGCAGCCGCCAAATGTTCCCGTCGGCCGAGCTCTCGTTCGTGAAAAACCGAGGAGTCTGCAATGGCCGAGGGAAACACACAGTCTTGAGTGTTCTCCCTATGATGTGTATAGGGGAATGTGTGTATGCAGATTTTTGAAAGATGACAGACAGGATTTTGCAGATCTTGTCTGTCATCTTTCAATGATCTGTAGTGTGTGTACCCAGCTTAAGTATTATCATCAAATCTTTCCTTTAAAAAGAGCTCTGAATCACATCTCTGGCTGCAAACTGTGATACATTATTTTGCAGCTAATATAGTTTAAACCTGAGTGACATCACTCGACCGTCTCCTCCTCCTTAAGGTGGCCATACACTCTAACGATAATGGGTAAATCCCGATTTAGGGGCTGTTCCCGAACAATCATAGTGCCTGGGTTACGGACGGCCGGGAATGCTGGAAAATTTCCGGTTTGATTTGATTTTAATTTGATCTAGTTTTAGTAAAGAGAGACGATCCGATCGTACTGGCTGACCGATCCACACGGCTGACCAATCCCTTTACCACGTATGGGGAACGGTCGGGTCCATGTGTGTGGTCCCCACAGCATGTGCGCCGACAGATACCAATGTGATCTATCGGCACACATGCTGTGGAAATCACATGTGTATAGTCCCTGGTGGCAAAGCATGCTTTCGTAGGACTTAATTCTGGGATGGACAAGAGCATAGACTTGCAGTTGAGAGGGAGGTATATAAATGCAGTTGGTTACATAAGCTATAAGCTGGTGAAAGCAGGATGTTTTCAGGAAGTTAAATTGCTAAACCTTTCCAGAAATATAGCTTCTCACAAGAGTTGTGATCTAGGGTTTATTTTAGTGATACGCTTATATTTAACCCTTAAAGGGGAAGTTCAGTGTAAATACATATACTTTTCAGGAAAAAAAGCAGTATTTTCCATCCAAATAACCTTAATCTGCCTATTCAGTATTTTGTTTGTGTATAAATAAATGCTTCAGACATACTGACTGACTTCCTGTTTGCAGGACCCCTAATAGAGACCGTTATGGTCTTACCCTTGACCCAGCGCCTGGGTTGATTCAGTTGCTCAGTAGAGATCTGAGCATGTTTGACCCATCCAACAGCCAATCAGTAAAAATTACTGTTAGGAACATTCCATGGCCGTGGTGCATCCTGGGAAGAACAAGGACCGTTAGAACCTAAAATGTCAGCTCACTAATGTCAACAGCAGGGAACAGCAAAGGGTATGAAATCAACTGATTTTTCTAAATGGAAGAGAATATGTAGAATAACTAAGAAGGCATTACACAAACTAACAATTTAACAAATATTGATCATTTCCACTGAACTGTCCCTTTAGTTGTTTGGAGTCCATAGTTGCCCTTTAAAAAAAGCATCTATATTGTACCATTTCAAGCTTCGGATCATTTGTCTGACAGTTTTTGAGCTTGCCGCACTTACTAAGAGGCACCTAAAGTATACAGGCAGCACGGTGGCTCAGTGGCTAGTATTTGTATTGTTCTCCCAGTTTGTATGTTCTCCCCGTGCTTGCATGGGATTCCTCTGGGCACTTTGGTTTCCCCACAATCATAAAGACATACTGATAGGTTGTATGCGTCAAATGTTTTTATATAGTAAGCTCCTGATGTGATTGTATACATGTAATTGTAATACACATTTATATACAGTAAACCCTCCCATCTACAATCCCTTAAAGGAGAAACAATTCCTAGAATTGACTAAAGGCTAGGAAAAGTATGAATACAAATACCAAAAATAACCAAAGATGTACAAAAGTACGTACAAATAAAAAACATTTTTATAGGCACACATTCACCCAAATACATATAGAACCAAAATGAAAGAAAGGAGACAGTCAAAAGTCTTATCAATCTATCTATTAAAAACAGTCTTATCTACCTATCACAAATGGTCTTATCTACCTATCACAAATGGTCTTATCTACCTATCACAAATGGTCTTATGTACCTATCACAAATGGTCTTATCCACCTATCACAAATGGTCTTATCTACTGATCACAAATGGTCTTATCTACCTATCACAGTCTTATCTACCTATTACAAATGGTCTTGTCTACCTATCACAAATGGTCTAATCTACCTATCACAAATGGTCTTATCTACCTATCACAAATGGTCTTATATACCTATAACAAACGGTCTTATCTACCTATCACAAATGGTCTAATCTACCTATCACAAACGGTCTTATCTACCTATAACAAATGGTCTTATCTACCTATAACAAAGGTCTTATCTCCCTATAACAAACGGTCTTATCTCCCTATAACAAACGGTCTTATCTACCTATCACAAACAGTCTTATCTGCCTATCACAATAGGTCTTATCTACCTATCACAAACGGTCTTATCTACCTATCACAATCGGTCTTATCTACCTATCACAAATGTGCTTGTCGTTGTATTAAACAGATATGGAATCTGATATCTATCAATTTAAACATCACGGCATCAGTCAATATTTAATCTAAAACTTTGGACTCATAGGGAGAATCCAGGTAGATTTACAATCCTGCTGTGAGACGAAATCTGTTTTCACTTTGTCTTGACTGGAAGTGAATCCAATATTATTTCCTATGGGAACAGCAAATCTAAAATAATTAAGATTTAAGCATGTTTCTGATTTGTGCATCATTTATTTTCATTCGCTTTTTCTATTTCAATTATTTCTACCTGCATTTGCGATAGCCCTTCAGTGCAGTTCAGTAACAGATCAAAATGGGTATAACATAGATTGAACATATAGCCGCAGTGTAGAACAGATTGAATAGTTTGGGGAGACATCAATTCTGTAAGCTCAACATAGATATTCAATCACGCCAGGCACAGATGCAAAGATATCATTAGATAACTACATCTCTTTAATTAAATGGAATTTTATGGAATTACTAAATCAATATATTTTATTGAATTACTGAATCAAGAGTTCAGTTATTTAATTTTATTATCTTACAAAACCGGTGGGGGTTAAAGCTGCGTAGGAAGTTGAGTATATAATAAGGGAAGAATATTGCTCAATTTGAATACTATCTCTGGATTTATGACCCAAGAATGTTTCTGAGGGATGTCATCATAGCCCAGCGATTCCGATACTTTTCCTGCCGGCTGTAGTTTATAACGTACTCCATGCTGCATGGAATTGTGCTGTATAACTTGTTTTGTAGGCAACCATATTTTTCAGTGAAAACGTTTTGTTTAAAAAAGAACTAGGAAAGGTTATTCTGTGCAGGAAATCCTAGTACTGTACAGTGTCCACTTTTTCACAAAGGGGAGGAGAAACATCTGGGTAGTTTCCATGTTATATACCGTATATACCCGAGTATAAACCGTCCCGAGTATAAACACGGAGGTACTAGTTTTACCTAAAAAAGGAGAAAAAAAGAGATTGACTCAAGTATAAACCGAGGGTGTAACCCCTACTAGTATTTGCCACTTAAGATGTTTGGAAACTACAACTCCCAGCATGCTTTAATTGCTGGGAGTTGCAGTTTTCAAACATCTGCAGAAGCCAATACTTGCAAATAGGGGTAAATCCTTCTTTATTTGTGCATACAGTATGCACAAATAAAGATGGTTTTACACTTATTTGTAAGTATTGTGTGCCCTGGTGTCCCTGTGGTATTCTCCTACCTTGTCTGGCGGACGCTCGCTCCTCGCTCCACATCCTCTGTGCTTCAGGAGGATGTCACTACTCGACACCGCAAAGTGAGAGGCGCCGGGTAGTGACATCATCAAGGAATGCAGATCACGCGGCCGCCAGACAAGGTAGGAGGAGAAAGATTGACTCGAGTATAAACCGAGGTAAGATTTTCAGGCTTTTTTTTAAAGCCTACAAACCTTGGTCTATACTCGATAATCTACCGTTTAATTTATAAGCTTTAAACGGTAACTCCACTGGTAAATTAGAATTTTTTTTAGTTTAATAGAAGAACGGGAGGTAAAGGTGCTTTTCTTAGGCCTTTGAAACAGTATAGGATGCCAAAGAGATTGATTCCGTCTGTGATATTTATGCTTTGTGAATAGAGTTTCCATTTTATTTACCTCTGTGCTTGTGGAATCTTCATATTCTGATTGATTATTTGTAGTTTGTGATAGGTAGATAAAACTATTTGTGATAGGTGGATAAGACCATTTGTGATAGGTAGATAGACCATTTGTGATAGGTACTGTAGATAAGACCGTTTGCAATAGGTAGATAAGACCATTTGTGATAGGTAGATAAGACGTTTGTTGTAGGTAGATAAGACCGTTTGTGATAGGTAGATAAGACCGTTTGTTATAGATAGATAAGACCGTTTGTGATAGGTAGATAAGACCGATTGTGATAGGTAGATAAGACCATTTGTGATAGGTAGATAAGACCGATTGTGATAGGTAGATAAGACTGTTTGTGATAGGTAGATAAGGCTGTTTGTTATAGGGAGATAAGACCGTTTGTGATAGGTAGATAAGACCGTTTGTTATAGATAGATAAGACCGTTTGTGATAGGTAGATAAGACCGATTGTGATAGGTAGATAAGACCATTTGTGATAGGTAGATAAGACTGTGATAGGTAGATAAGACTGTTTGTGATAGGTAGATAAGACCGTTTGTTATAGGGAGATAAGACGCTTGTGTAGGTTGATAAGACCGATTGTGATAGGTAGATAAGACCGTTTGTGTAAGTAGATTAGACCTTTGTGATAGGTAGATAAGACCATTTGTAATAGGTAGATAAGACCATTTGTGATAGGTGAGAGACTGTGATAGGTAGATAAGACTGTGATAGGTGATAGCAGTTGTGATGAAGTAGATAACCATTTGTGATAGGTGAATAAGACCATTTGTGATAGGTAGATAAGGCCGTTTGTGATAGGTAGATAAGACCGGAGTGATAGGTAGATAGACTGTTTGTGATAGGTAGAGAAAGGCTGTTTGTTATAGGGAGATAAAGACCGTTTGTGATAGGTAGATAAGACCGATTATGATAGGTAGATAAGACCATTGTGATGGTAGATTAGACCGTTTGTGATAGGTAAATAAGACTTGGAAACTATCTCACCCAATGGTTGAGAGTAACACTGTTCACATGAAAGCCAGTGTAGTGAGACTTAATAAACATTAGAACTTACCTTCAACACCTATTCCTTCAAAATTTAATCAATTCTAGGAGGAACTGCATTTTCCGGATCTTTGGGCCCTGATTTATAAAAAAATCGGTATCAGTTAAAATCGTAAAATACCGATTGTTCTCGCTAAAATAATGACCGTGTTTTTTACCGATAACGACCGTTCTTCTACCGACAACGACCTGTTATCTACCGATACGACAATACCGGTCTTTATCGGTAATAATACCGGTCATTGTCTGTTAAATAACAGGATCGTTATCGTTAAAAAAACGCCTCTTATTTTACGATACGATCGTCTTTACGATACGATACCGTCTTTTATAAATAGGGTCCTACATTTCGGTCACCAAAGAACATCCGGAAAGGCAGTTCCTCCAGGCGCCTTACTTTAAAGGGCACCTTTAAGGTTCTCCTACACTCCACTCTCTGGTCGTAGGGACAATTCGTGTAGAGGCGTTCAAGGGGGCATTTTTTGGCCAGAGAATAGAATTTTTTTTTAATCCGCACAATCCTGATTGTACGATTGGGATTGGTCCGTGTATGGCCTGCTTCGCAAGACTGGAATAAGTGGACAGGAAAAAACAAACAAGAAAAGTTAAAATTTGACCCGTTAGGAGAAGACCTAAGATTAGTGAAAAAAGGTTACAACAATCCTTTAAACATACTTGGGTCTTTGGTTATCATCCATTAGTAATGAAGCACATTAAAACAAATTCAAAAGAACACATGACAATGGATTTGTAATTTTTTAACGAAAAGACAACTTCATTTAAAAAATCCAACTTTTTATATTGCAAACGCTGTTTTAAAGTCTAATGTGTTATCATACACGTTACCATGGAGTTTTGTTAATATTTTAAGTGAGGTTTAGACCTAGTATTGTGAACAAATTGATTGTTTCACATCTCTGCCAATGTTTTTATTAATTTGAATTTTTTAAAATGAGCAAAACGCTTCTCGCTTTGACTGTTTGGTCCTGTATGAAACATTTCTGGCAATTCCACCATTGCCGCCCACGTTTATCCATCTGGCTACTACCACTTCTTCCCCAAAACTTGCACTTATAAACTACTGTTTCACTGGAAATATAAGTATGTTAGTTATGGAATCCGATGGTCTGCACTACTCATCAAAAGAAACCGCCAAATTCGTAACATATAATCAGACTTAGTATGAATTCATATTGGATGGGAAATAAATGTGAAAGAGCGTCTGTTCGTAGAAAAGTAGTAAATGACAATACAACATGGAGACCCCAAGATGGCTTTGGAAGACAATGCTTCAGAATTTGTTGAGTAAAGAGTTTATAATTATATTCTGAGCCAAATTTAATGTAAGGAGGAAAATGGTATTTTGTTGTTTTTTTTAGCTTATTAAAATTCCATTATAGCAAAATAATTCAACAGGATCAATTTATATGGTTTACATAGCCTAATTAAATCTTACCCTTGATAACTCCGACATAAAGTAATAAACAGTCAAATAGTTGGGGGGGGGGGGGCAACTTAATCTTAACACATTTGCGATCGCGGGTGCCGATTAGCAATGTGTTAAGATGGTTTGGGTCGAGTCTCGTTTGACCGATTTCACCTGGCGGCACCTCACACACGAAAACCCCGACCAACGATTTGTTTTAGCCAAGAAAGTGCCCATAATTACACGCCATGAGTGTCGACGAAATGGGCGCTCATACTTTTGTATAACCTTTATGCTGGTGAACACACAACAGCTTTTCCTGTGTATCGTTCGGTACAGATTGTGCCGAAAATCTGCTTATTTAGCCCTCCGGAGGAAAGGTGCTTGGACATGTCAGAAAAATCACCACGGACGTGGTCTCTATGGACCCACACAAACTGTTTGCGTTGACATTTCTTTTCTCCAGCGCGAGCGTTTTTCGGTCAGGAAGTAATATTGGGCACGGGTACCCCGCCTAAAGACCTAAATTGAGAATCTATTTCCTGACCCCTATAAAACCAGGCTGCTTTTCATTTGTTTACAAAACCAAGTGTGGTGGAGTTGTAACCGTAAGTTTTGAGTGCACTCCCTATCTCGTGCCACAAAAACGAAACTATTGCCCTATACCTTTACTTTTCATTTGTTATCACATCCGGTGTCCCTACACAGGTGTCAAGTTCGGAGTGGACATGTACTGTCTCTTACTTATACAGAGCGGTTCCCTAAGTAAAGACATGGCCATACACTACATCAAATTCCCCAATTGAAATTTATCCATGATGTGTGGAACTATCTTTAGACCGCTACTAACAAAGCTTTAATTTACTACTAAAGGGTCTCTCCACCCCTTTATAAATACTCGACCTCAGCCTTTCTACCTGTATTCAGCAGTGTTTCTCAAAGGGTGTGTGCGGGGCACAACTAGTGTGGACTTGAAAGAGTTGGGTGCCTCAGAATTTTACTAGTGTGGTATATTTTTTTTCCAAGTAACAACTTTTTTTTGTTATTTTGCACTAAATATATTTTATAATAACATTTCACAACATTTCAATGTAGTGTAAACATTACAGCTACATTGATTAGAATACAATATACAAACAGGAAAATTCATTAAAAGGTTTCTTATTGGTTAAAAATGGTGCTGTTTTTCCTTTTTCCCTTCCGCCACACACAATCGAAGATTATTTATAACGTTGACAGCTACATTATGAATTGGTTGGTGGCAAAAATTAGCACATGTTAAACAATAAGAACTTTTATTCTAATAACCCTGACGTGCATAAAACTGGGTAAAATCCACCTTACGTACACCTGTGTGGCCTCAAGAAAAATTTTCATTTCCAAGTGCGCCACAATCTTAAAAGCACTGTTGTACAAGTACTATTGCAAGATGGCACATGTGTTTTTAAAAACCTACACGCTGTTTATTTTTATCTTTATTTTAATTTAAAGGGGGATCTACCCTGCTAATACATCTTATTTCTTCTCTCTCGTTTTACTCTCATTTCAAAATTGCCTTTTTTAGGGGGGGTTGGCTAGGCTGGTAAGAATATGGAAACACCTGGCAAGTAATCAATCAACCCCCCCTCCCACCTGATGCATGGAATCAAACTGTAAACATATGTTATAATCTGTGCGCTAACTACATAGTAGACAACACAACCTATAGTTAACTGAAGTGATTGCATCTTCCCAACTCCACTCTACTGGACCCACTGGGAGGCTTTGCTGTGACAACAAGACATGAATGTAAGTGTGTTCCGCGGTAGTTTAAAAAGAGAGTTAATTAGTCAGACACTTGGCAGAGACATTCACACCCATGGATATTAGTAGTCACCTACGGAGTTCTATGACCATATAAGGCACTCCTCAGTGACTTCTAATACAGAACTGTCACTTACAGTTTTATTCCTGACATTGTGCTTTCCATGTGCCCTCCTGCTTGCATAAGTTGCAACAGGGGGCGGACCCGAAAATAATGTTTAGATAGAGTCTGCTTTTTCAATCCACTAAACAAATATGCGCAAGTAAGGGAGTGGACCATGGTGCCCTACACTACAGAAAAAGCTTTCCATAAGGTGGGGCAACCAGGCAACCAAAGAGAAACCCAGAGGTAGGGGGGAGGGATCCCCTGCGCAATGCCAAAACCTCAACAAGGGCAATAGAGGCACCCGGATGACTCCCAGACAGCTCCTACTTATGTTCAAATAAACATCACGTTTATGAAAGACCTTTGGAACGCTGGAATAAACACAATAAGCAAGTAGCGGTCACCTATCACCATCCTTTTATATAAATCGTACACGCCCGGTGCTGTTTCCCAACAAATGATATCACAATGCCACGCAATACGGACACACCAACACTTAGGGTCTTCTTCATGAATCAAAAAGGGTGTTTATTCAACCCAAACAACGGTTGACATGTTTCCTCCGCCCCTAAAGTGGGGGCCGTCTTCCGAAGATGGCCCCCACTTTAGGGGTGGAAACATGTCAACCATGTCTTCAACACCCCTAAAATTCAGTACAACATGTCAGGGAATCCTAGGAGAACTGTCTTCCCTCTGCTTTGGAATCCAAGAGCGTCCTGCATTATTGTCAATTGTTTTAGGACCGTGTTTTCTATGACTATAATGGGTCCATTTCTAAACATGAACATTACAAGGTTTCAGGGTCCATGTGGTCCCAGGCTACACCAACTACACACTGTTTCCCTCTGACACAACACTACAATACAAAGAACCCACCTTCCCCTTTCTCTCTTCTCTCGAAACCATACCTAATCACCCAAAAAAAAACTTTGTTTTATGGTCTAATTCATAAACATACCCTAAACACCACTCAGATACGGGTAACTTACCTACAGATTACACCTACAAACTCAACTTACTTTCTGTTTCCTAAACCCCTCACAAAACCGGTAGATTTAAAATAAGTCTAAAAAAGGAAATGTCCGTATCGGTGGAACAAATAAATGAGCCGGAGATTATAGAAAATGGGAATTATACTTAAACAAACATATAACTACATACACAAATAGATCCTAATCACAATAATAACACGCTGGCCAGCTTACATCTTCATATAATCAATCAAAAAAAAAAAAATATATAGTAATATACCCCTCTAAAAACACGACCTAAAGCCGCCAATACTAGGGTATCCATGTAAAATCTATAATAACGGATAAATAATAAAAATGCAGATGCATATGAATGTCCACGATCGTAGTCAAACTTGTGGACAGACAGAGATGGTACCGATCCTCCGGTGTGGCCGCACCCAAAAAAACTCTCAGTGGATGCGAGTAACGGTTATGAGACAGACTAAGTAATATTCACCACTCGAAGTTACAGTATAAACAAGCGTTTCCATCCCCTGGACTATCAGCTTGTGTCCGGCTCAGCAAGCTCTTGGGATCCATATAAGGCAAGTGGGTATTTTCCCCACAGAGAATTTTACTCCAAATCACCGTCCGTCTCAAACAATGGTTGATTCGTGCTCGCCAGATCCCTGATAAATACCGTCCATAACGATAAACGTCAGTGCTATGCGATTCGCTAACCCAATTGAGCATTTCGTCAGATATTTAATGCTACAAATGCAAAAAATGCCAAAAAAATCCCTTACTACACATATCCCAGGGAGAGGTACACACACCTACTGATTACATTTCTCACAACCCACCTAACTTCCATTGCCATGGCAAACTATTCCACATCATCAATAGTGTCTTTATGTCTGAAATGCAAACATGCACCTTACTCTACAGACAACAGGTACGCAACCTACTGATACACCCTCACAACCCAAACTACGCCTATGTCCATGAATCAAACAAGTTATATTTACAATCGTCATAACACAAAATACCCCCTAACACCACACACACAGGTACCCACAATACTCCAACAACCCCACCCCACCATGTGTGTATCTTACGTTAAAACATTTAGTTTTTCACCAAGTGCTAACAGCAGATTTTAGGCAACACTAACCATGATTTTTTTATAGATAGCTAGATAGTTACAATGTAAAAATTCTGTGGTAAAAAAACATGACAAAAGCAATGTATGTGTGATATCTGTTAATTTCCTAAGACAAACCGCTTACAGCAAGGTTTTCAGACCATACAATTGCGCTGTTTTCAGTATTCACTTACTGTTCTTTTACTATTACACGACATGATATAACTAAACCTGATTATAACTATGACATGCTAAACACTGATTATATACTGATTACTACATATGGCTGAACACTGATTGTACCGATGAACTGCCTGAACCTTGATTATACTGAACCGTAGCTGACTCGAATTATACCAGATGACTAGCTCAAACCTTGATTAGGAGTGGATCAATAGCTAAACAAACATTGATGAGTAACCGTTGCAGTTAAAATTACCCGTATATACTCGAGTAAAGTGACCCCAGTATAAGGCGACGGTCCTGAACTTATTTAACTCCCAAAAAGTAAGAAAAATGAAACTCGAGTATAAGTCGGGGGTTGAAATTACTGGGAACTCTGCGTCCATAAAAAGCTCATTCTTTGCACTCCAGATGTTTGGAAACTACAAATCAAAGATGCTTAGTAGTAGCAGGGAGTGATGTTGGTACTCAATTGGTTTGGTAACATCAGGGTAACGGCAAATTTTTTCCAAAATCTGGCTGCTGCTTACTTTCTGTCTATGTAACCAGGTATGGAACGTCCGTATCGGCGGCTGTCTACTTACTGCCCGGCGCCGAGTAGTGACGTCACTACTTGGCGCTGGGCATAAGTTAGACAGCCGCCGAGTACGGACGTCAGTGCAGCGTGGAGACAGCAGAGCGCCAGCAGGATCCAGAGATTCAACTTACCGTACCTGGTTACATAGACAGAAAGTAAGCAGCAAGCGAGTTTTGGAAAAATTTCCGTGACCCGAGTATAAGCCGAGGTCGGGTTAAGGCTATTTTTTAAAGCCGAAAACCTCGGCTTATACTCGAGTAATAGGGTATACCACATGACGTAGCTAAACACTGATTAAACTGATGAATATATATAAACTCGATTAACACAGGTAACATAGCTCTGGTATTAAAAAAAAAACATAGCTCTGACCTTAAAAGTGGACGCCAGTTTATTATTTCTGTTAATTCTGGCTCAAATACATATTAACAAAGCAAGATGAAGAAATACCACAAAGCAGGCAATGACCTCTCAGTTATTTGTGTGTAATTGATTCTAGTCCGTGTTACGACTAGTTTTAGATATCCTTTCTACGAAGAAGCTTTAGCATGGAACCCACTTGAAGACATTATTTCTCTGTCTCACTGAGACCTCTCAAACGAAGTAGTCAGTTATCTTCTACTACTAAATCAAAGGGCCATTAATCTCGATAATCCTCTTGTAGCTGTCTACTGTCTTTAACACAGTTGACCTGCCCTTCTCATCAAAGAACAGTTTCTGTGAAAACTCAAAGACATTTTTTTAAAACTCATTTTCAATCTACTTAGCATATACTTAATTTACGATTTGATAACGTTCAATTGACTTTCCATCTGCTCATCACCAGTATGTCTCCTAATTCTACTCTAATAATAATAAGAATGATAATCATTTCAATCTATGGGGCAAATTTAGAGCCTGCAATACAACTGCCCTATGTACTAAAACGAATGTTTACAATCTGAAGGAACATTTGCAAATATGAGGACAATGAAGTTATTAAAACTGGTGTACTACTTCCTACCCTATATCCTGCGATCAATTAATGCGGTTTGCATCTCCAATTAATAGTTGCACAAAGAATCAAAAAACGTAACTTAAAACGTAGCTTATCTGGAATAGGCTACGCCATGCTATTTCCAAAAATTTTTAGGAATAGCACAGGCGACACAAAATCAGTGTGAAACCCACAACTTACCCAATAATACATCAGTAGAATGATTTGCCACATAAAGGACAATTCCAACCCACAACTAAAATTTACCCCACTGCTGCCCCCACTGTGTTAGGTGTAAAATAATCCCCTTTACATCTCTGTTCCATATGGTTCTCCTGCAGTGCCTTGTGAAAGTCCAGGAAAATGAAGAGTAGGGCTGTCTGTCCATAAAAATATCTACCTCCTTCTTGTCCTCACAGGACTCTTGACATGCACTGTGGGGCTCTCTTCCCCCCTTCCTCCCTCCCACTGATCACTTGCGCGTGCCATTAAAGCTTTTTAAAAGCAAAAAAAAATTGCGCACACTGTAGGGACCCCCTGCCCTTAATGCCATATTCACATGTTTTATTAAATCAGACCAGACTGCAGTTACTCTCCTTGATATGCTTAAGGTATAATAAGGTGTAGAAGTACATTTCTGCAATTGATGTCATCTAGCTTTTTGGAATTGGAGGGATTCCCTACCAAAGTTGTGCATTTTTTTTAAAACCATGATGGCATCATCAAGGGATCCAGTGCCAGAGATGAAGGGGAGAGAAAGCTCCATGGCACATGCCAGAGCCTTCCAGGAACAGAAGAAAGGGGCAGAATACCTATATTACACACAGAGAGGCTCCACAGAGAGCCTCCTACTCTTCTCGGTTTCCTGGACTTTCAGCAGAAACACCATAATGAGCAGAGGAGAAAAGTAAGGATTTTGTTAAGATTACAGTGAGGCAAATTTTAGTTGCGGGGTGGACATGCCCTTAAATGGTCCTAAGCAGGGGGTCAACATTCCCTTTAAACATTTCCTATTGTGTTATTACTTTCTGTAAATTTCCATCCTTCCATTAATAGCCTTGCCTCTGATACACGGTTTCTACAAGATGTTCTAGAATGAATACTTGTTAATTTATTCTGCCCTGTTTGCAACCACATGAACTCAAAAGCCAGTGATACTGCAATGTAAAAACTGCCACATCTGCTGTTATATGATATGTGCTAATCAGAAACAGAGGGCTTTACCTTCAGCAAAAAATCCATATGCGCCCAAAAAGGATATGGTGACTTGTATAAGGACGCAGATGTTGCACATGGCACATGGAGTCTTTCACTGGACTTCATGTATTATGTATTGATACATATCCCAACCGCTGGTGATCTCCAAAGGGAGGTATACACTCTGTGTTTCCATTATTGAAATAAGGGGCCTGTTACATTCAGTCCAGTCATGCACAGACTACTCTAACCAATATCTTTGTCAGGGTTTTGTTTTCATGTATTAACACAAGGTGAGAAATTCATAAATACAAATAAGATATTATAGTAATGAAATCTCTGTGCCTGGAAGTTTAAGGTGCATACACACATGCGAATCACGGGGGCGACCCCACATGTGTATGCAAGGCCATTTCAGACAATAATCATTCGTGTATGGCCACATTGTCGGATAAAAGGGCCATTGTGGTTAGGGGCCATTGATTATCTGCCTTGCCAATTGTGTAGAGCCATGACCGACAGCCGTTTCGGCCGACAAAGTGCCAATACACGGAACGATAATCGTCCGGGCAATCGTTGTTCAACTGGTAAGGCCCCCGTGGTCACATGTGTGTATGCGGCTTTACAGTCCAGTATTCAATAATACATTTTCATTTTCATCCAATGTGCCAAAATTAGCAAGCGGTTCTTTAATTTACTTACTCTGTACAATGTAAATGTGCAGTAATGTGTCGCTGTGGATGGATTACTATGACATAATCACTAAATTTACACTGTCTTTAATAAGTCAATCATGTAGAATTCCATAGGCCATTTGTCTTGTCCCGCAGTTCCATTTCTACAGTGCTATGGACTTCCTCTAAGTTTGTTACTCTATGGATTTATAATGTTTGGATTTGTAGTGAACACGAGGGTACTCTTTACCAATATTATCAGTAGGGAAAATAGTACACCATAGAAATATTATCACCACTAATACAATTATTATTGTAAAATCTTTATTTTTGAACCAATTATATGCAATCACAAATATTCTTTTTATATTTTTGATCACAGTACAGGAATGAAATAACTACACAAAGATTTTCTGTGAGTCCAATTTACAGATTCAGCGCAAACATTGTTTTGGAAACACAGAGTATATTAGTATTTGGCTTTGTGGGTTTGAAAGTGTGAATTCTCATCCTTTGGGCCAAACCGATTTACTTAATCTGTCTGAAAACTAAGTAAATTAAAAACTCTATATTACAGCCAACGCCTGAGCCCATGGAAAGTTTGTATTGACATGTCCAAGAACAAAAGTCAAACAGCAAACACTAGTGTTCTTTGGTATGTGCTGCTATAGCAAGTACATTGTAAAATATAAGAGACAACTTTCTTCCTTTACATGTATAATCAAAATGTGTCCCTTTAACCCTTACAATTATACATTGCTTATCAACCTCAGCAGGAGATAAAAACCGACAAGTCACCAGTTTTATTTAATAGGGTATCCATTCCATGTGGTCCTCTAGACATATGTCCCTTTTAATTGTATGTCCCTTTAATGTATATATATATATATATATATATATATATATATATACGAATCCAGAAATTATCGACGCAACTCACAGGTCTTCAATCATGGCCACAAACTTTTTTTTTTCACAAGTCAACATGTTTCGACCACACACTGGTATCATCAGGACCAGATGTGGTCGAAACATGTTGACCTGTGAATAAAAAAAAGTTTGTGCCATGATGGAAGACAACATGTGAGTGCGTATATATATATATATATATACATATATATTATATAGCTGCCGCATATGTTGTATAAATAAAACATTTGGAAGAAGAAGTCCTGTGAGTGCGTTGTATCAACTACCTTTGTTCTATATGTATATGTTTGTATTACTGCTATTACTGCTATTACTGCTTCTCCAAAGTAAAACAGCCCTAACTTGTCTAATCTGTCTTCTTATTCAAGCCCCTCCAGTCTTCTTAATTAATTTAGTTGCCATTCTCTGAACCCTTTTCATTTCACAAGTTCCCTTTTGTAAATGGGATTCCAAAACTGCCCTTTTAAAAGAGGGAGAATAATATTTTTCTCCCTTGAATCTCACATATGATCAGTTTTCATGCCAAATGTATAAATAAATCAATTGTCCAGTATGGCAGCACTGTACAGAATTCATTACCATCCAGTGTCTTATAAGGATCCATCATTAAGGAAGCTGGATCAAAACACACAGACTATAATATTAATTGACATGTATAGTAAATAATGCACAGGTAATATGTGACGTGCCTTTTATAAGATGACTTAAAGGGTATGTCCATCAAAAAGTAAGTTGTTTATATCTGATTTACTGAAGAAAAGGAGTAAATGCACTCCCTCTTACCTCCCGTTCTCAGTAAATCTTACAGGAGAGGATGGAGACACTTACCCGCCGGACCCGCTCCAGCGCCGAATCCTCCTCGACGACTCGACGCATCTCCAGTCCTTTGCCCTGTGCGCGCATGCACACAGTGCGAAGGAGCGAGGATGCGTCAAAGACGTCAGTGAAGTCGGCGCTGGAGCGGGTCCTGGGTAAGTATCTCCTCTCTCCTGTAAGATTTACTGAAGGAGGTAAGAGAGAGTGCATTTACCATCCTGTTCTTCAGTAAATCAGATAGAAACCAACTTTTTTGATGGACTACCTTTAAGCTCATTGGATATGCAGATATGGTCAATGACAATCATTTAATATCTTATCTCCAAACATGTAGCATGTAGAATCTGTGTTATGAGTTAAACAATAAATGTTTATCTTTGGACCACAAACTGCCCATTACCTAAATCTATAAAAACAACCCATTTTAAATAATGCATTGTACCTTACTATATTATGAGAGGCTAAAAGCTCCATGTGCTAAAATTAAAAAGAATAAACATGGGGGGAGATAAAACTGTACACAGCCACAAAGCAGAGCCATTTTGTTTTCAGATCCAAGACCAGATGTAGTTTAGGTCATATGTCATAGTTCCTAGATTGCTCAGTAGCTTTGCTTTTTTACTTTGTGAAGAATCTCCTGGGTTAATTATTTTATTACTGTATGACTCATTCAGTCCCAGTGTAGCAAACACATTTGTAGTATTTTAAAGTTAAATAATCTCAGTTATTAAATTGTTAAATGCAGTAATACTTGTAAAAAAGTAAAAAGTAAAACCCATTTATTGTTAATGACAGTCTGCATTCGAAAGGCTAGTAACCACCATGGTTCAACGACCAATAGTCAGTGTATCGGTCAACGGAGCCAAATAATTGTATGGGTTTTCCAGGCACGATCAGCATTCGTTCGTCCGCACAGAGACAAACGCATGATCAAACAGAGTCGAAAACCATGGTCGATAGTGCGGTGCTCTATGGACTGCACTCCATCACGGCAAACTGACGGCGCGGCCACTATTGCCGCGCACTGACATCCTTCTTCCTGGTTACATGGTGTGTACCATGCTTTAGGCTGCGTACACACATTAGACCATGTGGACGGGCCAATTGGATTGATCATGCGTATGTGGGCTTGTCTGATGTGTGTACAAGTCTTAACGCTGTTTTTTTTGACACAGGCATAACAGTTTGCTTACTGTGCAGTATCTTATTCTAGTTCTACAATACGCTGTAGAATGAACAGGCTATGATGTGTAGTCCTGACTTTGTAAACTGATCATTTAATCCTACCACTTGCTCCTTTTTATCTGGCAGATCTACCATTGCATATTTTATTAGAAGGAATGGAATCAGATTGTGGAGAGATTTAGAAACAATGCGGTCTGCAGGAAAGCTGTGTCTACATAGACCAATGGCATTTCTACCACTGAATTCGTTGTGTGGGCTTCATGGTGGATTGGCATTCTTTTTGGGCAGATGCCGTTACTTCTATATGCTAATATTTGGCATTCTTCTTTATGTATTTGTAACTCGGTATATTTGCATATATCCCGTGTGTTTTTTAATATAATTTAAACAATTGCATACTAAAGCCATAGATGGCCAGTACCATAATTGGCAGCGTCCGAGATTTTACCCATAGTGCCCCTCTTGTGTCCAGATAAGGGAAGCAATTTGTAACAAGAGTGAACTTGCACAGTGTAAAGCAGGAGGCTTTGTTCCTAGTGT
Organism: Hymenochirus boettgeri; assembly: GCA_019447015.1. NCBI lineage: Eukaryota > Metazoa > Chordata > Amphibia > Anura > Pipidae > Hymenochirus > Hymenochirus boettgeri. The sequence continues at coordinate 349,018,959 of CM033469.1, forward strand.
GGTTGTGTGAGATAAACTAAAGGCTCGTAAACACGCTCAATTTCCGAGCGAGGAACAACCCTCGACGGCTGAGCGATACACACAACGAACGGCCATTTCAGCCGAGAATCGTCCGTGCGTATGGTTGGTTGGGGGTTGTTCGTTAATCTGTTGTTGATCCGTTCTTGATCAACGTATGCCAGCCATGTACTTTTATTGTTAGAATAATAGTTATATTATAGCGGAAGCTGTAAATACCTTCCCTGCTGATAGGCTGGGGCCACACTGCAACGCACAATCACGCACAAATTGCGTGCGTTATTGGCAAGTGATTGTGTGATTCTTTTTTTCGTTTGGTGTGCGTTTTGCGCATGCGATTTTGCATTTTCCGTTATGGAACGCATGCATTAACGCACCAAAAATCAGTGACGCATCGCGTTCCAAAACTCATCGCCCCGCGCATCAGGCGATTGGAAATGTGCGGGAATTTTTGCGTTCCTGCAATTTCCATCTAGCGTAAATCGCAAGCGCAATCGCGAGCGCAAAACTCGGGACCAAGAACACATGCTAGTGTGGCCTAGCCCCTAGTGCCCAGAATGGTGACCAGTTAGCTTTCCCCAGAGAAAAAAAAGGGGGGAACAGATTTTTCAAAGCTGCTGCTACAAATTAAACTAACTTGCTTTCAACAGTGTACTTATTCTTTCAATATTACTATTGACTGTAGTGATGGACCTGAACTTGGTTTTCCGAATTGCGGCGTGTTTTTTTGATAATAAACTTGGGATAAATCAGATACTGTAACAGGAGGGGCTCCCTAATGTCTTCACTAATAAGCAGGTTTTAGCACGTAAACAAAATAACACTTGTAAAGCATCTTTGGCTGCGATGTGAAGTTTCCCACACAGGATAATGAAGGTATGAAGGGAAACCAAATTGCACTTCAGTTAGGAAACCAGCATTTAATCCATGCGGCTGCTTATTTAAAAGAATCCACAACATGAATACATGGTGAGTATGCTAGTTGCTATGACCTGCCATATCAATCTGTTCCATATCCCATCATCCCTGTAAACATTGAAGAAACCGTATGGGCCCTTAATACCACTATCCCATAACACTGCTGGGCTATCTTCATTATTATGTTTCCTGGATATGGAATTAATAATGTGTATGTTAGGACACAGAACAGTTAGTTACATATACAAGGATATGATTGTTTCCTTTTACTAGGTCTCACTAGGGCTCCAATGATCCACTTGGGGGCCAGAACAATGTTGTGGGGCTCGCTCATTTCTAGGTATGGTATATCCTGAATCCCTGAAACTCTAAATAAATCACATTAAATACATTTCTCACTGGGTCATGTTTCCTTAGTTTTAAGGTGTCCGACCAACATATCTGCACTCAGTTAATCAGGTTTTTTTTGCTTGTATTGGTATTTTGTAATGATACCAGATGATTTTTGTAGATTGGCAAACAATTGAGATGTTTTAAATTATTTTAAAGATGTGTCTTCGAATATCTGGATGTTTATGCATTCAAGAGATTACATTTATTTCAGTGGGTTAGGATTCAATAGCAAAGGCAAGAAAGAAGCCAAAATAAGCCTTTTTATGGGGGGGGGGGTTTCCAAGGACACCAACGCGTGAACCCAGCCTCACACGACGCGGCTACCAGTCCCAGGCCCCCTGCTTGCAGTTTCATGCAAGCAGATGGCGGGTACGTGCGGCGAGGATAGAGGGAAGGTAAGTTCTGGAGATAATAATAATGCGTCTGGGGCGGGGGGAGAAAGCCCTACAATAAATCAAAAATTTTTAAAAGGTGTGGACATCTGCCCTTTAAAGAGCAAGTGTTTCTATATAAGATAGATAGAGGCTATCTGCAGAGATAGTTGAGTATTAACAAAAACACGTGAGGGAAGTGCTACTCATTGACAGACATTATTAAAGCTGGGTACACACCATACAATTATTCGACCCGAAGACCAACATTTCACAGTTTCGTCAGTTGGACCGAATTATTGTATGGCAGCTCCGACTGATCGCCGACCAGATATCGGAGTGGACATGCCCTTTAATGTCTCATGAACTCTCTCACTATTTTAGGTTGTAAAATGGCTGCTCCAGTTCATGCTGCTTGCCTTGCCTGCCCAGCCTTAATCGTTTAATATGAAGTGTGCATGTAGAGTTCTAGTACAACACAATTGTAGTTGCAAACTGGTGCACACTGGTTGCAAACATACAACGTTTGGACTGAGTAGTTCCTTTATAATTAATAAAAGGCAGAAAAACAACAAATTAACCTTCTATAAAAGTGCATACAGCAATAATGAAAGTGCAACCAGCATACAAAATGGAGGGGAATAGGACTTAAAACATAACTTTTAATAAATATATTAAAATGTGAATACAAAAGTGAAAGCATCATCCCAGCAGTTGAATGCGACAGAGGGGTGAGAATAGAGGTCTAAGGAGGGAGAGGATCCTTATAACCCTAGGAAGGGTGGGAGCACCTCTCCACCTGCTTGCCCTAGTCTGAAGATGTCCCTAGGCACTCGGTGCCCTCCTGGTCTATTAGGTAAAAACTAGTCTCAAACCCTGTTACTAAGAGAGAAGGAAAGCAAAACAACTGCCGGATGTGAATGGATTAAAATGCAAGAAGGAACTAGAACAACACACCTCAGTGCTGCAATTGCGTGCTATCATTGCTATGCAGTTAGAATCACTGGCTGAACTCCTATGCTTTGGGTCTATAGGTGAGGTGCCAAACAACACAAACACGGAGTCCCCCTAGGGATATTCAACAAATTCAATAACAAATTCTCAGTTTATTGTGAACCACACATCACACGTAACAACGTTTTGTTTCATGTTGTTTTTCATGGTTCACATAAACTGACAATTTTTGTTTGGTGTGACCCTCAGTTCCTTTTTTTTACTGTATTTCTGGTTTTTGAGGGAGAACCATCCGTGGTGTCTGCACACCACTGCTTGGGATAGAGGCACCTCCATTTTTTGGTTACCTGTTGGATACCTTTTATGTGCTGGCCCTAGGTTGTAGTTGTAAATGGAAAATAATAGGAACTGTAGTCATAGAAATTTGTTAAGTTTAGCTAACACTTTTGTATGCTTGTGTGTGTCTGTTGTGTATGTATGTACCTGTGTATGCATGTGTCTATGCATGTATGGGCCTGTCTGTATGCATTTACTATGCATGCAAGTGTATCTATCAGCTCTTCAGTCCACTAGCCAGTGTTAAGTGACCCTCCAGCCAGTGAAACTGGCTTCGCACACCGCCCTCCGTCTGCCTACAGGTGCCGTTCAAATAGTATAACATAGGGGCATATTTATAAGGTTTGTTAACTTTTCGCTTTTTTAACACAGCCTTTTCACTATTTATAAAGCAGTGATACCAGTGGCGAAAGGTCATTACCGCTACATTTCGCTTTTCGCCATACATCACTGCGGTAACCGCTCTCAACCACTTTATAAAATGGCGAAAACTGTATTTTTGCGTTAAGTTTAGCCATTCCAATTCACCAAGTCTGAGGTGGTGAAAACGCATAAGTGCCCATTTATTTAGCCTGCCAATGGGTCCATGGAAGGTGTCAGTACATTGTGGAGTGTTTCCTAATACTAATAAGTACTCAGGGGGTTAGACTATTTCCAGCATTTACTGTAATACGATCTGCGATTTTCGCTTTTTTAGGTTAATTTTTCGCTTTTTTAAGCTTTTTTTTTAAGGTTCTTCTGATTTTCTTTATTTACCAATAAAGTTAAATGGGCTTCTGAGGGGCTATTTATAAAGGGGCATTATTTGCTTTTTTCCCCTCCCGCCTTTACCACAGTTTTTTAAACTTTCAACTTTTCTTTTCATCAAAGTTATTAAAAGTGAATTTTCATCAAAAAACGAAAATTATCTAGAAAAACGTAGCATCTAATAATGCTGAAAAAGATCAGCACATATGATGTAAATAGGTACTACTCCTGGTGGTTTTTCAAAGTAGTATTAAATTGGTTAATACACACTGAACACCTATCTTTGTTATTTAAAAATAGCCTAACATGTGGTGTGTTTTTTCAGTCAAAGATATAAATAGCATAAAACTCAAAGGCGAATTTTCTCTATTTTATTAATAGGACATTTTTTTAGTATTTTTTATTATTCAGCAAACAACAGCTAATTTATCAAACCAGTTACATTAATATGGGAAATCCCATAGTGTGTGTAAGAAATAGTCATGTAAGGAACATTCCAGTAAGTAATGATGTTTGGCGAAAATTCTGGTAAAACACTGCAAAAAAAATGCAACAAAAGGGAGAAAAGGGGCAAAAAGGCAAAATTTCACCTATTATAAAATAGCTTTAAATAAAAAATGACAAAAATATCTCTGAATTACACTAGAGAGTAATCTCTCTTTCGCGGGTACCCACACTTAACGCAATGAATAAGGCAAAACTATCGTCACACATCGCCTCAGCGATACTTTTTCCGCAAAGGCGAAAACAAACGTTTTAAAATAAGGTGAAAATAGCGATATTGAAAATAGCGATCGTTTATAAATATGCCCCCACATAGCGTAATGTGACGTAATGATTTTTAAGCTTATATTGGTGTCCTTCAGGTTGTAGACCTAGCAGACCTATGCTGAATTTTAAAAAGAGATTTGGATACTTTCCCACCCGGAGATGACAAATGACTCACTTTTTGTTTATTACAAAGTACTGGAATAATTTCAGTAAAGCAAGTATGTTTACAGCATTAGACTAGCATACTGCCACAGCAAAGAAATGCCCATGTAGTAGAAAACAAGGTGCCACCAATCAACACAATTAGTCTATATTTTTTTATTTTGGTTTATTTCTCATTTAAACCACATTTTCCTTCTTAATTAATTAAACCCTTAATCTAAAAAACTTTGGCCTTTAAGTAGAAAGTAAACACATCACAGCGTTGTTTACAATTAAAAATAATGAGAAGAAAAACTACTGGTACTTAAAAACACATAGAAATGCATAGTATAGCATGATGAATAGTAAATGTACGTAATAAATTATGATATATATACCATATACATATATAATATACAACATGAAAAGATAACAATGCAACATTCCTAGGCCCCATACAATATCATATTATCTGCGCACTGGTATCTTTATAAACAAGGGGTTTTAGTATACATACTGTGATCACATGAATGAAAAGCCTTCAAACCACGTCAAGGTAACCCCAGTCTGAAGGCTGGGGTTCTCTTCCAGACTGGGTTACCTTGACGTTACCTTGACGTAAGATAGTGTCGATAATATGATATTGTATGGGGCCTGGGAAGGTGCATTGATTATCTTCTCTATTTTTGTATAAATGTTTGACCAGATCAGTAGCACTTCTTGCTAAATGTAGTTGTAAAGTAGCCAATTGTAGTGCCCCAGTCTGGAAGGTCCTAACTTTTTTACTTTAATTACGATGAGCAAACTTTGCATTTCTCATTCTTACACACTGGATACATATAACAGGCTGTCTCACTTCCCTCCCATTCCTTTAGCTTTTTAAAAATGGGGGGAAGAGGCCACCCAGTGCTTTATATTAAGGCATTGGACCTCCCATAAAAGGGGCGTGTTGGGGGTACTATTACCACATGGAGACTTGACCAAACTCCCAATAAATACACACAATACAAGGATAGGGAAGCACTCCAATTAGGCTAATTTACAACTACATTTAGCGGAAGTGATACTGATCTGGTCAACATTTTATGGATCCATAAAGTGAGTAAAAATGAGAAATGCAAGTTTGCTATCGTAATTGAAGTAAAGAAATTTAAAAGGTTAGAAGTTAGGACCTTCCAGACTGGGGTTACCTTGACGTGGTTGGAAGGCTTTTCATTCAGTGATCACAGTAATAGTAACTAAAACCCCTTGTTTATAAAGTATGACAGTGTGTAGATAATATGATATTGTATTAGCCTAGGAATGTGCATTGATTACTTTTCTATGTTGTATAAATATTTGACCAGATCAGTAGCACTTCCGCTTAATGTGTTTGTAAATTAGCTATTGGAGTGCTTCCACAATCCTTGTAGTGTATATATGTGTGTATATCCACATATATATGTTTACTAACGCGTTTTTTTATTTTTGCACATCTTGGTTCACTTTTATTTTATTTTGTATATTCTATAAGTCTATAAAGTTTACCATAATCTTTTATGCCTGTTTTATATGCATTGCCAGTATTTCAAACCTGAATGCTAGTGTGTGTAGTGGGTTTCCGAACAAGCACGCAGACGCCCCAAATGTTCCCGTCGGCCGAGCTCTCGTTCGTGAAAAACCGAGGAGTCTGCAATGGCCGAGGGAAACAACCAGTCTTGAGTGTTCTCCCATGATGTGTATAGGGAATGTGTGTATGCAGATTTTTGAAAGATGCCAGACAGGATTTTGCAGATCTTGTCTGTCATCTTCAGATGATCTGTAGTGTGTGTACCCAGCTTAGTATTATCACAATCTTTTCTTTAAAAAGAGCTCTGAATCACATCTCTGGCTGCAAACTGTGATACATTATTTTGCAGCTAATATAGTTTAACTGAGTGACATCACTCGACACGTCTCCTCCTCCTCCTAAGGTGGCCATACACTCTAACGATAATGGGTAAAATCCCGATTTAGGGGCTGTTCCCGAACATCATAGTGCCTGGGGTTACGGACGCCGGGAATGCTGGAAAATTTCCGGTTTTGATTTGATTTTAATTTGATCTAGTTTTAGTAAAGAGAGACGATCCTCGTACTGGCTGACCGATCCACCACGCTGACCAATCCCTTACCACGTATGGGGAACGGTCGGGTCCATGTGTGTGGTCCCCACAGCATGTGCGCCGACAGATACCAATGTGATCTTCGGAACCCATGCTGTGGAAATCACATTGTATAGTCCCTGGTGGCAAAGCATGCTTTCGTAGGACTAATTCTGGGATGGACAGAAGCATAACTTGCAGTTGAGAGGGAGGTATATAAATGCAGTTGGTTACATAAGCTATAAGCTGGTGAAAGCAGGATGTTTTTCGGAATTTAAATTGCTAAACCTTTCCAGAAATATAGCTTCTCCCAGAGTTGTGATCTAGGGTTTATTTTAGTGATCCGCTTATATTTAACCCTTAAAGGGGAAGTTCAGTGTAAATACATATACTTTCAGGAAAAAAAGCAGTATTTTCCATCCAAATAACCTTAATCTGCCTATTCAGTATTTGTTTTGTGTATAAAAATGCTTCAGACATACTGACTGACTTCCTGTTTGCAGGACCCCTAATAGAGACCGTTATGGTCTTACCCTTGACCCAGCGCCTGGGTTGATTCAGTTGCTCAGTAGAGATCTGGCAGTTTTGACCCATCCAACAGCCAACAGTAAAAATTACTGTTAGGAACATCCATGGCCGTGGTGCATCCGGGAAGACAAGGACCGTTAGAACCTAAATGTCAGCTCACTAATGTCAACAGCAGGGAACAGCACAGGGTATGAAATCAACTGATTTTTCTAAATGGAAGAGAATATGTGATGAATAACTAGAAGGCATTACACAAACTAACAATTTACAAATATTGATCATTTCCACTGAACTGTCCCTTTAGTTGTTTGGGAGTCCATAGTTGCCCTTTAAAAAAAGCATCTATATTGTCATTTCAAGCTTCGGATCATTTGTCTGACAGTTTTTGAGCTGCCGCACTTACTAAGAGGCACCTAAAGTATACAGCAGCACGGTGGCTCAGTGGCTATATTTTGTATTGTTCTCCAGTTTGTATGTTTCTCCCCGTGCTTGCATGGGATTCCTCTGGGCACTTTGTTTCCCCACAATCTAAGACATACTGATAGTTGTATGCGTCAAATGTTTTTATATAGTAAGCTCCTGATGTGATTGTATACATGTAATTGGTAATACACATTTATAACAGTAAAACCCTCCCATCTACAATCCCTTAAAGGAGAAACAATTCCTAGAATGACTAAAGGCTAGGAAAAGTTGAATACAAATACCAAAAATAACCAAGAATGATACAAAAGTACGTACAAATAAAAAACATTTTTATAGGCACACATTCACCCAAATACATATAGAACCAAAATGAAAGAAAGGAGACAGTCAAAAGTCTTATCCATCTATCATTAAAAACAGTCTTATCTACCTATACAAAGGGTCTTATCTACCTATCACAATGGTCTATCTACCTATCACAATGGTCTTATGTACCTATCACAAATGGTCTTATCCACCTATCACAAATGGTCTTATCTACTGATCACAAATGGTCTTATCTACCTATCACAGTCTTATCTACCTATTACAAATGGTCTCTTGTCTACATACTATCACAAATGGTCTTAATCTACCTATCACAAATGGTCTATCTACCTATCACAAATGGTCTTATATACCTATAACAACGGCTTATCTACCTATCACAAATGGTCTAATCACCTATCACAAACGGTCTTATCTACCTATCACAAATGGTCTTATCTACCTATAACAAAGGTCTTATCTCCCTTAACACGGTCTTTATCTCCCTATAACAAACGGTCTTATCTACCTATCCAAACAGTCTTATCTGCCTATCACAATAGGTCTTACTCCCTATCACAAACGGTCTTATCTACCTATCACAATCGGTCTTATCTACCTATCACAAATGGTCTTATTTACCTATCACAAACGGTCTAATCTACCTATCACAAATGGTCTTATCTACCTATCATAATCGGTCTTATCTACCTATCACAAACGGTCTTATCTCCTATACAAACAGCCTTATCTACCTATCACAAACAGTCTTATCTACCTCAAATCGGTCTTATCTACCTATCACAAACGGCCTTCTACTTCACAAAGGTCTTATTCACTACACAAATGGTCTTATCTACTGATCACAAACTGTCTTATCTACCTATCACAGTCTTATCTACCTATCACAGTCTTATCTACCTATCACAAATGGTCTTATCTACCTATTACAAATGGTCTTATCTACCTATCACAAAAGGTCTAATCTACGATCACAAACGGTCTTATCTACCTATCACAATCGTCTTATCAACCTATCACAAGCGTCTTATCTCCCTATACAAACGGTCTTATCTACCTATCACACAACTTCTTATCTCCTATCACAGTCTTATCTACCTATCACAAATGGTCTTATCTACCTACACAATCGGTCTTATCTACCTATCACAACGGTCTTATCTATCTATAACAAACGGTCTTATCTACCTATCACAAACGGTCTTATCTCCCTATAACAACAGCCTTATCTACCTATCACAACAGTCCTTATCTACCTATCACAATCGGTCTTATCTACCTATCACAAATGGTCTTATCTCCTATCACATCTGTCTTATCTACCTATCACAAACGGTCTTATCTATCTATAACAAACGTCTATCTACCTATCAACGGTCTTCTCCTACACACAGTCTATCTACCTATCACAAATGGTCTTATCTACCTATTGCAAACGGTCTTATCTACCAGTCCTATCACAAAGGTCTTATCTACCTATCACAAATGGTCTTATCCACCTATCACAAATAGTTTAATCTACCTATCACAAACTACAATAATCAATCGAATTGAAGATTCCACAAGCAGCAGAGGTAAATAAAATGAAACTCTATTCACAAAGCATAAAATATCACAGACGGGAATCAATCTCTTTGGCATCCTATACTGTTCAAAGGCCTAAGAAAAGCACCTTTACCTCCCGTTCTTTCATTAAACTAAAAAAAATTCTAATTTACCAGTGGAGTTACCGTTTAAAAAGCTTATAAGATTTAAACGGTAGATTACTCGAGTATAGACCAAGGTTTGTAGTCTTAAAAAAAGCCTGAAAATCTTACCTCGGTTTATACTCGAGTCATCTTTCTCCTACCTTGTCTGGCGGCCGCGTGATCTGCATTCCTTGATGATGTCACTACCCCGGCGCCGGCCTCTCACTTTGCGGCGGTCTGAGTAGTGGACAACCTCCTGAAGCACAGAGGATGTGGAGCGAGGAGCGAGCGTCCGCCAGACAAGTAGGAGAATACCACAGGGACACCAGGGCACACATACTTAACAATAAGTGTAAAACCATCTTTATTTGTGCATACTGTATGCACAATAAAGAAGGATTTCCCCTATTTGCAAGTATTGGCTTCTGCAGATTTTGAAAACTGCAACCCCAGCATTAAAGCATGCTGGGAGTTGTAGTTTCCAAACATCTTAAGTGGCAAATACTAGTAGGGGTTACACCCTCGGTTTATACTTGAGTCAATCTCTTTTTTTCTCCTTTTTTAGGTAAAACTAGGTACCTCCGTTTATACTCGGGACGGTTTATACTCGGGTATATACGGTATATAACATGGAAAACTACCCAATGTTTCCTCCTCCCCTTTGTGAAAAAGTGGACACTGTACAGTACTAGGATTTCCTGCACAGAATAACCTTCCTAGTCTTTTTTTAAACAAAACGTTTCACTGAAAAATATGTTTTCCTACAAAAACAAGTTATACACGCACAATTCCATGCAGCATGGGAGTACTGTTTTAATAAACACAGCCGGCAGGAAAAGTATCGGATCGCTGGCTATGATGATCATCCCTCAGAAACATTCTTGGGTCCTAAATCCAGAGATAGTATTCAAATTGAGCAATATTCTTCCCTTATTGTATACTCAACTTCCTACGCAGCTTTTAACCCCACAGCCGGTTTTTGTAAGATAATAAAATTTAAATAACTGAACTCTTGATTCAGTAATTCAATAAAATATATTGATTTAGTAATTCCATAAATTCCATTTAATTAAGAGATGTAGTTTATCTAATGTATCTTTGCATCTGTGCCTGGCTTGTGATTGAATATCTATGTTGAGCTTACAGAATTGATGTCTCCCCAAACTATTCAATCTGTTCTACACTGCTGGCTATGTTCAGATCTATGTTTATGCCCATTTTTATCTGTTTACTACTGACTGCACTGAATGGCTATCCGCAAATGCAGGTAGAAATAATTGTAAATAGAAAAAGCGAATTGAAATAAATGATGCACAAATCAGAAACATTGCTTAAATCTAATTATTTTAGATTTGCTGTTCCATAGGAAATAATATGGATTCACTTCCAGTCAAGCAAAGTGAAAACAGATTTCGTCTCACAGCAGATTGTAAATCACCTGGATTTCTCCCTATGAGTCCAAAGTTTTAGATTAAATATTGACTGATGCCGTGATGTTTAATTGATTAGATATCAGATTCCATATCTGTTTAATAAAACGAAGCACCATTTTGTGAAAGGAATGCATTAGACTCACAGAGAACAAGTCTAAATATATATCAGTGTGTTCTTATTACTTATACAGTATGTTGTAGCAAAAGTAACTCAAAGTACATTAAAGCTAATAATTCACTGGTCACCAAATCACATGTAGTGACTACCCTCTATTCTAATGTAGGCTAATAGTTTTCCAAGAAAGTAAAGATATATTCACAAATAATATATAATCTGAAAAAATCCCACAAGACACATTGATGCTTCTTACTGTCAATAACCTATAACAGGTTCATACCACGTACGATTGCCGACCTGCGAGGCCAAATGTGTTTGAATGTCCCCTGGGCTGATCTGTTCTATGAGGCTACACGCGTATGATTGGGAGGGCTGACCCGTAATGCCTGATGTGTTTGAAAGTCCACCGGCAATCTGTCTACGAGGCATGACACATGTACAATCGCAAAGCAGACCTGTGATGCCTGATGTGCTTGAACGTCCACCGGGCAGATCTGTCTACGAGACCTGAACACACGTACAATCGCAAAGGCAGACCTGTATGCCGATGTGTTGAACGTCCACTGTGCAGATCCTTCTACGAGACCTGACCAACGTACATTGCACTGGCTACCTGCATGCCCGATGTGTTTGAATGTCCATCTGCAGATCTGTCTACAAGGCCTGACACACTTACAATAGCAAAGGCAGACCTGTGATCTCATGTGTTTGAACGTCCACCCAGCAGGTCTGTCTACGAGACCTGACACACGTAAATTGGCAAGAATGTAGGTTTTCATCTCGCCAATTAATTGAATCTTGCTGTATATTTTTTTGAGCAAACCTCAGTTGTTAAGTTCGTACATAGTAAGGACTGTTTTTTACACACTGCCATTCACACTTCATTGCATATGGTACAGCTAATTATAAAAATGAAGGAATCAATATAAAACGCTTATTAGTTGACAGAGAACATAATATAGGGGCGTGATGGAAATGATCTGCTAATGGTCTGCGAGGGGTAAACAACTGAGTAAATTGCTGACAGACAACAATATTACATAGATTGTGGTTTTGAGATAAGGTTAATGTTAACACAGTGACTGTGCATTTTCCTACTGCACAGGTACAACAGAAATGAAACTGAGTTCTGTCTGTCATAGACTCTGACTTCATACTGGCAGATCAATCAATCCTGTGCATTGATTTATCAATGTATAGGATTCAGTGAACTGGCAATAACACCGAATCCCTCTGCTTTGTAAAGAATGTACAGAAGATCTATGATCCGTCTTTCAATGCCAAATTGCACTCGATTAACACCCTAAAACCTAAATATGTTCCCTGTTAAATCAATGTAAAAAGTGATGATCCGCTGCACACGTGAGCCTGCAAAGACCAATCTGGTATAACAAATCTCTCCATGTGGTAACCAGCCTAATAAGTGCACATTCCCATTTAGATGATTTTGTACAATGAAGAAGTCAATGTGTAATTATCTGGTCGGGATAAAAAAAAGAAAAATAAATCCCTCACCTTCCAAACTAAACCTAAACAGACATAAACATTGTTTCCTTCTTCTTCTGCATCAATATGGGATCAGTATACAAGAATATATCCATAACAATTACACAGACCCCAGTAGAATGTCAATTCTAATGTGATTAAGAGCCTGCATTAAATGGAAAACATTGTTTTGTTCTTTTTTCTACAATGATGTGTGGGACATTGGGACATTATGTTTTTTGCGTTTTATAAAGCAAATCATGTCAATCAATGCACTAGAGCTAAGGTTAGTACTCAAATTATTGTTATCTCAATAGAAAATGTGACTACTAACAAGCCATAAACAACAACATTCAGACTAACAATAGCAGAAAGTTATCAGTGCCATTTCAGGAGGTTAGGAGGCATATCACTCTTTTATATAATATTCACTATCCAAATTTCAGTTACAACTGTAGTAGTACTGTATCTAATATCATATCATTCCATCCTAATCTACTAGCAGCCTATCCGTTCATCCTAATCTATTAGTATATTCCATCCTCTAATCTACTATTATCATACCTTCCATCCTAATCTACTAGTATATTCCTCCTAATCTACTAGTATATCCATCCTGATTCTACTATATTATCCCTTCCTTCCTCAATCCTAGATCATTCATCCTAATCTACTATAGTACATATCCTTCATTCCATCCTAATCTACTAGTATCCTATCATTCCATCCTAATCTACTATATATTCCCCTGATCTACTAGTACATATCCTTCATCCTAATCTACTAGTATCCTATCATTCCATCCTAATCTACTAGTATATTCCATCCTGATCTACTAGTATATTCCATCCTAATCTACTAGTATCCTATCATTCCATCCTAATCTACTAGTATATTCCATCCTAATCTACTATTATCATATCCTTCCATCCTAATCTACTAGTATAATCCATCCTGATCTAATAGTATCCTATCATTCCATCCTAATCTACTAGTATATTCCATCCTGATCTACTAGTAGCATATCCTTCCTCAATCTAACTAGTATCCATCATTCCATCCTAATCTACTATAGATTTCCATCCTGATCTACTAGTATATTCCATCCTAATCTACTAGTATCCTATCATTCCATCCTAATCTACTAGTATATTCCATCCTAATCTACTATTATCATATCCTTCCATCCTAATCTACTAGTATAATCCATCCTGATCTAATAGTATCCTATCATTCCATCCTAATCTACTAGTATCATTCCATCCTAATCTACTAGTATATTCCATAATAATCTACTAGTAGCATTCCTTCCTCCAATCTATCTATATCCTAATATTCCATCCTAATCTACTAGTATATCCATCCTAATCTACTACAGTAGCATATCTTACCCATCCTAATCTACTATGTATCCATCTCATCCATCCAATCTACTAGTATATTCCATCCTAATCTACTAGTAGCATATCCTTCCATCCTAATCTACTAGTATATTCCATCCTAATCTACTAGTAGCATATCCTTCCATCCTAATCTACTAGTATCCTATCATTCCATCCTAATCTACTAGTATATTCCATCCTAATCTACTAGTATATTCTATCCTAATCTACTAGTATCCTATCATTCCATCTCATCTACTTATTATTCCATCCCCATTAGTAATAATATAATTCCATCCAATCTACTATATTCCATCCTAATCTACTACTATCCTATCATTCCATCCTAATCTAGTATATTCCATCCTGATCTGTTGGTATAATATCATTCCATTCTGGTCTATTAGTATAAATAATTTCCATCCTAATTTACTGGTATAGTATAATTCCATACTATCTAATTATTATCCTTTCATTCCATCTCCTAATCTACTAGTAGCCTATCCTTCCACCCTAATCTATTGGTATATCCATTCTAATGTACTAGTATCCTGTCATTCCATCCTAATCTACTAGTATTGTATTATTCCATCCTAATCTATGGTATCCTTTCATTCCAACCTAATTTTACTAGTAGCATATCCTCTATCCTAATGTACTAGTATATTTCATATCCTGATCTAATAGTATCCTATCATTCCATCCTAACCTACTAGTATATTCCATCCTTATCTATAGTTAATTTCATTTCATCCTAATTTACTAGTAGCCTATGCTTCCATCCTAATCTACTGGTATATCATCCTATATACTAGAATCCTATTATTCCATCCTAATCTACTAGAATTATATCCTGACTATTAGTAACCTATCATTGCATTCTGTCTAATTGTATCCTATCATCCCATCCTAATCTACTAGTATATTCCATCCTGATCTAATTATTCTATCATCCCATCCTAATCTACTAGTATATTCCATCCTGTCTAATAGTATCCTATAACTCCATCCTAATCTACTAGTATATTCCATCCTGATCTAATAGTATCCTATCATCCATGCTAACCTACTAGTATATTCCATCCTGACTAATAGTACCTATCATCTCATCCTATCTAATCTACTAGTATATTCACCTAATCTAACTAGAATCCTATTATTCCATCCTAACTACTAGAATATATATCCTGATCTATTAGTATCCTATCATTGGATTCGGATCTAATTGTATCCTATCATCCCATCCTATCTACTAGTATATTCCATCCTGATCTAATAGTTATCTATCATCCCATCCTAACCTATCTAGTATATTCAACCTGATCTAATATATCCTAATATCCCATCCTAATCTACTAGTTATATTCCATCCTTATCTAATAGTTCCTATCATTCATCCTAACCTACTAGTTAATTCCATCCTGATCTATAGTATCCTATCATTCCATCCTAACCTACTAGTATAATCCACCTGATTCTAATAGTATCCTATCATCAGTGGCTTGTCTACGTTAAAAAAACATTCGGGGCACGTGCCCCGGATGTTTGGCAAAGTGCCCCGAATGTTTTAACTGCCTGTGCCCCCTGCAAGTGCCCCCCGAACTTCCGGATTTCCCGCTGCGCGAACCTCTGGGCACGTCGCGCAGCTGGCGCACGCAATGATGTCATGCATGCCAGCGCGAAGAGAGATATCAGGGAGGGAGTCCAGATAGGTAGCAGTGCACCGTAGCAGTACTAGCAGCAGAGCCTAGATATTGATAGATAGATGATTAGATAGTTAGAGTTAGCAGGTTAGATAGATTAGATAGATAGATAGCAGTTAGATAGATAGATAGCAGAGTTAGATAGATGATAGATAGATAGCAGTTAGATAGATAGCAGAGTTTGATAGTAGATAGATAGATAGATCGATAGCGTTAGATAGATAGATAGCATAGATAGATAGATCGATAGCAGAGTTAGATAGATATATAGCAAGGTTAGAATGATAGCAGGTAGATGAAGATGAGGTTCAGCAATATTACTTTCGCTTGAACACTTCCTGTTTTCAGCCATGTGACCAGCTTGTAGTCACGTGACCGCCTCTGCCTGCATTAATAGGCTCCCCTTCTTAACTGTCAATTTTCCCCACCAGGTACTTCCTATTTTTTCAGCATTAAGGGGCATATTTCAAAAAGCGAATTAGCGCAAAAAATTACCGCCGCACATCGCGTCCGCGAAAATACCACTATCGCCATATTTATAACGGCGAGCACCTTTGCCGCGATATTGTATCGCGGCCGCAATGTGTTGCGGTAATTTTAAGTCTTAAAAGACTTAAAATCCCTTCCAACGCCTCTGCTAGGGGGCGGGGCATATGCCCAACCCCGCCCACAACCCCCCGTGGCAGCGGAGACCACCCCCGCCGCTTCATCCCAGCAACCCCGCCCACCCCCTTCCCCCAATCTCGAACGGGAGGCTAGGAGGGGCTGCCGGGAAGGGGCCGCAGCAGGTGGTCGCGACCACCCCGCCGCGCACCCCCTCCCAGCAACCCCTCCAGCCCTCACGGGGAGGGAAGGAGGGATCCCTCGGAGAGGTGGAGGCACCCTCCACGGGCCCTGAGAAGCCTTTTGGGGCTTAAGGGGCCCGCAGTTGCGAACCGGGACCCCTCCCTGGCCCTTGTAAGGCCCTTGCGGCACTGACAAGTGCCTTTGGGCGGGGTCACCCCTAGTGTGCGGCTCTTAAAGAGCCCTTTGGCGGCGTCTTCTTTTCTTCCAGTCCCGGCGACACACAGCTCCGCTGAGGCCGCC
This sequence comes from Hymenochirus boettgeri, assembly GCA_019447015.1. Taxonomy (NCBI): domain Eukaryota; kingdom Metazoa; phylum Chordata; class Amphibia; order Anura; family Pipidae; genus Hymenochirus; species Hymenochirus boettgeri. Next base: position 349,035,904 of record CM033469.1, read on the forward strand.
GACCCCGAGAGTACCCCTGCGGCCGCCAGGGGTACCCCCGGGCTCCGGCGACCTCAACAAGGCCAAGGTCTTGATCCGACGCACGTCTTCGGGCTGGCGACACCAACCCACTCAGGTCGCCGATGCCAGGCAGACTCACTGCTCCGCCAGTGACCCGCTGGCACTGCCGCCTCAGCGGAGCCGTTGTCCAGCCGCTTCTTTCTTCTATCTTCAGCCATCTACTGCACGTTCCGCAGCGGAGTGCACCTCTTTATATAGGTTTGCAGAAAACCCTAATCCATTTCTGATTGGTCAATTTTTTAATGCTTGGTTGCATGCTTTACATTAACCAATCAGATTTCAGAACTTTCTAGAATCTGATTGTTAATGTAAAGCATGCAAACCAAGCATTAAAAATTGACCAATCAGAAATGGATTAGGGTTTTCTGCAAACCTATAAAAGAGGTTTGCAGTTCTGCAAACCTATATAAAGAGGTTTGCAGTTACAATTAAAAAGGCTCTAATGGGTGATGTTTCCTAGCTTGGTAATACTTGTACAGTTGTTGTCATTGCTATGATTTGTTTACAACATATTTTATAAACTGTGGAGGGGGATAAAGGTTGACTACAAGTTCATTTGGCCATCTATAGCTCTCTAAAATAAAATGAAAGGTCAGGTAAACATAACAATGTGTAATAAAACATGTTCCCAACCCAGCATCCTTTGGAGTGAATTACTCCCAGAGGTTACATTTTAGAAAGTAGAAATTCCTGTAGTAAAATTGTGTTTCTATGGCAGTGATGGGACACAGGCAGCCCTGGTAAAATGGAAATGTTCCCTCTTTTGCATATTGTATAATTGCATTGAGAAGCGTTATAATATTATTTTTTAAGCAATATGAAAATATGTTGAAACTGCAACTAATGAGACAAGAAAAGAAAGTAATAGCCACAAAGAGGAGTGAATATTATGAGGAAACTAGAGTATAGGAAAAAATAAAAGAATAAAAGAAAGGGAAGAAGAAGAAGCACAGAAAAGGAAATGGAGAAGTGCAGTCAAACGTGTTGACATTGGAGATAAGGGCGAAAGGGAGAAGCAGGAACAAAAAAGTTACAGAATTTTGAGTTGAAACATAAGAAATGTGATGTAAAGCTTTATTGGCTAACTAGGATGGTAATCATAGCAAGTCTCTAGAACATTACCAGGATATAGGAAACGAATCCAACACAAACTTATGTGAGCAAATTCAGATGGAATCTGTTAAATGTTAGTTCCATTTGACACATGAAATCCTGAAAGTGCATTAAATATATGTCATATAGATATTCACAGACTGGCAAATGTTTTATACACCTATACAGGGAATATCATTGATATCATACATAATGCACGAGCCCCAATATATGTGATTAATGTATATTGTTGAGACAAAAAAAAATTATATTTTAAAGAATACTTAAAGGATAAGTACACTCTAAAATTAAATGAATTATATTTGGAAGCTGCAGCTTTAAGTTATCTTTTCCTTTTTTCCCCCTAGGGCCCTCCTGAGCCTAGATCTGAAGTTCCTGACATCCTGACTTGGATTGTGCTTGTAGTGTCTTTAGCTCTGCCCTCCATGATTTTTTGCCTCTCCTTCTTTTCATGGTCCAAGAAAACGGGCCTTAGAAAGAAAAAAAAGGAAAAGATTACTTAAAGCTGCAGCTTCCAAATACTCACTTAATTCACTTGATTTTAGAATGTACTTATCCTTTAAGTCACTTTAATTGAATTTCTATTTATCGATTGATTCGGATGTGACCAAGTTTATACATCATCTTTAAGGTAACCAAGCACCAGCTAAGTTAGACCCCTAATGGGGAGAGGTGCTACCAAGTAGTCAAACAATTAACTAGTACAAAAATATAGAACTACTGTGCACACTCAATAAACAGTTAAAAAACCTTTATTAAATATATCAGGGTTATATGAATAAAACCAATTAAAAAGAACCTAGCGACCCATAACTAGATAAAGTACATAAATACGGGAGTCTATGTCATGGAGGTATAAATAGATGAAACACAGTGCATCAGTAAAATAAAGCGTATAGCTACCACCTCTATCAGAAATCAGGTCAGTCAGGCGTCTAGTATAGGTCACTATAGGGCCGTGAGCAGATGCATTTCGCCCCCCACTGCTTATGGGGGCTTCCTCATGTGCCCACAGTGTAGCTATACGCTTTATTTTACTGATGCATTGTGTTTCATCTATTTATACCTCCATGACTTAGACTCTTGTATTCTATTTATGTACTTTATCTAGTTATGGGTCACTAGGTTCTTTTTAATTGGTTTTATTCATATAACCCTGATATATTTAATAAAGGTTTTTTAACTCTTTATTAAGTGTGCACGGTAGTTCTATATTTTTGTAAAAGTTTATACATCAGACATAGCCAAGGTGAGAGCCATGAGATGAGTCGGCACCATTACTCTGTGTTGGTACATAGAATGTACAAAGTTAGTTATTGCTGTTTATTGTATAATGTGGTTTTAACTTTGAAAATATGAATGTGATTCCATTTAGTATAGTATAGTATTTGAGGTTGAATAAAGACATACGTCATAGTAACATAGTAACATAGTAATTAAGGTTGAATAAAGACATAGGTCCATCAAGTCCAACCTATTCACCCTCTTTTTTTTTTTTTATAACCCTTCCTAACAGTTGATCCAGAGGAAGGAAAAAAAAACCAGCTAAAAGGGGGGAAAAAATTCCTTCCTGACTCCAAACGGCAATCGGAAAGTATCCCTGGATCAACCAGATCTATATGCATTAATACCAGTAATTCTCAATATTTTTTAGTTTTAGAAACTTATCCAGGCCTTTTTTAAAGCTATTCAATAAACTTGCCATTACCACATCTGCTGGAAGGCAGTTCCACAGTTTCACCGTTCTCACTGTAAAGAAACCTTCCGTAACCTGAAGATGAAACTTCTTTTCTTCTAACCTTAAAGGATGTCCACAAGTCCTCTGATGACCTATTAGTGAACAATGCACCAGAGAGTTCATTGTATGGCCCATTAATATATTTGTATAAGGTTATCATGTTGCTTCTCCAATGTAAACAGCCCTAACTTGTCTAATCTTCCTGAATATTCAAGCCCCTCTATTCCCCTTATTAATTTAGTTGCCCTTCTCTAAACTGCCTCAATTTCCAAGATGTCCCTTTTGTATATGGGATTCCAAAACTGCACCGCATATTCCAAATGAGGCCTTACCAGTGCTTTGTAAAGAGGGAGAATAATGTTTTTCTCTCTTGAATCCATTCCCCTCTTTATAGCAGACAATATCTTGCTAGCTCTAGCCGTTGCTACCTGGCATTGTTTGCTACAGCTAAGTCTGTTATCTACCAGAACCCCCAAATCTTTTTCCATTAAAGATGCACTTAACACATTATTGTGTTATTTATGGTGTAGGTGGCACAGGGATTATTAAATCCCAAATGCATCACCTTACATTTATCAATATTGAATCTCATCTGCCATTCTGCTGTCCATCCAGTCCAACCCATCTAGCAGTATCCTCATTTCCTGCCTAACTGTTGATCCAGAGCAAGGCAAAAAAAACCCACCAAATTTATGAAGGGACAAAAAATTCCTTCCTGACTCCAAGTGTTAATTGGAACTTTCCCTGGATCAACTCTACTTTATGTATCAATACCAGTAACTTGCAACATTCCTTGTTTGCAGAAACTCATCCAGCTTTTTTTTAAAACTGTCCAATGAACCTGCCATAACAACGCCCACTGGAAGAAAGTTCCATAGCTTTACCGTTCTCACAGTGAAAAACCCTTTCCGAACTTGAAGTCTAAACCTTTTTTCTTCAAGTCTTGAGGGATGTCCACGTGTCTTCTGACGTGCTCTATTGGTGAACAATGCCCCAGATAGTTTATTGTATGGCCCTTTAATGTATTTATACACAGTAATCACATTGACATGCAAGCACCTTTTCTCCAGTGAACATAATTGTAACTTATCCATTCTCTCTTCATATTCAAGCTCCCCCAATCCCCTTATTAATTTAGTTGTCCTTCTCTGAACCCTTTCCATTTCAAAGATATCCTTTTTGTACACAGGATTCCAAAACTGCACTGCATATTCCAAATGAGGCCTTACCAATGCTTTGTAAAGAGGGAGAATAACATTTTCCTCCCTTGAATCCATACCTCTCTTTATACAAGACAATACCATGCTGGCTCTGGCTGTTGCCGTCTGGCACTGCTTGCTACCTTAAAGTTTGTTATCCACCAAAAATCCAAGATCCCTTTCCAACAGGGATTCATTTAACACAGAGACATTTATAGTAAAAGCAGGACAAGGATTTTAATTCCAAAATGCATCACCTTACATTTATCAACATTGAATCTCATCTGCCACTTAGCAGCCCGACAATCTATCTAGATCCCCCTGCAATGATCGCACATGCTCTGAAGTTTTTAATGGTCAACAAAGTTTTGTGTCGTCAGCAAACACAGAAACCTTGCTGACAATACCCACTTCCAAATCATTAATAAACAGATTAAATAGAAGCGGCCCCAACACAGAACCCTGTGGCACCCAGCTTAGCTCTTTAGTCCATAATGATGAAGCCCCATTAACAACTACTCTCTGCATCCATTCATTTTCTATCTATGTACAAATGTGCCTCCCCAGACCAAAAGACCTTAGCTTATACATTTGTCGCCTATGGGGGACTGTATCAAAAGCCTCTGCAAAGTCCAAGCATACTACATCTAATGCAATGCCAGAGTCTAAATTTCTACTTACTTCCTCATAAAAGCCAAGCAAGTTAGTTTGACAAGGTCTATTCCTCCTAAATCCACACTGGTTACTACTTATAATGTCAGTGCTTGAAACATGTTACCTTATTAAACTAATATGTTACCTTATTAAACTTTCCAGTATCTTCCCCACCACTGAAGTTAAACTTACAGGCCTGTAATTACCAGGCTGTGAACGACTACCCTTTTTGAATATTGGAATAACATCAGCCTTTTTCCAATCCAGAGGCACACATCTAGACATGAGGGAATCTGCAAAAATAAGAAACAATGGCCTAGATAAAACTGAACTTAGCTCCCTAAGTACCCGAGGATATATTTTATCCGGTCCAGGAGATTTATTAATATTAACCTTATTTAGTTGTTTTCTGAACTGCCTCAATTTCCAAGATGTCCCTTTTGTATATGGGATTCCAAAACTGCACCGCATATTCCAAATGAGGCCTTACCAGTGCTTTGTAAAGAGGGAGAATAATGTTTTTCTCTCTTGAATCCATTCCCCTCTTTATAGCAGACAATATCTTGCTAGCTCTAGCCGTTGCTACCTGGCATTGTTTGCTACAGCTAAGTCTGTTATCTACCAGAACCCCCAAATCTTTTTCCATTAAAGATGCACTTAACACATTATTGTGTTATTTATGGTGTAGGTGGCACAGGGATTATTAAATCCCAAATGCATCACCTTACATTTATCAATATTGAATCTCATCTGCCATTCTGCTGTCCATCCAGTCCAACCCATCTAGCAGTATCCTCATTTCCTGCCTAACTGTTGATCCAGAGCAAGGCAAAAAAAACCCACCAAATTTATGAAGGGACAAAAAATTCCTTCCTGACTCCAAGTGTTAATTGGAACTTTCCCTGGATCAACTCTACTTTATGTATCAATACCAGTAACTTGCAACATTCCTTGTTTGCAGAAACTCATCCAGCTTTTTTTTAAAACTGTCCAATGAACCTGCCATAACAACGCCCACTGGAAGAAAGTTCCATAGCTTTACCGTTCTCACAGTGAAAAACCCTTTCCGAACTTGAAGTCTAAACCTTTTTTCTTCAAGTCTTGAGGGATGTCCACGTGTCTTCTGACGTGCTCTATTGGTGAACAATGCCCCAGATAGTTTATTGTATGGCCCTTTAATGTATTTATACACAGTAATCACATTGACATGCAAGCACCTTTTCTCCAGTGAACATAATTGTAACTTATCCATTCTCTCTTCATATTCAAGCTCCCCCAATCCCCTTATTAATTTAGTTGTCCTTCTCTGAACCCTTTCCATTTCAAAGATATCCTTTTTGTACACAGGATTCCAAAACTGCACTGCATATTCCAAATGAGGCCTTACCAATGCTTTGTAAAGAGGGAGAATTACATTTTCCTCCCTTGAATCCATACCTCTCTTTATACAAGACAATACCATGCTGGCTCTGGCTGTTGCCGTCTGGCACTGCTTGCTACCTTAAAGTTTGTTATCCACCAAAAATCCAAGATCCCTTTCCAACAGGGATTCATTTAACACAGAGACATTTATAGTAAAAGCAGGACAAGGATTTTAATTCCAAAATGCATCACCTTACATTTATCAACATTGAATCTCATCTGCCACTTAGCAGCCCGACAATCTATCTAGATCCCCCTGCAATGATCGCACATGCTCTGAAGTTTTTAATGGTCAACAAAGTTTTGTGTCGTCAGCAAACACAGAAACCTTGCTGACAATACCCACTTCCAAATCATTAATAAACAGATTAAATAGAAGCGGCCCCAACACAGAACCCTGTGGCACCCAGCTTAGCTCTTTAGTCCATAATGATGAAGCCCCATTAACAACTACTCTCTGCATCCATTCATTTTCTATCTATGTACAAATGTGCCTCCCCAGACCAAAAGACCTTAGCTTATACATTTGTCGCCTATGGGGGACTGTATCAAAAGCCTCTGCAAAGTCCAAGCATACTACATCTAATGCAATGCCAGAGTCTAAATTTCTACTTACTTCCTCATAAAAGCCAAGCAAGTTAGTTTGACAAGGTCTATTCCTCCTAAATCCACACTGGTTACTACTTATAATGTCAGTGCTTGAAACATGTTACCTTATTAAACTAATATGTTACCTTATTAAACTTTCCAGTATCTTCCCCACCACTGAAGTTAAACTTACAGGCCTGTAATTACCAGGCTGTGAACGACTACCCTTTTTGAATATTGGAATAACATCAGCCTTTTTCCAATCCAGAGGCACACATCTAGACATGAGGGAATCTGCAAAAATAAGAAACAATGGCCTAGATAAAACTGAACTTAGCTCCCTAAGTACCCGAGGATATATTTTATCCGGTCCAGGAGATTTATTAATATTAACCTTATTTAGTTGTTTATGTACCATATCCTTGGTTAACCAAAGTGTTCTTGCATCTTTAATAGCATTATTGCTATTATACTCAGATATATGATATCTGTACTTGGATCTTCTATAGTGCATACAGAGGGGAAAACAGTATTCAAGACATTTGCTTTATCGCCATCATCCGTAACTAACTTATCCCCATTAATTAATGGTTCTGTCCTCATCTTCTTACTATTAATATACTTTTTTTAGGCTAAGTGATGCTTTGTTCAGCTATCCTAACTTCATTATTAATTTTAGCTAGTTTGATTGCTTTCTTACACTCCTTGTTACAGTTTTTACAATCCCTAAGGGTCTTTTCCGTTTCCTCTGACTTAAAGATTTTAAATGCCTTTTTCTTCTTTTCCATTAGCCTCTTTACATCAGAATTCAGCCACATGGGCGTGGATTTATTTTTTTTACATTTCCCAAGGGTATAAATTTAGATGTTAAATGGCTTAAAATCCCCTTAAACACAGTCCACTTCTGTACAGTACCTTTACCTGATAATACATTATCCCAGTTGACATTCTGAAGAGCTACTTTTAACCTGTGTCTTTGTTAACCCAGCGCACTTTTCCTTTCGATAACACACTCTAAACGACACTATTTCATGGTCAGTATTCCCTCCACCTCTGCTTTAATATCCATATTGCCAGTTATCTCTTCTTTTAAATTTGGCTTCAATTCTTTTTTAACATAAACACATACTCCTCCCCCTCTCCTTTTTTCTCTATCCTGCCTAAACAAGGCGTATCCTTCTAATTTCACTATTTAAATCATGTACCATCCACAAGTATGCATTTATATGCCTTTCTGGTAAATTATTCTACAAGATAGTGTTGGATAAACTGGAGTAAAGAGTTTTTTAAGGTGACATTAACATATTTTGCGGTCTATTGGATTGCTTCTAGTTTTGGTGAATTTTAGGACTGGGCATGTGCAAAGAACACAATAGTCAGTGACCACACTGCTGGGAAATAAAACACAAACCCAATTTAAGAAATGTAAATTTCCCAGCACCCACATAAAAATGACAGTTGAGACGAATATTGCTGCTTTTATTTTAAGGTGCTCTCAGGCTTCTGCTATAGAAGACATTAATGGGCTGAATTAGTGAAAAACCCATGTACTGTCGGGTTAGCATGGGTTTTGCATTAATTTCGAGCTAGTCGCACCATTTCCAAAATATTTAGTAAATAGCGTGGTGTAGCCTTTGTAATAAAGGATATAAACTTATGTCTTACCTGACTGGGATTCCACGATGCAGTAAGTCTTGCAAATAAGTTTAAATAATGATACTTAAATAGTGGTCTTTAAATAAGAATACTGATCCATAAAAAGCCTTAACGAGAGTTATTTGAACATACCCCTGCTTTATAAATATATATAAAATGTGACATTAGTTGGTTCTTTAAAAGGAACATCCATCCCCTGCATGTCAAAAAAAGGTTTACTAACCCAGTTGTAGAATGTTCCAGAATGCAGATATTTACCAAGATGTCCTTCCTTGTGCAAATATTTCTGCCTCCTCTAAACAGGGGCACTTCTAGGGTTTTTGCTGCCTGAGGCAAACTTTAGAATGCCGCCTCCGACCGTACTGCGGCGCGCGCAGCGCACCGCCGCCAAATTAAAGTGGGCGTGGCTATGTCGGTGGGCGTGGCTATGTCGGTGGGCGTGGCTAACATTTTAAGATTTTGAGCTTCCGCTAAGTAAGTCCCTGACAGCCTGACTCCGTATACATTCATAGGCCCATGATAAGACCCCAGGGAGCCGGACAGCCGTGTTATAGGCCACGCTGCCCACGCACACGAGCTGAATCCAGCGTCCAGCCAGCCCCCCCCCCATGATAAGATGGTGACCCCCCCAGGGAGGAGGTTACAGCCAGGCCACTGACTGAGTTCAGCCACCTCCCCATGATATGACCCAGTCCCCAGGCCCAGGGAGGGAGGTTACAGTACAGGCCACTGATCTATCTAATCTAACTAGGCCAGCCCCCCCCCCAAGGCCATGATGAGGGCTGACTGAGGCCGCTGATTCAATCCAGCCAGCCCCCCCAAACCCAGCCCCCCCCCCCCAAGCTTGGGACCTGGCTGGCTGTAGTCATATGTAGTAGAAGAAGATATTGAATAAGAATAAATATAATAGAAGAACTTAGAAGACACTAGTTTAGTTTAGTTTAGACCACTGACTTACTTTACAGGCAGGCACCACCAGGCACTGCAGGCAGGCAGCTGTGGATCATGGACTTGGTCAGGTGGACCGGATGGTCGGTCTCTGTTCTGTCTGCAGAGTGCAGACTCACTGCAACTGCTCCTCACCGCTCCTCCCAGGACCCCAGGCAGCTTTTTTCACACTGTGGCTGTGGCTCGCCGGCGTCGCCGCTCTCAGTGCAGAGTGAGGTGCTGACTGTGCTGCTGGGCTGGCCACTCCCTCCAGGCTCCAGTTTTGCCACGCTGAAAGTCCGGCGCTGGCGCGTAAATCCCGGAAGTTGCGCGCGCGGGCAGCGCGGCGCGGGCAACGCGGCGCGGGCAACGCGGCGCGGGCGCTGCGCTGCGGCGGCGCTGACGTCGTGACCACGGACCACCAGTGAGTAGTGACTGTCCCGGCCAGACGTGCGCCGGTCGCGCATGCGCGGCGCATGCTTTACCCGCCGCCAGCGAGCGGAACGGCGCCGGCGCCGGTTAGTGAATTCTTTTTGTGTGTGTGTACAGTGTGTTATTTTGAAATTGGCGCGGCTGGCGCCTTTGGCAGAGTGCCGCCTGAGTCACATGACTCAGTGAGCCTCATTATAGATGCGGCCCTGCCTCTAAAAGCTATAGTATATGAGCTCTTTACAAACTCTCACATGTTCAGGGGAGGTAGCTCGGGGATCAGTAGTCAGTCTTTGGCTGGGATGTCAACCCACACAGCCACGACTAATGGCTGCTACACAGAACCAGATAGAAGAAGAAAGGGCATGACCACCCCCAAAACAAAAGTTTAACCCCATGCAGGACCCTGTGTTTAGTGTCTCTGCTTCAAATGGTTCCTCTGCAATGTCTGTCCAAAGTCCAGGAAACTGGAGTAGGAGCTGTCTTCCTGTAAAAAGCTTTTGTGCCTCTTCTCTGGACTTCTCTGGGAGGTACTGTGACATGGGCCGTGGAGTCCTTTATTGCCAAGATCCACCCTTTTCTCTCTCTCTCCACTATTAAAATGGTCATCCATGCCCTTATAATCTCCCTTCTGGACTACTGTAACAGTCTACTACTTGGACTCCCGGCCTCTCATCTCTCTCCTCTCCAGTCTTAAACTCGGCAGCTCGGATCATCTCACTCTCCTCCAAAAGAGAACGCGCAACCCAAATACTTCAGTCCATAGGGTGGCTTCCCATCAAACACAGAATCATATTCAATACCCTACTTTTAACCTTTAAATCCCTTCGCTCTACTGCACCTTCCTACTTATCTTCTCTCTTGGTCCCTTATGTCCCAGGCCATGCCCGTCACTCCTCGCAAGGAAACCTTCTCCACAGACCCCCAACTAACACTGCTGCCTCCCACCTTAAACCATTCTCTCTTGCTGCTCCCTACCTCTCTCCCTCTCTTGCTTCGCCTGGTGACATCCATTAATACTTTCAAATCTAGACTGTTATCCTACCTTTCTGAGCATCAGCAGAACAAATGATTGTAAGCCCTTTTAAGCACTTTGTACCCATCCCCCCCAACTTGTATCTGTATGTTGTCACTCCCATTTAGATTGTAAGCTCTTCGGGGCAGGGATCTCATTCCTAATGTGTCAAGGCTTGTTGCACTTATATCAATTTATACATCATTTATATATGTATATGTTTTCTTAACCGATGTATGCAATTGTATTTAATTTAATTTTTATCTATCTGTATAATGGTTTGCACTTATCCCCTTGTTTGTATACTCTCAGGGTTATTCAATAAAAGTTCTTATCGTTTAAAATGGTGCTAATTTTGCCCCAAACAATCAGATCTTATTTAACATTTTAAAGCTGAAACATTTGAAACATCTGATTGGTTGGGGCAAAATTAGCACCATTTTAAACGATAAGAACTTTTAACCCTGTCTTTTAACCCTGTCTGTATTTTTTTAAGTGGCGCTTTATAAATAAATTATACATACATACATACATAAGGCCCATGATACTTCCTTAACTGAATTATTCTGACTGATATTGGCCCATATGTGCTACGACTACTAAGTATGTATAACTGTAAGAGTAATTAATAATTCTGTAGTAATGAGCTGCTTTACATTAATGAGACTGCACACTGAGATCGAGTTACACAGCTTCTCTACACTTCCCTTTTTGTACAAATATAAAGTGAAAGCACAATTGATCTTTTGGCTCAGCAGCACCTTGGTTTCTGCTTAAGGCAATAAAAGTGTCCATAGGGATGGCTATCAGAGCTTCGCTTATTTGCATCTCTCTAGATGAACATGACCTAAGGCTAAGAAGCCAGACAGCATGAGCCGTGGTATACTATAAGAAATACAGGCTCTACAACAGAGGAAAATTATTCAAAGTCAGTCAATCACACTGCACTGTCCCGTTTCCATCTGTATCATAATTTAAACCAGAAAATACTGCGTTGGCCCTGGTGGACTTAAATGATACCAGTCAGGTGAGTTGAACAAAATCAGGATATGAAGAAAACTCTGTGATTATGTCTATTATACAAACCCTGTGTCATCCTGTAATTCTGTTACTGACTGACTGCAAGTTCTGCAACCCAATAAGGGAACAGCTAAAGACAAACACAGGAGAGAAGACATTGAATTTATGACATGTAACAGCAGTAGATGACTGAGAAGATCTTTTGCTACCAAATACAACGTTTAGGACAAGCTAACAGAAGACCAAGATTGCTCTAGGTAGTTAAAAAAAACAACAGATATACAAAGTAAAATTGCCATACAGTAGAGCCCCATTTTTTTTTTTGCTCTTAGATATATTCCTAAACTGCCTATATACATTTGTATATTTACTTTTACACAATGTATACAGTTACTGTGGGAGGAGCCAGAAAGTTATCAGTTATTTAATAAGAATAATTCTCCCTTAATAAGGCTAGGCCACACTGTTATTTAATAAGAATAATTCTCCCTTAATAAGGCTGAGGCCACACTGCAACGCACAGGAATCGCGCATATGAGATAATGCCCCTTATAGTGTCATATACTTATATTATATTATTAATGGGCGTATTATTGCTTATAACACATAAGCTGATAGATCCAGGGATAGTATAATATGTAAGGGATAATGCCCCTTACATAATGCAATATAATATAATGCAATGCATACCCATGTAAAGATACATTTCACAGTTTATATGTTTATTTTATTTGTGCAGCAGTGACTCATCTGACTCAAATTATACTACAAGCAGTGATGAGGATTACACAAGTGAAGAATGGACTGAGGATGATGGGTGAGTTTCCCTAGCGATAATTGCTCGATTTAATATGTAACGCACACACATGTAAAGATATATTTCCATTTGCATGTTTATTTTATTTCTGCAGGAGTGAATCGGACCCACAATATTCCGATAGCAGCGATGAAGATGACTCAGATGACGAATGGACTGAGGGTGATGGGTGAGTTTCCCTAGCGGATAATTGCTCTATACACAGTTTAATATGTTACGTACACACATGTAAAGATATATTTCCATTTGCATGTTTATTTTATTTCTGCAGGAGTGAATCGGACCCACAATATTCCGATAGCAGCGATGAAGATGACTCAGATGACGAATGGACTGAGGATGATGGGTGAGTTTCCCTAGCGGATAATTGCTCTATACACAGTTTAATATGTTACGCACACATGTAAAGATATATTTCCATTTGCATGTTTATTTTATCTCTGCAGGAGTGAATCGGACTCACAATATTCCGATAGCAGCGATGAAGATGACTCAGATAACTCAGATGACGAATGGACTGAGGATGATGGGTGAGTTTCGCTATCTGATTATGGGTCCACACACAATTTAATATGATGTAACCCACACAATTGGAAAGGGACATTTCTCAGTTTGCATATTTATTTAATTTGTGCAGGAGTGAATCTGAAGAGGAGAAATCATTACCTGTAAGGAAAAGACCCAGAAAAACCTACAAAAAGGTTCAGGAAGAGACAACAAGTTATGAAGACGACACGGATGACCTCTGTCCAAGTCCTGAATCCATTGTAATTGATATGTTCAAAGCCATCTGCAAGTGAGTAATCTAAACTTGTTCTGCAATTTTCATACTGTACAAACAATGACTTTTCAGTAAATTTAGCAGTTTAGTGATTGTAATTTTAGTCTTAAAACTTATCAAGCACAACAAAGTCCAGACAGTTTCTGTTCTTATCTCTTGTTTGTACAGGTGTATATACGGTGCATGTAAAGTTGGCTGCCCATGTATAAAGAACACATGTATAAAGTGCTGTCCATACATGAAGAAAGCCTGTGTAAAGGTTTGGAAACTGCTGAAGAAGGTGCCCTATAAGAAGGGATGTAAGAAGGTGATTAAAGTTTCCAAGAAAGTAGGCAAAAAGATAAAAACACTGGCAATTAAAAGCAAGTGTAAGAAGAGATGCAAAAGCTTAATTAGATTAGTGAAGAAGATTCCATTAAAAAAGACATGCAAGAAGATCGGTAAGGGATGCAAGAAAATATTCAGGATGATGCTGAAGGGTGTAAAGAAGATACCAATTAGAAAGCTGTGTCGGGGATTTCGGAATTTATTAAGGAAAATCCCTACAAAGAAAATCTGGAAAACATTTATCAAGATTTTAAAGAAATCAGGAAAATATTCTTGGAAGGCGTTCAAAGTTCTTCTGAAACTGACCAAAAAATCCTGCAAATTTCTCTTCAAAACATTGAGAAAGATTCCATGGGCCAAGATTTGTAAAACAATAGCAAAAGGGCTCACTGGATGTGCAAAGGCCTGTGGAAAGATGTGCGTTAAAAAAGGATAAATAATTCAGATAAAAAAGAAAAGTGAGAAAAAGACTCAAGGACTCCAATGAAGATTCGTCATGTCAAAAATTACCGAAAACATGGAAAATTAGTCAAAAGCAACTCTGCATCCAAGAAGCCAAGGAAAAGGGACACCAAATGGACTTGAAGAAGATTTATCCTGAGACAAACACAAAGAACTAGAGATTAATATCAAAACAAATGTAACTTTAGGTAATGTTTTAAAGGGCATGTCCAGCCAAAAAAATAAATATTTTAGCCTAATTACCCCCCAAAACCTTTGCATTTTAACCTTCCCTTAATACGACGCTCCCACAAGCATGCAGGAGCAGAGTGCGCTTATAACCAGCTCTTCTGGGTATGGACTGTCAGTCATTGGCCGTGACGACGCCGTTATATCCATGACTTTCTGCGCATGATCGGCTGAGGTAAAAGTAAGTATCTCAGCATGGGAGCGTCACATTAAGGTAAGGTTAAAACGCAACTAAGGTTTTGGGGCGTAATTAGGTTAAAGGGTAAGTATGCTGTGAAAAAATGTTATGGTTAATGGGCAGCTGCAGATTTGAAAAAAAAAAATTGGCTTTTTTTTTCTGTCCCCCTCAAGAGCCTACCTTTCCTGCTTCAAATTCGCTGGCTTCTTCATTCTGTATAGTGGAATGTGTAGCTTCACCCCTCCGAAATTACTCCAGCTAGTCTCAAAAGGTAAACTCCGTTTGTTCCAAGCGCGTGTGTGCCCTTGCCGCGTGCACATGCATGATGTTGCTGTGCACATGACATGCTGTCAGTATGTGCGTGTGACATCATTGCGACTTGCTTGTGCACAGCGAGATGCCGCCATGCGCGCAAACGTCTGTGCACGCACTGATGTCATGTCGCGTGTGCGCAGCGACCTCATGTACGTGCACGTGGACTTTACCTTTTGAGACCAATGAAGCTGGAGGAACCAGGAGATCTCGGAGGGGGGGAGCTACACGTTCCACTATACAGTCAGCAACTTTGAAGCAGGAAAGGTAGGCTCAGGAGGGGGATAGGGGGAAAAAATGCTGCAGCTTCCCACTAACCTTAACTTTTTTTTTTGTAGGATACTTATCCTTTAAAAATACCATACATTTTTTGGCTGGCTATGTCCTTTAAATGTTTGTGTAACGAGAAGATCTATTTGGACAGCACAGGAAGTTCTGGGTTCAAATCCTCCATCTGAAAGGAGTTTGTATTTCCTCCCTGTGCTGTTGTGGGGGCACTTCAAGGGAAACTAAACTGTACTTTTTAAGCACATTGCATATATATCTAGAATGCCTAGGGAACACTGCAGAACTTACCTACCGGCACTCAGTAGGTAAGTGGCTCCATCTCAGCTGACAGGCTTGCTGTCCTGATTGCATGCCTATCTTTTTTATTGGCACACATGCACCGAAGATAGGTGCTTGGTCGGGACAACGCACCTGACAGCTGAGAGGGATCTGAGAGTGGACAGCCGGTATGGTAAGTGTCGCAGTGTTCCCCGGGCTTTCTATTATTCACAGGGAGTTGGGAATCTCACCTCACTGTGAATAATAGATACAGATTTCAAATCTGTTTAGTGTTCCTTTCAATTTCCCCCATAATCAGACCGTTTTACCAATAGTTTGTGTATGTGCTTAGATTGTAAGCTTTAGGGCAGGGCCTGATTCTAAATGATAATATTAATAATTTGTATAATTTGTACTTGTTATTAAAAAATAAATAAAAATTATGTTTTGTTTTATTATATGTCTGTAGTTATTTCTGTGTTTTTAAAAAGGAAAACCTCATTAAAAATGATAACCTGCTGTGTAACCACACCTTCAGTCATTAAAGGGGAACTGTGGTCTCCCTACAAGTGGCCTTTATTAAAAAGGGAACACTCCTACCTTTAAAATTACAGAAAAATGCTTCTAGCTGCAGCTGCATCGAAAGTTGCAACAGTTTAAATTGTGTTTTTTTCTGCTAGCACTGTGAGCTGTGACATCACCAGCACTTGGGGATCTGCCCCCAAGATTAAGGTTGGAGCATGCCCACTGCTGGGACAGAACAGCTGCATCATAAGCCCTGCTCCAGAACTTCTATATCATTTTTTAAGGTAGCCACAAGCTTGAAAAGAAAACGTTTTCTCTCACTAAGATGTCCAAAAGTAGAGAAAAGGACAAAGAATGGTTGTAAGAAAATATACATGTATGATGGTAATGCTTATGACATAGCACATTCCTGTGACAGAGACACAGCAGTCCAGAAAGTGTAACTTTACAAGCCTATAACTTAAGATCTAAAGAAGCTAGAGACGTCACCCTAGGCTTTTCAATAAAGGCCACAGTTACACTTAAACTTAAAGTTCGTACACGTACGATCGTGGGTGCCGTCTGCTTCGTAGAGCTGCCCGGCTGGTTGGGCACCGTTACCTGACCGATTTTGGCCGATAAAGTGCCCATACATGGCACGATTATCGGCAGAAACGGCCGTTCATTACACATTGTGCGTCACGGGTCAACACCCGCGATAGCACGTGTGTATGAATCTTAACATGTGCAGTCTTTTACGACCCTAACTTTCTGATAATGATGTTTTATAAATACGGCCCAAAGTGTTGTAACATATTTTTTGCTGCCCTGAAAGATTAAGTTTTGATAAAACTTAGGTAAGTGTCCAGTAAGGTTTTGTGGAAAGTTGTTCAACCATTAACCACGATAATTAATAAAAAGTGTAGTAGGGACCTATTAAAGGGCATCTATACCGAAAAATAGGTTATTTTAAATTGACTATAACTGGAAACTAAAATTCTTCCAAATCACCACTGTATCATTTTTTTGTTGATCTGCCCCTATTTCTTTAGATATCCAACCTAAAGCTTTTTATATTTAAGCTGTCAATCAAGTCCCTTGCTCTCAAAAACTATTCTTCTGTGAGTAGTTTTACTGTAGCTGGAATGGTGACAAAGTTTTGACAGTTGCAATGCGGTATGCTGTGTGCAGGCTTGACTGTTGGTTTGTGGGAAAAAAGTCAGGTCGGATGGAAGTGGGAGTGGTTAAAAGAGGGAGGGGGGGATACTGCTCCTAAACAAAATGTGTGCTGGGTTTAAGGCATCCAGCAACGCACACAAATCAGAGTAAGTGCTACTTACATGTATTCAATTATAGATTAAGATGAGGCAAAGTAATTTTTTAATTAATTGGGCCTTCTGACCAACTTAGTTGGTCAGTTTACATTTTAAAGGTTGAGGCAAACAAACTGTTTTCATACAAAGAAGCAGATTACCCCCCAACACTCCCCTTTAACAAGGTACACTCATAAGAAACGCATTGTACTGAGTTGTGTTATAATCAGGTTTACCTCCCCCTGCATCTCTGCACCGTGTTGTTTCTAGAAGTGTATTTTTTGAACAGGGAATATTAGGGGGTATGTCTGCCCAATATTGAATATGGTGCAGCATTTGTAGCAATCTGGCATGATTTTCCCTTAAACACACATCAACATCCCTCTAAAAATAAAACAATGTGCTGTGCAGAATCTGCTGAAACATTTAAGGCTAGGCCACGCTAGCATGTTTCCAATTGTGCGATCTGTTAAGGTGTGAGAATCACATGCCAGTACATTTAAATATGGTTGGACACATGTATGCGCTGCAATCCGTATTCGGACCCCGTGTAGTCACCAATTTTTGTTTGCACTCTGAAAATGAAATATTGGGAAAACCGTGTTACCGTCTGTGCTGCAGCCTTAAGGCCCCTACACACGTGTGAATGCGGGGCCCGACCTGCACCGCACAATGTTTACCTGATGGTTCATTACCCCCAGAAAGAAACAGCCTCCAAGGGCTTAAAGAAGGCTATGAAGTTTGGAAAAATGTGGTGAATACTGTAATTATGAAGGAAATAAATGAATGATAAGAGATTGGTACTAAGGGTTTGCTCACAGTGGCATAACTAGAAATCACTGTGACCCCTGCAAAACAATGATGGGGCCCCTATCCATGCTTGATCCACAGTGGTTTTATGGGAGGAGGCTATATCTGACATAAGAAAAATAAGAAGATGGGGCTACATTGGCTCCTGGGCCTTCCTGTTATATATGCCCTGACTGCTGCGAGAAGTAGATGGGAGTGCCGTGGGAGTGAGGAGGAGGTAGGATCCAAGGCTGACTACTGACATGTAGTCAATAAGTCACAAGTAAAGTCTGTACTTGTACCAATATTTCGTCCCAATGTATCTTGCAGTCTATTGATGATTAAAGGATTGACAGTGATTTCCCAACATTCACTATCACTTGGGCCCCCCAAAAAACAGTTGGGAACAATTGGTTGTGCTGAATTTATAGCAGATATTTCTGACTCACCAACCAAAATATCAGCTGCAGCGGTCCATCGGTCCATTGGAACAAAATATCAACCTGTGTAAACAGGATTACCAGAAACATGTAATTCATGTATCTGAGACAATATATTAGAATAAGCCAGAAATGCAGGGGAGGAATGGGACCTTTTGCCCCTGGGGGGCAAATACAACCAAGTAGCCCTTTCACGGTAGATCATAAAATATTTGGCCAAGCCCACTTTACTAAGGTCATAAACACTTTGTTTCAGTTACGCCCGTTTTTAAGATTACTATTCTTATTTTACATGGTTGTCTGCAACATTTTCAAGTGTATGATGGGGATTAGATAACTAACTGACTAATAATCTGGAGGGCTGACTTAACAATGGCTAATAACCTGGACAGCTGATAACACTGGCTAATGATCTGCAGGGCTGCCAACACTGGCTAATAATCTGGAGGGCTAATAACAATGTCTAATGATCTGGAGGGCTAATAACACTGTCTAATGATCTGGAGGGCTGACTTAACACTGGTTAGTGAACTGGAGGGCTAATAACACTGGCTGATGATCTGGCTGGCTTAAAACACTGACTAAGAATCTGGTGGGCTGACTAACACTGGCTAATGATATGCAGGGCTGTCAACACTGGCTAATAATCTGGAGGGCTAATAACACTGGCTAATGATCTGGCGGGCTTACACCACTGACTAAGGATCTGGAGGGCTGACTAACACTGGTTAATGATCTGGAGGGCTGACTAACACTGGCTAATGATCTGGAGGGCTGACTAACACTGGCTAATGATCTGGAGGGATGATGTAACACTAGCTAATGATCCAGAAGGGCTGACAACACTAAAGATCTGGAGGGCTGACTTATACAGGAAAAGGATCTGGAGGCCTGACATAGCACTGACTAATGAACTGGAGGGCTGACTAATACTGGATAATGAACTGGGGGGCTGACTAACACTGTGCTGCTTCTATTAATTTGACAGAGGAAAGGACTTCTGTTTCTTGCCTATGTTAGAGGTAGAGGCAGGTGTGGTGCCGTTCAAGCACGTAACTTACTAAAAGCAGCCCAAATTTTTCATTGGAGACCAGCCCGGGGGGAATTTGCCCCTTACTGGGCCAGTCCTCCCCTGCAGAAATACAAATAGAATGTCCAGGATGGAAACAATTCATTTAGAAATTAAAGAACTATAGTGCGTCTAAACGTTTTAAAAAACAGTTAAAATAAAAAGTACCTGGGGCAGGGAAATAGGATTGATAATTTCTACCTCCCAATATAATTTAATGAGGAGTGACAGCAGAAAGAAAACTGCTTCTGCCAGGCATCCTGAGTGTTTCAGCACTATCTTTAATATAGTATGGCCCAGGGCCATAACCTGGCAGATGAAAACTGTATGTGATGTAGCTCCTCCACTAAACAATATTGGGCGGTGGGAATAATCAATCCTACCTCCCTGTCGCAGGTCTCTTTTCATTTCTAAAAAGTAAATTTTTTTTTAACTGTATAGTTGTCCTTTAGATAGATAGATTTTTAAAGACTAACCAAAGTGGGTTTCTATCATATAAATAGAAATAGAATTTAAGGGAAGTTTCTCTTTTTAATGTTCAAAAATTTGAGAGCAATCTATTTTAGCAGATAACGAACCTGTAAAGGCTCCATTACAAAGCTTCTTACATAAATCATTTCTCACAAAACAAAATAATTGCAACGCATTTTGTTGTTATTGTCCACGTACACGAATGTCTGTCATACAGAAAAAATTTTTTAACACAAGAAAGAACTAACAACATTCTGAAGGGTCTTAACCCTTTGGCTAAGGGTAAAGTTTCCAATGTGTTGCAATATACAATACTCAACAAAGCTTGAAAACAGATACATTGGACCTTGCAGTGACCCGTAGCACTAAACATCTTCTGTAACATCCGCTTCTTTTATGTCTCCACTTTACATCTCTATCATTAAAGGGAGCTAAGCCTTTGAAGACACAGTGAACTCTATTTTAATGATAAATTAGCTTGCTAATCTTTCCATTTTAAACAAATACACAAAATACTCTAATTAAATGGAACCTAAACACTCCCTGCATCCCTTAATTATGTGGGGTATACACCACTGTAATAAGTCAGTGCCATAAAGGTGAACGATTTGATTGGTTTTCCTGAAGGGAATACTTTATGTATGGAATTCCTAAATAGAAATAGAATATTCATGAAAAACATGATATAGGTAAATGGGTTTAGCCTGAACAGGATGTACAGTGTGTAAAATACAGCCCCAGAGTTCTGCATTGGCTTGCTGTTTGTTGGCCATGTTGCTCCATGCACCTATATATCTGGGATGTTATTTTATTCAGGACTTATTTGGTAAAATATTCAACATAATATAGGAGAAATCTGTTCTTTTCTTGTTTAAAGAAATACTGTAAAAGGGTTGTGGTTTATGAAGAACAATTCCACATATGAATGAAAGGATGGCACCACAAAATAGATGGAGTTTTTTGTATTATGCGAAGTTTCAGAATTAGTTGGGATAAATGGATACAAAGTTTAAAAATATCCAGGGTTTTTCTTACCAGAGGCGCCTGAAATTGTGCAGCTTTTATGCATTGACCCCATTTGGTGCTGGCTTTGTCCATGTAGCAATGATGTAATTGGGATACGGTTTTGTGATATTAGCTAGATTAAACATTCATCTATAGACAAGCATCTAATCTATCCAATGTCTAAAGAGTACATTTTACAAGCAGCGGATCTTATCTTGAGCTGTTCCTATCTGGCCCAATCATTTGGGCGGTTCTTTGATAGATTTGACATTCATCTATAGACAAACATCTCATCTATCTAATATCTAGATAGTAGTAGTAATATCTAGTAGTGCATGGGCACCTTTAAGGGCATATTTGGTGTGGGGTTTGTGTCCTGAGGGTTTAATCAAGTTTTTTAACCTTCATTTTTGTATGCTAAAATTGAAAATTTCTATGAAAAACGGTGTCATGGGGGTAAATGGCACCCCGTGTAACTGGTGGTGCCAAAAGGTGTAAAAGGTTTACAGTTTTAAAAATATATTGTTTAATGAAGAGGGTTATATATATATATATAAGTAAAAGGATGTCAATCTTTTTTAAGACCTCTATTCAAACATTGTGCAGTGATGTTTATGCCCAGTGATGTCCATGCTGTATCAAGTTTGTGAAAATAAAAAAAAAGGATTAATTAATCCTCCTTATCCAGTGCCCCCTAAGCACTGGCCACGTCTCTGTGTGCATCAGTGAAAGTGGTCAGGACATATGGGAGATTGATACTTGGGTTTTTTACCTGTTATGGGTCGTTTGGACAAGATTTGTGACTCTGAATATTTTTTTTTTTTGAGGGTAGGGGGAATTTCCGAATTAAAATGATGTTTACTAAAATGGTGATAGTCTTCAGGGTGTTCCTCTACAGAGATGACAGAAAATGTACAGCTGTATGCACTTTCTCTTTCAACTATTTTCTGGCCACGTCTCTGTGAGCACCGATGCAGTGGAGACTGAGTGCTGTTTTACTTAGGATAGCTTAGGCTTTCATATTTTTATTGATTCTGAATTTTCAGTTTTCCTTAGAACATTTTTCCATTGAAATTCACTTTTGATATTGCCTCTAATTTTATGTGCCATATTTATAATGGATTAATATCTCTCTTTTCTGATCAGAGCAGGATCATCCACAAGGCAACCCTAGGCACTTGCCTAGGGCCCAGGAAGCTTCTGGGGGCCCAGCTTCAGAAGCAGTAACAATATTATAGTCTATACAATATATGTAGCAAATAAGGGGCCCCTAAATGATGGCCCTGCCTAGGGCCCCATATGATCTTAATCCATCTCTGTTTCAGATCCTGAAGCCTTTAAAGTGTTGAAAAAATTCCACAATGATAAAGCATTGTACTGCACTGCCACGTGATATTGGCCCACTGATGACTGCAGACATTATTTTTACATTATGTCATAACAAAACAATGCAGTCATAAAATTCTAATATTTGGCGGTATTTTCCGAGTGTGGTGTTACTCACCAGGAGCAGAGGGTAACTTTTTGAATAGGGAAGGCTAAGAAGGTACAATTGCCACATGCAAATTTTTAGACCACACCCCTTTCCAGACCCCAGGCCACACCCACCATATATGTAAAACAACAAGAAGTATCAGTGCCGCACACAAATTCTTTTACAGCCACGCCCCTTTCCATGCCCCAAGGCCACTCCCACTTTGTGTTTTACACAACATAAGTAAGTACAGTCCACCGCACACCAGTCTATAAGTTTATTATTCATTTTAATTTATGATAGTAAATTATTCATCACTTATAGACTGGTGTGTGGAGGACTTCACCTATTTCATATGATGTGCCACTTACAGCAGTGACTACCACTACGCACCAGGCACCTAAATATTGCTGGTAAGGTGTACAGACGTCCGGTTTTGTGGATTTACACAACATAAAGTGATAGTTTTATATTTTACACAAAATGCTTGGCACACAGAAATGAGCAATATGCTTGGCATAGCATATATACACAGTTATACCTGAGGAAGGGGAAGCCATATCCCTCGAAACGTTGTATGTTTTTTGCTGAATAAATCACTGAAAATGAAATAGTGTGCTCCTCCAACTTATTTGCATTGCAATATGCTTGGCACACAGAAATGGGCAATAAAATAAAATGCTTGGCACACACACAGTACATATAACTTACAGTTACTTCTTGCTGCTAAACAGTTTGCCTGCTGAGGAAAGGCTCCAGACGCCCAGGGAAGCTCTGGGGCAGGAATGGGCAGAGCTCTGCATTCTGAGTGCCATGCCTGGCCTCAGTCTCAGGTTATTGAAAAAAACTTATACATACAAACACTGCTAGGCCGGTCAGGAGTTTAGGTGGGGTGCCGGGACATCGGGTAAGATTGGGAGATATATAGAGCTACTGACACCAACCCCTCCTTACCCCCCTGGAAATGCAACAGAAAAATGTGCATTTATTAAAGGTACACTACCTTCCCCCCCCTTCCCCCACATTTCACTTGGGAAGGCTAAAAGCCTTATGACAAATCTGCCTATGCAAATGACGTAAAAAATAATGTTGCAGCTGGTGAAATAATCGATAATGATATTTACCAATATTGATTCTTTATAAATATGTCCCTTCATTTTAAAAAAAGAGAAATATTAGAGGAAAAAACTTTGTGAAATGCTTTGTCTAGGTATCTGTGTTTTAATCAAAATTTACACCACTAAGGTCATGTAGTTTCTTAAAGGGCATGTCCAGCCTAAAAAAACCTTTTTTAGTCTGGTAAAGGACCTTGCCAAACCCCATTTTCGAATTATTTAGAAATCTCAAAGATGCCTCTGAAAGGGCTTCCCCGCACCCTCGCCACACCCTGCTCCTGTTTCGAGCTAGTTTCAAAGGAAAAGAAAAGCAGAGAGCCTTAGCGCTGACAGCAACTCTACTTCCTGTTCACAGCTGATGGGCAATTGGGCATGTCGTCACGTCACTCCTTAACTGACAGCCGCAACCAGGAAGTAAAGTGTTTGTAAGCTGCAGGAGCGCCGTGGGACTGGGTTAGGTAAGTCTCTCCAGGGGCACCTTTGAGATTTCTAAATAATGTGAAAATGGGGTTTGGGGGGTCGTTTACCAGACTATTAAAAGTTTATTTTAGGCTGGACAGGCCCTTTAAATTATTTTACTTGTGGTGGTATTTTATTTAATTTGTTAGTTATTTACTATGGCTTATGTAACCCTATGCCATGGCCCAATCCATGTTTACCTGTTTTAGTGCTGGTCCGGTTCAGGGTTTGCAAATGATATTGGTGTGTGTATGTGGATAACAAAATAAACACAATCATATTTTATTTAAAAGATTTAGGTAATAGTATATTATGAATCAAAATGTTCTCCATTACTGCGGCTGATTCCAAGTGGTGTTTATGACTTTACAACCCTTCAAAATCTGACAGCTCACACATATTTCTATATTTACTGTCAGTTAACAGGCTATAGATGCACTTGTCCATAGATAGTGAAAAATCCTAATTAAGAACAACTCCAGCATTCCCTCCTGCCTGTATCCATTGAAGTACCCAAGGTGAGGACCTAAACTGCTACAGTAGATCATCACCCTTGGGTTTGCACTAATTCCAAAGTTCCTTAAGTTCAAAAGTTCCTTAGGTTTCACCCCAGGTCTGGTCCTCAGGACATGGCCTATGAGAAGGAGTGCTCTGCAAAAAACATGTCTTCCCATTGGCCTAGAAGGGGAAGCTGATCAGACCTGGCAAGTGCAACTTTAGGTAAGTTTAACATTGCATATTAAACAAAGAAATGGTTCTATTGTCAGTTATCTGCCCCCAATCCCAACTGATATATTTTGTACTTTATTTCCTGCATTACTTACTACATATTTAAGGATAATTACTGCCTCTATTCTGGCAAAATAAGCTGCCACTTCCCTCCATGCAGTCAGTCAAGACTGTGACTGCTGACATCCCAACCATTGATTGGGATTGTTTCACCTGCTGCCTCCTCTGCACATGCTCAAGCTTATTAAAAGCCTACCTTTATGCTCTATTGGTGAACAATGCCTTAGTTTATTGTATGGTCCTTTAATGTATTTCTACACAGTAATCATATCCCCACGTAAGCTCCTTTTCTCTAGCCTACATAATTGTAAGCAGAGGGAGGAGGCAGATACATTTACCAGAAAGGAACATATCATTAAAGATCTGGTTACAAATGCATTTAATAAACTAGTAAAAATAGCAGTTGGGGTTGTGGGCAGATACCGTAACTGACAAGTCACCAGTTATTGGTTTTAAGGGTGGACATGCCCTTTAATAATAGTAAAGGAGTCCTAATAGCATTGCATATACCAACATAGTGAAATGTTATTGGGATTAAGAAGTAAGAACCGTACAATAGTATTATAAAAGTTTAAGCCGTTTGTTTAAGTAATTGCGTCTGTATGTATCGAAACACAAAAGCTCTGTTGACTGACATCTGGAATATTGTTCACTTCTAAGCCAGAAATGTGAATGAAGTGACGTTGGTTTAGATGCCAAAATAAACAAAGTTGAAACAACTGAAAATGTGCAGATTAGATTCCAAGGGAAATGTGGAAATTAAAGGCAAACCTCCCCTCCCACATTCTTAAAGCCATAAAATATATTAAAATAAATCTATACGCCCATGTTAAGTGTTTGCCATCCCTACCACGTCATGTCTTCATCAATCATCTTTTCACTTCATGCCCATTCAGATATTATATGAATAATTACACTGGGATAAACCCTCGGGTCCTGCTTTAGGTCTCACCTAAATGCCCTTAACCAGAAGGACTCACTAACACGGTACAAAGGATTTTTAAGTCCATAATGCATCACCTTACATTTATCAACATTGAATCTCATCTGCCACTTAGCAGCCCAATGTGAAAATCTATCTAGATCCACCTGCAATGATTGCACATCCTCTGAAGTTTTAAATGGTCGAAAAAGTTTTGTTTCATCAGCAAAAACAGAAACCTTGTTGACAATACCCACTTCCAAATCATTAATAAATAGATTAAATAGAAGCGGCCCCAACACAGAACCCTGTGGCACCCAACTTAGCACTTTAGTCCATATTGATGAAGCCTCATTAACAACTACTCTCTGCATCCTATTCATTAAAGGGTATGTCCACCCTAAAAATGAATTTTTGGGATATGATTCCCCCTGTCCCCCCAGCCCCAACCACTATATTTATACTTTTAGAAAGTTCCCCAAACTTTACTTACCTCCCCTCTTTCCTCCGCCGCGCTGCCGGCCCTCTGCTTGCGAGAAAATGCAAGCAGAGGGGCGGGACCGGCAGTCCCGTCTGTGATGCAGCTGCCGGGAGTTCATTTCGGCGGGGGAAAGAGGGAAGGTAAGTAAAGTTTGGGGAGCTTTCTAAGAATATAGATATAGCGGTTGGGACTGGGGGGACAGGGGGAATCCTATATATTAAGGGTTTAACGCTAGGGGGAGGGAATCCTGAGAGGGAGGGAGAGGGAGGGGGAGGGAGGGGGAGAAGGGCTGCAGTACGCATGCCAAACTTCTCCCGGAGGCCAGGTAGGAGGCAAAGTCCTATATGGACTCTGCTATCCTCCTGGTGGGCAGTTTTTGGGACTTTGGGGGGGACTACAGGAGAACCATATGGAGCTGGGATGTGATATAAGGAATTTATTACACTACATGATGGGGCCAGTAGTTAGGGGGATTATAGTTTTGGGGGTGGACATGCCCTTTAACCAATTTTTTATCCGTGTACAAATGTGCCTCCCCAGACCAGCAGACCTTAGCTTGTACATAAGCTTAGCAAACTCCAAGTATACTACAAGTATACTACATCTACTGCTATGCCAGAGTCTAAATTTCTACTCAATTCCTAATAAAACCAGAAAGTTTGTTTGACAAGGTCTATTCCTCCTAAATCAATGCTGGTTACTACTTATAATGTCAGTCATTGGAACATACTCTAGAACATGTTCCCTTATTAAACTTTCCAGTATCTTCCCCACCACTGAAGTTAAACTTATAGGCCTGTAATTACCCGAACATGAGGGATTCTGCAAAATTAAGAAACAATGGCCTAGAAAAAACTGAACTTGGCTCCCTAAGGACTCAAGGATGTATTTTATCTGGTCCAGGAGATTTATTAATATTAACCTTATTTAGTTGTTTCTGTACCATATCCTTGGTTAACCAAAGTGCACTTGCAACTTTTATAGCATTATTGCTACTATATTGTTTTTGTTTGAGGAGCTACAACACGTACAGTCTTCATCTGCCAGGCTATTGCCCAGGGCCTTCCTGTATTAAAGATAGTGCTGAAGTACTTAGGATGACTGGTAGATATTGAGAGGTAGAAAGTAACAATCCTTTCTCCCTGCCCCAGGTACATTTCTTTTTTTAACTGTTTTTGAAAAAAAACATAATATGAACTATAGTTCTCCTTTAATTCCCAGTACAGCAGAAGTTTATGGCAGTCCCTATGATCATTACCTGACATATCCTTATAGTTAGTTTGGATTGAAAAAAAGACAATAATCCATCAAGTTCAACCCATCCATGCAAAATCTCCCCATCCCAACAATAAAGTACAGTTTCTTCCACTCAGTAGGTGGATGTCCCCTAGTACACCAACCTAAACAAAGATACAACCAATCACATATGTCCACACATGATTTAGTCACCAGCTGTAATTTTGGATATTCTATCTGTATAAGAAGACATCTAAGGCTCCTTTTTTATATATGTCACATTACATACAACAAATACAAATGCTGAAAAGCATTCCATAAAGTACCTTATATGCTAGAAATTTAACCCTATTAGTGCAATATAAACCTAGTAATCAACTGTTTTTTTAAGGACAATTAAACTTAGCTAAAATGAACTAAATCTGACATTTTTAAGGTATCCCACCTCTCCTGGATTGTCCGGGAGTCTCCCTCATTCTGGGGTAGTCTCCCGCACTCCCACCTCAGACTCCTGCAACTGAAAAGAGACTGTAGTCTCCTCCTTAGTCACGCCCCCTTTTGCCGAGCACGCCCCAGAACACCCCGGGAATGCACCCTAACTCCACCCTAACCCCGTCTCCCTCCACCCCCAGGAAACTAGCCCCGTCTCCGCATGATGTCACGCCCTGCCCCCCACGTGACATCACACCTCCTCACCATAACCCCTTTCCCACCCTGCTGGAAGGCTGAAATGGCAGGGTGGGATGTCTGCATTATCGCTACGCTTGTAACATCTTTTGCAGCAAAAATAAATAAATAAAAAATTTTCATCCTGTCCCCTCAAAACTCACCCATTAAACTGGAAACATGTTCCAAGGATGAATACAAATCATTACTGGCCTGAAAAATAAAGTCTATTTGATACCTGAAGCATACACATAATGGCACTGCAATCAGTATTTCAATATGCCCATCAAATAGCCCAGCAATCCACAGATGCCATAAAGATAACATTCACTGTTTTCCGTATTATTGTGTTTATGAAATTTAATCAAAATAAACAAAACAATAAACAAAAATAAACATTTCCCAGAACAAATCCAAAACAGTGCTCTGTTTACAATCCAGTAAACATGCCAGAAATACCCTTAGATTGAAGTGTTGGTTTCACTATGGGGCTTCAATTCCTCCAGGCATTATTATAGCTTTGCTTTTGATTTTTACCAGGCCGTTTTCTATATTCCCACCTGACCAGACCCAGAGATGTTTGTACAACCCATGGTCACTATTAGTGATCACTAATCAGCTCTGTTCTCTGCTACTCTAAGTGCATTTACAAAAGCTGAAAGCCATTATAATTTTTCAAACATTTCCTGTTTCGTGTGAGGATCCTATCCCAGGGATAATACAGTGTGTGGTGGGTCACCTTATATACTAACCTAACCTATGGCTGTAAATATGCATGGACACCGGACGCAGGTGGTGCATGCGGTGGTGTGGTGTGTGTGTGCCGTGGGATTTGCTAGTTTGTATAGAATACAGTGCTGGACATTAGAATCACAATGCAATTTAAAATATAATGGAAACTGCAAGAATCAGTTCCCACTGAATAATTTTGCGTTCTGAATCTATGTTGCCCATTTTTTATCTGCATTCGTGCACGACTTTTGGTCCGTGTGTGTCAGAATCGCGCTTTAATAATAGTCTATGGGAACGCAAAAAAAATGCAGACACGTGGACAAACAACATTTTTTGCGTTTTTTTGCGTTATCTCCAGTGTCTCCTGTTGATTTTCCAAAAACTGCACATGCACACAAACAGACCGGAAACGCAGACACACGTGGACAAATGCATAGAAAAATGCAAAGAGACTGGAACGTGGACAAAATGCATTGTCCTAAACGCACTCAAAACAGACTGCACAACACAAAGCACATAATGGGGCCTTGCCCTAAGAGGCTGGGAACTTGTGCAGCTAGATACATTTGCCCTTTATCTGCCATAGTGTGATTGGGAGCCCCGCCGCGTCTAGCGGATGGGGCGTCTGACTGCGGGGGGAGGACGCACCTTTTTCCCAGGAAACCTTCGGGTGCTCCCCCTGCTGGTCCCTGGTCGTGAGCATGGTCTCGCGAGATGGACGCGGGCGGCGTGATGCCATTACGCTGTGCCGTGTCCATAAAAGGCGGAGCCACGAGGTCACCTGCGCCATTTTCATTAGCGCCGGTGGCTAGATAGGAGCTCATCGGAGCACATATCTTACCGGGGGGCTTTAATCTTGGCAAAGTTAGAGGAGGATGGAGCAGGAACTGATTGACCAGGTGAGGGACAGGATCAGGAGGGAGGGGGCGGGCTGGTTACAGGAAGTAATGCCGCCAGGGGTAAAACCCCAAGGGGCCCAGGGATCTGGGCCTCTGCCTGCAGGTCGACCGGCGCGCAATGCACGTGCACCTAACAGGCTTAGCCCCAGCCCTCCCGGTCAGGCTAAAAAGAAGAGAGGGGGGAAGCCCCCCAAAGGGGCAGGCAAGAAAACGGGGGGACAGAGGAAGGGAATAGTGGGGGCCCTTAGCTCCATTTTTAGATCTAGGGCCCAGGAGGAGGAATCTTCCTCCTCTTCAACCCAAGAAGGGGGTTCAGGGGAGGGATCTCCCCAGGGACCTGGACACATCCAGGACCAGATGGCAGAGCAGGAGTTAAGGATGGGTCAGCCACTAGAGCATGGGTTGGTTGGCGAAGAGGCCATCCACCCTATGGCAGCACAGAGCACGCAGGCAGGCCGCAATATGGATGAAAGGGGAATAGAGGACCCACAAGGGGGACCAAGGAGGCGACATGCAGAGGCAGCAGGATCAGCGGCATGCAGGCCCAGAGACGTTCAGAGCGAAGGTGAAGAGGAGAGGGGCGGGAGGCCAGGGGGCCCCAGGTCAACGAGGAGGTCCCGTCACCCAGGCGCAGGAGTGTTGAGAGTAGGGGAGAAAACAGGGATAGGCAGAGTAGAAGGGGCCGCAGAAGTTATAGCAAAGAAGGGAGAAAGAGACGTAGGAGGGCGAGGTACTCATCCTCTGATTCCGGGGCCAGCCAAGTGACGCGTCACTCGCACAAAAGGCACAGATGGAGGTCCGGAAACAGGAGGTCAAGGAGCCAATCCAGGGCCCATGACAGGAGGCACAAAAGTCGGCACAGCTCCAAAAGGAATAAACAGGCGTCATCCTCCATGGGGAGTTCATCCTACGGCTCAAGGTCACGCTCGAGCTCGACACACCGTAGCAGGGCTTCCATCAGGGGGAGCAGGCCCTCTCTCGTAGAGAGGAAGGCCAGCGAGACAGGGCGAGAGACAGCATCATTGATGCAACAGACCACTGGTGAGTTCTCGTGTGCGGGAGCCTGGGGGTCAATGGAGGAGAAAGGAGAACTGGTGCAAGCCATCAAGGCTTTGATGGGTAAAATAGAGGCTATGCCTCAAGGCTCTGCAGGGAGTTTTTCTCCAGGTGGGGCAGGGGAGCTCCAGCCTGTGTCGGCTGGCAGCAGGGTAGAGGCTCTCAAGGAGACCTATTTCTGTGGGGTCAGCCCGCTGGGGGTCCACGTCTCGGAGAAGACAAAAGAGAAAATATGGAGGAACGAGTACGTGGAAATATGGTCTCTGGTTAATCCCGATATGATGACGGTGGATAAAGAGTATGTAAGGTCGGAGTCAGGTAAGGAGAAAAAGCCCAAAGTCGCCAAAACGTTCAGTAATTGGGTGCAGGCCTTCTGTGTACTAGCAGGGGTGATAGGTAAGAAATTTCCCCAAAAATGCTCCAAGCTCTTTGTCTACCTAGACCTTATCTTCGGGGCCTATAAAGTGTACGGTGGGTCTGCGTGGTGGCACTATGACGAGGAATTCCGTCATAGGCTGGCAGTACATCCAGAGGTAGGCTGGAATACCAAAGCGACCGACTCATGGCTGAGAATCATGATGTCGCAAAGGGCCTCTGGTATGGCTGCCAGCATACAGGGCAATTTCTCGACATCTACCTTAGGAGCCTCTTCGCTGGCAAAGAAGGCCGGTCCTTGCTGGCTCTTTAATGAGGGCCAGTGCAAATTTGGGGCGGCTTGCCGCTTTCGCCACGAGTGCTCCTTTTGTGGGGGCGCAGGACACTCGGCAGCAAAATGCTATCGAAAGGGAAAGGCGGCTCTCAAAAAGCCCAACCCATGGAGGCCCGAGGACCCCGGTGAACGTGGCAGAGATGGGGCTGTGGTTAGATAGTTATCCTAGAAGGGAAGCGGCAAAAGTTATTAGAGATGGTTTTGTTCATGGTTTTCGTATTCCTTTTCAATTTTCATCCATTCCCTTGTTTTCAAAGAAACTAAAATCAGTTCAGGAGGCACCTGAATTAGCTAGGCAGAAGGTCCAAGCGGAGGTTAGGTTAGGCCGCATGGCGAGCCGGTTTTTTGACCCCCCCTTTTCCAAACATTAGGGTTTCCCCACTGGGCTTAGTGCCAAAGCGGGAGCCAGGTAAGTTTAGGTTAATACATCACCTATCCCATGCAAAAGGGTGTTCGGTTAACGACGGTATTAGCCCAGGGGAGGCATCGGTATCCTATGTATCCTTCAACAGGGCGGCTTCCCTAGTCCAAAAAGCGGGAAAAGGTGCTTTGATGGCAAAATCAGACATAGAGTCCGCATTTCGCCTCTTGCCAGTACATACGGACTGCTTTCACCTGTTGGGCTGTAGCCTCGAGGGCCTCTTCTACTATGATATGTGCCTCCCCATGGGCTGCGCAATTTCATGCTCAGTCTTTGAGACATTCAGTTCTTTCCTCGAGTGGGTCGTTCGTTACGAGACGGGCTCTGGATTTGTCCTGCATTACTTGGATGACTTTTTGTTTGTGGGCCCGGAGGGGTCTCAGCATTGTTTTTTCCTCCTTCAGTCATTCAGGTTTTTAATGGATGAAAAGACAGTGGGCCCATTGACTACCCTCTCTTTCCTCGGAATAGAAATTGATTTCATCAAGATGGAATGTAGGCTCCCTAGCGACAAGTTAACAGATCTAAAAAAGGGGATACGAGCATGTATATCGTCATCAAAGATCACACTTCGCCAATTACAGTCTTTGCTGGGCTCGCTGATTTTTGCCTGCCGAATTCTTCCCATGGCGTCTGGCATTCGGTGCTGGCTCCTCTCTCTCCCCCTCTATGCTGATCGCACTTTATGGGTCTATTTCAGCTCTCTATGGGTCCGCATTGATGGCACACTGTGATTTTTGTGTATCAGATAGATAAGTATACGCTTATTTGACTCTTTGCATTAGCAATTAGGTTTATCTATGAATTGATCTGTGCACTTTATATACTGTGAGTCCTTGAAAGATACTTATTATAGCCATTATATAGCAGGATATTGATATTTTAGACATTTATGTAGGACTTTCTCTCTCCTTCTTTGTTTATTGACCGTTGTCCTATTGTATATACTGTTAGTATTTCGGATATATATATTTATGCTGCTAGTTTAGTCCTGCACATTGTCACACTTTATATTTAACTAGTTCTGTGTTTTTCTGCATAACATAATTAAAGGGGGGGTTTCGGAGTTGCCAGTATCTTGTTTTTGGGTATGGGGTTATACGTTTTTAAGTGATTTTAATATGGTACAGCCCATATTTAAGCACAATAAAGGGTTTTTATACAATTTTGACTAAGTATTGATTGCCACAGGTTTTTTCTTTCTTTTTGTTGATTTGTAATATTTTTAGTATTATACCTGTAGAGCACCATTATTACTCTTCTTTTTTCGACTAGTGCCCTAAGTATTTGCTATTCTTATAGAATTCTTCCCATGGGGAGGGTGTTCTGCAGGAGGCTTTCATTAGCCACGTGCGGTGCGAAGGCACCACACCACCACATCAGGCTTACCAGGGAGCTCAAAAAAGACTTAAGGGTATGGGAATTCTTCCTTGATTCATACAACGGTAGGTCGCTTATCCAGTCCGCGGAGCAGTCCAGCGAAAAGCTACAGCTCTATACGGATGCGGCAGGCTCCTTGGGTTTCTGGGCCATTTTCGGTAAATCATGGATCGCAGTTAGCTGGCCCAAGACCTGGAGGGCTTCTGACTGTTGTAGGAATC
Source organism: Hymenochirus boettgeri (assembly GCA_019447015.1). Taxonomy (NCBI): domain Eukaryota; kingdom Metazoa; phylum Chordata; class Amphibia; order Anura; family Pipidae; genus Hymenochirus; species Hymenochirus boettgeri. The sequence goes on from CM033469.1 coordinate 349,069,527, forward strand.
TAACCCTGTTAGAGCAGTTCCCCATAGTGGTGGCAGTAGAGTTGTGGGGTGTCTAACAAGTCCATCTGTTTTTGGACAGACAATGAGAGTGTGGTCTGCGTGATAAATAGGCAATCCTCTTCATCCCTTCCAGTCCTAGCCCTTATGCGGCATTTAGTACTCTGGTGCTTACAGCTCAATATCTAATTCAGGGCTAGGCATGTACCTGGGATTGACAACACGATTGCTGACTCTCTCTCTCGCTTTCAGTGAGAAGAATTCCGCAGGTTGGCTCCGGAAGCGGAGGAGGAGGGGACTCCATGCCCAATTTCCTTATGGGGAGTAGTGGACAACAACTGATGGCCATGGTGCAAGCTTCGGTGGCGCCCTCGACTTGGCACAATCGGTGCTCTGGGCTGGTTGCACAACGTTGGTTACAGGTCATTTCTTTCGCCTTTTGGGCTGGCAGGACATAACCAAGGACTTCCTCGTCCAGTCAATCCTCAAGGGGAGGAAGAAGGAGCATAAACCCAAAGAAGCCAGGCACCCTATATCATTTAAAGTCCTCGTCAGACTCATAAGTACTCTTCACCATGCTTGCTCATCAGCTTATGAAATTTCTCTGTTTAAGGCTAGCTTCGCTTTAGCATTTTTTGGGGCCATGCGGGTGGGTGAGTTGGTTCCACCTGGGGCAAACAAAGCTGGAGGTCTTCAGGCCGAAGATGTTTGCGTAATGGCCGACAAGATAAGGGTCAAGCTAAAAAGATCAAAAACACGTCTTTGGGACTGGGGCCCGGTTTTCTATTCGCCCGTTAAAGGGGGAATTCTGCCCGGTAGCGGCGGTCCAGCAGTTTATGAAATCGTCCTTGGCTCGGATAGGGCTGAACCCAAAGGAGTTCGGCACTCACTCCTTCAGGATAGGGGCGGCCACTGAGGCTTCTCTGAGCTGTCGTTTGGTTGATCGGGCTTTCATACCTATTTTGGGCAGCAAGGAGAGCGGAAATACGTCAGGGAGGAAAGAACCTGGGCTTCAGCACGGCTTCACTTGAATGGAGAGGCATCCAGGTGCTGTTATGGAACCAAGTGTTGCCGGAGGCAGTGGAAATCAGCAGGAGGAATCAAACACCAACGGTATTGGTAATCCATGCCGTGGGAAACGATCTCTGCAGGGCCAGACTGTCTGACCTAATGACGCTTATGAAGGCCGATATTGCCCGAGTTAAAAAACTTTTTTACCGAGGCGGTTGTTGTATGGTCGGAGATTGTTCCCCGGGTGGTATGGCAGGGTGCCAGGGACCCAGCAGCCATTGAAAGGGTTAACACACGGTTAACACATGGTTAACACACGGATCTCCAGGTTTGTGCGCTCCTTGGGGGAGTAGTGATAAGGCACAGACAACTGGAAGGGGACAATAGGTCACTAATGAGGCCGGATGGAACACCCTTAAATGAGATAGGCCTCGACATATTTTTATCAGGCTTGCAGGATGGCATAGAGCAAGCCTTGTTCCTTTTGAGTGGCAGTAGGAGCTTGGAGTAGAAGTACACGAACTCCTAGTGGCAGGTACACCCTTGCTGGATATGGATGGAGCTGTTACATGCCCTCTGGCTAGACAGAGGTTGGCATTCAAAGCTGAGTTCTACGGCTATGATGGTTAACAGCAAGGATGGTGCAAAGGGTGTACAGTGGTGGAAATATGCCAAGGGGCATGTTAATTTAATAAATTAGCCGTGGCCAATTGTTCATCCAAACAGTTGTTGTCTGTGTCTTAATTTTAACTAAAAGGAGTTATTGATTATGGTTAACTGTGTATGGCTGTATGGGTTCTTCCATTTCCCCCCTTGCGGTCTTAGTGAAAGGTGCTATGCATACTGCATTGGACTGCATACTGTCTTGGATTGATAACTATTTATTCTCAGTTTCAGTTATTACAGACAGATCTCTCTTCATACACAGGAAAAAAAATTTTTTTTACTGGACTTCTTTTACCAGCAGGAGACCTGCAGTACCCAAACCCAACCTGCAACCCATTCAAACCCAATGCGGGTTACCGGAACCTGACCCGTTAATTGAGTAACCTGTACCCGACCCGATGCAGGACTCTAAGGTAGATGTTTTGGGTGGGGAGTTACCCATTTAGTTATGCTAAAACCCGCACTTACCGGTAACTGTACTCCCAGGTATCTAAAGAATGCAGAAGCTCACTTACCCTAAATTATTTTGCATTGTTGACATTTTTACTTTATGCAGATTAATTCTAAATGACCAGTATAACTTTTCTTATGGTAAATACATTTTATAATAAATGGCGTAATAAATTCGGGTAACCCATATTGAGTATGAATTGGTTGCTGGTCGGGTTCGGGTAAAGAGAATTTCGGGTCGGGTGGAAGAATTCCAGTCTTTTATAAAAAACTTTTTTTTCCCAGTGTATGAAGAGAGATCTTTCTGTAATAACTGAAACTGAGAATAAATAGTTATCAATCCAAGTCAATGTGCAGTGTGTATAGCTCCTTACACTAAATCACACTATGGTAGATAAAGGGCAAATGTATATAGATGCAAAAAAAAATTTTGGCTGGGTAAATATCGAGTTATCAATGTACTTAGATTCTTTTGCAGGATGGCATTGTGGATAAGAATACAGACAGCTATGATGAACTTTAAAGGTTCGTAAACATGTGCGATCGCGTGTGTACGAACGGCTGTTTAGGGCGATAATCAGCCAGAGTATGGTCATTTTATCGGAAATCTCCCGGGCAGATCGGGCAACGATCCCTGAATGAGCCGCCATTTTGCCCGATAGAGTGCCTATACACCGGCCGATTATCAGCCGAAACGGCAATTCGTACACATCCATCGCACGTGTGTATGAACCTTTACTTTTGTAGTGTAGGTTTTGCAGAGATCACTGAGTAAAAAAGTAATTAATTCTTGAGTGACTGGAAAGGCAGGGGTTAAACTTCTGACCTTGCTTTTATTAGCAGAGGTCAGTGCCAGCAAAGTAACAAGCTCCCATAAAACAAAGTAACAAACTTCTATCTGCACCTGCACCTATGCATGAGACCAGAGCAAGTGTCTGCATGGAAACAGATGACATGTGATTTAATTTGTCTTTGTAAATCCTTCTGGCCATACTGAACTATGGGATATGGATGATTCTACTGATGATAAGAACAATCTACCACTCAGGGGCGTAGGGATCACTATAGCAACCATAGCAGTTGCCATGGGACCCAGAGCCAAAGGGGGCCCTGTCCAGATCCCCTGCAGGCCTGTCCACTCTCCTAAGAAAAACTTTCTCTCACCTAGTTCAGCCCAACAAATCCCATTTTTATTTTATGTAAACCTTTGAAAGGTGCTCCCATGTTTAAGTAAAATGAAAACAGGGTTTGCGTGAATGAACTACGTAAGGTAAAATTTCTCTTAGGAGAGTGGACATGCCCTTTAAATACCTTTCTGCAGTTTGGTCAGGTTAGGTTGGACTGTACTGAACTGTTTTTTATGTGTGTGTGTGTGTGTGGGGGGGAATCTAAAATCTCGCTATAGGGCCCCATGTTATCTAGCTACGCCCCTGCTACCACTTGATGAGGTTCAGCTAGAACTACAGCAGGTATGTAAAAAGAAAGACTAAAAGCGGGTCTGGTCAGTTTTCAGGTCTGAAACTTGCAAATTGGGCATAGCAGGTATGGATTTTTCGGGTCAGGTTGGGTGCGCCTGGAAAATTAGCCCCACGCAGGAATCTAGTGTAACGTATGAGGATTAAAATATACACTGTAGTGTTTATTAAATATGGGTAAAAATTACATCGAAGGCATATTTCTAAAAGTGTGTTATCTTCCTGTCAGTAATACAGCTGTTTTTTTTTATTGGTATTTATAAACCAGCACTATTTCCAGTAGGAAGAAAGCATCACTGTTAGCACAATTAGCACAAGAAGCGCTTCATGTCCCAATTTATTTATTGGTGGTACTGAAAAAAAGTCTCACTAGAACTATGTCAGACATCTAGATGATTGTAGGGTACGTGCTAGGTGTAGTGGAAGGGTTGTAGCTATGGCTGCCCCCATGCAGCACAAGTGCTAGCAGGGTAATTTCCCCCACACCACACCAGGACCCTTGAAAGAGCCTTTTGCAGCTTAAGGGGTCCTTAATATCGAAACCGGGCCCCTCCCCCTAGGTCTAATAAGAGCCCTTGCTGCACTAAGAAGTACCTATTAAGGATTGACTGGTCTCACTGCTTGAAATTGGGACCACCCTTTCCTGGCTCTAAGAATAGCCCTTGTGGCACTACAAAGTGCCCTTTGGAGGAGCTTAAGGGGTCCGACAGCTCGAAACCCCTCTTACCTGCACCTAACAAGAGCCCTTGCGGCCCCAATGAGGGTTTTTGTTGGGAGTCTTAACAAAGCTTTGCAGCCCTCAGAAAGTTCAATACGGGTCCTGAAGTTCAAAACCAGGAAAGTATTTGCCACAACATGTAATTGCACACAAGAGCTCCATCACCTTCCAATCCTCCTGGTATCTGCAAACGTTCTCTCCCCAACATTTCACAACCGTAAAAACTGAAAAGTAGGCAGTTCCAGGAATAGAAAGCTCCCAAGGATGTCTTAAATACTTGCTTTATTCACATAACATGTTTCGGACTCCTGGTCCTTGGGAGTCTTCTATTTCTGGAACTGCCTACTTTTCAGTATTTATGGTTCTCAAAACCAGGAATACCAGCTCTTACAAGAGCCTTTATGATAAGGGGGTCCCGCAGCTCGAAACCGGGACCACCCCGGTCCTAAAAAGAACCTTTTCAGGTCTGTGCCGCCTTCTTCTTCCTTGCCACCTTCAACTTTGCAGCTGCCGCCTTCTTCTTACTTTAATCCCGGAGTCTTCTGTCTTCTTCCACATCCCAAGGTCTGCACCCCTTTATATATTACTGTGGAAATACTAATCCAAATATTATTGATTAATATTTCAATCTTGACCATATACATTTTAAGAAAATATTAAAATGCAATATGCAATGTAAAATATGAAATATGTTTAGTATTTACCAATCATATTTTAATAATTGCTCTAGATATGATCGGACATTATGAATACGGAGTTTAGTTTATTAGCAATACATTGTCCAGTGTGTCACGGTCTGGAAACGTCTGAACCACTGCTTTAAAGTAATATCTTACATTTTCTAAAACAACAGATTAATTAGGTAGACACATGGTTGACAGCAACAGTGCCATGCTAAACATATACTTGCATAGAAAAATAATGCTAATACCCTTAGGTTGCTCTATATAATGTATTTTGACACTACTGTATAGGAGTGTAACACCCAGAGTGCTGTAGTGGGTAACATTGTTAGTTACTGCTCTTAGATTGTCAAATCATGTCAATTTATATTAAAGGGGAACTCCACTGCTTAAAAAAAAATTTGTATTCAGTTTTATTGAAGAACGGGAAGTAAGGTATCTGTGTCTTACCTCCTGTTCTTCAATAAAACCTGCAGGAGCCGGAAGAGAAGTTAATTAACATACCTGATTGCTCAGTCCTCGGCTGTGTAGCCTGACAGGTACTGACGGACTCTGTCTTCTATGTGCAAGTGCGATAAGGCATGCACATAGAATGCAGAGTCTCACATTTATGTATTAAAGGGCATGTTCAGCCTAAAAATAAACCCAAACCCCATTTTCGCATTATCTTTACGTTTCAAAGATTCCCCTGAAGGCACTTACCTGACCCGGTACCTCACCACCTGGGTGGTGCCCCCTGCTCCTGTTTCACTGGAGCAGAGGAGGAGCGGAGAGGGACTGGGTCTGGTAAGGAACTTCAGGGGCATCTTTGAAATGTATAGATAATGCGAAAGTGGGGTTTGGGGGGGTGATTCACATTTCTAAGGTTCCTTTTTTTTAGGCTGGACATGCCCTTTAAAATAAAATATATATATATATTACTTTTAACTCGCTGATGTTGTTGCAAAAATTCCCACCATGGAGCTTAAAGGGCAACTGTGGTCTCCAAACAAGTTAGGGTTAAATGAAAGCCTGCAGTATTTCTTTTATAATGAGCCAACAATCACATCTCTGGCTTCAGCCAGTGAGAAATGACATTGGGGTGAATGTTCAAACTTCCTAGTAGGTTGAGTGACATCACCTTATCTCTGCCCGCACGTCTGCCCCAGGGGAGAAGCATGCACAGTAAAGACTTAATGCTGGGGAAATCAGGAAGTACCTGGGGAAAAAATTGACAGTTGAGAAGGGGAGCCTATGAATGCAGGCAGGCTGGTCACATGACTACAAGCTGGTCACATGGCTGAAAGCAGGAAGTAGTATTGCTAAACCTTTCCAGCAATAACTTCTCCCACACTTTATCTAGAGATGTGATTTAGGTTTTATTTTGAAAGTACGATGGAAGGGTTTTTATATCATTCTTACTAGCTTGGAAGACTTGGGGACCACAGTTACCCTTTAATAAATAAAAAACATTTTTTAAAATCTCTTTTTTCCGAGTGAGTTTAAACACACACATCATACATTTTACAGATCCGACCACTTCCTAGAGTTCCCATTGATTTTACTTCTTTCTAACACAGATGTTGTCTTGAAGGGTCTCAGCTGCCTGGATCCCCTTATTTTCTACACTTCAGACAGAAACGTGCCTATGTTTAAAACATGATTCTTCAGCCTTTAAAGATCTGAAATCTGGAAAACTGCCTAGAGCAAAGGCTTATTTTTTTGGCTGTGTATGGGCTCAGGTAGAGAAGCTTGCCAAGCCGGGGAGGACAATAAATATGCTATATAATCAAGGCTGAAATTCAATTAACGTTTATGTGGTGGATATTGCGTTTCAAATACCAGTAAAAGAATTCAAATGAATAGTAGTTACATGAAAGCTACAATAGAGTTTCTTTTCTCTGTTAAGGCTTTAAATTATCCAATTAAACTGTAAGGACCTTTCAACACTCATTGAAGTAACTGTAAGGCAGGTGCTAATCCCACAGTCAAATGCTCCTTATCATATGCACATTACATGAACAGATTCTTTCCAGCATCATTAACTCTGTTCTCGTTTATGGCAGGACCTTGCATCCACTGGCAGTGCTGTGGAACCTAATCAGCTCCTCAGAGACGCTTCTTTAGAAGAAGCCTGAAGTGATTCTCATGTTTCCTTTTGTTCACAGCAATTAAAATATTCCTTGTCTTCACATGGCTCACACACCCTGCTGTAAAATATGCTAAGTTTCACAAAAACCCCTTTACAAGAAACGCTCTCAATGTTACAGGGAAACTTTTGTCGTTTTTAATTGAAACTTGCTTAACGTTGGTTTTTCAAAGCATCTGGGGACAGTTTCTAGTGACTAAGAATGGACACCCTGGGGTTCATTCCACAAGGGAGTTTGAGGAAATGTTCTAGGTTCATTCCTCCAGGGGGTTTGTGGAGATGTTCTAGGTTCATTCCTCCAGGGGGTTTGTGGAGATGTTCTAGGTTCATTCCTCCAGGGGGTTTGTGGAGATGTTCTAGGTTCATTCCTCCAGGGGGTTTGTGGAGATGTTCTAGGTTCATTCCTCCAGGGGGTTTGTGGAGATGTTCTAGGTTCATTCCTCCAGGGGGTTGTGGAGATGTTTAGGTTCATTCCTCCAGGGGGGTTGTGGTTTGGAGATTTTAGGTTCATTCCTCCAGGGGGTTTGTGGAGATGTTCTAGGTTCATTCTCCAGGGGGTTGTGGAGATGTTCTAGGTTCATTCCTAGGGGGTTTGTGGAGAGTTCTAGGTTCATTCCTCCAGGGGGTTTGTGGAGATGTTCTAGGTTCATTCCTCCAGGGGGGTTGTGGAGATGTTCTAGGTTCATTCCTCCAGGGGGTTTGTGGAGATGTTCTAGGTTCATTCCTCCAGGGGTTTGTGGAGATGTTCTAGGTTCATTTTTTTTCCACTTTATTTTTATTCAGTTTTTATATTTACAATAAAACAAAACAATGTAGATTATATGCTTTATCTTATGGTTGATAAGTTTCATTTGTATTGACATTTCAGATTGACCTTATTTGCTTGTCTAATTATAATGCATGTAATCATCTCTCTATAAAGTCGTATCTTCCTGTTTGTGTTTCTCACCCGTTGTTTTTTTATTTTGACTGTTTCTTGCTTAATTGAGGGGTTATTATTCATCTCTTCCCTCTTTTGTTGTTTCTTTATACCCCTCTTCCATCGTCTCTTTTTCTGTAACCTGTTATCCTATATGCTAGGGGGCTTCCATGTATCTATCCAAGAGGAGCCATACCTTTCTGTGTTTCTCTTGGGTGCCCCTTATGTATGCTGTGGGACTCTCCATCGTTTGTACTTCCTGTATTCTAGATAGTAGGTCAGGTATTGTTGAGTTGATTGTCTGTTTCCAGTATTTGGGTATCAGACACCTTGCTGCTGTCAATATATGGGTGATGGTGTTCTAGGTTAATTTCTGGGGCTCATTCCATCAGGGTGTTTGTGGAAATGTTCTAGGTTTATTACTGTACATGGGATTCATTCGACCAGGGTGTTTGTGGAAATGTTCTAGGTTAATTACATGGGGTTCATTCCATCAGGGTGTTTGTGAAACTACCTTGGATAAAAAAGGACTTCAAGAACTAAACTCCAGTTGATCTAACTGAATACAACAGGTAAACCATGACCTGGATGAACGAGAACCTTCACAAGCATATTGCAATTCATTTTGGGGAGAAAACCCTCAAACTTGTACGGCAATATGAAAAGACAGCAAAGATATTGGCAGACTACAGAACAAACCTGCGATTTAACCTCTGGTGCAGACAACAAAGGCTAGTACCATGCAGCATACGTCTGGATTCCACAGTAAAAGGCATCAGATACTGCAAAAGGCTCAAACAGCTCAAATGATTGGCGACAGACACATTTTACAGTTGATGCTTTAATGCACAACATCAGTCAACCAGAAAAGAACCTGGCCTTACAGCTACCTGTGGCTATCTGGGAAAGTGTGATGGAGTTCAGCAAACAAGCACAGCTTTCTCAGCACTGTAAGGGCAAGCAAAGGCAACGGGTTCTCTAATCTCTCATCCCAGAACACCCCCAAAGGAGACAAACTAACTTGGATACAAAAGGGGGGAATTGTCAGTTCATCAAACAAGGAGGATTGGTGGAGAAACTTGTTTAACAGGACCCTGACCCAGCGAAAAATGAAAGTCCTGGCTAAGAGCTTGAACTTTGCAATCATTCCTAAAGCCATCCCTGTGGTGGATATTATAGCAGCCACAAAAGCCTCGATCCACAATAATAAGGTACCACAGAGTGAGGCAGAACAACTTCGCCTTAAGGTATCTGCAGCCTGCAACCTGACCACACAGGAAAGAAGAGCCTTAATAATCCCTCAAGAAAGATTCCAGTATCACCATTCTGCCGGCAGACAAGGGAAGATGCACAGGCTACACCTCAGGCTACCATGCTAAGTTGACCACACTCTTGGCTGATAACAACACATGAGGCTTTAAAAAGGGATCCCACCGGCTGTTACAAGGAAAAGGTCATAGACTTACTACAACAGATTCAAAAGGATAAAACCATTGATTGAGCAATGTATCATTGCCTCTACCCTGGTGAGGCACATTCATGTATATATGGTCTCCCAAAGATACACAAGGAAGGGGTACCACTAAGATCTATAGTCAGCAGCATCAACTCTGTAACATACAAGGTGGCAAAATACCTAGCCAACATTGTGGTGGGCCATTGGTGGGAAGTTCTAGACCAAAACATCAAATTTATAAGGGAAGAGGTACAAAACCTTGGACTGCTTGGTTGAAGTCAGGGAGAATAGTAAACTGGAAATAGAGTTTTACAGAAAACCAACTCACACAGATCAGTATTTGATGTTTGACTTCCACCACCCTTTAGCTGGGTGTCATCAGAACCCTGCAACATAGAGCGGATGAACATCCCAAATAGCACAGAGGTGAAGGCTAAAGAAATAAAACATCTCAGAGGAGCCCTTAAAATTTGTGGATATCCAGACTGGGCCTTTGTCAAAAAAGTAGACGGAAAGAAAAGAACACAAATTCCAACAGTGAAGGGGAAAAGCAAGACAGGAGAAAGAACATGGTCAGCCCATATGTAGCAGGGGTCTCCAAAAAGTTAAGATGAATTTTCATATCCCTGTCTGCTTTAAACCAAACAACACACTAAGGCAGCAGTTTGTACATCCGAAAGACCCAATACCGAAACACAGAAAAAATGACATCATATACGCAATGCAGTGCAGTGAAGAGTGTTCTAAATTTTGTAAGTGGTGGAGACCAAACAGCAACTGCATCAACGTATGGCCCAGCACAGAAGAGCCAATTCCTTGGGTCAGGACTCAGCCATGTACCTGCATCTTAAGGATAAAGGACATATCTTTGAAGATTGTAATGTTAACATATTGCCAAAGGAACATGACTGGTACAAGAGAGGTGTTAAGGAGGCCATTTTTGTGAAAATAAAGAAACCAAGCCTAAATAGAGGTGGGAGGGTTCGACGCTAACTGCCTGCTATGTACAACTCTGTTTGGCAGCTTACCCTGGGCAGTTCCTATAACACCTCTTAGCTACAATGCAACCACACCTTGCATTCAGAAGGTCCCTAACACCTGGCTGTGATATGCTAATTGGGATTTTCCAGGGTACATAATTGCCAACAGATCCTTGTACAAGTCATTCTGAATTGGGAAATCCAGTCGGATGACTAGCGAAACGTCTTCAAGGACTAAACTTTAGTTTAGTTAGATCAACTAAACTTGAAGTTTAGTTGATCTAACTGAATACAACAGATATACCATGACCTGGATGAATAAGAACCTTCACAAGCATGTTTGTGAAAATGTTCTAGGTTCATTACATGAGGTTCATTCCACCAGGGTGTTTGTGGAAATGTTCTAGGTTCATTACAGGGGTTCGTTCCACCAGGGGGTTTGTAGAAATATTCTAGGTTCATTCCCAGGATTGTTTCAACCAGGGAGTTTGTCAAAATGTTCTAGTTTCATTCTTCCTCCGGGAGGGTTGAAGAGATGTTCTAGGTTCATTCCCAGGGTTTATTTTTCCAGGGGGTTTCTGGAGATGTTGTAGGTTTATTCCCGGGGTTCATTTCACCAGGGGTTTGTGGCAATGTTCTAGGTTAATGTGCAGATTTTTGGATTGCAATATGATTTCTGCTTCAAAACTGCAAAATTCAAGTCGGAACTGAAATTTTTGGTTTCAGTAGTTGAAATTTTGGTTGTTGGTTGAAATTTGTCACCTCAAACACAATTGGATTGGATGTCTAAGGAGAAGGATTACTACTGCTTAGAGAAATCTTCATCCAGTATATAACAGTCTTTGTGTTGTCTCTTTAGCAGTTAAAATATCTAAATAAGGATATAGACTAAGATCCTTCTCATTGCATATTTAATCCACCTGGTCAATATTAATGTCAACATATTGTGCTCCTGATATTCATATTTAATCCACCTGGTCAATATTAATGTCAACATATTGTGCTCCTGATATTCCCTGGTGGGTTTTATCTTGCCTAAGGTGACCTGGTGCTAAATGTTACAATGTCAGGGTCAAATCATGCTTTTAAAGCCAAAGAAACCAAACCAAACCCTGATACATTACACTTTACAAAAAGAAATTTACTTATTTTTTTAAGAAACAAGATTGCAGCCTCTCACTGAGGAAAGAATATAAGATAGAGAAGGAATATGTGGTTAAGTAGTAATTTCAAAATAAATTCCCACCCCTGGCCATGTAGAAAATCATAAAGTCAAAGTCCACAGTTCAAAAGAAGTTTTTTTTACCCAAAACATGTGGCATGTTTTCTGCTTGATTTATTAAATGTAATTGCATTCTGCATGAATTCAGTGTGCCTTCGACTTTTACAGATGTATAGTGCAATCACACACAGGAAGGGGCCACCAACCTCTATAACTTTATAGATAACACCCTAGTTGACACTTTAATTTTTTATATATGAAACCCTGCGGCGCACTCCCACTGTGCACATCCGCCCGTGTGCTTGCGGCGCACTCCCACTGTGCACATCCCCCCGTGTGCTTGCGGCGCACTCCCACTGTGCACATCCCCCCATGTGCTTGCGGCGCACATCCTACTGTGCACATCCCCCCGTGTGCTTGCGGCGCACTCCCACTGTGCACATCCCCCCGTGTGCTTGCGGCGCACTCCCACTGTGCACCGTTCTTCTCCATCCCTCCAACATTGTGATGCGGTGCTCAAGCAAATGCGTCTGTGCATATTTACAGCCCTAGGTTAGTATATCACTACAGAGTAATAGCTTTATTATGTAGAATGCTTTTTATTATGAATTGTTCATGTCTGCAGTATGTTTTTGTCTAGAGAAATGTTGCACAAGAAACCGAGTTTTTGTTCACAGTTGAATTATAAATGATATATTCCAGAATATTCAAAGCAAATTCTCCGTCATTGCCTTGAAAGTAAATTCACCCGTGGAATGAAGACAACGCAATCTGGGCTTTCCAAACAAATCAGATGGTAGCTCCGACCCGAGTTAGGGGGCCGGAGCGTCTGACCTGGGGCGCCGCCCTGGCGAGGATGCTGGGAGTTGTAGTGCGGCGTCCCGGTTCCGCCCCCTTTCTCCTGGATGGTGGGCTGGTATCAGCCGCGGCTGATCTCGCGAGAGCCGCGAGGGATGCTGGGAGTGGCGACGTCATAGCTGACGTCACCAAATCTATAAAAGGGGCGGGACACGAGGCAGCGGTCGCCATTTTGTAGAATTGCTAACAGGAGGAGAATCTCTCGTCCTGCTCAGAGCAAAGACACAAGACAGGCATTTCAGGAGGCAGAATATCGAGTTTTTGATCATGGCTGATGCAGATCAGATGTTGGAGAGGGTAAGGGAGAGGATCAGCACGGAGGGGGCAGGGTGGCTGCAGGGACTTTTGGAAGGGGGCACACCGGCTGGTGGCACCCCCCAGGGGACTCGTCCTCAGACTAGATCTGCTAGCCGGACGGCTAGTAGGCCTGTACGCCGCCCCACCGCCCCCGTCCGTTTGAGTCCCAGTCCCCCACACTCCTACCGCAGACCACGGGGGACGCCTGTAATAAGAGCGAACACCCCCAGGCGCAGGGCATCCACCGAGGGCCTGTTGAAGGCTTTTCTTACGGTGCACCCCTCGCAACTCACTAGAGGAGGAGCGCGCCGCCCTCGGTTGCCTCCTCTGAGAGAGGAGCATATCCCACCCGTGGCTGCAGCTCCAACAGTCAATAGAGGGAGGGCTAGGGGCAGGGGCGGCCCTGTTCCTGGCCCTAGCAGGTCCGCCCGCCCAGCTGTAGCAGCAGCAGCGGCAGGGGATACCGCCCAGGATGCCCAGCCAATAAGGCAAGAGGTGGTGTCGGATGAGGGTGAGCAGTTTATGGACGCTAGGTCCACTTTCCGAGGGATGACGCCGGCCCCAGTTAGGCTGAGGGAGTTTTCGGAGAGGAGTCGCTCTAGGGAAAGGAGCCAACCCAGGAGAGAGGGCAGTAGCCGCAGGCATGGGCGTAGGAGGAGCAGGTACTCCTCCTCCTCTGATAGTAGCGAGGAGTCCTACAGACGCTGGCGCAAAGAGCACCGCCGTAGGGAGCGTCGCAGGCATCGCTCCAGATCGGGCGACGCCAGTCGGCGGCGCAGACACCACTCTAGAGACAGAAGGTCTAGAGCTTCACGGTCCTCGACCTCAGGCAGGAGCAGGAGGTCGTCCCCGGCTCTATGCGAAGGAGGTGACAGGATGGGGCTGCCCACCGAGCACGGACAAGCAAGTCCACGTCAGGTGATCCCAGAGGCCCTGGAAGGGGCGAGCTCAAGTGCGGTACAGTCGTCAGGAGCCGGTGAGTACACTTGTGCCGGGGCATGGGGTAACACTGGGGGTGGAGAGGGTGGGGAGCTAGTTCAGGTCCTTCGGGCCTTAATGGGGAAGCTAGACACCATACCAGCTGGGCCGTCAGCGAGCCCAGCCCCAGGGGGAGTGACAGCACTCCAGCCTGTGCCAGAGGTCCCTTCTGTTGAAGCACTGAAGGAAACGTATTTTTGTGGTGTGAGCCCCTTAGGGGTGCATCTATCAGCGGAGACTAAGGAAAAAATTTGGAAAAACGAATTTGTTGATATATGGTCCTTGGTCTCCACTGACATGGTCACGGTTGATAAAGAGATAGTGAAGACGGATAAGGGGGAAAGGAAGCCCAAGGTGGCTAAGACGTTTGGGAACTGGCTACAAGCCTTTTGTGTTTTGGCCGGGGTGATTGGCCAGAAAGCCCCCCAAAAATGCTCCGAACTTTTTGTTTATCTGGATATGATATTCGGAGCTTATAAAACACATGGTGGGTCGGCTTGGCGCCAATACGATGAGGAGTTTAGGAGGCGCCTGGCCGTCAGACCGGAGATGGGATGGAACATCAAAGCCGCAGATTCTTGGATAAGAATCATGCTGGCCCAGAGGGCGCCCGTAGGGCCTAGTTCAACACAGTTACCCAACACGGGGAGTAGTAATTTTCAGCCCTCCGGAGCAAAAAGAACCGGCTCCTGCTGGCTTTTTAATGAGGGCAACTGCAAGTTCGGAGCGGCTTGCAGATTCAAACATGAATGCTCCTTTTGCGGGGGAGGCGGCCACTCCGCCGCCAAATGTTTTAAGAAGTCCCTTACAGCACCCAGGCGGGCAGGAGGGAATAGGCAGCAGGACACCAGTGAACGTGGGGGCCATGGAGCACTGGTTAGGAATGTATCCGGAGAAGGAAGAGGCAGAGCTAATCAGGGGGGGGTTTAAGCAGGGTTTCAAAATTCCATTTAAGTTTTGTGGGTTACCCAAGTTTGCCCCCAATTTGAAGTCGGCCAAGGAAATGCCGGAAGTTGTTAGGGAAAAGGTTATGGCAGAGGTTAGGTTAGGGCGCATGGCGGGTCCATTTACCGAACCCCCATTTTACAACCTTAGGGTTTCCCCCTTGGGTATAGTCCCCAAGAAGGAGAGTGGTAAGTTCCGTTTGATTCACCACTTATCTTACCCGAGAGGGAATTCGGTAAATGATGGTATTTCTAAAGAAGCGTCCTCGGTCTCTTATGTATCATTTGACAGGGCAATTCATTTAGTACGAAAAGAAGGGGTGGGGGCCTTGTTAGCTAAATCAGACATAGAGGCGGCCTTCCGCCTTCTCCCGATCCACCCCGACTGCTTCCATCTATTGGGTTGTCAGCTAGACGGCATGTATTATTACGACATGTGCCTTCCCATGGGCTGTGCCATATCCTGTTCCCTATTTGAAATTTTTAGTTCCTTTCTAGACTGGGCTATTTCTTTCGAGACAGGTTCCCTAAATGTTTTGCATCATCTCGATGATTTTTTGTTTGTTGGCCCAGCTGATTCTAATTATTGCTCCTTTTTGTTAAATTCCTTCCGTTTTTTAATGCACAAGTTTGGGGTGCCCATATCTGAAGAGAAAACAGTAGGTCCAGTTACAGTGCTGTCCTTTTTGGGTATCGAGATTGATACAGTTAGGATGGAGTTTAGGTTGCCAGCAGCAAAAATCCAGGGCATGCTAGATGCAATCTCAATGTTCCTGCAAGTTAAAAAAGTTACACTGAAGCAGTTACAATCAGTGTTGGGTTCGTTGAATTTTGCATGTAGAGTCATGCCTATGGGAAGGGTTTTTTCCAGGAGGTTATCGCTAGCCACTCGAGGGGTGACTGCCCCACATCACCACGTACGGTTAACTAAGGAGCTGCGTAGCGACTTACTGGTGTGGCATACCTTTTTAGCAAATTACAATGGTAGGACTTGTTTTCAGGAGGAGGAAGAAACCAATTCTGAGTTACAGCTTTACACGGATGCAGCAGGCTCCGTGGGTTTCGGGGCCATTCTGGGCTCCTGTTGGTGTGCCGCGGAGTGGCCCGACTCATGGAGGGAAATGGGTCATTGCAAAAACCTCACTCTCCTCGAACTCTTTCCTATTGTGGTGGCAATAGAATTATGGGGTGATAAAATTCAGAATAAAAAGATCAGATTCTGGACAGACAATGAGAGTGTGGTTTGTGCGATTAACAATTTAACGAGTTCCTCCTTACCAGTCCTTGCGCTATTGAGGTATTTGGTTCTAAAATGTTTGATCAGAAATGTGTCCTTTAGAGCTAAACATGTGCCGGGTGTTCTTAACTGTGTGGCCGACGCTCTATCTCGTTTTCAGTGGGAAGATTTCCACCGCTTACACCCAGAGGCCGACCAGCTAGGCCAGAGATGCCCGGATTTCCTGTGGGAACTGATAGACAGCAACTGATGCAGCTGGTCCAATCCTCAGTCGCTCCAACTACATGGGCCAGTCACGGTAAGGCTTGGATGGAATGGTTACAATTTACAAAAGACAGAGATATTAACGCTAATTCTCATAATAGATTAGGAACTCTTCTAGATTATCTAGAACACCTGAGGGCGTCAGGTTCCTCTGGTTTGGTTGCCCAGCCGGATAAGGGGGAAAGGAAGCCCAAGGTGGCTAAGACGTTTGGGAACTGGCTACAAGCCTTTTGTGTTTTGGCCGGGGTGATTGGCCAGAAAGCCCCCCAAAAATGCTCCGAACTTTTTGTTTATCTGGATATGATATTCGGAGCTTATAAAACACATGGTGGGTCGGCTTGGCGCCAATACGATGAGGAGTTTAGGAGGCGCCTGGCCGTCAGACCGGAGATGGGATGGAACATCAAAGCCGCAGATTCTTGGATAAGAATCATGCTGGCCCAGAGGGCGCCCGTAGGGCCTAGTTCAACACAGTTACCCAACACGGGGAGTAGTAATTTTCAGCCCTCCGGAGCAAAAAGAACCGGCTCCTGCTGGCTTTTTAATGAGGGCAACTGCAAGTTCGGAGCGGCTTGCAGATTCAAACATGAATGCTCCTTTTGCGGGGGAGGCGGCCACTCCGCCGCCAAATGTTTTAAGAAGTCCCTTACAGCACCCAGGCGGGCAGGAGGGAATAGGCAGCAGGACACCAGTGAACGTGGGGGCCATGGAGCACTGGTTAGGAATGTATCCGGAGAAGGAAGAGGCAGAGCTAATCAGGGGGGGGTTTAAGCAGGGTTTCAAAATTCCATTTAAGTTTTGTGGGTTACCCAAGTTTGCCCCCAATTTGAAGTCGGCCAAGGAAATGCCGGAAGTTGTTAGGGAAAAGGTTATGGCAGAGGTTAGGTTAGGGCGCATGGCGGGTCCATTTACCGAACCCCCATTTTACAACCTTAGGGTTTCCCCCTTGGGTATAGTCCCCAAGAAGGAGAGTGGTAAGTTCCGTTTGATTCACCACTTATCTTACCCGAGAGGGAATTCGGTAAATGATGGTATTTCTAAAGAAGCGTCCTCGGTCTCTTATGTATCATTTGACAGGGCAATTCATTTAGTACGAAAAGAAGGGGTGGGGGCCTTGTTAGCTAAATCAGACATAGAGGCGGCCTTCCGCCTTCTCCCGATCCACCCCGACTGCTTCCATCTATTGGGTTGTCAGCTAGACGGCATGTATTATTACGACATGTGCCTTCCCATGGGCTGTGCCATATCCTGTTCCCTATTTGAAATTTTTAGTTCCTTTCTAGACTGGGCTATTTCTTTCGAGACAGGTTCCCTAAATGTTTTGCATCATCTCGATGATTTTTTGTTTGTTGGCCCAGCTGATTCTAATTATTGCTCCTTTTTGTTAAATTCCTTCCGTTTTTTAATGCACAAGTTTGGGGTGCCCATATCTGAAGAGAAAACAGTAGGTCCAGTTACAGTGCTGTCCTTTTTGGGTATCGAGATTGATACAGTTAGGATGGAGTTTAGGTTGCCAGCAGCAAAAATCCAGGGCATGCTAGATGCAATCTCAATGTTCCTGCAAGTTAAAAAAGTTACACTGAAGCAGTTACAATCAGTGTTGGGTTCGTTGAATTTTGCATGTAGAGTCATGCCTATGGGAAGGGTTTTTTCCAGGAGGTTATCGCTAGCCACTCGAGGGGTGACTGCCCCACATCACCACGTACGGTTAACTAAGGAGCTGCGTAGCGACTTACTGGTGTGGCATACCTTTTTAGCAAATTACAATGGTAGGACTTGTTTTCAGGAGGAGGAAGAAACCAATTCTGAGTTACAGCTTTACACGGATGCAGCAGGCTCCGTGGGTTTCGGGGCCATTCTGGGCTCCTGTTGGTGTGCCGCGGAGTGGCCCGACTCATGGAGGGAAATGGGTCATTGCAAAAACCTCACTCTCCTCGAACTCTTTCCTATTGTGGTGGCAATAGAATTATGGGGTGATAAAATTCAGAATAAAAAGATCAGATTCTGGACAGACAATGAGAGTGTGGTTTGTGCGATTAACAATTTAACGAGTTCCTCCTTACCAGTCCTTGCGCTATTGAGGTATTTGGTTCTAAAATGTTTGATCAGAAATGTGTCCTTTAGAGCTAAACATGTGCCGGGTGTTCTTAACTGTGTGGCCGACGCTCTATCTCGTTTTCAGTGGGAAGATTTCCACCGCTTACACCCAGAGGCCGACCAGCTAGGCCAGAGATGCCCGGATTTCCTGTGGGAACTGATAGACAGCAACTGATGCAGCTGGTCCAATCCTCAGTCGCTCCAACTACATGGGCCAGTCACGGTAAGGCTTGGATGGAATGGTTACAATTTACAAAAGACAGAGATATTAACGCTAATTCTCATAATAGATTAGGAACTCTTCTAGATTATCTAGAACACCTGAGGGCGTCAGGTTCCTCTGGTTTGGTTGCCCAGCGGAGAATGTCAGGTTTGTCCTTCTTTTTCAGGTTGATGGGTTGGAAAGACATTTCCAAAGAGTTTGTGGTAAGATCTATCCTAAAGGGCTGGAAAAAAGAGCAAGTGGCCAATAGTGCCAAACGGCCAATTAATTTTAGGCTGCTGTTACGGCTGTTGGAAACGTTGCAGTTCGTGTGCGACTCGGAATATGAGGCCAATTTATTTGAAGCCAGTTTTGCGCTGGCATTCTTTGGGGCCATGCGGGTGGGGGAGTTAGTTTCGGCCAGTTCAAAAAGACCTGGTGGTTTAGCAGCTGACGATATATTTGTCTCAATAACATCAGTGAGGGTCAGGATAAAGAGATCTAAGACAGACCCCTTTGGGGACGGGAGTTGGTTTTCCATTTCCCCCCTACAGTCCGGCTGGTGCCCAGTGAAGGCAATCGCTAAATTTGCCGACATTCGATCCCCCTCTGCATCGTTCCTGGCCCATCAGAATGGTCTACCCCTGTCTCGTTACCAGTTTGAGGCGATATTACGCAAGGCCCTGGGGTACTTGGGCCTTCAACCAAAAGAATTCGGTACACACTCTTTTAGGATAGGGGCCGCAACAGAGGCTCATTCATTAGGTTTTTCTGAGGATAGGGTGCGCAGGCTCGGAAGGTGGCGTTCGAACTGCGTAGCGAGGTACATTCGCCCTGAATTGGTCATTAATTGATTGTTTCTATTCCAGGTGTTCGCCAACCGTCGGTTTGGCTAGTGGGACACTCATACCTATTCTGGGCTGCACAAAGAGCCGAGACACGACCCGGAGGAAGGCACCTGGGATTCCAGACGGCTTCTCTTTATTGGAAAGGGGTCCGGGGTTTATGTTGGAGCCAGGTGCTGCTGGAGGTTGTGAACATTAGCAGAGCGGACCCAGGGCCCATGGTATTAGTTATACATGCAGCCGGGAATGACCTCTGTAACAATCGTTTGTCCGACCTGCTATTCTTAATGAAGGCTGATTTGCAGCGTTTTCGGCAATTCTTCAGGCAGTCGATTATAGTATGGTCAGAGGTGGTCCCCAGGGTGCACTGGCAAGGGGCAAAGGATCAGGGTGCAGTGGAGAAGGCTAGGAGAGTTCTCAATACCAGAATCTCCAGGTTCGTGCGATCCCAAGGGGGGGTAGTGGTCGACATCGCCAGTTGGAGGGCGATAATAGGTCCCTGATGAGGCAAGATGGAGTGCATCTGAACGATATCGGGCTCGATATCTTTTTAACTGGTTTGAGAGACGGTATTGAACAGGCACTACCAGAGATATAGCTTTATAAGTGAAAAGTCCCTATCTTTTACATTCTACAAAAAGCAAGAATGACTGACACAACCAACGAATTTGTAGTGCAGTGGTGCATTGGTAATTCTCACAAGGGTAATAGCTATATGCAATTCCATCTTTTCTCTGCACACTCAACACACAATATATTTCCATGAACTGATATTGCTTTTGCTCACCTGTTACTGAGTTTTCTGCTTGAAGCCCGCCTCCTCACACTGAGAACCTCCATTCCTAAAAAGTAATAAATAGCACAGGCTGTTTCCTTCCTTGAGAAGCCCCACACGATCCCTTCTCATTTCACATACATTTGTTACTCTGCAGTTTGAGCAGACTAGAACGTGAACCTTTAAATCTCATCGACATGTGACTGTATTTAACCAGATAGAAACAGGCCATCATATGGATGGAAATATTATTTGAATAAAAGCAAAGGACCACAGAACCAGTCCAATATAATATATACACCAAAATAAACCAAATTTTTAAGTTTAAGATGGCTCAATAACTTTCCGATATTTTTACAGTGTATAACAAACTTGGTGGGCATGTTCCCCCCCAAATGTTTTTCATATTCTTATAAGAACCCCTCTCCACCCGGTTGATTCCTCTGGATCCAGCTGCTAGGTAGGGTTAATAAATAGAGTAGAAGGTTAGACTAGATGACATATTTTTACTATGAAATATCTGATTTGTTCTGCAGATTAATAGCCACAGGCAAGTTTTGTACTTTTTATCGCATTAGGCCCTTTTCTGATTTGTTTTAGCACAGTTGGTGGAAACTTATACAGGGAGATGTAATAAATGTTCTTAATAAGAATGTGCTACTTTTTCCCCAACCAATCAGATGTTATTTACCATTGAAAGCTAACCTCTGATGGTTGGGCCAAAATAGCACCATTTTTGTTTTAACGATAAGAACTTTTATTACATCTCACTGATAGTGTTTTTTGCACTGCTACTTGAAGGGGGTTAGTCAGCATGGGTTACACTGTAAATTCAGAGCATTTCTTTTTTTTCCTTTTCTAGCCTTTCTAGTAACAGACACCAGGACATTGTTAGAGGGCCAGACAATAGTGTTAGAACTCAATTCTGTCAACACTAAAAGACAACTACTCATGATGGCGGAGTGGGGTGGAGTTAGGGTGCTTCCCCACCTCTTCCCCCTGGCAAACAACCAGTGAATTACCAGATCATAGCATCACTTTACCAGCTTCACACACTGCCCAGGGGAGGAGGGAATGTTGCAGCTTTGTTATAGCTGGCAACGTGCAAGGGAACACAAATGAAGTGATTGCTATGATGGGCCCATTCACTGTGTGTGTCCAAGGGTAAGGTGAAAGTCCCTGTAGCCATCAATCTGTAGACGTACCGATAGTGAAGGAGAACTAGTTGATGTGAACACACAGTAAATTACAGGGTATGGGGAACTGCAGTGGGAAATATAAAGTGAGGCAGGGTATCCTGATCAGTGGTAGCACACTGAATATTACAGGGTTTTGACTTGTCAGTGAGAGACTGAGCATTGACTTTCTATTGGTGGATAGATCAGAGGCATTCCTATTAAAATGCATTATCTACAGTCAAGGGAATGCCCATAGTAAACTGGCAGCACCCAAATCCTGAAAAGGTAAGGGACAATGGATAACATTTAAAAGAGATAAAAAAAAGGAGTGAGATATATGATGCTAGAGGGTATGTATACTGAGTTTACACCAAAGGTATTTAGGTGCATGAGACTAACGGTCAGTGACCACGGAAGAAGGGAGTTCGATCCCGAAACGTAAGTCGGTCAGCGTGTAGTTTGGAGATGACGGAGTAGCTGTATGTTTACTCGCTGTATGGTAGCGCGCCTATTGTGGTCCGTGACCAAGTTTGGTAACCCAGTAGTACAAATATCGCACGGAACTTTTAGAAAGCATACTTAGCATAACCTCTGGACTCAATGGATTATTTAAACGCACATCGATTGATTGACCCATATCTGATGGAATAGTTACATACCTTTATAGGGTGGACGCACCCTTGAAGAGATATACATATTGGTCTTTACGATCCCAGATTGTTTGCCCATGTGTTAATATATACTAGTGACTGCTTACTCCACCCGTATTTGTTTATTCGCTGGACATTTGGGACCTTATATATATTTTTACATAGCACTTTGCCATCTATTTATTCATCTCCTAGCCCCCTATTGTTTTACAATGGGTGCTTTAGGATTATTGTAGATGCTATTTATATAGTTTACTAAGTTTTAATGTAATGTTTATATAATATGCTATGTATATTTTCAATAATAAAGTAGTGTGCATCCTTGGATAGTAGTGTGAATACACTTTTTTGTGGGGATACCACGGAATGGGTTCCTCTGCCACATTTATAATATATATTGTTGATGGTTATGCGGAGTTGAGTGCCTGGAACTTGTGTTCCATGTTATAGCGGAGTCTTTTTTCTTGTTTTTTCTTTATTTTGATACATTTTGGTTTACTCCGTAGAGCACCCACACAAATTGGGGTATCCAGTACCTAATCTACAGCAGGGTGGCCTAGTAGTCACACCTATTTAATACTGAGACACATTCCAGGGTTTTTACCAACAGATTCTGGTCAGAGCAGGATTATCCACAAGGCAACCTAGCACACTGCCTAGGGCCCAGGAAACTTCTGGGCCCAGCTTCAAAGCAGTAACAATTATAGTCTATACAATATATTTAATAAAAAAGGGGCCCTAATATTGCCCTGCCTAGGGTCCCACATGATATAATCCATCTCTAATTCTGAATTGAAAAAAGCCAGTCGGATGGCTAGCAAACATCTCATAAACTAAACTTTAAGTCTAGTTGATCTAACTAATAAATACAGATGTTAATCATGCCTACCGATGATATTAATAGCCATGCACCTGAACGCCTCCAAATGTCACAGCCACACTCCCAGAAGCCCTGCCCACTGTTGTACTTTAACCAGATTACCAGGACTCCAGGCAGACCTTAAACCTGTCTGTTCCGTAGAAACTGCGATGAGTTGGAGAGTATGCCATATTATTAAACCAAGTCAAATCTCTCAACTTGATGCTTTATTATAATATCTTTGCTCAACTGCTAGTATTAAACGTGTGTGTTGGCACTCGGTGTCAAATAGTTGATAACAGCCAATAATAGCCCCATCAGTGCAGCTCTGCTTTATTTCAAACCCTCACTTCTTCTCACGGAACCTAGCTTACAGGAGGCATGGCAGAGAAATGCTTTTTTTCAGTACATGTGAGCTCAAAAGATTGTCACATATTTAAAGGATACTAAACCCAAAAAAATCCGTTTAAGTTAGAAAGTACTTGCCTCAACATCCTTCTCAGCATGGAAATTCAACCAGGGCCTTTCTTTACCTCTATAGCTCATTTTAGGTTCTGTTTTTTCCCCAGATCTGAAGCTGACATTTTCCCTTGCCTGCCAGTACTTTGCCTGATTACTTTTCAGCACCTGTGTGTTTTCCACTCCCCCCTCTTACCCCTATGATGTAGGAATATATTAAATCATCATATTCAAATTGGTGGTGGCAGCTGAGTAACCCTTTCCTATTAGCAGTGTTGTAGTGTGAGTATATAGTCTGGGTAATCTAGTGTGTCCGGATCTGAAATTCTCACCTACGGCTTTCACTCCACCAAATCCGATATATAATCAATATAACAAAGACACAGGTCTGTAGCTGTGAAATTGCAAGTTTATTGCAAAACATGAGTGCTACATTTTTTCAGACCCACTCAAGCACTTGAGGAAGGACAATGGGGTCAGAAAAATGTAGCATGGCATTTTTTGCAATAACCTGCAATATCACAGTTACAGACCTGTGTGTTTGTATGTTCACCTGCAATGTGATTGTTTAAAAACTTGCGATACTGCTGGTTTCGTACTGTACGACGGTGGCAGTAGTATACCATAACATGCGGTAATCACTACCGTATAAAATATCTATGGGGCTGTTTAGATTTCGTTCGCTACGTCATTTACAAGATTTACGTAGTGATCATAAATTGATGATCGCCCATAACGATTGCTAAAGAATGTATGCCACACCTTGCATAATATGGCCGTGTAGTGTGAAGGTCTCTAGCTCTCCCGTCAGCTGTAGCAATATTACTGGAAAGTGTAGCTTCTTAAAGGGAATGTTGGAGGGTAGGAAGAGTGTGTTTTATATGGAAACCAGATGGTGCAGACTGTAGGGAGGATAGAGAAGCGAACCGAATTAGCACGCATCTTCGCGCAATGCTTCTCACAGTGTACCTTAAAGGGGAATTTGGGGGTAAAAGAGTGTGTTTTATAGAAGAACATAATGCAGAAACTGTAGGGGGAGATAAGTGGAAGTGAACTTGATCTTAGCACAGCTCTGTGCGCATTTCTCATCAGTGTACCTTATTAATGGAATGTGGGGGTATGAGATGTGTTTTTGATTCAGTCTGTCTGTATAAAAACAACAACTGTAATACAGGCTAAACTAGAAATGCATTACACAGAGAAATGCATTGCACAGAGCTGTGCTAGACCAGGGTCATTATATTATCTCCAGCCTGCACACTGCACCATGCTCTAAGGTACGTATAAAGTGAATGTTGGAGGGTATATCATTTGCAGCTTGCACCATTTGGTTTATTAAATGTACATATTAATAGAATTATTGAAGGAATGCCACTTAAGGGACACTGAGAGGGACGCAAACATGATTTAAAATGAATACAGCAAAAGGCTGCCATCAGATGTGCAGATAAAAACTTTTATACATAGGCCTGATAATATATACCAACCAAGTTTGTTAGTTTTTCTTTAGAAGCCTGATGCAGGCTGATAGAGTTGGTATTTTGCACTACTATTGCGATGCGTTCCGCGTGCTATTGGAGTGCATGCGATCACAACGTTTTTTGTCTGTATTGCATGCGCTCTGCTAGGGTCCAATTGTGGAGCCACAAAGCCCATGCAGGAATCAACACAATGAGCATTATGCGACAGTGCGTTCCCCTTGCACTTAATGAGCCACACGCTTAGGAAATTGCAAGTCCATTGCTTAACACATGCTTATGCTAAACTGAAATCAATGCAGCTTTGCGACACTTCTATGGGCTAGCCACAACAAGCGCATTTTTCAGGGTGATTGCAGTTTTCCAATTGTATTGAAATTGCAGCAAATCACCACAATCTTGGCGATTTGGGTGCGTTGTGATTCACGCATGCGTCAGCAATTTGCGTTTTCATAATGACAATGGGCAATCACAATCGCATGTAATCGTGTGCGATTCCAGGGCATTGCATGTGTGGCCGTGGCCCTAAAAGTACTTTCAGCAATACACACACTATAATAAATGGTAGAGTGCAGAAATAAACACATACAAAGACACCGCGTGCAAATGCTCACAATAAAAGGGTTAACAATTGTCTCCTAACATACATATGAAAAGGTTAACACCTTCCCCCACTCTGTTTGAGCAGGAACAATCTGCTAATCATATTCTGCTCTCTCTGATGATTGGTTGGAGACACTGGCAGGCGAGCATAAGGGGGGTGGAAACAAAACACAAGGTACGCTAGTAGCATGTGCCAGAAGGAATTTTGGTACCTGGACTACAGGAAAGGAAACACTAGAAGCCAGCCGTACATCATAGATTGCCAGTAACTCAAAATGTTCATAAATGATTTCTACACTAAGAAGCGGAATTCAGAGGCGGAGACAATGGTTTTACAAAGTACAGTTACAGAGTCTGTGGAGCTGCCTTTGTATTTTGGGTTTAGTTCTCCTTAAAGGAGACAACAATCCTTTACAAACACACATTGAGATGTTTTGCAACCACTACAGGTAACACAATGTTTCCCCTCAGTGGGGAAGGGACAACTCCTTCCAAAACATTGTGTTTATGGATCAGCACAATATAAAGCACTGCAAATTGGTTAATAGAGCGGCCTCTTCCCAATTCTCTAGCTTTAGGAACTTGGAATGCACTTGGAATAATAACTATACACGTACAGGAATTCATAAAAGTTCTTATCGTTAAGAATGGTGCTAATTTTGCCCCAACCAATCAGATCTTATTTAACATTTGAAAGCTAACTCTGATGGGTTGGGGCAAATTAGCACCATTTTTAACATAAGATATTTTATTGAATCTACCTGGTAGTAATGATTAAGAATAGGAAATATTTTTCTTTGTTATTCATCCCTGTTAGATCTTCACATTCTCAGTAAGCTATACATAGCCAAGCTTATACACTAAGGGGTGCAAACACTTGCCTAAAGCTGTTAATTTGCATCACCCACTCAGATGTACTTTTTACTACAGTTTAGAAAATATTGGCAACATCTGATCATTTCTGCAAAATTAACAAGTTATGCATAAGTCCCAATACATTATAATTAACAGACAATGCAAGGCACTAACATAATAATTAAATGATGCTAAGGTATACATAATCCAGTATAAATATTTTTAAGGGTTGTGCCCCCCCCCCCACCATTGAAAGTTTCTGTAAAATCAGACCAGGATCACAATACTTCCTGAAGGAGATACTTAAACCAATTATGCTGGCCCATCTTCCTCTAGTTTCCTCTCTTCTTACCGTATGCCTTTACGAGTCACCCACCTGTGTAGAGGGACTGTAGACTTGGTGGTGAGTATCTTCTTTTAGGAATGTTGAGAAAACCAGTAAATTATAGTGATGGCCCAGTTTGCGGATCCGAACCCGGATCCGGGTGGATTTACCTCGTTTGCGAAACGCAGATATTGCGGATTTACGTTTTTCCGCCTTCCGAACTTTTCCGAACCGTGTTTCGAAATTTTCGAAATTCGATGATTTCTCGTATTTTCGAAAATTCGGGAAAATACGTATTTCGAAGAAAGCCTCGTATTTTCGAAGAATCCTTGTATTTTTTCCATGATTTTTTCATTTATGGATCCGCTCGCGGATTTTGAAGTTTTTTTATTTTTTCGAAAATCGCCCCCTCCGCTTGCTCCCCTGCTCCCCTGGTACTCCCTGATTACTGTAATCTTTATAGATTTTAAAGGACTATACTTAACAATGGAATTAGATTTCATGATACCTCGCTTGTGTCGTATTTCAAAATAGTGTTCATTAAATATATATATATATGCTTTGTGTGATTGTTCACTACTAGACATGTGATGTTGTGAGGGGGTGGGGCTTTGTTTTTAAATTTGCACTGTTTGTAACACACTAATGTGGCTTGAAGAAAGGCCTAAGACAGAGGGCCGAAACATTGCCGTTGCAACAAGGAGTGCACCTTGTTACTAAGTGTAATCCATTTGGTTTTTAATACTGTGCAAGTAAACTCGTGTAAATGTAATGACTGTGAACATAATTTTGTGAAGCAAACAAAATAAGCTTTTAATAAGTGATTACCATTAAAGGGACGCATACTGCAACACTATTTATCACCACAGCCCCAGTATTTATCCAATAATATGTCTTAAAAAAAAAAGGGTGGCAATCAGTTACACACAATCCGATAGTCGAACAATATCAACTAAAAGGCTATTTAGCGCTCTTTTATTCTTGTCATTTATACTTCTCAGTTTTTCTTTTTCAACCTCCAAGATGCTGTTGTTAACAAATCCTGTGTGACATCATTAGGTGTTACCATGGTAACCAGTAGGATTCACTATACTCATTACCATTTTGAGTTACTCATTACCATTTTTACGACAAAGAGTGAAGACTTTTTTTTTGCTCTTAGATATATTTCTAAACTGCCTATATACATTTGATATTTACTTTTACATATGTATATATGGTATTTTCTTTAATAGCTTTTTGGCTATTATCATTTCACCCTTTTGTGCTGCATTTTTGTCATTGAAGATTTTTCTGCCCCCAGGTAAGAAAAACACAAATGGCTATAGAATATGGATATTTACTTTTGTTTTTTATCCAATTTGTTAATAGCAATTTTACTTTTTTTTTTTAAATGAATCAACAGTTTTAGTTTAATAATCCATTATTAATTCTAAATGACTTGCAGGAAGTTAATGTCTGTTAATCGGCCAGTACATGTTAACTGTAAAAGCAACATCACTTTTATCTTTGCCCGATTTAGTAATTATTTAATTACTTATAATGAAAATATCATAGCAGGTAATGTAATATTATATAGTCGTCAGTATGGAAATGGTGAGGTCCATAGTAGGAACTGTAGTGTTGGGGGATTTAAAGCTGCAGGTCTTGCCTGAAAAAGAGAACAATAGATCTATTGTATGTGGACTGTAGCTGGGTATACGACTTTAATATGTTTTCATTTCTTGTCCATTAACAGAAGATCCAAGATGTCCGTTACAATGTACTGATTTGGATAGTCTGTTGGTCATCTCCATTTTATGCCTCAATCCATCATCGTAAATAGAGAAAAATCCAAACTTATATAAATTGCTTATTTGTAACCTGAAAACCAATCTTATCACTAGTGTTTACAGCTGATCTCATATACACACTGAAAGATGTGTGTATGATATAAATGTATTTTGTACGTGTACAATACTATAAAACAAAATCATACAAGGGGGGCAATATTATAGGGAGAATTATACACATGCAGTAACTGTCTGCTTTCTGTCCCCTACCCCTTCATTAACAAATACTCTCCAATATTAGAGATGGGAGAATCATCAGTGACAGTTACTGTGGGAGAGCCAGAAGTTATCAGTTATTCAATAGAAAATTCTCCCTTAATCCTTAATAAGGCTGAGGCCACACTGCAACGCACAGGAATCGCGCACAAAATTGCGAGCGTTATCGCACGCGACTGTTTGCGTTTTGCGCATGCATTTTCGCCATTTTGCGTTATGGAAACGCATGTGTTAACGCACCAAAAATGGTGAACACATGCTTTCCATTTTAGCAAAAATTGTGGGCGCATTCGCGAAAATCGTGCGCAAAGGCACTAAAAATGCGCTAGTGTGGCCTAGCCCTAAGTGCTTGAACCTTGTGAAATATACATTCACCATATCTTGTACCTACACATGATGGGGGTTAGTTGTGCCTTATCTGTTAATGCATCTTTCAAGCTTTACATTGTTTTCTACTTTCAGGTTTAGAGGTAGAAGGTACAAACCTCTTTAAAGATTCTGGAGATGTTCAATCAATGGAGACTGTACTAAAGGACACAGCCACTAACCCCCTAGTGAGAGAAAAGCGAGGCATTGTTATTAGTGCACAAGGCTAATAATCATCATAATATTATCATTTTGTTACTGGTGATAATATTCGGACTCCTTGGATGGTAAGAACCTTCAGTAATATTATTACATGTGAAAATCTAGAGGGAAATGGCAAGGAAATTTAAATAGGAAACCATAGAAAGAAGTAAAGTAACTGAACACGCTCTGTATGTTCGCAGGTTATTGTTCTACCGGGAGAAAAACCAAACCCCTGTTTATGATGTTGAAAAACCTGAGCCCAGAACTGAAGAGCGGACGGTGAAGATTATAATAGACACAGCTAGGGCGTCTATGGAACCGACAATTATTCATAACCAGCTCTGGGTCTCAGAGGATAAGCCACAAAGACTGTGGAGTTTCTAACTTTAAATACGATGTTTTCTATTTGTCAATAACTATAGGCAGTAAGAGCAGATTAGTAAAGCCTAAAGTAAACAGAATAAAAGGTTTGTGATTTGTTTGTTTCTTTCTATATATAGGCCCAAACCAAAAGCTAAACAGAAGCCTAAACTTTCTGGGAAAAAGCCCGGGAAAGCAATTCTAAAAACCCAAGGAATCTGAAGAAGAGTCTGAGTAAGTTTCCTTAGGTGATATAAAAGATTACAGAGATGTATAATATGGATCCAGGGATTTTTATTTTTATTTTAAATTTTGCTAATTGTTTGTTTGTTTCTTTTCCTATGTATGCCAAACCAAAACCTAAAAAGAAGCCTAAACTCTCTGGAAAAAGCCTGGGAAGCATTAAAAACAAGGAGATCGAAGAGAGTCTGAGTAAGTTTCCTTAGCTGATATATAGATCCAGAGATATGTTAATTATAAGGGATAATGCCCTTACAGTGTAATATTCTTATAAGGGTATGGGGGCTGCCGTGGGACATTTTGATAATAATCACTTACACAAATATCTGAGGAAATAAGGAAATATTCCACTGCAGCTTCCATTCCATCCCAGAGCCTTATGTATTATAATGCAATGCACACACCTGTAAGATAAATGTCACCATTTCGTATTTATTTTATTTGCGCAGGAGTGAATTGAATCTTTTTTTCAACGAGTGAAGACGATGACGCAGATGAAGTATGTCCAAGCCTTGAAGAGACGGATTCGGAGGATGATGAGTGAGTTTGCTTGTGATAATAGTCCAGAGATAGTATAATATATAATGGATAATGCCCATTGTAGGTAAATCCTTATATTATATTGTTAATGGGCAAATTATTGCTTATAAATCAATTAGATGATAATGGATCCAGGGATTTTTATTTCAAATTAAAATGTATTTGTTTGTTTCTTTTCTATATATAGGCCTAAACCAAAACTAAAAAGAAGCCTAAACTCTCTGAAAAAGGCGGGCAAGCCATTATAAAAAAACAAGGAGATCTGAAGAAGAGTCTGAGTAAGTTTCCTTAGCTGATAAATAGATCCAGAGATAGTATAATGTATAAGGGATAATGCCATTGTGTGTAATATCCTTATATTAATTGAATAGGGCATATATTTTCTTATATACATAGATGATATGGATCCAGGGATTTTTATTTAAATTAAAATGTTATTTGTTTGTTTCTTTTCTATATAGGCCTAAACAAAAACTAAACTTCTCGAAAAAGCCCGGCAAGCATTAAAAA
Source organism: Hymenochirus boettgeri (assembly GCA_019447015.1). Classification (NCBI taxonomy): domain Eukaryota; kingdom Metazoa; phylum Chordata; class Amphibia; order Anura; family Pipidae; genus Hymenochirus; species Hymenochirus boettgeri. The sequence continues at coordinate 349,100,404 of CM033469.1, forward strand.
AAAGAAGAAACGAAGACCAAAAAACAGAGAGACCTTGAAACAAAGTAGAAGAGTATATGAGTTGATGTAAGTTTCCTAGCTGATAATAAGAGTAATTCCAGGCATGATAGTGTAAAATTAAGATAAATTGTTAAGTGTATATTCTTATAAGGGTAATGGCGGCTCATAAACATTATCTGATAATTAATCCATTTAACAAAAACAAATTCCTGAGAAAAAGAAGGAAATATTCCAGCTGAATAAGAAAAGAGTTATTAAATATAAGAGCCTATTGTATTATAATGGCACATGGACACTGTAAAAAAGTAAATATTACATTTAGTGTTTATCTTATTTGCACAGGAGTGATTTGGAATCTTTTTTTTCAACGAGTGATGATGTGATGATGATGAAGATATGTCCAAGCCTTGAAGAGACGATTCACGGATTCGGAGGATGATGAGTGAGTTTCCTTTGCTTGTTAATAGGTCAGAGATAGTATAATATATGAGATAATGCCCCTTTAGTGTCATATCCTTATATTATATTATTAATGGGCGTATTATTGCTTATAACAAATACTGATAGATCCAGGGATAGTATAATATGTAAGGGATAATGCCCCTTACATAATGCAATATAATATAATGCAATGCATACCATGTAAAGATACATTTCACAGTTTACCTGTTTATTTAATTTGTGCAGCAGTGACTCACCTGACTCAAATATACTACAAGCAGTGATGAGGATACACAAATGAAGAATGGACTGAGGATGATGGGTGAGTTTCCCTAGGTAATTGATATTCTATACACGTTTAATATGTTACGCACACATGTAAAGATATATTTCCATTTGCATGTTTATTTTATTTCTGCAGGAGTGAATGGACTCACAATATTTCGATAGCAGCGATGAAGATGACTCAGATGACGAATGGACTGAGGATGATGGGTGAGTTTCCCTAGCGGATAATGCTCTATACACAGTTTAATATGTTACGCACACATGTAAGATATATTTCCATTGCATGTTTATTTTATTTCTGCAGGAGTGAATCGGACTACATTCTGATAGCAGCAGATGAAGAGACTCAGATAACTCAGAGACGAATGGACTGAGGATGATGGGTGGTTGCGTTATCTGATATGGGTCCACACACAATTTAATATGATGTAACCCACACACAATTGGAAAGGGACATTTCTCAGTTTGCATATTTATTTAATTTGTGGGAGTGATGTGAAGAGGAGAAATCATTACCTGTAAGAAAAAAAGACCCAGAAAAACCTACAAAAAGGTTCAGGAAGAGACAACAAGTTATGAAGACGACACGGATGACCTCTGTCCAAGTCCTGAATCCATTGTAATAGATATGTTCAAAGCCATCTGCAAGTGAGTAATCTAAACTTGTTTTGCAATTCATTACTGTAAACAATGACTTTTCAGTAATTTAGCAGTTTAGTGATTGTAATTTTAGTCTTAAAACTTATCAAGCAAACAAAGTCCAGACAGTTCTGTTTCTATCTCTTGTTTGTACAGGTGTATACGGTGCATGTAAAGTTGGCTGCCCATGTATAAAGAACACATGTGTAAAGTGCTGTCCATACATGAAGAAAGCCTGTGTAAAGGTTTGGAAACTGCTGAAGAAGGTGCCCTATAAGAAGGGATGTAAGAAGGTGATTAAAGTTCCAAGAAGTAGAAAAGATAAAAAACTGGCAATTAAAAAGCAAGTGTAAGAAGAGATGCAAAAGCTTAATTAGATTAGTGAAGAAGATTCCATTAAAAAAGACATGCAAGAAGATCGGTAAGGGATGCAAGAAAATATTCAGGATAATGCTGAAGGGTGTAAAGAAGATACCAATTAGAAAGCTGTCGGAGATTTCGGAATTTTTATAAGGAAAATCCCTACAAAGAAAATCTGGAAAACATTTATCAAGTTTTAAAGAAATCAGGAAAATATTCTTGGAGGCGTTCAAAGTCTTCTGAAACGACCAAAAAATCCTGCAAATTTCTCTTCAAAACATTGAGAAAGATTCCATGGGCCAAGATTTGTAAAACAAAATAGCAAAGGGCTCACTGGATGTGCAAAGGCCTGTGGAAAGATGTGCGTTAAAAAAGGATAAATAATTCAGATAAAAAGAAAAAAGTGAGAAAAAGACTCAAGGACTCCAATGAAGATTCGTCATGTCAAAAAATACAGAAAACATGGAAAATTAGTCAAAAGCAACTCTGCATCCAAGAAGCCAAGGAAAAGGGACACCAAAAGGACATGAAGAAGATTTATCCTGAGACAAACACAAAGAAAGATCTAGTGATTAATATTTAAACAAATGTAACTTAGATGATGTTTTAAAGGGCATGTCCAGCCAAAAAAAAAATTTAAATATTTTCGACCTTAATTTACCCCCAAAAAACGTTTGAGCCATTTTAACCTTCCCTTAAATACGCGCATCCCACCAAGCATGGCAGCAAGCAGAAGTGAACGCTTTATAACCAGGCTCTTCTGGGTTTATTTGGGACTGTCAGTGCATTGGCGTGACCGACCGCGCGTTTAAGGAGATCATGAAACTTTTACTTGCTAGCCGGATCGAAGGAAGTAATAAACCCATTGAGCGCGCTGACGGATGCACAGGCACTATATTTGTTGGGTGGCGGACGGAGTTCGTGTAGCCTACAGCAACTCCTGGTGGCGGGGGGGGGATCCTTGCAGAGTTTATGTGGAGCCGTTACATGCTCTGGGGATCCAGAGGCTTGGCATTCAGCAATGGCTACGGCTAGTGGGGTTTTATATCTAATTAATATGCAAGGATGCAAATTTTATAAGTTGGCTAATTTAATTGATCACAATGATTTGTACAATGTGTCAATAAAGCTGTGGCCATTTATTTCACCCAAAAGGATTGGTGGTCTGCCTGTTCATTTGTCATTTAATTTATGGGTTAAAGGAAAAAAGGTGTTCTAAGTTAATTAGTCATCCGAGGTATAAGCAACAGGTCTGGTAGCTCCGACCCGAGTTAGGGGGCCGGAGCGTCTGACCTGGGGCGCGCCCTGGCCAGGATGCTGGGAGTTGTAGTGCGGCGTCCGGTTCCGCCCTTTCTCCTGGATGTGGGCTGGTATCAGCCGGCCGAGCGCGTGACGTCATGACGTCACAACGCGCTCCGGATTGGCGCGGCTGATCTCGCGAGAGCCGCGAGGGATGTGGGAGTGGCAACGTCATAGCTGACGTCACCAAATCTAAAAGGGGCGGGACACGAGGCAGCGGTCGCCATTTGTAGAATGCTAACAGGAGGAGAATCTCCCCACCCTCCCTCCCTATTATTTTGTTTAGTTAGGTTAAGGTTGGTTAAAACAAAGAATTTGTTTGGAGTCACAGCGGCGGGGGGGCATCCTTGCAGAGTTTATGTGGAGCCGTTACATGCCTCTGGGGATCCAGAGGCTTGGCATTCAGCAATGGCTACGGCTAGTTGGGGTTTTATATTCTAATTAATATGCAAGGATGCAAATTTTAAGTTGGCTAATTTAATTGATCACATGATTGTTACAATGTGTCAATAAAGCTGTGGCCATTTATTTCACCCAAAAGGATTGTGTGTCTGCCTGTTCATTTGTACATTTAATTTATGGGTTAAAGGAAAAAAAGGTGTTCTAAGTAATTTTAGTCATCCGAGGTATAAGCAACAGGTCTGGTGTGGTTGAAAGTGACATATTTATTAAAAATTCTGCTGTTTGACCACACCCATTTAATCCTCGGTCCTGGTGTTTATGCCATAATATTGACACACACAATAACATTTACTTCTCAAATGTTTTTCAGTGTATCCGCATATCCGTTGGCTTTCTATTTACCAATAGAGATTCATTTGTCATCAACACTTCAAAACAGGCATTTAATAAGACAATTTCGGATTTTGTTGGAAAGTTATCAAACTATTGAAATGCTAAGCACTTATTAGTATCAACTGCCCAGTCCTTGTAACAGGCATTCTAGCATCCAGAAGACATTACTCTGGCTAACTTAATTGTTCTGTCCTAACTTGCCCATGTACTACATAGAGAATGATTATTTCACTAGGAGAAGTTGCAATGAGGTTGGTGTAGCAGAGCTGTAGGATCATCTTATTAACATAAGGGGCAAAAATGTGCCAGACTATTATTTGCAGCAACCAATCAGATGATTCCTTTTACTGTTCCTCAATAGAAAATATTTCATAGCATCTGATTGGTTGCTACAGTACAGTACATGCAACATTTTGCACTGTTTTTAAAGGAGAAGCTCAGTGGGGGAAAAAATCCTTATTTTTAAGATAATTTATCTGTATTACCTGGTATTTTACAAATTTTTTTTTTTTTTTTTGACAATGTTTTTTCCCCAGGATGCACCACTTCTCTATAATGTTCCTACAGTAACTTTTACTGATTAGGTGTTGGATGGTGAACCCCACACATATACACACTAATAAAATAGTAATAACAGAAATAATTTATACCAATATTGAGAGAAAAATTTAAATAAGAGCATAGCACACTGGCACTTTCTCATGCGTATACGATCATGTTTGCTATCTGTTAGCCAGTGAGAATCGCATGCCAGTGCATTACAATGCGAATTGAAGCATTGTACGTGCTGCAATATGTTTTCGAATCACATAGATCCAATAATGGATTATTGAGTACAATGATGTTATGCACGGCTGCCTGATGAATGGCCGTTATGTGCAAGATTAGTTGTGCCTGGGTTTGGTCAGGAGTCGTGATGATCTGACCTGCTGGATCATCAACAACCTCCAACCAAATGCCCATAACAAAACTGGTTGTTGGCAGTACCGGCCATTTATCTGTCAGTTGTGCGCCGCAGGTTGCAGCCATAATCACACGTCTGTACCTAGCTTAAAGGGTATCTCCAATCATATATTGACTTTTATGGATATACAGTGACATTCTTAAAGGGTATCTCCACTCATAATATTGACTTTTGGGAATCCAGTTCTATTGAAGAACAGGAGGTAAAGGAGCTGTGCCTTCTTCCATTTCAAGAATAAACAAACAGGAGCCAGGAGAGAAGGTAAGAAATGTACCCGTCTCGCTCGCTCCCGGCGCTTAGTCTGACAGGTCCCGAGGACCTTGTCTTCTATGTGTACATGCGCGATCTATCTTTACTTCCTGTTTTCAATAGAACTGGATTCCAAAAGTCAATATTATGAGTGGAGATAACCTTTAAGAATGTCACTGTTCATATAAAAGTCACATGGATAGTATAATAAATAAATATATATGAGCCCCTGGGAAGTGGCGTGTGAGGCCACGAAACATGTATCGTGGGAGCTTTTGTTTCTCTTTGGCAGACGTTCAAAACACCATTTCTATGTTTTGAAATTCAGGAATAAAAGTGAGTTATATATATCATCCTTACTCGGTTGCCTTTCGATTTAAACATGGTAGTATGTTTATCATTCATGTGCACATTACTTTTATAACGTTATGGATTACAGATAATGATTTCACTGGCTAGAGAGCATGGTGTATTAAATGAAGGAAATATTAACAGGCGTTAAAGGAGAAATGTTCCACCATGCCAGTGTTCCAGGTTTTAAGCTTTATGGTCTGAGATTTTAAACAATGTGGTTGACTCTTCATTCTTTTCTCCAGACTGCGCTAAATGGAAGAACTGAGCCATGACTCAATAGATAAAATATCTGCACAGACACAGAAATCTGTGACCAGGATGATTATTTTGTGGTCTGATAGTTCATTTCCAGGAACATGGAAATTGTAGTGTTACTTGGCCAGTTAGCATTTCATTATTAGAAAAATGCTTGTTCTGAGTTTGTCTGTTATTCTGTTTTACATAAAGAAAAAGTTAGTGACATCAAAACTGAGCTGGTAAACTGAGTGTGGGTGGTGCAGGTGAAGGGTCAGTTCCCTTTAATATATCTCTGTTTTTCTAGTTCAAAGACAGACCAATTGGACTGTGACTGGAGCCAAATAACTAGTGATTTTAGATTGGAGCTTCAGTTATAAGCTGGGTACACACAGTACAGATTTCTAAAAGATGACAGACAGGATCTGCAAGATCCTCAGGAAAAAAGGTAACTGAGGGTCGCACTCCAAATCTTTTAGAAAATTTTATTGTGAACACACATATCCACGTCACAACGTTTCGGGGGGATACCCCCTTCTCAGGTGATCACCTGAAAAAGGGGAATCCCCCGTGAAACGTTTGTGACGTGGATATGTGTGGTTCACAATAAAATTTCTAAAAGATTTGGAGTGCGACCTCAGTTACCTTTTTTCCTGCAAAGCCATTGGTTCCTAAGGGAAGAACCTACAGAGGGTGTCTGCAACCACAGTTGGGTAGAGTGCACCTCCACCATTGTTTATCTGCAAGATCCTGTCTGTCATCTTTGAAAGATCTGCATACACAAGCCCTGAGTGTTCTCCCTATGAACATCATAGTGAGAACACTCAGGACTGTGTGATTCCTTCGGCAACGCTAGACTCCTTTATAGGGAGTCTAGCGCGGCAGATGGAAATTTTGGTCATTCCCTAATGAGTGTTTGGCCGACACATCGTTTGATCGTTTGACGGCCCGCGGCTCATTTGAAAAGAAGGTACACACAGTACCTATAAAGCCCTGATACCATCGGATCCGACGGTATCGGGGCTTTATCGTTACTGTGGTACCCAGCTTTATACACACTCGTATCTTATCATGGCTGCTGTTAATCTAGCTTTGTAGTTTACAAAAGTTCAAAATACATTGACATTTTGTAATGTATTGAATTGAATGAAATGAAAGTTTGGTTGATTTTGTTTTCTAAACTATCCAGATTATAGACTCGCCATTTTCAATCTGCATGTAAAGCAATAAAAGAGATTTCATAGCAGTTTATACCCATATAGATGTTTGCATTTGATACAAATTCCTGAAAACGTGGTTAATCTCTTATGCTGGCCAACACTATGGGGACATTTAGTAGATTTGATTTTCGATTGTTGACACCTACTAAAGTACAAGACTTATTAAAACCGCTAGAGGTTTTATCAGTATCTAGTATCTAGTCTAGTATGTAATATCTTTGTTCTCTTAGATTTACCCGGCCAAGAAGCTCAGGTGCATTAAACAGGGAATAGGAAAGGACCTGATGTCACTTGATCAACATTGATCAACTCTTTTTTTTATTATATTTATTTATAACTGTAACTTGCTGAAGGAGATCTCCCACAGTCTCTTACTTGCATGTAAGGGAGAGAAGTTTCATATGGTAGCAGCACTTTCAAACTAACCCGATAATCATACGCGAGTGGCGACTCCTGTCATTGGATCCATGCTATTACATAAGCCATCAACACGAGCCAACACAATTGTAAGACTGTTAGATAAAGCAGTTGGATTAGTTGGCCACTCCTGGCAGACAGTAACTCATGTCTACACAGGGCTTTATGCCTTTTATACTAATCAGTGGATGGGTGGCCTCTTTCCTCTTAAAAGACAGTGGGAGTGGGTGATGGAATTTGGGAGTGAAAGCTGTTATACAAATTCAAGGTAAGAGAGACACCTTTCCCAAGTAAAAGACACTAACACAATGGTGCTGGCTCAGAGAAACAACCAAGGTAAAGGTAACAAGTTAGGACCTTCCATATTGGTATGGAAGGCTTTTAACTTTTAGAAACATAAACATAAATGATAATGAATTTTATTTATTTCTATTCATCCTTGGACCACATCCGTAGCAATCCCACAATATTCAACTGTAATTTTACTCAAGCAGTGCTCCCACAGTGGCTATTTTATTATGCTATAGCCCAAGTAGTTTAGGAAATATATAATTAGCTACTGTCTATTAGGAGAATATAGTATGTATAAAGTTTTTTTTTTTTTTAAATAGTTAAGTACCTGAGGCAGGGAGGTGATATGGGAGTCGGAATAATCAATATGAAGCTCTTTAGGTTTATGCATCCCTAGGGGAAATCCAGTATTCACATTGTAAACATTTGTTTCAATCCTTGCTACTCAAAGTAATATCAAGTTAGCATGGGGTGTACAACCATTTTACTGGCCCGCGCCACTTCCAAATGTATTTAAAATAGCACCAGATGCAATACCATTTTGTTAGTTTGCTCACCTTGTAGGATTGCCTATAATAGGTTTGCACTTCTACCTGCTCACACTCAGTAACTTCGCAAGGCGCTTACTGCATTGGGGCTTGAGACAAGCCTCAAATATCACAACCCCCACCCCCCGTGAGAACAGTTTTTCTGCTTATTAACCAAATCAAATATAAAATAGAATCATTCCTTGCACCAATACATCACCGAACATAAAGTAACATGGTAACAACATTGAATAAAGTGATGAGCACATCGTAGTTCTAAACGGAACACACAACAACTAAAGCACAAATAAAACATTTTATAATAAAGATCCTTTAAGGCATGTCAGTTTACCAGAGTCCTTTCCTGAGCTCTTTAAAACAGTTACAGTAAGATGGCTCAAGCTACTAACTGCAAAAGAATTTTAGTACAAAGGGAAAAGGAAGGAAAAATGAAGAATTTACAATACATTTCCCCTGGCTTTGTCATAAATCAAATTGGAAAGGTCTCCATTTCCCTATCCAGTTCAGTCTGACTTTCTCCTTTTACAAGGTACTGTGAACTGTTAATAGAAATGTCAAAATATATTTTGGGTCCAGACTTAAGAAAATATAAGGGATTAAATAGTTGAAGCACCCCGTATAGCTGACCATTATGCAGAAGTGTATAACTACCACGGAGCAGCCCCTGCAATCCAACGTTTCTGTGATAGATACAGCCCCCCTAGACCTCCATGTAGATGAAGAAATGAGAAGGGCAACTTTGCTGGGGGGCTCTGTGGTTCTAGCTAAGCCACTGCCATATTGGGAGAATGAAAAGAAGACTCTTCAAGCTATAAAATACGGAGCGGGGTATTCAGTATTCATGTGATTAAATGTATGTTTTTTTAAGAAACGTTGTTTGGGTATTGGAATTTCAGGTCACCACTTGCGGCTATTCATTGTTTATGACACAGCGGTGGAAACACATAGTGTATTTTTTTCAACCCGAGATTAAATACCAACCCTATGTTTTTCAGTTTTGATGAAATTAATTAAATATCAGCATGCAACACCTTAAAGGCAAATATAATGAAAAAAATACTTTTGCCTTATTTTAACTCTGATAAAATACATGTAAGTAGCCCTTTTCTGAGGTTGTGTATAGCTGCATGCCTTCAATCCAGTACTTTTTGCTCAGGATCAGCATCCCCTCCCATTTTTAGCTGACTTCTTCCATCTTACATGACTTTCTGTCAAGCATGCTCATGAATATAATGGGGGGGGGAATTAGAACCCCTGACTTACTGGACTATGTTACAACTGCATATATAAAGAAGACAGGTGCATTATAGCTTTAGCTTTTGCTATTAACAGAATTTTTTTTATCAGTTTATCAGGGACTTTCATCCATATTCATGTGGAAAACATTGTGTAGAAAATACTCATTGTATTAAGAGCAGTAATTACTGGGTCTGTGGGTAAGGTCATGCTCACAAGGCTCTTCGAACCTACATGGGCTGCGAGTTGTATGGAAGCCTTCTTAATTACAGAATTATTACTCACGGGTACTAATGCAGATTACTAGAGAGAATCTTACAATGTATAGGTATTCTGGGAGAGAAACCTTTCACATCAGGTTTTAAAAAAAAAGTTTAGTTCTCCTTTAACATTTTTTTTTAAACAACCACAAAGTTCTCTTAGGAATGGTTTTGTAAAAATCAGGCTTTACCAATTAACATGATTATGTTAATGTTTTAAGATGCTGTGTAAACAAATTGGAAAGAAAAAAAACACATTTGCATGTAAAGGAAATAATTGTAAATAAAAATTTTAAACATGTAAATCACTGATAGAGAATACATGGAGTTATATTCAAGAAATAAGGATAAAGTTGTATAATGTCAGAAAAAAAAACATTATAAAGTGTAAGTTCCAATATAGGCTAAGACAGTGGTTCCCGGCTATTAGCCCATTGACCGTACTGGTTTGTGGATCATTTGATAATGGGCACTGTATACAATATATTATGTATTATATGTATATTGCAAGGCCAGTTTATGGAGAATGCTAACACTGGAATTAGTCCATGGTCCAAAAAAAGGTTGGAGTTCACTGGACAAAGGGCCCTTTAGCCCCAACTTAGTCTAAAATAATCTGAAGAGGTTTGACTCTGGTGATGGATTTCAGTTTTCTTTTTCCTCTTAGCTTCTGGGTTGCCACATTGAATTACTGATTATTTAATGTTGAATGTATTATTGCATTTGTATATAAAACAAATAAACCAATACATTACATAATATATGTTACACCTATTCCAGTTATTGCAACATAAAGGGTAGATTTGATGCCCAAACTTTTATATTTTTCTTGACATTAAAAGTACATTAACAAGCAGGATGAAGAACTTACTCCTACCTCTTGTTTGACCCTATGAGCCACTTTTCACTGCTCTCTACAGGGAGTAGGGGGGGGGGGGAGGAGGTAGAAGTCAGGTCTCCTACCTGCAGTGAAATGTAGTTTATTGAAGGGTGTGTTGTGACGTGTGTGACACGTTGTGACGTGTGATGTGCGGTTCACAATAAAAGCTTCCTAAGATTTGGAGTGTGACCCTCAGTTGTCTTTTTCCTGGGAGGCTGCTGGTTCCAAAGGAGAACCTACGAAGGTGGCTGCACCACAGTTGGATAGAGTGCACCTCCACCATTGTTTATCTATTTTGTGGTCTATTGTTGCCCTTTAAATTGGCCATTAACCTTTATGACAGCTGAACAATGGTGCCCTAACTGGTAACTCTCAATTAAAATTTGATTGGGAATTAGAAAAGTAGCTTTATCTTGAATAGTTTTCTGCTTATTTAATAAAATTAATGGTGTTGTGATATGACTGAAACTTTTCTGACTAGTTTGATCACATTCAGCTCTTTGAACTGCAGTCTGTCAAACATAAGAATCAATCTGAAACATATTTGATCAAATCAATTAAAAAAAAAAGAACACCCATGAAAGGCAGAACAACATGTTGAAAACATGAGAAGCGTATTTACTTAAAGACCATAGGGTCCATATTTGACAAATTGATGCATTGAATCCTGTGTGAATGAAACAGTTTCTCATTAATCACAATGTCAGGGATCCTGTGAGTCACCATTCCATATGACAAACAGAAGTTCTTCAGGGGAATCATTTGTAAAAGTTTTTAATGCTAATGCAAAGATCAATGTCTATTCATCTTTATTCCCCCCCATATGCACACTATGAAATATGCGTCATGTAAGTTATTAGGAAGGTCAAGTCTAAAAAAAGGGCATTACTGGCTGATCCATGAGTTTTACATATTAAAGTGACAAAGGGAAATAAAAAAATGAATCATATGGTAGAATAAGAGCCATTCAGCACATCTAAATTCTTTTTTACTTTTTTTATTACCAGGGGTCTATAAAAACAGCAGGATTAAGGGTTTTAATATGCTTATTTATGTATTTGATGCATGCACCAATCCTGGTCATATGATAAAAAGATATTCAATATCTACAGTGTGCTTGTTGTGCATGGTCGTTCATACAAAAATTACATGAAAATCTTTGGCCGCGATTGAACAGACTGGGAACTTGTGCAATATTATAATAAAGTATACATAAAAATTCTGAGATACATAGTTCAATTTTCAAGGTATAAAAAGATATGTTTCTCCATAACGATTTAGTAACATGCATTCTTCTTAACTACTAATGAACACTCTAGGCAATTATGATCCTTTATTTTGCTTTAAGTAGTTTTTTCAAATGTGTGTCACTAAGGTTGAAATGACAGATACTGTCGGTATTGGATATCACAAGCCCATTGATTTAATTACAAAGCAATCCTTTATAAATCAATCCTTTGATGTTAGCTGCAGTTGTAATAAAACATTTTGCAACAATCTGAAAACCTATAGGAAGTATAGAAGGATTTCAGTAAGTTTTCCAGAGACACTATACTCATGCAGTAACTTTCTTGTTCATCCCACTGTCAGCCCTCCCTTATACACCTTCATTAACATATGTCACCATCAGGAGAGCTGATAACAATGATTGTGGAGGGAGCACCAATAGAAGTTATTGTACATCATAGTGCCCCTTTGAGCTTACAGTAGCTAAAAAATTCTTGTTTTTGTTAATAGGCCTCAGAAAAGTCAGACAAAGAGGAACAGACAGACATAAGTCTCATACCACCGTGCACCCGCGATGCACGATGTGTATGCAAGGCTGTTTGACGGATAATTGGCAGTGTATGCACATTTGCAAAACGGATGTTTGGTCGGGCTCACTCGCTGGCAGATCAGGCAACGGGCCCCAACCGAGCTGTTTTGGCCGATAAAGTGCCCACACATGGCACGATTACAGCCGAAACAGACCTGCAACACATTGTGTGTCGCAGGTCAGCCACTGCAATCCCACGTGTGTATGCACTTCTAGTGACAGACAGGAAGAAAATTCACATACACGTTGTACAAATAACAAATGGGATTTCTGTGTGAAATCACCCCTTCTAAGAAATAACCTGAAAATTTATATACATGTTGTGTTTGTTCATGTAATCATTCGGAATGTCGTTTATTTTTCCTACAAACATCGATACTATTACTACTATAACAACCCTGCAAAATAGACCATTGGTATTAACATTCCGACTGTATCAATGAAACCTCAGCTGGATAAAGCTCAGCGGTTATTGATGTTTCAATCTGCCTTTGGGTTCATTGATTTAAGAGATCTCCATCTACAAAAGGCTCATATCCTATGATCAATATGTAGAAGGTTTCGTGACTGGTTCACTGTCTGTATTTGGATTTTAAAACTCTTTGGTTTCTTTTGACAAAAAAGACAATCGTTCGAAAAAGCTAGACACATTCCTGAAACTCTTATAGTTAACAACTGTTTGCAGGTGGTGTGAAAGATTTATTATAATCCTATTTCTTTTAGATTAATCTAGATTATAGTTAAATATATTGGTGGTCTCTCAGTCCTTTTGTTTTTTTTCCTCTGGAAGACTCTGCTGCACATTTTCTTTTTAAAAAGATGTTGTCTGTCTGGTTACATTTGATGGCCATAGACAAAGCGATATTATGGAGATACCCAGTATTGGCTGATAAATGTTTTGTGTGTGTGGTGTGCACCAATGGAATTTGCCCAGGTTCGTTATCAAGCTGAACGATATTATCGTCTGCGATAGGCCATCGGCCCAACTATGGCCACTTTTCTGCCAACTAAAAGTAGATCTTTTAGGACATAAATTTTAAGACATCCATCTTCAGTCTAAGTTTATAATGTATGACTCTATCTATACCAATAAATGGGTTTGTGATGTATGTCAAAGGGCTGTTGACCAAAACATAAACCACAGTGAAGGGTGGTCTCTGCCAGCCTCCTTAACAGTTTTGTGAGCTTTTTAAAGTTGTGCAGCCGTAAAGCAACTGGCTTGTACAGTGTCATTTTGTCTGTGATGTCACACCATCACACCTTTGCTGCACCCTGAAGAGACACGTGGTGAAGGACTGGCTTCTTATAATGTCTTCACAGTGCCGTGCCATCTGGGCTCAATGGGTATCGCACATGCCCAACAGCCATGCCTTAGGGAATGAGGATAAATAGAATTAATTATTACTGCACCAATTAGATTAAAAATAGGGATTGCACTTGTATGTGCACTAAAATCTCTGCATATGGATTTTAAAGAGCAAGCTTGCATAAGCTGGATATTTATAAAATAGTTATCGTTGCTTGTTTTTTTTCTAAGGTAAACTGATCAAAGCAACCCTTTTCTGTGAAATATATACCATACAAAGTACCTCCCAAGTAAATAGTACCCAGGGTGAGGATTAAAACCATACCCTCTTCACCCCTGAAACTTACCTTATCACAGAATGAGCCCTGAAAAGTCGCTTTGTGAGTCGCTGCAGGGCTCCCCTGCCATAGTCCCGGACTATGAACGGGCTGATCAGTGGGAAGACCCATTCCCATTGGCTGCATACATGGAAGAAAAGTGTCTGGAGCATCTTTCAGAAGCCATTTTCGGAGGCTTTGTTCTAAAGTAAGACCCAGGATGAGGATACCCTTTAAGGTGGATAGAACTTATTTCTGCGTCCCAGGTTAATACGCTTTAATGTCTGTAGCCCTGTAATTAGTTTATTTCCACTCTTTAGAATGTTTAGGATAGTAAACTTTTAGCAGCACATTGTTAAAGGATTACACCGTAAATAAAATATTAGGCTAGTGGCAAGCTGTTGCTTTAAAACTAAAGTTGGCCAAAAAATTGCGCATTGCATTGCGCACTGACGTCACATGCGCGTACGCAGCAAGGTCGCAACACATAGTGCGAGCAGAACTTACTTTGAGGCCAAGAAGCGGGATGAGCCAGGAGGTCTCATCGGGGCAATTCAGAAGGAGGAAGCCAGAAAGTTTCAAGCAATAAAGGTAGGCGCTGGGGGGGAATAGAGAAAAATGTTTTGGTCAACTTTAGTTTTAAAGCAACGCTTGCCACTAGCCTAATGTTTATTTACGGTGTGTACATATCCTTAATTTTCAGGGGGATGTTGATGTGTATGTTAGGATATATTATGTCAGATTAAAGGGGAACTGTGGTCTCCAAATAAGTTAAGTTAAATGAAAGGCCATCAACGAGCCATCAACCACTCTCTACGTGCTCACAGCCCAAAATTACAGAAATGACTGACCAGAAAGTTAATGGGTGGGAGGCTGACTTGTGACATTCCTGAGGTTCTCCTGCACAGTGCCACCGGCGAAAACAGCTCAGACTCCCTCAGTGTGTGAGGGAGACAGGAAGTCACTCTCTGCTGTGTGAAGTCCTGACAGAGAAGGTAAGGAAATCTACAGCCCTTCTCTTTCACTGTGTGAAAACAGAGTTCTCACTCTGCCTGAAAAGGTGATTCCACAGAGTTAGTTTACTGGGGGGGGGGGGGTCTGAGTAACCCACAGCACCCGGAGTGGGCGGGGCTTAGGCACCCCGAGTGCATAGGGCTTAGGCACCAGTGAGTGGGTGGGGCCACGGCATCTGTGAGTGGGGGGGCCACATGGGGCTGTAAGATAATGGGCCATGGGGGGCCTGCAACTGGAGGGACCATGGGGTCCATGAGTGGGAGGACAGGGGGGCTGCAAAGGGGGGAGATGAAACAGAACAGATTGACTGACAGTTTCAGAGCAGGAAGTGCAGGGGACCTGGTGATGCTGCTGCCAATACACACAAAAATGTAATATCTTCAAAAAATGCAAAATAAACAATGGAAATAAATTGCAAAATTCTCAGGGGAGCAATTCCTATCAATTACCTCAAGCCATTTTTGGACCACAGTTCCCCTTTAATATCACATGCTGCAAATATTCAACAGAGCTGCAAGGGGAGGATAATGAAGTACCATATACTCGGATAATACCCAGTATAGTCGAGGTTTTTAGGCTTTAAAAATAGCCTAAAAATTGAACCCAACATATACTCAGGTCCCTCACCTGTTAATCTAGTAATACGGCGTGATCTCGCTTCCGCATCCACTGTTCTGGCGGGTGTTGTCACTACTCGGCGCTGATCTCACTTTCCGGTGCGAGTAGTGATGTCAGGCGGCGCAGAAACAGTGGATGCGTAGCTGGATTGCTGAGTGATAGACCCGGCAGCGGATTGGTGGAATTCTGAGTACACACAGGCAAGTCCTCTCCTCCACATGAACTGGGGGGCTCTGAGTGGGGGGTGCAGTACTTGCCCCTGCAGATGTTTGAAAGCTGTCTTAGTTGATGGGTAAACTACACCTCCAAGCATCCTTTACTGGAATTAATTAAAGGATGTGTGCACTGTAAAATCAAGTTAGGTTCATTTGGAATCTGTAACTTTAAAAATGCTGTTGCCATATTTTTTTTTTTACCTATGCCCTCCAGAGCCTACCTTTGTAGATTCCAAGTTGCTGACATCTTGTCTCAATCGATAACTCCACAGGCATTACTGTTTGAGGCTCAAGCAGGAGAGTGCACGGAACTCACAGGCATTACTGTTGAGGCTCAAGCAGGAGAGTGCACGGAACTCACAGGCATTACGTTTGGGCTCAAGCAGGAGAGTGCACGGAACTCACAGGCATTACTTTTGAGGCTCAAGCAGGAGAGTGCATGGAACTCACAGGCATTACTCTTTGAGGCTCAAACAGGAGAGTGCACAGAACTCACAGGCATTACTTTTGTGGCTCAAGCAGGAGAGTGCACGGAACTCACAGGCATTACTTTGAGGCTCAGCAGAGGAGAGTGCATGGAACTCACAGGCATTACTCTTTGAGGCTCAAGCCGGAGAGTGACAGAATACAGGCATTACTTTTTGTGGCTCAAGCAGGAGAGTGCACGGAACTCACAGGCATTACTCTTGGGCTCAACGTAGAGTGCATGGAACTCAAGGCTACTCTTGAGCTCAACGGAGAGTGCCGGAACTCACAGGCATTACTGTTGAGGTCAAGCAGGAGAGTGCACGGAACTCACAGGCATTACTGTTTGAGGCCAAGCAGGAGAGTGCACGGAACTCACAGGCATTACTGCTTGAGGCTCAAGCGGAGAGTGCACGAACTCACAGGCATTACTGTTTGTGGATCAAGCAGGAGAGTGCACGGAACTCACAGGCCTTACTGTTTGAGGCTCAAGCAGGAGAGTGCCCGGAACTCACAGGTATACTCTTTGAGGCTCAAGCAGGAGAGGGCACGGAACTCACAGGCATTACTCTTTGAGGCTCAAGCAGGAGAGTGCACGGAACTACAGGCATTAATCTTTGAGGCTCAAGCAGGGAGAGTGCACAAACTCACAGGCATTACTGTTTGAGGCTCAAGCAGGTGAGTGCAGGGAACTCACAGGCATTACTGTTTGAGGCTCAAGCAGGAGAGTGCATGGAACTCACAGGCATTACTCTTTGAGGCTCAAGCAGAGAGAGGTCACAGAACTCACAGGCATTACTGTTTGAGGCTCAAGCAGGTGAGTGCAGGGAACTCACAGGCATTACTATTTGAGGTCAAGCAGGAGAGTGCACGGAATTCACAGGCATTACTCTTGAGGCTCAAGAGAGGAGAGTGCACGGAACTCACAGGCATTACTCTTTGAGGCTCAAGCAGAGGAGTGCACAGGCATTACTGTTTGAGGCTCAAGCAGGAGAGTGCACGGAAATCACAGGCATTACTGTTTAAGGCTCAAGCAGGAGAGTGTACGGAACTCACAGGCATTACTGTTTGAGGCTCAAGCAGGAAAGTGCACGGAACTCACAGGCATTACGTTTGTGGATCAAGCAGGAGAGTGCACGGAACTCACAGGCCCTACTGTTTGAGGCTCAAGCAGGGAGAGTGCACGGAACTCACAGGCATTACTGTTTGAGGCTCAAGCAGGAGAGTGCACGGAATCACTGGCATTACTGTTTGAGGCTCAAGCAGGGAGAAGCAGAGGGAATCCAGAGGGGCGGAGCTTAACATTCAGCAAAACAGTAACAAGATGTCAGAACTTTCAAGGCACAAAGGTGCCCCTCCCCCTTTGGGAGGGCAAAGGGGAAAAAACAATGGCAAGAGTATTTTTAAAGCTGCAGCTCCAATAAACATAACTTACAGTGCACTTATCCTTAAGTGCAAAGGCCAAAGCCAAAATGCATGTTTCAGGGCAGCAATAAATATGTTATGAGACTCTATGGAATGCTGGATAGTGTAGTTTATCTATCATCCAAGATATTTTAACCATGTGTTGTGATTATATTTATTGCTGAGCACAAATTATACAGTTTTACACCACTAAAATGACTTGTTCAGTAAGGGCTAGGCCACACTGGCATGATTCTTACATGTCTGTGTCATCTTTTGGTGATCTGTTAATTCATGGGAATCGCATGGCAGTGCATTGAAATGTGTGTGGCCACTCTATATGATGAGCGTGATCAATTTCGGGAAAATTACAGTGCAACTGCATGGTAACGCACATGAAGTGCACTGTAGTTCAACTACAAACCAGGGTAATTTTAACCACTAAGCCATAGTTTTGTGGGCATTCATTGGTGCCCTGAATTATGCTGGGAGGTGTAGTTTAAGCACCAATCAGGACAATTTAAATATGTTTACTAAGTGATATAAAAACTGCATATCTTTGGGCAGCAATGATTATGCCACGACAGCATATGGTAAAGGGTATCTCCAACCTTAACAAAAATTTGCTTTTGTGTAGTGTAGGTACCCTATCGACCCCAACCGCCAGTTTTGATTGTGAAAAAAAAGATCAGAACTGTACTAATGCCTTCGTTCCCCTGAAGCTCAGATCTCGGCCCTCTGCTTGCCGAACTGCAAGAGGGGCCAGACCGGCAGCCATGCTGTGATTGGCTGAGAGGCAGCCAATTACGAATGCAGCTGCGGCTTTGCTGAACACCGGGGGGAACAAAGGGTGTAAGTACAGTTCTGATCTTTTTTTGACAATCAAACCTGGTGGTTTGGGGTGAGATAGGGTAACCTACACTAAAGAAAATAAAGGTAGGGCACAATTCAACACAGATACATCTGGCGGGAGGGGGGGAAGGGAGGACTCCCCTGTGCATTTCAAAACACCTCAATAAGGACAAGAAAGCAGCAGGGACCAGAAAACACACAGACAGCTCCTACAATTCACTTTCTGGGACAAGCACTACAAGAGAACCATTTGGAGCAGACCATTTCCCAGGTGCCACAGCCATTTACAGTAAGTTGCCACTGTTAGTTTAGCTTTAAATCACCCAGACTTTTCGAACTATCACTTACCATTGACTTTAATGGGTCCAAATTGAACTTTCGAACTTTTACTGAATTTGGAAAAGGGATGAACTTTATGAAGTTCGGCCATCTCACTAAGCCCATGGGAAACTCCTGCAAGTCAATAGTCAACATATTGGTTTTAGATTGAATCGATTGAAATCACATTGTTCCACAGCCAATTTGAAGGCCTGTAAATGTAATTTAAAAAAGAAAAAATTATTGCCAATTTGCCATCAACGCAAGGGTTTTGGAAAATGAATATAACAGTATTTCTTGTGGATCACTGTTTGTATTGTGCATTTAAATGAGGACAGTTGACTGCAGATATATATAAAATATAACTGACTTATAAGATTACATTTTAGAAAGAAAAGTAGAAATGGAAATGAAATCTCTTAAGAACCCACATACCTTGGATCATTATAACCTCAGTCTGCAGCTACTGATCATAAATAGACTAAGTGACATCATCGCAAACCCCTAAAGATCATGGTCAGAAAGCATTGGGGGAAGTATAATTTGAAGTTTATTAAAGGAAATTTTAAGGGTTTTTTCCACAGGGTTTATTTTATTTTATTATTAATAATAATTTGTAAAGATCATTTTGTAAAGATGAAGAAATATCCTTCCGATGTTTAACCTTACAGTACTAGAATTCCTGATCCACAGAAAGGACCTTTGGAGAAACTCCCAATAAGTCTGAGACCTGGACTAAGCAAGCATGCTTACCGTTCGTTGCATGCTACCCACAATATGACTGCATGCAACTCGCAAAAAAGTGGTGATAACATATGCTTCCCAAACGGATTGTTAGCGTGTTAGAAACCGTGGAAGTGTGGTCAAGCCATTTAGGTACATTTGATTTGTTCTACAAAATGAAGAAAGAAAATAAACCCAAAATATTTCCTGATAGCAATTGGCATATTGTCTTGATCACATTGAAAGTTTATTTCTAATATTCGCAACAACGAATGTTCTTTATCGCTGCACGTAAAACAATCCAATGAACTGTCAGTAAAATGGATTTTAAAACAAAGTTTTGACTTTCTACTTTACAGAACTCTTTCCTCACAAATAGATTAAACCACTTTCCTCTAATCCATAGTGAGCAGGGCCTAGGAAGTTATAAGCTGAAAGCCTGGCATTATGCTTTGTTTCCTATCTGGATTTCAGCACTTTCTCAACTCTGAGCAACTGGCCGACTGCAGGAGGTCAGAGTACAAAGCCCTGTTACGATTGGTCAAGCTTCCAAAATAACAAATATACAAAATAATTACATTACATGGATAATTAAGGGCTAAATCATCAATAATTATCACAGCAGTGCATTTTATTCCCATACCTCTGAATTTATTCTTACTGCCTCCCCACAGGCCTTGAAGCTTTTTAGACTTTTCCTGATTTCTACCACGGGGTAATTAGTATACTGATCTCGGGTTTGGGATAGATTTTAGTGTGGTGGGATTGACATGGACTTTAAGAAGCAGCAAATTATTTTTGAAATACTACAACAAACGTTATTTCAAATTCTTGTGAACAAACAGCATGGTGTGTTTATATACATAAAACTAATGATATGGAGACTGTAGGATATCTGAACAAGCGTGTGAGGCATATCAAACCAACCACACCATTTTGGATCATTAGTCCAATGCATTGCTCTTGCAGCTGTTTTCATTTATTTTTAAAGCAATCCATATGGGTGGTTCTTCATGAATAGAGGCAAAAAAAGCCAATTTCTTGTTGGCCTTTTGATTAATGGTGTCTTTACAATGAGTACTGTGCATTATTGTACTCTTGAATCAATTAAAAGTTCTGCTAATAGGAATCTCATAAATTATTTCTGCTTAATATTCTAGTAACAGCGTTTATATAGGTAAGTCAAACTTGTTTAACACGTTTCTCTTGTAAATACTGGTATAATATAAATATACAGTTATATATATAAAAGGAAACACCACTTCTTAGCCTTTTACAGGTGTGTGGTAAATACATCTGAAACTCTATATACATACCGATACATTTCAGCAACTGGCTGTGGGGTTGTTTTTAATTACATGTTGAGGAACAAAAGATACATGGACAAGTACAGGTGGCACATACAAAATGATTGGATCTAATAGACATCACATTGAGCAAAAAAAATAATGTAAACTCCTAATCACCACCAGATGTTTTTAGAATTATAATCCTCTTCATGCAACCCTCGGCTTTCTCTAATTTCCATGTAACGATTTAGGTTACTGAAAAACAGGGAAAATTGTCTCTCCTGGAATTTTGTGTCCTAAGTCATCTTCGTTTTATGATAGCAATATCACCAATTCAATTGCAAGTTCCAACCCCACTTCGTCCTACCTCAAGGTTATTATTCGCCTTTATGTATGTTTTTACACTTTAAATTCTCTGGTTTCAATTTTCTTTCCTCACTTAAGATAAATACATGTCTGGGTGGACTTCATTTATCTGTGGTCCACCCGCTAATTTCCATTTTATAGTAATAATCAACTGTTTCATTTACACCAAGTACATATGTAATATTCCAATATCACAACAGTGTCCTAAACACTACTTTTTTTATCCTAGCCTAGGGCTTCATTATTCTAACAATTAAATTTACTCCTCCCTATTATATACCTACATCTAACCTACACACCATACAAATACGGACGCGAAGACTAGAATGTCGTAACATCCCCTCCATTCTATTCATTTAACTCTAATACTATCTATATATTTTTATCACACTTATGTCTTCCCCACCCAAATCTAATTTCTAAATTTTTCTATTTTTTTACGCCCCTTGTGCTCCTAAATACACCTGTGTTATCGGCCTACGTCAGAACTGGAAGAGCCGCGTATATCGCTTCTTCCTCTTTGTTCGCCTCAGAGCCACTCAGGGCGTATCCTGATCCACTTGGGTGCTTCCCCCTTTTTTTTTTTTTTTTTCCTTCCCTTCCCTCCCTGGTACTTATATTTCTCATTTTTTGTGTTTCAATGGTTAATACTTTTGTCTTTTTTGGGTTGTCCGCTCGATTGTGTAAACTATTGGTTCTCGTCCGTGCACATTTTACTAGTCTCGAGTCTAAAGGTCTGGCAGAGTATTAAACAAGCTTCTACCCATTGGTCCGGTGCAATCTGGTTATTCATTGATCGTATTTCCTACCTTTATCCTAGAACAGACGTTTTTGTTTCTATTCCCAGTCACTGTCCCTTAAACTGTAAAGTTAAAATATCGAAAATTTTTCAAGATTCATACGCCGCAATCCCTCATCCTTGTGCTTTGCATTTCTTCTGTTCTTTACTTCGTTTGTTGTATATGGCTTTAAATTGTTTCCTATGAGTCTGTGAATTTTTTCTCAAACTTGTTGTTGATTCTCGATCCCTTTATTTAATTTTTATGCCCAAAGCCTTAGGAATTCGCAGTTTGTTCTGGCGATTCTTTCCTCGCCAGTTCCTGATCATGCGGCCAGTTTTTGTCTAGGCCCAGGCGGTTCGGCTTTGTGGTTTGATCTGATCGCCCTTTCTGCTGATTTCCGTGGCGAGCCGTTTGTGAGAGTCACGGGCATTCTTATGATCTACTTGAGGTTTGACGTGCACTTGCATATACACCTAGTCTTATAATCGCTTACCAGATTTTTTTCTTTCCCCGAGCTGAATGACGAGGTTCCCCGGCACCTGTTTCCCTGGCCTTCCATCTTTGAGCATTTGTCGCTTCTCATCCGGCGTAGGGTCTTGCGTACCGTGCGTGCATTTGACTGGGAAGAAGGTGCCTGCATGCATGTATATACTCTTCAGTTACCGCACCTTCTTCGCTTTCTACTTACGTACCTACACATCTCATCCCTAATGGTTGTTTATCGGATTCTTGCACGGGGATTTTACACGACGCAAGCTGAGGGTTTAGCCACTCCCTGGTATGAAGTGGTCCAAACCAGTCCGGTTGTTTTATGCCGCTCTTACTTTGAGATGTTCGGCTTCTGCATCCTGGAGTCCCCCTATTACTATAGTTACCGAACGTCCGACCCAGTTTTAAATGTTTGTCTTTAGGGCCGAACTAATCTTTTCGTGACTTTAGATTAAGGTGTCTTTTTTACAATATCAGCACACGCTTAGTCTATCTTTGGGATGTCTTTTTCACTGGACTATCCTTCGCACAACCACCACGTCTGCTACTAATTACTCTCCCGTGTCCTCCCACTCTTTTTGTATGCGCTTCCCCCTGTCCCCTTTTTCTTTTGGTTGTGCCCTGCACTTCCGACTCGTACATCTATGCATTGGTCAAATGACATTGGAAGCCCCCACGCAATTTACCATAGGCCATTTTTTTATTTTACCACTCCTTTGTTAACCACTGCGCTCCGTTGCGTCGACCACTGCCCGAACCCGCGGCCTTTTCCTTTCAGCGGTTTATAAAAACCCTCGTCCCACCAATTTTCCTCGGTCCCGTCGTCACCAGACACGCAAGTCACCCACTGTTAGTCTACAAACTTTCACCCTACATTGCCATTGTTTCCGGCTCGTCTTCTCCCGCAACCACACTTACGCTTTCCTTTAGCATCACTTAAGCCTTTGTACAAAAACAATTTTACTCCCTAGCGTAGCACAGCATGTGTGATTTCTCGCGAAGTGTCCTTCTTGCACCCCTTCTTATTCTGGGCTCTCCCGTTTTTTCTCCCGCCGCGAGCCGCCATGCCGTATTCACGCCACCCCTGTCTTTTGGCACATCCCTTTTTTCCCTCTCTTATTACCCCTCTCCGGCTCTCACGTCCCCGATATTTTGCACGCGCTTCTCTAGTAGCCATACACTCCGGTGTTCTTATTACAAATCGATTCACCGTGTCCACTTTGGTTACGACGAAGTGAGCTCGGCCTCCACCAGCCCCTCGATATCTTTTTAACTGGTTTGAGAGACGGTATTGAACAGGCACTATATTTGTTGGGTGGCGGACGGAGTTCCGTGTAGGCCTACAGCAACTCCTGGTGGCGGGGGGGGCATCCTTGCAGAGTTTATGTGGAGCCGTTACATGCCCTCTGGGGATCCAGAGGCTTGGCATTCAGCAATGGCTACGGCTAGTTGGGGTTTTATATCTAATTAATATGCAAGGATGCAAATTTTATAAGTTGGCTAATTTAATTGATCACATGATTTGTTACAATGTGTCAATAAAGCTGTGGCCATTTATTTCACCCAAAAGGATTGTGTGTCTGCCTGTTCATTTGTACATTTAATTTATGGGTTAAAGGAAAAAAGGTGTTCTAAGTTAATTTTAGTCATCCGAGGTATAAGCAACAGGTCTGGTAGCTCCGACCCGAGTTAGGGGGCCGGAGCGTCTGACCTGGGGCGCCGCCCTGGCCAGGATGCTGGGAGTTGTAGTGCGGCGTCCCGGTTCCGCCCCCTTTCTCCTGGATGGTGGGCTGGTATCAGCCGCGGCCGAGCGCGTGACGTCATGACGTCAAAATAGACCACAAAATAGATAAACAATGGTGGAGGTGCACTCTATCCAACTGTGGTGCAGACACCTCGTAGGTTCTTCCCTTTGGAACCAGCAGCCTCCCAGGAAAAAGACAACTGAGGGTCACACTCCAAATCTTAGGAAGCTTTTATTGTGAACCGCACATCACACGTCACAACGTGTCACAAACACAGTCACAACACACCCTTCAGATAAAACTACATTTAGCACTGCAGGTAGGAGACCTGACTTCTATCCTCCCCCCCCCCCCTACCCCTGTAGAGAGCAGTGAAAAAGTGGCTCATAGGGGCAAACAAGAGGTAGGAGTAAGTTCTTCATCCTGCTTGTTAATGTACTTTTATGTGCAAAAATATAAAAGTTTGGGCCGCAATCTACCCTTTATGTTGCAATAACTGGAATAGGTGTAACAATTATTATGTAATGTATTGGTTTATTGTTTTATATACAAATGCAATAAATACATTCAACATTAAAATAATCAGTAATTCAATGTGGCAACCCAGAAGCTAAGAGGAAGAAAAAAAACTGAAATCCATCACCAGAGTCAATACCTCTTCAGATTATTTTAGACTAAGCTTGGGGCTAAAGGGCCCTTGTCCAGTGAACTCCCAACCTTTTTTTGGACCATGGACTAATTCCAGTGTTAGACGATTCTCCATAAACTGGCCATTGCAATATACAATTAATACATAATATATTGTATACAGTGCCCATTATCAAATGATCCACAAACCAGTACTGGTCAATGGGCTAATAGCCGGGAACCACTGTCTTAGCCTATATTTAGGAACTTACACTTTATAATGTTTTTTTTCTGACATTATACTAACGTTATCCTTATTTCTTGATAACTCCATGTATTCTCTATCAGCTGATTTACATGTTTAAAATTTTATTTACAATATTTCCTTTACATGCAAATGTGTTTTTTCTTTCCTAATTTGTTTACAGCATCTTAAAACATTAACATAATCATGTTAATTGGTAAGCCTGATTTTTACAAAACCATTCAAGAGAACTTTGTGGATGTTAAAAAAAAATGTTAAAGGAGAACTAAACTTTTTTTTTAAAAACCTGATGTGAAAGGTTTCTTCCCAGAATACCTATACATTGTAAGATTCTTCCTAGTATCTGCATTTAGTACACGTGAGTAATAAATTCTGTATTAAGAAGGCTTCCATACAACTCGCAGCCCATGTAGGTTCGAAGAGCCTTGTGAGCATGACCCTTACCCACAGACCCAGTAATTACTGCACTTAATACAATGAGTATTTTCTACACAAATGTTTCCACATGAATATGGATGAAAGTCCCTGATAAGACTGATAAAAAAATTCTTGTTAATAGCAAAAGCTAAAGCTTATAATGCACCTGTCTTCTTATATATGCAGTGTAAAACATAGTCCAGTAAGTCAGGGTTCAATTCCCCCCCCCATTATATTCATGAGCATGCTTGACAGAAAGTCATGTAAGATGGAAGAAGTCAGCTAAAAATGGAGGGGGGATGCTGATCCTGAGCAAAAAGTACTGGATTGAGGCATGCAGCTATACACACCTCAGAATAAGGGCTACTTACATGTATTTATTCAGAGATTAAAATAAGGCAAAAGTATTTTTTTCATTATATTTGCCTTTAAGGTGTTGCATGCTGATATTTAATTAATTTATCAAAACTGAAAAACATAGGGTTGGTATTTAATCTCGGGTTGAAAAAATATCACTATGTTTTCCCACCGCTGTGTCATAACAATGAATAGCCGCAAGATGGTGACACTGAAAATTACCCAAAAAAAACGTTTCTTAAAAAAAATACATTTAATCACATGAACTGAATACCCCGCTCCAGTATTTATAGCTTGAAGAGTCTTCTTTTCATTCTCCCATATTGGCAGTGGCTTAGCTAGAAACCACAGAGCCCCCAGCCCAGTTGCCCTTCTCATTTCTTCATCTACAGTGGAGGTTCTAGGGGGGTGTATCTATCACAGAAACGTTGATGCAGGGGCTGCCTCCTGTGGTAGTTACACTTCTGCATAATGGTCAGCTATACGGGTGTTCAACTATTTAATCCCTTATATTTTCATTAAGTCTGGGACCAAAATAATATTTTGAACATTTCTATTAACAGTTCACAAGTACCTTGTAAAGGAGAAAGTCAGACTGAACTGGATAGGGAAATGGAGACCTTTCCAAGTTGATTAATGACAAAGCAGGGGAAATGTATTGTAAATTCTTCATTTTTCCTGTTCCCTTTGTAACTAAAATTCTTTTGCAGTTAGTAAGCTTGAGCCAAATCTTACTGTAACTGTTTTTAAAGAGCTCAGGAAAGGACTCTGGTAAACTGACATGCCTTAAAGGATCTTATTATAAAAATGTTTTATTTGTGCTTTAGTTGTTGTGTGTTTCCGTTTAGAACTACTGTGTGCTCATCACTTTATTCAATGTTGTTAACCATGTTACTTTATGTTCGGTGATGTATTGGGATGCAAGGAATGATCTATTTTATATTTGATTTGGTTGAAATAAGCAAGAAAAACTGTTCTCAGGCGGGGTGGGGTGTGATATTTGAAGCTTGTCTCAAGCCCACAATGCAGTAAGCGCCTTGCGGAAGTACTGAGTGTGAGCAGGTAAGAAGTGCAAACCTATATAGGCCAATCCTACAAGGTAGAGCAAAACTAACAAAATGGTATTGCATTGGTGCTATTTTAAATACATTTGGAAGTGGCGCGGGCCCAGTAAAATGGGTGTACACCCCATGCTAACTTGATATTACTTTGAGTAGCAAGGATATGAAACAAATGTTTACAATGTGAATACTGGATTTCCCCTAGGGATGCATAAACCTAAAGAGCTTCATATGATTATTCCGCTTCCCAATATCACCTCCCTGCCTCAGGTACTTAACTATTTAAAAAAAAAAAAAACTTTATACATACTATAGTTCTCCTAATAGACAGTAGCTATTATATATTTCCTAAACTACTTGGGCTATAGCATAATAAAATAGCACGTGGGAGCACTGCTTAGGTAAAATTACAGTTGCATATTGTGGGATTGCTACTGATGTGGTCCAAGGATGAATAGAAATAAATAAAATTCATTATCATTTATGTTTATGTTTCAAAAGTTAAAGCCTTCCATACCATATGGAAGGTCCAACTTGTTACCTTTACCTTGGGTTGTTTCTTGAGCCAGCACCATTGTGTTTATGTCTTTTACTTGGGAAAGGTGTCTCTCTTACCTTGATTTGTATAACAGGCTTTCACCTCCCAAATTCACTCACCCACTCCCACTGTCTTTTAAGAGGAAAGAGGCCACCCATCCACTGTTATTATAAAAGGCATAAAGCCCTGTGTAGACATGAGATACTGTCTGCCAGGAGTGGCCAACACATCCAACTGCTTTATCTAACAGTCTTACAATTGTGGTTGCTCGTGTTGATGGCTTTAATGTAATAGCATGGATAACAATGACAGGAGTCGCCATCGCGTATGATTATCGGGTTAGTTTGAAAGTGCTGCTACCATATGGAAACTTCCTCCCTTAATGCAAGTAAGAGACTGTGGGAGATCTCCTTCAGCAAAGTTACAGTATAAATAAATATAATAAAAAAAGAGTTGATAATGTTGATCAAGTGACATCAGGTCCTTTCCTATTCCCTGTTTAATGCACCTGAGCTTCTGGCCGGGTAAATCTAAGAGAACAAAGATATTACATACTAGATACTAGATACTAGAACTAGATAAAACCTCTAGCGGTTTTAATAAGTCTTGTAGCATTTAGTAGGGTCAATCGAAAATCAAATCTACTAAATGTCCCCATAGTGTGATGGCCAAAAAGAGGAGTAAACACAGTTTTCAGGAATTTGTATCAAGGCCAACACATCTATATGGGTATGAAACTGCTATGAAATCTCTATTATTGCTTTACATGCAGATTAGAAATGGCGAGTCTAAATCTGGATAGTTTAGAAAACAAAATCAACCAAACTTTCATTTCAATTCAATACATTACAAAATGTCAATGATTTTGAACTTTTGTAAACTACAAAGCTAGATTAACAGCAGACCATGATAAGATACGAGTGTGATTAAAGCTGGGTACACACAGTAACGATAAGCCCCGATACCGTCGGATCCGATGGTATCAGGGCTTTATAGGTACTGTGTGTACTTCGTTTCCAAATGAGCGCGCGGCGCTCAAACGATCGTGTCGGCCAAACACTCATTAGGGAATGACCAAAAATTTCCATCTGCCGCGCTAGACTCCCTATAGAGGAGTCTAGCGTTGCGAAGGAATCACACCAGTCCTGAGTGTTCTCACATGATGTTCATAGGGGAACACTCAGGGCTGTGTGTATGCAGATCTTCAAAGATGACAGACAGGATCTTGCAGATAAACAATGGTGGAGGTGCACTCTACCCAACTGTGGGTGCAGACACCTCTGTGGTTCTTCTTAGGACCAATGGCTTTGCAGGAAAAAAGGTAACTGAGGTCGCACTCAAATCTTTTAGAAATTTTATTGTGAACCACACATATCCAAGTCACAAACGTTTCAGGGGGATTCCCCTTTTTCAGGTGATCACCTGAAGAAGGGGGTATCCCCCCGAAACGTTGTGACGTGGATATGTGTGGTTCACAATAAATTTTCTAAAAGATTTGGAGTGCGACCCTCAGTTACCTTTTTCCTGAGGATTGCAGATCCTGTCTGTCATCTTTTAGAAATCTGTACTGTGTGTACCCAGCTTATAACTGGAATCCTCAATCAAAATCACTAGTTATTTGGCTCCAGTCACAGTCCAATTGGTCTGTCTTGAACTAGAAAAAACAGAGATATAATTAAAGGGAAAATGACCCTTCACCTGCACCACCCACACTCAGTTTACCAGCTCAGTTTGGATGTCACTAACTTTTTCTTTATGTAAAACAGAATAACAGACAAACTCAGAACAAGCATTTTCTAATAATGAAATGCTAACTGGCCAAGTAAACATTACAATTTCATGTTCCTGAAAATGACTATCATAGAACACAATAATATCATCCTGGTACAGATTTCTGTGTCTGTGCCAGATATTTTATCTATTGAGTCATGGCTCAGTTCTTCCATTTAGCGCAGTCTGGAGAAAAGAATGAATGTTCAACCACATTGTTTAAAATCTCAGACCCATAAAAAGCTTAAAACCTGGAACACTGGCATGGTGGAACATTTCTCCTTTAACGCCTGTTAAAGTATTTCCTTCATATTAATACACCATGCTCTCTAGCCAGTGAAATCATTATCTGTAATCCATAACGTTATAAAAGTAATGTGCACATGAATGATAAACATACTATCCATGTTAAATCAGAAAGGCAACCGGAGTAAGGATGATATATAAACTCACTTTTATTCCTGAATTTCAAAACATAGAAATGGTGTATTGAACAGTCTGCCAAAGAGAAACACAAAAGCTCCACGATACATGTTTCGTGGCCTCACACGCCACTTCCCAGGGGCTCTATATATTATTATTTATTACTATCCATGTGACTTTTATGGATATACAGTGACATTCTTAAGGGTATCTCCACTCATAATATTGACTTTTGGGAATCCAGTTCTATTGAAGAACAGGAAGTAAAGGATAGATCGCGCTGTACATAGAAGACAAGGTCCGTCGGGACCTGTCAGACTAAGCGCCGGGGGAGCGAGCGAGCGGGTACATTTCTTACCTTCTCTCCTGGCTCCTGTTTGTTCTATTGACGATGGAAGGTAAGGACAGCTCCTTTACTCCTGTTCTTCAATAGAAACTGGATTCCCAAAAGTCAATATATGAGTGGAGATACCCTTTAAGAATGTCACTGTATATCATAAAAGTCAATATTATGAGTGGAGATACCCTTTAAGCTAGGTACAGACGTGTGATTATGGCTGCAACCTGCGGCGCACAACTGACAGATAAATGGCCGGTACTGCCAACAACCAGTTTTGTTATGGGCATTTGGTTGGAGGTTGTTGATGATCCAGCAGGTCAGATCATCAACGATCCGACAAAAACCCATGCACAATCTAATCTTGCACATAACGGCCATTCATCAGGCAGCCGTGCATAACATCATTGTACTCAATAATCCATTATTGGATCTAATGTGATTCGAAACATATTGCAGCACGTACAATGCTTCAATTCGCTTGTAATGGCACTGGCATGCGATTCTCACTGGCTAACAGATAGCAAAACATGATCGTATACGCATGAGAAAGTGCCAGTGTGGCATAGCTCTTATTTAAATTTTCTCTCATATTGGGTAAATTATTTCTGTTATTACTATTATTATTAGTGTGTATATGTGTGGGAGGTTTCCACCATCCACCCTAATCAGTAAAAGTTACGTTAGGAACATTATAAGGAAGTGGTGCATCCTGGGGAAAAACATTTGTCAAAAAAAAAAAAAAAATTTGTAAAATACCAAGGTAATACAGATAAATTATCTTAAAAATAAGGATTTTTTCCCCCACTGAGCTTCTCCTTTAAAAAGCAGTGCAAAATGTTGCATGTACTGTACTGTAGCAACCAATCAGATGCTATGAAATATTTTCTAAATGTAGAGGAACAGTAAAAAGGAATCATCTGATTGGTTGCTGCAAATTAATAGTACTGGCACATTTTTGCCCCTTATGTTAAATAAGTGATCCTACAGCTCTGCTACACCAACCTCATTGCAACTTCTCCTAGTGAAATAATCATTCTCATGTAGTACATGGGCAAGTTAGGACAGAACAATTAAGTTAGCCAGAGTAATGTCTTCTGGATGCTAGAATGCCTGGTTACAAGGACTGGGCAGTTGATACTAATAAGTGCTTAGCAGTTCATAGTTTGAAACTTTCCAACAAATCAGAAATTGTCTATTAAATGCCTGTTTGAAGTGTTGATGACAAATGCATCTCTATTGGTAATAGAAAGCCAACGGATATGCGGATACCTGAAAACATTTGAGAAGTAAATGTATTGGTGTGTATATTATGGCATAAACACCAGGACGACGGGATTAAATAGGTGTGGTCAAACAGCAGAATTTTAATAAAAATATGTCGACTTTCAAACACACCAGACCTGTGCTTATACCTCGGATGACTAAAATAACTTAGAACACCTTTTTTCCTTTAACCCATAAATTAAATGTACAAATGAACAGGCAGACACACAATCCTTTTGGGTGAAATAAATGGCCACAGCTTTATTGACACATTGTAACAATCATGTGATCATTAAATTAGCCAACTTATAAAATTTGCATCCTTGCATATTAATTAGATATAAAACCCCAACTAGCCGTAGCCATTGCTGAATGCCAAGCCTCTGGATCCCCAGAGGGCATGTAACGGCTCCACATAAACTCTGCAAGGATGCCCCCCCGCCGCTGTGACTCCAACAAAAATCTTTTGTTTTAACCAACCTTAACCTACTAAACAAAATAATAGGGAGGGAGGGTGGGGAGATTCTCCTCCTGTTAGCAATTCTACAAAATGGCGAACCGCTGCCTCGTGTCCCGCCCTTTTAGATTTGGTGACGTCAGCTATGACGTTGCCACTCCCAGCATCCCTCGCGGCTCTCGCGAGATCAGCCGCGGCCATTCGGGGAGCGCGTTGTTGGTGGGCTGGTATCAGCCGCGGCCGAGCGCGTGACGTCATGACGTCACAACGCGCTCCCGGATTGGCCGCGGCTGATCTCGCGAGAGCCGCGAGGGATGCTGGGAGTGGCAACGTCATAGCTGACGTCACCAAATCTATAAAAGGGGCGGGACACGAGGCAGCGGTCGCCATTTTGTAGAATTGCTAACAGGAGGAGAATCTCCCCACCCTCCCTCCCTATTATTTTGTTTAGTTAGGTTAAGGTTGGTTAAAACAAAAGATTTTTGTTGGAGTCACAGCGGCGGGGGCATCCTTGCAGAGTTTATGTGGAGCCGTTACATGCCCTCTGGGGATCCAGAGGCTTGGCATCAGCAATGGCTACGGCTAGTTGGGGTTTTATATCTAATTAATATGCAAGGATGCAAATTTTATAAGTTGGCTAATTTAATTGATCACATGATTTGTTACAATGTGTCAATAAAGCTGTGGCCATTTATTTCACCCAAAAGGATTGTGTGTCTGCCTGTTCATTTGTACATTTAATTTATGGGTTAAAGGAAAAAAGGTGTTCTAAGTTAATTTTAGTCATCCGAGGTATAAGCAACAGGTCTGGTGTGGTTTGAAAGTCGACATATTT
The DNA here is from genome assembly GCA_019447015.1 of Hymenochirus boettgeri. Taxonomy (NCBI): domain Eukaryota; kingdom Metazoa; phylum Chordata; class Amphibia; order Anura; family Pipidae; genus Hymenochirus; species Hymenochirus boettgeri. The sequence continues at coordinate 349,132,951 of CM033469.1, forward strand.
TTATTAAAATTCTGCTGTTTGACCACACCTATTTAATCCACTCGGTCCTGGTGTTTATGCCATAATATGACACACCAATAACATTTACTTCTCAAATGTTTTTCAGTGTATCCGCATATCCGTTGGCTTTCTATTTACCAATAGAGATTCATTTTGTCATCAACACTTCAAAACAGGCATTTAATAAGACAAATTTCTGGATTTTGTTGGAAAGTTATCAAACTATTGAACTGCTAAGCACTTATTAGTATCAACTGCCCAGTCCTTGTAACCAGGCATTCTAGCATCCAGAAGACATTACTCTGGCTAACTTAATTGTTCTGTCCTAACTTGCCCATGTACTACATAGAGAATGATTATTTCACTAGGAGAAGTTGCAATGAGGTTGGTGTAGCAGAGCTGTAGGGATCATCTTATTTAACATAAGGGGCAAAAATGTGCCAGTACTATTAATTTGCAGCAACCAATCAGATGATTCCTTTTTACTGTTCCTCTACATTAGAAAATATTTCATAGCATCTGATTGGTTGCTACAGTACAGTACATGCAACATTTGCACTGCTTTTTAAAGGAGAAGCTCAGTGGGGGAAAAAATCCTTATTTTTAAGATAATTTATCTGTATTACCTTGGTATTTTACAAATTTTTTTTTTTTTTTTTTGACAAAATGTTTTTCCCCCAGGATGCACCACTTCCTTATAATGTTCCTAACAGTAACTTTTACTGATTAGGTGTTGGATGGGTGAAACCTCCCACACATATACACACTAATAATAATAGTAATAACAGAAATAATTTATACCAATATTGAGAGAAAAATTTAAATAAGAGCTATGCCACACTGGCACTTTCTCATGCGTATACGATCATGTTTTGCTATCTGTTAGCCAGTGAGAATCGCATGCCAGTGCATTACAATGCGAATTGAAGCATTGTACGTGCTGCAATATGTTTTCGAATCACATTAGATCCAATAATGGATTATTGAGTACAAATGATGTTATGCACGGCTGCCTGATGAATGGCCGTTATGTGCAAGATTAGATTGTGCATGGGTTTTTGGTCAGGAGTCGTTGATGATCTGACCTGCTGGATCATCAACAACCTCCAACCAAATGCCCATAACAAAACTGGTTGTTGGCAGTACCGGCCATTTATCTGTCAGTTGTGCGCCGCAGGTTGCAGCCATAATCACACGTCTGTACCTAGCTTAAAGGGTATCTCCACTCATAATATTGACTTTTATGGATATACAGTGACATTCTTAAAGGGTATCTCCACTCATAATATTGACTTTTGGGAATCCAGTTCTATTGAAGAACAGGAGGTAAAGGAGCTGTGCCTTACCTTCCATTCTTCAATAGAACAAACAGGAGCCAGGAGAGAAGGTAAGAAATGTACCCGCTCGCTCGCTCCCCCGGCGCTTAGTCTGACAGGTCCCGACGGACCTTGTCTTCTATGTACATGCGCGATCTATCCTTTACTTCCTGTTCTTCAATAGAACTGGATTCCCAAAAGTCAATATTATGAGTGGAGATACCCTTTAAGAATGTCACTGTATATCCATAAAAGTCACATGGATAGTATAAATAAATAAATATATATGAGCCCCTGAGGAAGTGGCGTGTGAGGCCACGAAACATGTATCGTGGAGCTTTGTGTTTCTCTTTGGCAGACTGTTCAAATACACCATTTCTATGTTTTGAAATTCAGGAATAAAAGTGAAGTTATATATATCATCCTTACTCCGGTTGCCTTTCTGATTTAACATGGATAGTATGTTTATCATTCATGTGCACATTACTTTTATAACGTTATGGATTACAGATAATGATTTCACTGGCTAGAGAGCATGGTGTATTAAATGAAGGAAATACTTTAACAGGCGTTTAGGAGAAATGTTCCACCATGCCAGTGTTCCAGGTTTTAAGCTTTTTATGGGTCTGAGATTTTAAACAATGTGGTTGAACATTCATCTTCTTTCTCCAGACTGCGCTAAATGGAAGAACTGAGCCATGACTCAATAGATAAAATATCTGCACAGACACAGAAATCTGTACCAGGATGATATTATTTGTGGTCTATGATAGTTCATTTTCCAGGAACATGGAAATTGTAATGTTTTACTTGGCCAGTTAGCATTTCATTATTAGAAAAATGCTTGTTCTGAGTTTGTCTGTTATTCTGTTTTACATAAAGAAAAAGTTAGTGACATCCATAAACTGAGCTGGTAAACTGAGTGTGGGTGGTGCAGGTGAAGGGTCAGTTCCCTTTAATTATATCTCTGTTTTTTCTAGTTCAAAGACAGACCAATTGGACTGTGACTGGAGCCAAATAACTAGTGATTTTAGATTGGAGATTCCAGTTATAAGCTGGGTACACACAGTACAGATTTCTAAAAGATGACAGACAGGATCTGCAAGATCCCAGGAAAAAAGGTAACTGAGGGTCGCACTCCAAATCTTTTAGAAAATTTTTTGTGAACCACACATATCCACGTCACAACGTTTCGGGGGGATACCCCCTTCTTCAGGTGATCACCTGAAAAAGGGGGAATCCCCCTGAAACGTTTGTGACGTGGATATGTGTGGTTCACAATAAAATTTCTAAAAGATTTGGAGTGCGACCCCAGTTACCTTTTTTCCTGCAAGCCATTGGTTCCTAAGAAGAACCTACAGAGTGTCTGCACCCCATTGGTAGAGTGCACCTCCACCATTGTTTATCTGCAAGATCCTGTCTGTCATCTTTGAAAATCTGCATACACACAGCCCTGAGTGTTCTCCCTATGAACATCATAGTGAGAACACTCAGGACTGTGTGATTCCTTCGGCAACGCTAGACTCCTCTATAGGGAGTCTAGCGCGGCAGATGGAAATTTTTGGTCATTCCCTAATGAGTGTTTGGCCGACACGATCGTTTGACGGCCGCGCGCTCATTTGGAAACGAAGGTACACACAGTACCTATAAAGCCCTGATACCATCGGATCCGACGGTATCGGGGCTTTATCGTTACTGTGTGTACCCAGCTTTATACACACTCGTATCCTATCATGGCTGCTGTTAATCTAGCTTTGTAGTTTACAAAAGTTCAAAATACATTGACATTTTGTAATGTATTGAATTGAAATGAAAGTTTGGTTGATTTTGTTTTCTAAACTATCCAGATTTATAGACTCGCCATTTTCTAATCTGCATGTAAGCAATAAATAGAGATTTCATAGCAGTTTCATACCCATATAGATGTGTTGGCATTGATACAAATTCCTGAAAACTGTGTTTACTCCTCTTTATGCTGGCCATACACTATGGGGACATTTAGTAGATTTGATTTTCGATTGTTGACCCTACTAAATGCTACAAGACTTATTAAAACCGCTAGAGGTTTTATCTAGTATCTAGTATCTAGTATCTAGTATGTAATATCTTTGTTCTCTTAGATTTACCCGGCCAAGAAGCTCAGGTGCATTAAACAGGGAATAGGAAAGGACCTGATGTCACTTGATCAACATTGATCAACTCTTTTTTTTATTATATTTATTTATAACTGTAACTTTGCTGAAGGAGATCTCCCACAGTCTCTTACTTGCATGTAAGGGAGGAAGTTTCCATATGGTAGCAGCACTTTCAAACTAACCCGATAATCATACGCGAGTGGCGACTCCTGTCATTGTTATCCATGCTATTACATTAAAGCCATCAACACGAGCCACCACAATTGTAAGACTGTTAGATAAAGCAGTTGGATGTTAGTTGGCCACTCCTGGCAGACAGTAATCTCATGTCTACACAGGGCTTTATGCCTTTTATACTAATCAGTGGATGGGTGGCCTCTTTCCTCTTAAAAGACAGTGGGAGTGGGTGAGTGAATTTGGGAGGTGAAAGCCTGTTATACAAATTCAAGGTAAGAGAGACACCTTTCCCAAGTAAAAGACACTAAACACAATGGTGCTGGCTCAGAGAAACAACCCAAGGTAAAGGTAACAAGTTAGGACCTTCCATATTGGTATGGAAGGCTTTTAACTTTTAGAAACATAAACATAAATGATAATGAATTTTATTTATTTCTATTCATCCTTGGACCACATCAGTAGCAATCCCACAATATGCAACTGTAATTTTACCTAAGCAGTGCTCCCACAGTGCTATTTTATTATGCTATAGCCCAAGTAGTTTAGGAAATATATAATTAGCTACTGTCTATTAGGAGAACTATAGTATGTATAAAGTTTTTTTTTTTTTTTTAAATAGTTAAGTACCTGAGGCAGGGAGGTGATATTGGGAAGTCGGAATAATCAATATGAAGCTCTTTAGGTTTATGCATCCCTAGGGGGAAATCCAGTATTCACATTGTAAACATTTGTTTCATATCCTTGCTACTCAAAGTAATATCAAGTTAGCATGGGGTGTACACCCATTTTACTGGGCCCGCGCCACTTCCAAATGTATTTAAAATAGCACCAGATGCAATACCATTTTTGTTAAGTTTTGCTCTACCTTGTAGGATTGGCCTATAATAGGTTTGCACTTCTTACCTGCTCACACTCAGTAACTTCCGCAAGGCGCTTACTGCATTGTGGGCTTGAGACAAGCTTCAAATATCACAACCCCCACCCCCCGTGAGAACAGTTTTTCTTGCTTATTTCAACCAAATCAAATATAAAATAGATCATTCCTTGCATCCCAATACATCACCGAACATAAAGTAACATGGTTAACAACATTGAATAAAGTGATGAGCACATCTAGTTCTAAACGGAACACACAACAACTAAAGCACAAATAAAACATTTTTATAATAAAGATCCTTTTAAGGCATGTCAGTTTACCAGAGTCCTTTCCTGAGCTCTTTAATAAACAGTTACAGTAAGATTTGGCTCAAGCTTACTAACTGCAAAAGAATTTTAGTTACAAAGGGAACAGGAAAAATGAAGAATTTACAATACATTTCCCCTGGCTTTGTCATTAAATCAACTTGGAAAGGTCTCCATTTCCCTTATCCAGTTCAGTCTGACTTTCTCCTTTTACAAGGTACTTGTGAACTGTTAATAGAAATGTTCAAAATATTATTTTGGGTCCCAGACTTAATGAAAATATAAGGGATTAAATAGTTGAAGCACCCCGTATAGCTGACCATTATGCAGAAGTGTAACTACCACAGGAGCAGCCCCTGCAATCCAACGTTTTCTGTGATAGATACAGCCCCCCTAGACCTCCACTGTAGATGAAGAAATGAGAAGGGCAACTTTGCTGGGGGGCTCTGTGGTTTCTAGCTAAGCCACTGCCAATATGGGAGAATGAAAAGAAGACTCTTCAAGCTATAAAATACTGGAGCGGGGTATTCAGTATTCATGTGATTAAATGTATGTTTTTTTAAGAAACGTTGTTTTGGGTAATTTTCAGGTCACCATCTTGCGGCTATTCATTGTTTATGACACAGCGGTGGGAAAACCATAGTGATATTTTTTCAACCCGAGATTAAATACCACCCTATGTTTTTCAGTTTTGATGAAATTAATTAAATATCAGCATGCAACACCTTAAAGGGCAAATATAATGAAAAAAATACTTTTGCCTTATTTTAATCTCTGAATAAATACATGTAAGTAGCCCTTATTCTGAGGTGTGTATAGCTGCATGCCTTCAATCCAGTACTTTTTTGCTCAGGATCAGCATCCCCCCTCCCATTTTTAGCTGACTTCTTCCATCTTACATGACTTTCTGTCAAGCATGCTCATGAATATAATGGGGGGGGGGAATTAGAACCCATGACTTACTGGACTATGTTTTACACTGCATATATAAAGAAGACAGGTGCATTTATAAGCTTTAGCTTTTGCTATTAACAGAATTTTTTTTATCAGTCTTATCAGGGACTTTCATCCATATTCATGTGGAAACATTTGTGTAGAAAATACTCATTGTATTAATGACAGTAATTACTGGGTCTGTGGGTAAGGTCATGCTCACAAGGCTCTTCGAACCTACATGGGCTGCGAGTTGTATGGAAGCCTTCTTAATTACAGAATTTATTACTCACGTGTACTAAATGCAGATTACTAGAGAAGAATCTTACAATGTATAGGTATTCTGGGAAGAAACCTTTCACATCAGGTTTTTAAAAAAAAAGTTTAGTTCTCCTTTAACATTTTTTTTTTAACAATCCACAAAGTTCTCTTTAGGAATGGTTTTGTAAAAATCAGGCTTTACCAATTAACATGATTATGTTAATGTTTTAAGATGCTGTAAACAAATTAGGAAAGAAAAAACACATTTGCATGTAAAGGAAATAATTGTAAAATAAAAATTTTAAACATGTAAATCAGCTGATAGAGAATACATGGAGTTATATTCAAGAAATAAGGATAACGTTAGTATAATGTCAGAAAAAAAACATTATAAAGTGTAAGTTCCTAATATATAGGCTAAGACAGTGGTTCCCGGCTATTAGCCCATTGACCAGTACTGGTTTGTGGATCATTTGATAATGGGCACTGTATACAATATATTATGTATTATATTGTATATTGCAATGGCCAGTTTATGGAGAATCGTCTAACACTGGAATTAGTCCATGGTCCAAAAAAAGGTTGGGAGTTCACTGGACAAAGGGCCCTTTAGCCCCAAGCTTAGTCTAAAATAATCTGAAGAGGTATTGACTCTGGTGATGGATTTTCAGTTTTTCTTTTTCCTCTTTAGCTTCTGGGTTGCCACATTGAATTACTGATTATTTTAATGTTGAATGTATTTATTGCATTTTGTATATAAAACAAATAAACCAATACATTACATAATAATATGTTACACCTATTCCAGTTATTGCAACATAAAGGGTAGATTTGATGCCCAAACTTTTATATTTTTGCACATAAAAGTACATTAACAAGCAGGATGAAGAACTTACTCCTACCTCTTGTTTTGCACCCTATGAGCCACTTTTTCACTGCTCTCTACAGGGAGTAGGGGGGGGGGGGAGGAGGTAGAAGTCAGGTCTCCTACCTGCAGTGCTAAATGTAGTTTTATCTGAAGGGTGTGTTGTGACGTGTTGTGACACGTTGTGACGTGTGATGTGCGGTTCACAATAAAAGCTTCCTAAGATTTGGAGTGTGACCCTCAGTTGTCTTTTTCCTGGGAGGCTGCTGGTTCCAAAGGGAAGAACCTACGAGGTGTCTGCACCCACAGTTGGATAGAGTGCACCTCCACCATTGTTTATCTATTTTGTGTGTCTATTGTTGCCCTTTAAATTGGCCATTAACCTTATGACAGCTGAACAATGGTGCACTAACTGGTAACTCTCAATTAAAATTTGATTGGGAATTAGAAAAGTAGCTTTATCTTGAATAGTTTTCTGCTTATTTAATTAAAATTTAATGTGTTGTGGATATGACTGAAACTTTTCTGACTAGTTTGATCACATTCAGCTCTTTGAACTGCAGTCTGTCAAACATAAGAAATCAATCTGAAACATATTTGATCAAATCAATTAAAAAAAAAAAGAACAACCCATGAAAGGCAGAACAACATGTTGAAACATGAGAAGCGTATTTACTTAAAGACCATAGGGTCCATATTTTGACAAATTGATGCATTGAATCCTGTGTGGAATGAAACAGTTTCTCATTAATCACAATGTCAGGGATCCTGTGAGTCACCATTCCATATGACAAAACAGAAGTTTCTTCAGGGGAATCATTTGTAAAAGTTTTAATGCTAATGCAAAGATCAATGTCTATTCATCTTTATTCCCCCCCATATTGCACACTATGAAATATGCAGTCATGTAAGTTTTTTATTAGGAAGGTCAAGTCTAAAAAAAGGGCATTACTGGCTGATCCATGAGTTTTACATATTAAAGTGACAAAGGGAAATAAAAAATGAATCATATGGTAGAATAAGAGCCATTCAGCACATCTAAATTCTTTTTTACTTTTTTTATTACCAGGGGTCTATAAAAACAGCAGGATTAAGGGTTTTAATATGCTTTATTTATGTATTTGATGCATGCACCAATCCTGGTCATATGATAAAAAGATATTCAATATCATACAGTTGTTGTGCATGGTCGTTCATACAAAAATTACATGAAAATCTTTGGCCGCGATTGAACGACTGGGAACTTGTGCAAATATTATAATAAAGTATACATAAAAAATTTCTGAGATACATAGTTCAATTTTCAAGGTATAATTAAAGATATGTTTCTCCATTAACGATTTAGTATACATGCATTCTTCTTAACTACTAATGAACACTCTAGGCAATTACTGATCCTTTATTTTGCTTTAAGTAGTTTTTTCAACTGATGTGTCACTAAGGTTGAAATGACAGATACTGTCCGGTATTGCGATATCACAAGCCCATTGATTTAATTACCAATAGCAATCCTTTTATAAATCAAATCCTTTGATGTTAGCTGCAGTTGTAATAAAACATTTTGCAACAATCTGAAAACCCTATAGGAAGTATAGAAGGATTTCAGTAAGTTTTCCCAGAGACACTATACTCATGCAGTAACTTTCTTGTTCATCCCACTGTCAGCCCTCCCTTTATCACCTTCATTAACATATGTCTACCATCAGGAGAGCTGATAACAATGATTGTGGGAGGAGCCAAATAGAAGTTATTGTACATCATAGTGCCCCTTTGAGCTTACAGTAGCTAAAAAATTCTTGTTTTTGTTAATAGGCCTCAGAAAAGTCAGACAAAGAGGAACAGACAGACAGTAAAGTCTCATACACACCGTGCACCCGCGATGCACGATGTGTATGCAAGGCTGTTTTGACGGATAATTGTGCAGTGTATGCACACTTTGCAAAACGGATGTTTGGTCGGGCTCACTCGCTGGCAGATCAGGCAACGGGCCCCAACCGAGCTGTTTTGGCCGATAAAGTGCCCACACATGGCACGATTATCAGCCGAAACAGACCTGCATACACATTGTGTGTCGCAGGTCAGCCACTGCAATCCCACGTGTGTATGCACTTCTAGTGACAGACAGGAAGAAATTCACATACACGTGTACAAATAACAAATGGGGATTTCTGTGTGAATCACCCCTTCTAAGAAATTAACCTGAAAATTTATATACATGTTGTGTTTGTTCATGTAATCATTCGGAATGTCTTGTTTATTTTTCCTACAAACATCGATACTATTACTACTATAACAACCCTGCAAATAGACCATTGGTATTAACATTCCGACTGTATCAATGAAACCTCAGCTGGATAAAGCTCAGCGAGTTATTGATGTTTTCAATCTGCCTTTGGGTTCATTGATTTAAGAGATCTCCATCTACACAAAGGCTCATAATCCTATGATCAATATGTAGAAGGTTTCTGTGACTGGTTCACTGTCTGTATTTGGATTTTAAAACTCTTTGGTTTCTTCTTGCAAAGAAAGACAATCGTTCGAAAAGCTAGACACATTCCTGAAACTCTTATAGTTAACAACTGTTTGCAGGTGTGTGAAAGATTTATTACTAATCCTATTTCCTTTTAGATTAATCTAGATTATATGTTAAATATATTGGTGGTCTCCAGTCCTTTTGTTTTTTTTCCTCTGGAAGACTCTGCTGCACATTTTCTTTTTAAAAAGATTGGTCTGTCTGGTTACATTTGATGGCCATAGACAAAGCGATATTATTGGATGATACACAGTATTGGCTGATAAATGTTCTGTGTGTGTGGTGTGCACCAATGGAATTGGCCCAGGTTCGTTATCAAGCTGAACGATATTATCGTCTGCGATAGGCCATCGGCCCAACTATGGCCACTTTTTCTGCAACTAAAAGTAGATCTTTTAGGACATAAATTTTTAAGACATCCATCTTCAGTCTAAGTTTATAAATGTATGACTCTATCTATACCAATTAAATGGGTTTGTGATGTATTGTCAAAGGGCATGTTGACCAAAAACATAACCACAGTGAAGTGTGGTCTCTGCCAGCCTCCTTAACAGTTTTGTGAGCTTTTTCTAAAGTTGTGCAGCCGTAAAGCAACTGGCTTGTACAGTGTCATTTTGTCTGTGATGTCACACCATCACACCCTTTGCTAGCACCCTGAAGAGACACGTGGTGAAGGACTGGCCTTCTTTATAATGTCTTCACAGTGCCGTGCCATCTGGGCTCACTGGGTATCGCACATGCCCAACAGCCATGCCTTAGGGAATGAGGATAAATAGAATTAATTATTACTGCACCTATATTAGATTAAAAATAGGGATGCACTTGTTATGTGCACTAAAATCTCTGCATATGGATTTTAAAAGAGCAAGCTTGCATAAGCTGGATATTTATAAAATATAGTTATCGTTGCTTGTTTTTTTTCTAAGGTAAACTGATCAAAGCAACCCTTTTCTGTGAAATATATACCATACAAAGTACCTCCCAAGTAAATAGTACCCAGGGTGAGGATTAAAACCATACCCTCTTCACCCCTGAAACTTACCTTATCACCTAGAATGAGCCCTGAAAAGTTCGCTTTGTGAGTCGCTTGCAGGGCTCCCCTGCCATAGTCCCGGACTATGAACGGGCTGATCAGTGGGAAGACCCATTCCCATTGGCTGCATACATGGAAGAAAAGTGTCTGGAGCCATCTTTCAGAAGCCATTTTCGGAGGCTTTGTTCTAAAGTAAGACCCAAGGATGAGGATACCCTTTAAGGTGGATAGAACTTATTTTCTGCGTCCCAGGTTAATACGCTTTAATGTCTGTAGCCCTGTAATTAGTTTATTTCCACTCTTTAGAATGTTTAGGATAGTAAACTTTTTAGCAGCACATTGTTTAAAGGATACTACACCGTAAATAAAATATTAGGCTAGTGGCAAGCTGTTGCTTTAAAACTAAAGTTGGCCAAAAAATTGCGCATTGCATTGCGCACTGACGTCACATGCGCGTACGCAGCAAGGTCGCACACACATAGTGCGAGCAGAACTTACTTATGGAGGCCAAAGAAGCGGGATGAGCCAGGAGTCTCATCGGGGCAATTCAGAAGGAGGAAGCCAGAAAGTTTCAAGCAATAAAGGTAGGCGCTGGGGGGGAATAGAAGAAAAATGTTTTGGTCAACTTTAGTTTTAAAGCAACAGCTTGCCACTAGCCTAATGTTTTATTTACGGTGTACATATCCTTTAATTTTCAGGGGGATGTTGATGTGTATGTTAGGATATATTATGTCAGATTAAAGGGGAACTGTGGTCTCCAAATAAGTTAAGTTTAAATGAAAGGCCATCAACGAGCCATCAACCACCTCTCTACGTGCTCCACAGCCCAAAATATACAGAAATGACTGACCAGAAAGTTAATGGGTGGGAGGCTGACTTGTGACATTCCTGAGGCTTCTCCTGCACAGTGCCACCGGCGAACACAGCCTCAGACTCCCTCAGTGTGTGAGGGAGACAGGAAGTCACTCTCTGCTGTGTGAAGTCCTGACAGAGAAGGTAAGGAAATCTACAGCCCTTCTCTTTCACTGTGTGAAAACAGAGTTCTCACTCTGCCTGAAAAGGCTGATTCCACAGAGTTTACTGGGGGGGGGGGGGTCTGAGTAACCCACAGCACCCGGGAGTGGGCGGGGCTTAGGCACCCACGAGTGCATAGGGCTTAGGCACCAGTGAGTGGGTGGGGCCACGGCATCTGTGAGTGGGCGGGGCCACATGGGGCTGTAAGATAATGGGCCATGGGGGGCCTGCAACTGGAGGGACCATGGGGTCCATGAGTGGGAGGGATCAGGGGGGCTGCAAAGGGGAGGAGATGACACAGAACAGATTGACTGACAGTTTCAGAGCAGGAAGTGCAGGGGACCTGGTGATGCTGCTGCCATATCACACACAAAAATGTAAATATCTTCAAAACTATGCAAAATAAACAATGGAAATAAATTGCAAAAATTCTCAGGGGAGCAATTCCTATCAATTTACCTCAAGCCATTTTTGGACCACAGTTCCCCTTTAATATCACAAATGCTGCAACATATTCAACAGAGCTGCAAGGGGAGGATAATGAAGTACCATATATACTCGGATAATACTCCAGTATAAGTCGAGGTTTTTAGGCTTTAAAAATAGCCTAAAAATTGAACCTCAACATATACTCAGGTCCCTCACCTGTTAATCTAGTAATACGGCTGACTCTCGCTTCCGCATCCACTGTTCTGGCGGGTGTTGTCACTACTCGGCGCTGATCTCACTTTCCGGTGCCGAGTAGTGATGTCAGGCGGCAGAACAGTGGATGCGTAGCTGGATTGCTGAGTGATAGACCGCGGCAGCCGGATTGGTGGAATTCTGAGTACACACAGGCAAGTCCTCTCCTCCACTGAACTGGGGGGGCTCTGAGTGGGGGGTGCAGTACTTGCCCCTGCAGATGTTTGAAAGCTGTCTTAGTTGATGGGTAAACTACACCTCCAAGCATCCTTTACTGGAATTACTTAAAGGATGTGTGCACTGTAAAATCAAGTTAGGTTCATTTGGAATCTGTAACTTTAAAAATGCTGTTGCCATATTTTTTTTTTTACCTATGCCCCTCCAGAGCCTACCTTTGTAGATTCAAAGTTGCTGACATCTTGTCTCAATCGATAACTCACAGGCATTACTGTTTGAGGCTCAAGCAGGAGAGTGCACGGAACTCACAGGCATTACTGTTTGAGGCTCAAGCAGGAGAGTGCACGGAACTCACAGGCATTAATGTTTGAGGTCAAGCAGGAGAGTGCACGGAACTCACAGGCATTATCTTTGAGGCTCAAGCAGGAGAGGGCAGGAACTCACAGGCATTACTCTTTGAGGCTCAAACAGGAGAGTGCCAGAACTCACAGGCATACTTTTGTGGCTCAAGCAGGAGAGTGCACGGAACTCACAGGCATTACTCTTTGAGGCTCAAGCAGGAGAGTGCATGGAACTCACAGGCATTACTCTTTGAGGCTCAAGCAGGAGAGTGCACAGAACTCACAGGCATTACTTTTGTGGCTCAAGCAGGAGAGTGCACGGAACTCAAAGGCATTACTTTTGAGGCTCAAACAGAGAGTGCAGGAAATCACAGGCATTACTTTGAGGCTCAAGCAGGAGAGTGCACGGACTCACAGGCATTATGTTGAGGCTCAAGCAAGGAGAGGGCACGGAACTCACAGGTTACTGTTTGAGGCTCAAGCAGGAGAGTGCACGGAACTCACAGGCATTACTGCTGAGGCTCAAGCAGGAGAGTGCACGGAAAATCACAGGCATTACTGTTTGTGGATCAAGCAGGAGAGTGCACGGAACCACAGGCCTTACGTTTAGGCTCAAGCAGGAGAGTGACGGAACTCACAGGTTTATTTGAGGCTCAAGCAGGAGAGTGCACGGAACTCACAGGCATTACCTTTGAGGCTCAAGCAGGAGAGTGCACGGAACTCACAGGCATTACTCTTTGGCTCAAGCAGGAGAGTGCACAGAACTCACAGGCATACTGTTTGAGGCCTCAAGCAGGGAGGTGGCAGGGAACTCACAGGCATTACTGTTTGAGCGCTCAAGCAGGAGAGTGCACGGAACTCACAGGCATTACTCTTTGAGGCTCAAGCAGGAGAGTGCACAGAACTCACAGGCATTACTGTTTGAGGCTCAAGCAGGTGAGTGCAGGGAACTCACAGGCATTACTATTTGAGGCTCAAGCAGGAGAGTGCACGGAATTCACAGGCATTACTCTTTGAGGCTCAAGCAGGAGAGTGCACGGAACTCACAGGCATTACTCTTTGAGGCTCAAGCAAGAGAGTGCACAGGCATTACTGTTTGAGGCTCAAGCAGGAGAGTGCACGGAAATCACAGGCATTACTGTTTAAGGCTCAAGCAGGAGAGTGTACGGAACTCACAGGCATTACTGTTTGAGGCTCAAGCAGGAAAGTGCACGGAACTCACAGGCATTACTGTTTGTGGATCAAGCAGGAGAGTGCACGGAACTCACAGGCCTTACTGTTTGAGGCTCAAGCAGGAGAGTGCACGGAACTCACAGGCATTACTGTTTGAGGCTCAAGCAGGAGAGTGCACGGAACTCACTGGCATTACTGTTTGAGGCTCAAGCAGGAGAAAGCAGAGGGAATCTCAGAGGGGCGGAGCTTAACATTCAGCAAACCAGTAACAAGATGTCAGCAACTTTCAAGGCACAAAGGTGCCCCTCCCCTTTGGAGGGGCAAAGGGGAAAAAAACATGGCAAGAGTATTTTTAAAGCTGCAGCTTCCAAATAAACATAACTTACAGTGCACTTATCCTTTAAGTGCAAAGGCCAAAGCCAAAATTGCATGTTTCAGGGCAGCAATAAATATGTTATGAGAACTCTATGGAATGCTGGATAGTGTAGTTTATCTATCATCCAAGATATTTTAACCATGTGTTGTGATATATTTATTGCTGAGCCAAATTATACAGTTTTTACACCACTAAAATGACTTTGTTCAGTAAGGGCTAGGCCACACTGGCATGATTCTTACATGTCTGTGTCATTCTTTTGGTGATCTGTTAATTCATGGGAATCGCATGGCAGTGCATTGAAATGTGTGTGGCCACTCTATATGATGAGCTGTGATCAGTATTTCGGGAAAATTACAGTGCAACTGCATGGTAACGCACATGAAGTGCACTGTAGTTCAACTACAAACCAGGGTAATTTTAACCACTAAGCCATAGTTTTGTGGCATTCATTGGTGCCCTGAATTATGCTGGGAGGTGTAGTTTAAGCACCAATCAGGACAATTTAAATATAGTTACTTAAGTGATATAAAAACTGCATATCTTTGGGCAGCAATGATTATGCCACGACAGCATATGGTAAAGGGTATCTCCACCCTTAACAAAAATTTTTGCTGTAGTGTAGGTTACCCTATCCGACCCCCAACCGCCAGTTTTGATTGTGAAAAAAAAGATCAGAACTGTACTAACATGCCTTCGTTCCCCTGAAGCTCAGATCTCGGCCCTCTGCTTGCCGGAACTGCAAGAGGGGCCAGACCGGCAGCCATGTCTGTGATTGGCTGAGAGGCAGCCAATTACGAATGCAGCTGCCGGCTTTGCTGAACACCGGGGGAACAAAGGGATGTAAGTACAGTTCTGATCTTTTTTTTGACAATCAAACCTGGTGGTTTGGGGTGAGATAGGGTAACCTACACTAAAGAAAATAAAGGTAGGGCACAATTCAACACAGATACATCTGGCGGGAGGGGGGGAAGGGAGGACTCCCCTGTGCATTTCAAACACCTCAATAAGGACAAGAAAGCAGCAGGGACCAGAACACACACAGACAGCTCCTACAATTCACTTTCTGGGACAAGCACTACAAGAGAACCATTTGGAGCAGACCATTTCCCAGGTGCCACAGCCATTTACAGTAAGTTGCCACTGTTAGTTTAGCTTTAAATCACCCAGACTTTTCGAACTATCACTCTACCATTGACTTTAATGGGTCCAAATTTGAACTTTCGAACTTTTACTGAATTTGGAAAAGGGACTGAACTTTATGAAGTTCGGCCATCTCTACTAAGCACCATGGGAAACTCATAGCAAGTCAATAGTCAACATATTGGTTTTAAGATTGAATCCGATTGAAATCACATTGTTCCACAGCCAATTTGAAGGCCTGTAAATGTAATTTAAAAAAGAAAAAATTATTGCCAATTTGCCATCAACGCTAAGGGTTTTGGAAAATGAATATAAACAGTATTTCTTGTGGATCACTGTTTGTATTGTGCATTTAAATGAGGACAGTTTGACTGCAGATATTAATAAAATATAACTTGACTTTATAAGATTACATTTTAGAAAGAAAAGTAGAAATGGAAATGAAATCTCTTAAGAACCCACATACCCTTGGATCATTATAATCCTCTAGTCTGCAGCTACTGATCATAAATAGACTATGTGACATCATCGCAAACCCCTAGAAGATCATGGTCAGAAAGCATTGGGGGAAGTATAATTTGAAGTTTTATTAAAGGAAATTTTAAGGGTTTTTTCCACAGGGTTTATTATTTCTATTATTATTAATAATAATTTGTAAAGATCATTTGTAAAGATGAAGAAATATCCTTCCGATGTTTAACCTTACAGTACCTAGAATTCCTGATCCACAGAAAGGACCTTTGGAGAAACTCCCAATAAGTCTGAGACCTGGACTAAGCAAGCATGCTTACCGTTCGTTTGCAATGCTACCCACAATATGACTGCATGCAATCTGCAAAAAAAGGGTGATAACATATGCTCTCCCAAAACGGATTGTTAGCGTGTTAGAAACCGTGGAAGTGTGGTCAAGCCATTTAGGTACATTTGATTTGTTCTACAAAATGAAGAAAATAAACCCAAAATATTTCCTGATAGCAATTGGCATATTGTCTTGATCACATTGAAAGTTTATTTCTAATATTCGCAACAACGAATGTTCTTTATCGCTGCACGTCAAACAATCCAATGAACCTGTCAGTAAAATGGATTTTAAAACAAAGTTTTGACTTTCTTACTTTACAGAACTCTTTCCTCACATATAGATTAAACCACTTTCCTCTAATCCATAGTGTAGCAGAGGCCTAGGAAGTTATAAGCTGAAAGCCTGTGCATTATGCTTTGTTTCCTATCTGGATTTCAGCACTTTCCTCAACTGAGCAACTGGCCTGACTGCAGGAGGTCAGAGTACAAAGCCCTGTTACGATTGGTCAAGCTTCCAAAATAACACAATATACAAAATAATCTACATTACATGGATAATTAAGGGCTAAATCATCAATAATTATCACAGCAAGTGCATTTTATTCCCATACCTCTGAATTTATTCTTACTTGCCTCCCCACAGGCCTTGAAGCTTTTTAGACTTCTTCCTGATTCTTACCACGGGGAGGTAATTAAGTATACTGATCTCAGGGTTTGGGATAGATTTTAGTGGTGGGATTGGACATGGACTTTAAGAAGCAGCAAAATTATTTTGAAATACATACAACAAACGTTATTTCAAATTTCATTGTGAACAAACAGCATGGTGTCTTTATATACATAACACTAATGATATGGAGACTGTAGGATATCTGAACAAGCGCTGTGAGGCATATCAAACCAACCACACCATTTTGGATCATTAGTCCAATGCATTGCTCTTGCAGCTGTTTTCCTATTTATTTTAAAGCAATCCATATGGGTTTCTTCATGAATAGAGGCAAAAAGCCAATTTCTTGTTGGCCTTTTGATTAAATGGTGTCTTTACAATGAGTACTGTGCATATATTGTACTTCTTGAATCAATTAAAAGTTCTGCTAATTAGGAATCTCATAAATTATTTCTGCTAAATATTCTAGTAACAGCTGTTTTATTATAGGTAAGTCAAACTTGTTTAACACGTTCCTCTTGTAAATACTGGTATAATATAAATATACAGTATATATATAAAAGGAAACACACTTCTTAGCCTTTTACAGGTGTGTGGCTAAATACATCTGAAACTCATACATATCCGATACACATTTCAGCAACTGGCTGTGGGTGTTTTTAATTACATGTTGAGGAACAAAAGATACATGGACAAGTACAGGTGGCACATACAACATGATTGGATCTAATAAGACATCACATTGAGCAAAAAATAATGTTAAACTCCTAATCACCACCAGATGTTTTTAGAATATAATACATTTCATGCAACCCTCGGCTTTCTCTAATTTTCCATGTAACGATTTAGGTTACTGAAAAACAGGAAAATTGTCCTCCTGGAATTTTGTGCTTTAAGCATTTCTGTAGAACAATTCAATAAAGTTAAACCTTTTCTATAAGGTTATAGCCAAGATCTATTGGTATAAAGAAATACATTTGTGTGACCATATCTGTTGTAGCTATATAAAGTAATAATAATATTATTAAAGTAATAATAATATTAATAACAATAGTAAAACTAATTAGTATGGTTATTATTATTAACAATTAAATAATAATTATATTAATATAATAACACATAAAATAGGAGGAAGAAAGTGAAATATTTCATATACAACTATATATAATATATATAAAAATTCTCCCCAATCTAAAAAAGCCTTTTTCTTTTTAGCTTCCCCACCATTGTGTTTATCTGCTATGTAGAATGGAAGATGGAAGCTGTCGACCATGGCCCTGGATACTTGGGTGGTACTTTAATTTTAGTTTCAATGGAACTTTTTTTTGTTTTGTTTTTTTTACCAAGTTTGTGTGAATTTAAGTACGATCAAAGTCTGGGAGTATAACAATTCAATTGGTGGCCATCTGGTTTATTCATTGATTACATACCACAAGAAAGAAGTTTTTTGTTTCATTACAGTCAATGCCAAAATGTAAATAAAATAGAAAATAAAGCAGCAATCCTTCATCTTGTTGCTTTAATCTTCGTAATGTTTAATGTTTTAAAAGTCAGAGTCTGTGAATTTTTTCAGCAAACTGGGAATCTGATATCAACCAAGTCCTTCAGGCATTGCTGTCATCTCTCTTCTGAATGGGCCAGTAGAAGGGGTCTTTGTGTGTATCTGCGCTCTTATGTTGACTGGCGAGCAGGTGAGTAAGGGACTTATGATAAATCTGGGTGATGTCAGCACTATAAACAGTCTTTATAAAGCAAGATTTCTGAGACATGATTGAGGAGGATTGAGAGGTCATGGGTAGGTCTGTCAGTGGTGCATTGATGGGAAGAAGGGTGATGAAGAACTCATAAAGCTACAGACCTGCACATTAAGTAATAAATTCTCCCCAATGCTGAGGATTTTTGAGGTAAAAGATGCAGCTGAGGGTTTAGAATTGTAGCAGTGGTTCAAAGTGGTTCCAGGGTTCCCTGAGAGGTTGCTTGGAGTTCCTTAAGAGATAGTGACAGAATTTTCATGGATCCACCCTTGTGATTAATTTAAGGTTTTTTTTTAAATATAGATATGTTTAGTTATCTGTATGTTCTGTATATTTGTAAAAATTATAATATTGTGATGAGATGTGGTGGCTGAATTCTGATGTAAAGAGGCAAATGGAAAGGAAGAAAAAGGCATTTAAAACCTTTAAGGCCGAGGGAATGGAAAGGGCCTTTAGGGATTATAAAAACTGTAACAAGGAGTGTAAGAAAGCAATCAAACTAGCTAAAATTAATAATGAAGTTAGGATAGCTGAACAAAGCATCACTAAGCCTAAAAAAAGTATATTAATAGTAAGAAGATGAGGACTGAGAATGTGGCACCATTAATTAATGGGGATAAGTTAGTTACGGAGGATGACGATAAAGGAAATGTCTTGAATAATTTTTTCCCCTCTATATACACTATAGAAGATCCAAGTACAGATATCATAGAGTATAGTAGCAATAATGGTATAAAAGATTCAAGTGCACTTTGGTTAACCGAGGATATGGTACAGAAAGAACTAAAGAAGGTTAATATTAATAAATCTCCTGGACCGGATAAAATACATCCTCGGGTACTTAAGGAGCTAAGTTCAGTTTTATCTAGGCCATTGTTTCTTATTTTTGCTGATTCCCTCATGTCCGGTGGTGTGCCTCTGGATTGGAAAAAGGCTGATGTTATTCCAATATTCAAGAAGGGTCGTCGTTCACAGCCGGGTAATTACAGGCAGGCCTGTAAGTTTAACTTCAGTGGTGGGGAAGATCCTGGAAAGTTTAATAAGGGAACATGTTCTAGAGTATGTTTCAAGGACTGACATTATAAGTAGTAACCAGCATGGATTTAGGAGGAATAGATCTTGGATTTTGCAAAGGCTTTTGATACAGTCCCCTATAGGCGACTAATGTATAAGCTAAGGTCTGTTGGTATGGGGAGTCACATTTGTACATGGATAGAAAATTGGTTAATGAATAGGATGCAGAGAGTTGTTGTTAATGGGGCTTCATCATTATGGACTAAAGTGCTAAGTGGGGTGCCACAGGGTTCTGTGCTGGGGCCGCTTCTATTTAATCTATTTATTAATGATTTGGAAGTGGGTATTGTCAGCAAGGTTTCTGTGTTTGCTGACGACACAAAACTTTGTCGACCATTAAAAACTTCAGAGGATGTGCAATCGTTGCAAGGGGATCTAGATAGATTGTCACATTGGGCTGCTAAGTGGCAGATGAAATTCAATGTTGATAAATGTAAGGTGATGCATTTTGGACTTAAAAATCCTTGTGCTACTTATAATATAAATGGCTCTGTGTTAAGTGAATCCCTGTTGGAAAGGGATCTTGGAGTTTTGGTGGATAACAAACTTAAAGGTAGCAAGCAGTACCAGGCGGCAACAGCCAGAGCCAGCATGGTATTGTCTTTTATAAAGAGAGGTATGGATTCAAGGGAGGAAAATGTAATTCTCCCTCTTTACAAAGCATTGGTAAGGCCTCATTTGGAATATGCAGTGCAATTTTGGAATCCTGTGTACAAAAAGGATATCTTTGAAATGGAAAGGGTTCAGAGAAGGGCACCTAAATTAATAAGGGGATTGGGGGAGCTTGAATATGAAGAGAGACTGGAAAAGTTACAATTATGTATGCTGGAGAAAAGGCGCTTGCGTGGGGATATGATTACTGTGTATAAATACATTAACGGGCCATACAATAAACTATCTGGGGCATTGTTCACCAATAGAGCATGTCAGAGGACACAAGGACATCCCTTAAGACTTGAAGAAAAAAGGTTTAGGCTTCAAGCTCGGAAAGGGTTTTTCACTGTGAGAACGGTAAAGCTATAGAACTGTCTTCCAGTGGACGTTGTTATGGCAGGTTCATTGTTCAGTTTAAAAAAAAAGCTGGATGAGTTTCTGCAAACAAGGAATGTTGCAAGTTACTGGTATTGATACATAAAGTAGAGTTGATCCAGGGAAATTTCCGATTGCCACTTGGAGTCAGGAAGAAATTTTTTCCCCCTTCATAAATTTTTTTTTTTTTTTTGCCTTCCTCTGGATCAACAGTTAGGCAGGAAATGAGGATATTGCTAGATGGGTTGAACTGGATGGACGTATGTCTTTATTCAACCTCAAATACTATACTATACTATACTATACTATACTATACTATGAGATGGTGTCTTAGAAAAAAGAAACAATAATATTTTATGCATGGTTCCCCAAAATACTAAAACTGTTTCAAGGGTCCCACAAGTATAAAAATGTTGAGAAATACTGAATTATAGAATCCAGTCAGGCTCATTTATATATTAGCTTTAGTTACCCTTCAGCGAAAACATAATAAACCAATAATAATTCACTCCTAATAAAAAAGACAATTGAAAGATAGAACATACACCTAGATGTATTATGTGGGGTTGAGATGTACAGGGAGATTCACCCTGAACTGCAAGCTCTCTGGGCAAACCTCTCATATCGGATTTATCAGAGGCTCTGGGTGAATCTCACCTGCACATAAGTATTTAAATACTTACGTCCAATCGGCCGCGGAGCCTCTGGTAAATAGGTTTGCAACGGCTGTGAGAGAGTTTCTTCCAGTTCTCACACGGCTGCCTCAAACCAAGTAAATCGGCTAGCGTGACCATAAGAGAATAAAGGAGCGCTGCTGGTAAATACAGCCATAGCATGAACACAAACTCTGATAGAAAGCTCCTCTCTCCTATGCTCCACATGTGCTAATTCCCTGGTAATTAGCCAACATGCTCTGCATAAAAGCAAACACAAAATGAGCTGAATAAGAATAATCAACATGTTTTAGATGCACAGACTTTTAACAAAATCTGAGTAACAATTACATAGACCACATGGGACAGATATTTGAAACCTCCAGTCCGTGGAACAGCAAACTGAAAACATATGAGGTTCATAGCATTTCACAGGCTGCCGTCCAATTGGTCTCATCGCTCTCATTCTGTTAGCTGGCCAATGAATATTAACATAACAGGACAAAAAAACTCTTCTTGATGTATAATCAATCCATTAAGCCCAAAAACAAGACTGTTGGCCCATAGTTCACAATTCTGAATTCAGCAAAATGTTCATTTTTGTTATTTTATTCATTTTCTATGAGCCACTAAGGGAAGGGATATGCTAATGATTTGGAGATTTATCTAGATTTTTACAGATACATGATGCTGTATATCTGATAAAAATCAAGAAAACAATTATTTACATTGTGAATTTGTCTCAGACCAATTTCAGTACAGTATTAGTATTCTTTGTTCTGATTGTGTTTTATATTTTGTATTTTTGTTTACCTGTCTTGAAGAGTAAAACTAGAAATCTGATTTCACAAAAGGAAAAAGAAAACTATTTCATACCTCCTAACACTGCAGGGTCCTATTTAAGCCCTATGCAGCTCCATCCTGAACCTCCCAGCCAAACCCCCTTTCACAGGACAAAGGGGCAAAGCTGAGTTTTCTGGGGCACGAGAACAGACCCTCTAGATTGGGTCTGTCCTAGTTAAATTGGGACAGTTGGGGGGATGCTATTTTTAGTGGTTTATATTTCAAGAGAGGACTGAACTTGTTTCTAAAAATAAAGGGTTTTAAATGTTTAAAAGAATTCTTCTGATTGCTATCTGGAGTATGGAAGGAGTTTTACTCCACTTCTAGATGAGTGTTTGTTTTTTTTGGCTTCCTATGGATCAACGCACGGCCACTATCACCTAATTTTTTCTACCTATAGACCTACCGTGTAGGTACAGCTGATATTTCAGTCCAGTTGCCTGAATAGGTACAGTGGACTTATCCGTCCAGTACTGTCTATTTAAATATCAACGAATGGGGGTTGCAGAATAACCCCCCAATGTAGACCCTTGGAACAAAGGTACAGCCACTATACTATTAAATACAATACTATTAAATAACATCAATATTAAATATATACAGTTAATACATATAAACACCATATCCCACCTGGGGTTAGAACCTACAATACTCAATAGACCCTGCTGGAAAAGCGATCATGCAGCGTTAAGATGATATTGGCGCCTTATTTCAGCATAAGCAGCAACAATCTGTAACAAAGCATAGCTTAACTGCCGAGGGAAGGTACAAAGTGTAGAAACTACTGGAAATGACACCAATTATACAGATTCCTCTTCACTAAACAGTTAAAGGGTTATTCAATAAAAGTTCTTATTGTTTAAAATGGTGCTAATTTTGCCCCAACCAATCAGATCTTATTTAACATTTGAAAGCTTACATCTGATTGGTTGGGGCAGAGTTAGTTGGGGAATATCAAGCTGTGTGCACCTAGTCTTAAGTATTCATTGTCAATGGGGTAAAAAGTACTTTACTCAACCACTACTACTATATAAATTACCAACACCCTCAAGATAACTCAAAGACTTGTCTGGATTCAATAGTCCCAGACTTGTTGCTGGTGTAAATTCTATTAATCCATAATATATAATATAAGTATAGTGTGTTAAGTCTGGATCAATTCAGGTAGCCTGGATGCAGCCAGCCAGCCAGCAGCTAGTCCCAGACTGCACCAGAATTTGAAAAGAAGTAGAGGAATTTGCACAGACCAGTAATAACTAATTGCAGTGTGTTCGGACTTACATTGGCCCAATCAGATTCTTTAACCAAAATCCTCAAATGTAAAGAAACCCATTAGCTGTACCCAGATGGGCATTGGAGACATGTGGTTCAGAAATCTGCTTATTACAACTGATTCTGGATCCTGCGTGGTTTTTATCCTGAATCTTTGTAAGGGTGAGGCCACACTGCAACGCACAGGAATCGCGCACCAAATCGTGAGCGTTATCGCACGCGTTTGTGTTTTGCACATGCGTTTTCGCCTTTTTGCGTTATGGAAACGCATGCTCTAATGCCCCAAAAATGGTGAACGCATGCGTTACCAAAATGCGAACGGACGCACAATCTAATGCGCATCGGAAATCTCGTGATTTTTTGCATTCCCACGATTTCCATTTTAGCGAAACACGTGCGCAAACGCGTGAAAAACGCGCTAGTGTGGTCTAGCCCTAAATGACAAACATTTTTTATGCTTTAAAGGGCATGTCCACCCCCAAAACTAAAATTTAACCCCTTACTGGCCACATCAAGTAGTTTAAAACAATCCTTACCTTACATTCCTGCTCAAAATAGTTCCACTGCTGTGTAGGAGCAGTGTGTGACTCATGCTGTGCCTGAGACTTCCTCAACCTCATCAAGGTTGAGGCATGCTCAGTGCAGCCCTCCCTGCCTCTCAGCCAATCACGGATGCGGCTGCCAGTCCCGCCCCCTGCTTTCAATTCCATGCAAGCAGAGGGCCTGAACACTGCAGAAGGGGA
Organism: Hymenochirus boettgeri; assembly: GCA_019447015.1. Lineage (NCBI taxonomy): Eukaryota > Metazoa > Chordata > Amphibia > Anura > Pipidae > Hymenochirus > Hymenochirus boettgeri. Next base: position 349,157,130 of record CM033469.1, read on the forward strand.
GAGAGGGCAGGTAAGTAAGAATCGGGGGACTTTCTAACAATTATATTAATGCGGTTGGGGCTGGGGGAGCATGCCCTACCACATATCAAAAGTTAAATTTTGGGGTGGACATGCCCTTTAAAATGTATTCTAATTGGGATTTTTCAGGTTGCATAATTGCCACAGATTCTTGAAGTCATTCTGAATTGAGAAAGCCAGTCGGATGACTAGCAAAACAACTTCTAGAGTTAAACTTCAAGTCCAGTTGATCTAATTGAATACAACAAATATATCTAATAGAGAAGGTTTGGGTCAAGGCAAGACCAGGTGGTGAAACATTAAAGGAGAATTTAAGCTAAAATATAAATAAGCCTGAAAGAATTTTACATTTCCTAACTAGATGATCAATCACAATTATTTTACATTACACCATGGGCAGTAAGATGGCATCGCAATAACTTATTCATGGCTGATTTGGAAAACCATATTTTTAACGTTTAAAATTATACCACAAAGATATTATAACCTGACCTAAGACACTACACTTTCCCTTGACCCAACATGATCCTATCCTCTAATTAAACTACATTGACAGTCTTCAGCATACGGATTCACTTCACCTGATGTGTAACTCCCATTTACTCTACTGAAAGCTTAGTTGGGCAGGGCCCTATTGCTAAGTACAAGTGTCTCCATGAGGTAGGAGAGCTGCATAACTGGGTAAAGGCCCACAGAATTAATTAGATATTGTCTCCAAAATGCTGCTGGTACACATGATATTTATAGAATCCTTTTAGCCTTTTTTATATTTTAGCTTTGACTTAATTCTCTTTAAGTTGGGATATGGAAATATGGCCGTTTTCTCTGCTAAACGAATTAACTCGGTTTGTTTAAGGAGCATGTGGTAATTTTCACTAAAATCTCTTGAGCAATGTACAGAACTATAGGCCCTAAACTAAACCCAGAAGGTGAATATGGCTAATCGCTTAACAACTCAACGTTTGTGGTATCAGGAAGGAAGTTGTCCTTTGACAAATTCCTTAATCAGAAGTAATATCTAATGTTATTAACCTTAAATACACAAGGATAAAACACCACAAAAGCTGATAATAAAACACTAAATGGAATAGTGATTTGCTAAAGAAAACTGGATATACTGTACATTCCTGGATATACATTTAGTTGTTGAGTATAACAAAAAATTAATTCAGAAACCAATATACATGTTTCAAAATCAAAACAACTTGCAAAACCATTTTGAATGCCAAACTCAAAATGTTTAAATTACACTCATGCAGGAACTGACTTTTATCCAGCTCCTCCCACAGTTATTGTCACTGATTACTCCCCCATCTCTGACATGTGAGCATGTGTTAATAAATGAGGGGGAGGAGCTTAAAAACTGTCAGTTACAGCTAGAAAGCAACCAATTACTGCACAAGTGAAATTCTACTTCCTAGTGTTAAATAAGTAAGAATGGCTGATCGGTGCAATATCACAGCTAGGGAAGATGGTCCTACTGCATGATTTGGGTTGCTCAATGGATCACATTCATTCGGCAATCAGTAATGACAGGCCAATACAATATAAATTTACTGAAACTATGCCTAGTGTGCACTTCTATGTATGCACCAGTCCATTTTGCATGCATTTGATATTTTGCTGTCTTCTGCCGCTGCTCTGTGCCAGACCAGCAGTGGCGTCTGTGATTGGCTGATACATCACATCTAAGGCCAATTACAGGCATCGCTGCCAGATTGGCCCCTCCTGCTGCTGCTGGCCACGTAAAAGGCACAGAGCAGCAGCATAAGACAGCTGAGGGAATGAGGGCTGGTTAGTACATTTTGGAGTCATGGCGAACATTTTAATCTACCATGGTCTAGGTTTGCTGCAGAGAAGGTAAGGGAATCTACAGCCCTTCTCTCTCACTATGTGAAAACAGCCTTTTCAGGCAGAGTTCTGATTCTGCCTGAAAAGGCTGTTTCCACAGAGTTTTCGGGGGGATCAGTGTGGCCCACAGCACCTGTGAGCGGGTGGGGTTTAGGCACCCACAAGTGGGCGGGCTTAGGCACCCACAAGTGGGTGGGGCCACTTCACCCATGAGTGGGCGGGGCCATGACACCCATGAGTGGGCAGGGCCATGTGGGGCTGTAAGGGAATGGGCCACGGGGGGCCTGCAACATGAGTGGGAGGGACCAGGGTTGCTGCAAAGGGGAGGAGACACGGGGCAAACTGACTGACAGGTTTCAGAGCAGGAAGCAGGAAGTGCAGGGGACCTGGTAATGCTGCTGCCATATCACACACAAAAATGTAAAACTATGCAAAATAAACAATGAAAATAAATTGCAAAAATTCTCAGGAGAGAATCAAGTCATTTTTGGACCACAGTTCCTCTTTAAATTTCAATAAAACTCTAAATAGTATATTTCCTTGGTTGGTTACAATAGAAATAAAAGCTATTTCTAAGGTAAAAGATACAGTAGTTAAAAAGTCAAATGTGAACTAAAATAAAATGGAAAATAAATGAATTCCCATCTGTATCCTTTTACGTCTGCTAGCTGATAGGCCATGTAAACATTTGGATCTGATTTATGTAGAAGGAAATAATTCACTAACTACCCTTTCATTAACTTTAACCAATACTGTACTAAATTAGTTATGAACATCAATCAAACACAATCAAGTAGAAAGCAATCACATGTTGGGCATTTTCTAGCATTTCCTCTTCCATCTGCTTCTATTCTATCCTCTATTGATGCTATAGGTTGTACAGAACTTGGAAAAAGTGATGCACCATACTATAGCCGACACCCTCCCCATGACACATTGTACTACCAAGGCACTGCATACAAAAGGACACGTGCATGGGCTTTTTATGATAATATTTTGGAACACTAAAGGATTTAATGTCAAAATGACTAATTATTTTTATGGGATCCCTCAAGTTAATTCCTTGAGTCCTGGCAATTAATGGAATTTCATTTGGCAATTTAATGCAATTTATACTTACCCTCTATTACAATTGTTTGATCTGGATGTATAACAACACAATTCACACCGCAATATGCAAATTTGTTTATGGCAAACGTAGAAGAAAACTCCCTTTCAACATGCCCCATCAGACCCATGACCTACTATCGCTATATAGATGGTATCCTGATCATCAGGACTGCAAGTAAAGAGAACCTACTGCACTGCCACCAAAGATACAATGACTTCCACCCCACCATTAAACTTAAAATGAACCATTCACCAACCGAAATAAGCTTTCTGGACACCATAATATGGATTCAAGGAAACACACTACAAACATTCATCTATCGCAAGCCTATAGACAGACCCTTATACCTCAGTAATGACAGTTTTCACCCTAAACACATAAACAACTCTATTATCTTCAGTCAGGGCAAAAGATATAACAGGATTTGCTCTCATTCTACAGATAGAAATATGCACCTGGAACAGCTCAAAAAGGACTTTACAAAACAGGGATACAGTCAATCAACTACAGAAATACAAATAAAGGAAACAACCAGTATCCCCAGAACCAACCTGCTACAATACCAACATATCCAAAAGGAGGATTCCACTGGTTGTTACATACCACCCCCAAACAAAAATACTCCCAAAGAAAGCCAAGAAACTCCAATCCATTTCACAAAATGGACAACAGACTACTTGAAATATTCACAGACCCCTCTCTCTTAGCGTTTCTACAACCACACAATTTAAACCAACTGTTCCCTGACAGGCCCCGCACAAAATGGAACATATCCCTGTTTGCAGAAGTAGTGTGAAACCTGGAAGTATATCAACACTGGGGGCAAAGAATGAACAATGAATAACAATAAACGAGATCTCCCTGTGGGTGCCCACTTCTGCAGCCAAGGACACAGCCTGAAAGGCCTAAAAGTCACAGTGCTTATGGGAAATTGTAGGTCCCAAAAGAAGAGGTTATAATGGGAATGTAAACTTATAAAAAAAAATTAGATCTCTGGACTCACAAAGATCTAACTTTATGTGTCACTACATTTCTAATCTAAATATCATTAGAATTAATCAGACCAAATTCCTCAAAACCACCCAAACCCATCATTTTTCATTTATACCAGACCCTCCTTGACACATAGAGGTAAAGTGTGTCTGACCATTTATTTAACCGTTGCTAATTTTTAATTACCCAATGTGACCATTGATGTATACTTACCGTTTTATTACGACAGCTATTGCCAGGCTGGGGCAAAAGATAAATCTGTATAATGTCAGAAAGTCTTTGTTCTAGTATGTATAAAATAGTGTTCTTCACAAGATTCAGTATTAAATCATGCCTGAGGAAGAAGCCTAGTGCTTCGAAAGCTTGCATTTTCAATCATTTAGTTAGCCAATAAAAGGTATTATTTTATATCCAAGGGGCAATTTATAAAGGTTCGTTAACTTTTCGCGGCCGTTTTCGCGGCCATTAACGCATGAATCGCGTTTACCGCGATTTATAAAGCCCCGAAAACGGCCGCGAAAAGTTAACGAAGCGTTAACCTTTCGCGCCGATACTTACCCGGTACCGCCGCTTCTATTTATAAAGCGGCGGTACTGGTTTCGCTCGGCTAGTATCGGCTGTTTTACTTCGCCCTTGAAGGTGGCGAAGTCAGCCGATACTAACCTCCGCGGCGGGGATGGGCAGGCAACCGCGGCGGGTGGTCGCACCCGCCCCGGAGACACGCCCACCCCGCCCACACCCCCCGCGGCGGCAGCGGCGACCACCCGCCGCCGCCGCCACTTCCCAGCACCCTCCCAACCCGTTCCCCGTTCGCGCAATCTCGGAACGGGAGGCTAGAAGGGGCTGCCGGGAAGGGGCCGCAGCAGGTGGTCGCGACCACCCGCACCGCGCCACCCCCCTCCCGGCAACCCCTCCAAGCCCCCCGCCCCGGCCGCTCCCGGGAGGGGACGAGGGAGCCCTGGGGGGTGGAGGCTCCCTCCAGCGGGGCCCTGAAAGGGCCTTTTGGGGCTTAGGGGGTCCCGCAGCTCGAACCGGGACCCCCCTCCCCGGCCCTTACAAGGGCCCTTGCGGCACTGACAAGTGCCTTTGGCGGGGGTCCCGCAGCTGAACCGGGACCCCCAGTGCGGCTCTTAAAAAGCCCTTGGGCGACGTCTTCTTTCTTCCAGTCCCGGCGACACCAGCTCCGCCGAGGCCGCCGACCCCCGAGAGGTACCCCTGCGGCCGCCGGTCTTGATCCGTCTTGATCCGACGCGACGTCTTCGGCTGGCGACACCAACCCCACTCAGGTCGCCGATGCCAGGCAGACTCACTGCGGCCGCCAGTGAGCCCGCTGGCACCGCCGGCCTCAGCGGAGCCGATGTTGCCAGCCGCTTCTTTCTTCTTTCTTCAGCCATCTACTGCGATGGCATCTGAGTTCCCGGCGGAAAGCTCCTCTTTATATAGGTTTGCAGAAATCCATAATCCGTTTCTGATTGGTCAATTTTTATACTTGCTTTACATTAACCAATCAGATTTCTGGAAAGTTCTGAAATCTGATTGGTTAATGTAAAGCAGTATTAAAAATTGACCAATCAGAAACGGATTATGGATTTCTGCAAACCTATATAAAGAGGAGCTTTCCGCCGCGGAACTCAGATGCCATCGCAGTAGATGGCTGAAGAAGAAGAAGAAAGCGGCTGGCAACATCGGCTCCGCTGAGGCCGGCGGTGCCAGCGGGCTCACTGGCGGCCGCAGTGGATCTGCCTGGCATTGGCGACCTGAGTGGGGTTGGTGTCGCCAGCCCGAAGACGTCGCGTCGGATCAAGACGCTGGCACATCGGCCTCGTTGAGGTCGCCGGCGCCTGCCGGGGTACCCCTGGGGGCCGCAGGGGTACCTCTCGGGGGTCGGCGGCCTCGGCGGAGCTGGTGTCGCCGGGACTGGAAGAAAGAAGACGTCGCCCAGGGCTCTTTAAGAGCCGCACTGGGGGTCCCGGTTCAGCTGCGGGACCCCGCCAAAGGCACTTGTCAGTGCCGCAAGGGCCCTTGTAAGGCCGGGGAGGGGGGTCCCGGTTCGAGCTGTGGGACCCCCTAAGCCCCAAAAGGCCCTTCTCAGGGCCCGCTGGAGGGAGCCTCCACCCCCCCAGCGGCTCCCTCCCGTCCCCTCCCGGAGCGGCCGGGGCGGGGGGCTTGGAGGGTTCCGGGGAGGGGGTGCGCGCGCGGGTGGTCGCGACCACCTGCTGCGGCCCTTCCCGGCAGCCCCTTCTAGCCTCCCGTTCCGAGATTGCCGCGAACGGGGAACGGGTTGGGAGGGGCTGCTGGGAGTGGCGGCGGCGGCGGGTGGTCGCCGCTGCCGCCGCGGGGTGTGGGCGGGGCGGCGCGGCGGGTGGGTCGCCGCTGCCGCCGCGGGGGTGTGTGGCGTGTGCCCCGCCCCCTAGGAGCGGCGTCGGGAAGGGATTTTAAGTCCCTTCGCGGCGATACTATTAGTATCGCCGCGAAGGGGCTTAAAATTACCGCAGCACATCGCGGCCGCGATAGGTATCGCGGGAATAGCGCTCGCCGTTATAAATACGGCGATAGCGCTATTTTCGCGGCCGCGATGTGCGGCGGTAATTTTTTTGCGCTAACATCGTTCCTTTATAAATATGCCCCCAAGTTTCATTTCATCAATGGGTAACATGATACAATTCTCTGCTACTACAGATAGGTAGGATGTAAGGGTAAATTTAAACCTGCTGATTGAGGTTTCTTGACCGGGTTGTTGTCCAGTACAGAGCAGATTTGGTACCCTATTTATTAGAGAGCAAAACAATGCGTGCAGCAGAGTTTAGTATGGACTGAAGGGGAGAGAGGTGGGAAGCAGGAAGACCAGTGAGTAGTAGGTTACAATATTCTAGGCACAAAGGGCTGAGAGCATGCACAAGCATAGTGGTAGTTGGGAGAGAAAGGAACCTTAGGATTTTAGCTATATTGCGAAGAAAATAGCTTTTAGCAACGTAGGTTATGTGGTTAGAAAAGGAATGAGAGGAGTCAATAATTACCCCTAGCATGCCGATTGGATAGGGTAAATGGGGGTATAATCAATAGAATTAGAGAAAGATGGGACAGGACCAGGTTTAGGTGGGAAAATGATTAGTTCAGTTTTAAAAAGATTTAATTTGAGGCAGCGTTGCAACATCCAGGAAGAGATGGCAAGGAGACAGTCGGAGACACCTGATTGGATGTCAGGAGTTAGCATAGGGGTGGACAAGTAGATTTGTGTATCACTTCATATAGTGATACTTGAAGCAAAAAGAGCTAATGACATCTCTCAAGGAAATAGTGTAAAGGGAGAACTATAAAGGTCCAAAAACAGACTCCTGTGGCACCCCCACACTAAGAGGAACTGGAGGAAAGGTGTTTTTAGCAAAGGGTAAGTTCTGTTAGAAAGATAGGATAGACAACAGGATGCCAATTCATTTAAAATGCCCAATAAGTGAAGTATCTGAATAAGGAGGGAGTGGTCAACTGTTTAGAAAGCAGAGGAGAAGTCAAGAAAAATAAGAATAGAAAAGTGACCATCGGCCTTGGCGACCTGAAGATTATTCTCAACTTTACACAGAGCCGTCTCAGTGGAATGAGCAGGACTCCAATAGGTTATGAGCATGAAGGTAGTTAATGATACAGGCGAAAAACTAATCTGTCTAGCAGTTTAGAGGCTATCGGTAAGAGAGAGACTGGGCGGTAGTTAGCTAAACAAATAAATATATTTGACTATACCATGGAGTGCAACCCCTTATATATATATTATTCTGATACTGGATGAGTCTGCACCCACAGTACATTGAACTGTTCTCATTTCTGGATTAACATTTTTATATAGCCTTAGCCCATTTTAAAGCTCATTTTAGAGATTTAATGAAGACCCCAAAGTCAAGTTCCTGGTTCAGACTACTAGGCCTAAGGGAGCCAAGTTTAAGGATTCAGAACTATTCTCTTCTAACAATCATATTTGACAAATGTTCACTTACGGTAACTTTTCTTGTTGTTTGCCCCACTTACTTTTTTGGGCGGCTGCATTTTATAAACATGCAACATTATAAGAATTGCAATTTAGATATTCCTTGATATAGAATGTCTTTGTCTCTTTTAGATCCTGAAAAGTGTTAGTCTTTGTCAGTCTATGGAAGAAACTTCAGCTACCCCAAGGATGGAAGTCTTTTAATTTAATTCCTCTGCCCATCCTTTGAATCCTTCCCGTATAGTGGCAATTTGTCAGGTAGTCATCCTAATTTTTCCCACATCTTGCTATCACTTGTGGATAATGACTAATAAAATCTTTCACTGTCTCATCTGTATCACTGATAGACCAAAATCTTGTCAGTACTCATTCCACAGTCTCCCATAAGTTGTTATAAATCTTATTGGTCTCTTCACAATTTTATCATTTCTCATAGGTTGGCGTAATGATTTTTTTGTTAATTTCCTTGATTACATTTTTTATTCAAAAGGGAAGGATGTCCCTGGTTTGTAAATCATTGGGTTAAACCTGGAGCCTCTTCATCATAATCTGAGTGAGTTGTGCAATTTCGTCTTGTTCTATAAAATTGCCCTTTTGGGATACCCTTTTTCTGTGTATCAGGGTGTGCGCTAGAGTAGTGTATTGACATTTTAACAGTAGATGGTTGGTTTACAGTATAGAATAGTGTTTAGGGACCCCTCATCTTTGACAAATATCCTTACATCCAGAAAGATTATTTCCCTAGGGGAATGGGACATAGAAAACTGAATGTTTAATTCATTATTATTAAGTTCTTATATCTAATCAAATAAAGTTTCTTCTGAACCCTTTCAAACAAAGAAAATATCATCTATAAATCTAAACCAGAGGTCCACCAATGGACACCGCTGTGGCATGGGAAAAAACATCTCTTTTTCCCACCAGTCAAGGATCAGATTAGTAAGTTTTATTAAAAAAAATTAAGTGTGGGTCAAAACATTGTGGGTCAAAAAAAACGTAATCTCAAGAAATTCATGAAAGCTATTGTTACGTAGCTAATGTTATGTACATCTTTCATTTGGAGAAAGTACTGTATTATACTGCTCCCAATCCCAAATCGTGTTAAATGCTGGTGTGCAGAGATTCTACATCCAAGGTGGTATTAACGAGGAACTTGACTTTTGGGTCTTTATTTGTTCTGTGAGCTTTTAAAATGGGATAAGGTTATAATGAAATGTTCCAAAGAACTGTCTGCAATGGGCAATCCCTTTAAGATAAGCTACTCTGAACTAGATCTGATTGATAGGACTACGCTTGATATATGGTTATATTATATCTGAATGTAGAATAATAATGCATTGTTGCCCAATATGTAAATCTGATGTCCTAAATAGAGGGTCAATATGTAAGTGCGATATTATATTATGATATTATGATTTGTTGTTATAGTTGTATAGATTTTAGTGAACAAAACACTTTCACTATACATTAAAAAAAGAACACTTTCAGAATACTTTGCTTTCTTGACAAGGAATCTTACATTGAATATACCAGTTCCTGTTCTTGGCTGCAGTTATCAGTGGAGTCCGTGATGTCACTTAAAGCTGTTTCAGTGATGTCTCATAGAGCTCATAAAGCCATAAAGAAGGGGGCAGACATCAGAGAGGGACCAGGTAAGATTCCTTGTTTTAGGCCTGCCAGGGAGAAAAATAAGTATTGGGTAAGGGGTTTTGAAGAGGTGTTTAATGTATAGGTAAAGGCTTTTACATGCCCTTTAAGGAAATTGATAAATGGAACCTACGTTATTAGCACATAACAGCACAAGGTCTGAAAGTTACTCAGACTGTTTTATGAGCTAATACTTGGCATATCATTGTCACATATATTTAGTGAGTTTTCCCAAGAACTGGCAGATATACAGTAAAATATGCATTCCCATAACCTTCTGAAAAGACCTTAAAAACCTTCTTTTTATTGAATTTTATGATTTTCAATTCTCTCTCCGAGAGCTTTATAAACCATTTAAGGTTTTATCCGACATCGTCCTTGAACGTGACAATGCCCAGAATATTAAATGGTTCTGCTTTGTAACAAAGCCATTTATTGGTCAGTAAAATAGAGAGAGTTTATTGAGTGGCACATTTATTCCAGGTACCAAGTGCCAATTAAACCGTGTAATAATGTTACCAGAATGTCTCTACACAGTACTAGCATGGAACTTCCATTAACAAGGAGTATTGTCTTTGTGATTGGAAAGGAAGATGGATGGAGACAAGTAATGAGTGAATTTCGTTTTATTTTCACCTACTCGGTTTAAACTGGTTCATTTAGTTTTTAATGAGCTCCTCATTCTGAGAATAATAAAACCCGATTCCACTATTTACTCCCTGACAAACATATTTGCAGAAGTTGCTATAGTCTCCCCATCTGATTTATTGAAAGAATATAGAAACGTAATAGCTCTGTCTCTGTGCTTTCTAACTAGTAAATAACTGCAGTTACAGTATAATGGGTTCTCTGTGCTGGCAGAGTTGGCACATGCCTAGGGGTGCCAGTGGTTGTTGGGGTGGCTGTACTGTAGGCAATTTATTTACAGCACATAATAATTATTTATTATGATGTAATATTACTAATGATGTAATTTACTAATATTATTACACTACCAGTATTACTACTTACCTAATTGCTGTAATCATTGAGGTTGATTCTTCTCTTCTCCCCATGATGGAATTTCAGGGCTTAAAAGCAGTTTTTCCAGTGACAACTTCCTTTGATTGAAAACATTATTTCCAGATCATAGACATCCCTTTATAATTAAACAGGAAATTACATCACCAGCCACTCTAGAATGGCAGTATTATTTTTTAATCATAATAGCATGGGTACCCATAAGATGGAAGATGGCCTGAATTTTACCTTATTACGTTTTCCATTGACTTTCTACCTTTTCTATTTGCTGTAATTACATTGTCCTGAACTGTTTATTCTTAGTCGTGTCAGCAAAGAAAACAAAATGTTTTTAGACAGAAACATGTAAAAGTGCTTTCTTGGAACGGTGGCTCTGAGTAAGATTTTATGTGTCCTTGACCAGGTGTACATTTCCCTGTAAGGGAGATAACTATTCCTTTCAACTGAATTAGCACTTGTATTCTCTTCAGAGAAACTTAATGACATGTCACATCTGGATGGAAGCTGATGAAAGCTATCCATAGCTCATTATTACAGTCTAATTTCCACAGAATGGCCACCTGGCTGTGGCTTGTACAGTCCATTTGTTTTCATGCAGGTACGAGTGAATGAATGATGAACAGCATATTCAGATGGTTACCTCTACAAGTCGTCTTTCCTTATTTCCCAGGGGTAGGCTGGTAGACAGGTGTTGATACAGGATCAAAAAGAAATCAGATGGCAAAGTAAATCAGTAGATTTTACAGTTTGTCCTCATAGCTTGGAAAACCGTTCTCAATATGGGAAACAAAGTATCAGTTCCAAAACCTCTAGCTATCCCATAATCAACCACAGGATTGTGCCCTTGGTCTACAGAATTGGAGACGGGTCAAGCTGGCACGGGCATTTTCCATTTGGGAATATTGCTCCTACAAATCCTACATTTTTCAATTTATTGAATTAAAAATAAGTTTAATGGGACAAAAATAGAATATTCTATCCAGGTTTACTGACCTTTCTTTCGTTTTGTCATTGACTGCTGGGATTTTTTAGCCGTCTCATTGAATAAATATGTAAAATAAACAATGTTATTTAAATTAATGATATTAAATAAAACTATTGAACACAGAGAAACAAACGCAATGCTAGCAAATGCCATGCTCTTTAACACATGCAAAGGGTAAGAAGATATGGAATGTAATATCGGACATGCATTACCATAACTGGGGTAATAAGAGGCAATTGCAGCTCTCAGTTCATTCCCAATGTTTCACAGACTGATTTATTTATCTTCTTTAAAGGGCAGGTCCTTCCCACAAAACTAAAATTGGCCCCAGTGCTGGCCCCAATGATAAGTTTAAAAAAATCCTTTCCTTCCACCTTTCCTCCTTATTTTTCTCCTGCTGTGCTTGTACAAAGTCCAGGAAACTGAAGAGTAGGAGCTGTCTTTCTGTTCAAAAGGTTTCTGCCTCCTCTATGTGTGGACAGTAGCATGCGTAGAGGAGCCCTTACTCCCCCTCCCACCCTCCGGCTCCCTCTATTGCTGCCCTTCCCCTGGCGTAAAATCCTTTTGATATATTGTAGCTCTCCCTTGCCCACCCCCAACCACCGAGTTAGATCTCTAATTAAAGCTTCTAAATCATACCTGCAGCCCTTCAATCCTGCAGCTGTCTTCATAGGTGTCAGCCGCATCTGTGATTGGCTGACTGGCAGTCAATCACAGACACAGCTGCCGGTCTGGCCCCTCTCTACTGCTTCTGAGCCAAAGAAGACAGCCACGGGAACGAAAGGCTGTAAGTATGATTCTGAAGCTTTTATTAGAGATCTAACTTTGAGGTTGTGGGTGGGCTAGGTAGAGGTACAATATTTCAAATGTTTTAATTTAGGCTGGAGATGCCCTTTAAGATATTGCTAATTTGCTTATTAAAGGTACAGTACAATTACAGAACATCCATCTTTATATAATGCAATGGTGTCTCTAACACTGATATTTGACTGGAATTAATCAGGATCCAACAAAGCTGGGTTCTTGGTAAAAGCCCTTCCTAAGTACACAATACCGATTGGGTCAGATCAGATGCTAATAAATTAAGTTCCCATTGTTACATTATATACCCCTTGAAAACAAGCGCAAACTTTTGTTGCGTGCAATGCAAATTGTTCTGCGTTGTCTTTAAGATTAAATGCCGTTATTTGTGCAGATTGTATTCAAACCCAAACATTAACTTTCAGGGTAAAATAAACTTGCCTTAGACAAACGTTAACATTTCCCAGGTTTCATTGTTGCGAAAAGAAAATTTGAACACTGGAAATCGCCCCTGCTCTGCTATAGGCCCAAAAGTAGCCGGAGAAACGGGTATCTGGTCTGTAGCCACCTTGAAGGGAAGGTTGAGCACTGTCCAGGAGCATGGGACATTAATGTCATTTCCCACCTGCAATAAACTTTACAAATGTTAAATATTCTAGGGGAGCACTGTGATCAGCACCTGCTTCTAGGCAGAAACTAAAGGACAATTATATTTAGATCCCTTGCTTCCATCCTCTTCTCACCATAAAAAGTCCTCAGGGCTTAACCAGGTAGGTCCTCACTCCTGGGTTTAGTCCACATCAGGTATTGTACTCAGCTCCTCACCAGTCCAGTTCTGCCTCCGTCTTCCGTCTGGAATCTCTCCACTTGGAACACCTTCTTAATGGCGAGCACGTCTTTCCATAGATTTTATCACCAATAGTTTGAGGTAAATTTGGACCAGACTGTCTAAGGAAAGTTAAGGTAAGTTTAATAGTTGAACAAGTCTAAATCCAGGGATGACCTTGCAGTTTAGGTCCTTACCCTAGGCACGATCAATGTGAGGGGAGTGTTTTTAATGAGGATTTCTAAAGAACTTCATTTTTATTGTAAACAGCTGCTTCCCACACCTTTCTATATGATGTACGGGTGAGGTGGGAACTCACTTGGAATGCTGCAGTTAGAGACTATTCCAGTTTCTTGCTTGTGAGGTACATAAAAACTCCCCCTCTGTAATTGGTTGGTCCTGTAACTAACAGAATGTGTCAAGAGTGGGTGGTTAAAATTGTCCTTTAAATTACTGCTTTCTCAGTTTAGCATGTGCCAAGCATTCGGGGGATATCTAGTCTAGTGTATTTAGAATATGAGACAGGCTGAACATTCAACTAAACGTTTGTGTTCTCATGATAAGGTATAGGGAAAACAGGACATGCTGAAATGAAGAGAGTAGACTAACATTACAGTCATAGACAGAAAATATTCTGATAAATGGCGATAATACAATACCAGATAGCAACGTCCCCTTGCAACAACGTTGATTAAATATCACACATTCAATTATAATGTCTAAAATTTAAAGGGACACTAAAGTGAATATATTCAGTAGAGGCCAGGGGGTCTATAATTTACAGGAGGCAGGAGATCTTATTCCTACCTCCGTGTGCATTAAAACTAAATTGCTGCAGGGATGTCCCAATGTCCCTCCTATCTTCTGCATATTCACCTATAGATAAAGACAGATGGGACGCCAGTGTAGCATGCTGATTGGAAACAGCAAGCACAAGGCTTGCAGGTTATTAACGTTTGGCAGCTGTGTAGTTCCAATGCGCACAGAAAGGTAGGAATAAATTATCCTACTTCCCTGTGAATTATTATTCATTCATATAATTCATAATTATAGATCCCCTGTCCTCTACTGAATATCTACACTTTAGTATCCCTTAAAGGAATAGTTCACTCCCAAATTGAACTTTTCCTTTGATGTATTGATTGAAGCCCGGGATTAATGCACTAAATAATATCAAAATGATTATATTTAATCTGCATTCCTTCTGCATTTATCCATTGGTTTTTCACTACCGTATACATTCCAGCTCCGTTTCATTTTCATTTAACTAAGTTAATGTGGAGCAGAGCAAGTGAGATTGTTTACGTCATTGAATAGTTTATTACAGAGGCAGTTGTCTGGGGGATAGTTCAGTGGATTAAATCTTTATAAGAACCGTTATATATCTGCATGGTGCCTGACATTGCTTTACACTTGTACTGCATTTCCATGAAGCCGTTTCCATCTAATTTGCAGGAGAGTATGTATTAATGTGTTTCCACTCAGAAGACTTTAGAATTTATCATTCAATATGTGTTGGGTTTAATATTTCACTGTTACATTAATGATCATTGGATCAATACACCCAATCAGACCTCATCAATAACTAATCACCTAGAACGAAGGGATTCATATATATCATGTCTGCCTCTGGCCATAAATATTTTTTTAGAAGAACAGATCCTCTGTTTATTAGGCCAGATGAATGTTTTCCAGAGGCGATACGTTGTTTTCCGCAATCTCCTGCATCGGTTTGCCAGCATAGGGAGAAAGTGAAATGACAGTCTAGGGGAACATTTCTGGAGACAATGCCAGAGTAAGGGCTGGTACACACAGAGTCCAATTTCAGACCTGTCTTCCAGACTGTCAGACTACCGGTCAATAAACTGATTGGTTATTTGTGTTGGAAGAAAAATTGCCACAGCTAACATTTCGGTGCAATCGATTGTGCAGCCCATTGAAGGATGAAATTTACAGGCATGTCCAATCGAACTTTCATTCAATATGGAAAAAAGTTTGAACGGCATCAGTCCATCGTGAAGAAAATTACCCCTGATACTATGACCCAATCGACTAAAATATTATGGCAGCTGGTCACATACACCTATCCATAGATTTTACTAACCATAACCCTGGATATTACAGCTGTCCAAGAAAAAATCCTAGCCACATGGGCAGTTTCAGAATCAACAATAGTTATCTGCACTTAATCTGTCACCTTGAGGTCTTTAGAAAGTGCATAGGGTATCAGTCTGAATGGGGATTAAAGGACACCCAAAGTGAAAAAACAACTTGAGCTAGAAACAAAGTACATATTGCATTGTATATACTGCCCCTACTCAGAGTGACATCAACCCAATGGCATTGAAGATATGCGGTTTTAAAGTTGTCCCTTCTTGGCTCCTCTTTCTGTACCCACTGGGTATTGCACATGCCCAATAGCCATGCCTTAAGGACTGAGGATAAATAGCAAACTCAACTCAACTTTTTTGTATGTATAATTCATTAATACTAAACCTACATTTGATTAGAAATAGTAATGCACTTTTTATGTGCACTAAAACTGCACATGAATTTTAAAACAGCAAACTTGCTAAATCCTGTTTAAATTGAATATATACTTATATAAAGTAAGTATAAGTATAGTCATGGTTGCTTGTTTTTTCTACTAGGTAAGGTAAACAGAACAACCCGTTTCTGGGAAACTTTAAGACTGGGTACACAGACTTTTCAGGGGCCAACCGGGTGATATTTCCGTGTATCGGTTGGTCGGCAAAAAATCTGATTTTCATCAGCGGCGACAGATGACGGTTGCCCGGATCGGACGAACGGGAGATTGAACATGTCTGAAAATAACCATGGCCATGGCTACTTTCACCCTGACCAACAGTGATTCATTCCGGCCGACCGCTCGCTAGTGGCGAATGGTCTGTCAAGAGGAAGAATTTGCCTGTGTGTTTTATTTTCTGTGTCCCAGGTTGAAATATTATCTTTAAAATGTGCTGACATGTCTGTAGTCCTGTAATTAGTTTATTTCTTCTCTTTAAATGGTATTTCAGGATAGTAAAGATTTTAGTAGACTCTGCACAGCACATTGTTTTCTTTTTAGGGAGGGTGTTGTGAATGTTTAAGGATAAATAATGGTAAATTAATATCACATATGCTGCAACATATTCAATAGTGCAGAAACATACCCTCCAACAAAGACACATTTGTAGAAACAACACAGTGCAGAGCTGCAGGGGGAGCCTGTGCAATGCATTTCTCACCTTATTAAGGCTACTTCCACACGAACACCGGTTCATCATTCATGCAGTGTCTTCACTAGCGGTATCTCAGCGTTGCCACTAGGAAAATGATGTATGCAATGTTTTCCTAGCGGCAAACATCTGGAGCCCCTAGTGAAAACCGTGCATGAAGGACAAACCGGTATTCGTAAGTAGCCATCAATGGAATGTAGGAGGGTATTCAGAAATCTGCTTTGGTCAGATTTGGTCTGTTTTGGCCCATTTAATTACTTGTATAATAAACATTTAGGGCAGGAATTAATATGTCTCTACAACTCTTTTTTTCATTGTCCCGGTTGGAGGTTGAACTACACCTCCCAGCATCCCTTACGGGAAGTTACTTTAATGTAACCAAAACCACATATTTCAGGGCAGCTGTAAATATGTTATGAGAGCACTGTATGTCTGGTAAAAAATGCTGAAAAGTGTAGTTCAACCATTAACTAGTGTAACTTTAACCAGGTATTGTTGTGCATTAATTGCTGCCCTGAATGTTGCAGTTTATATATCACTTTGTCTGATAATGGATGATGGGAAGTGTAGTTCAACCACCAACCAGGACAATTTGAAAATAGTTACTTAGGGCTAGGCCGCACTAGTGTGCAATCGATTGCGATCTCTTTAAAAAGAGGACACTAGTTTGATCAATTGATATGGCCAGACTAGTGCGCTGGCATGCGTTGCTGCACGCTGCACTTGCGATCTATTAAACAGAGCTTGTGAGATCCAAATTGTTCACAATCGATCCAGTTGTGCGATCGCAATGCACGTTGGAAACGCGTGGACAATCACATTGACGTGTGCACTTGCGTGCCTGTTTCCGGCAGGATCTGACATCGTTATAGTGTGCCCTCAGCCTTAAGTGATATAAAAACAGCATATCTTGGGCAGCAATGTAACAACAGCACATGCGTTCTTAAAGGGCAAGTCCACCTGAGATATAGCTTTAAAAAAACTATCAGAACTGTACTTACTGCCCTTCTCTCCCACAGTGCACTGATCCGGCCCCCTCCTTGCTGGAACTTGCAAGCAGGGGCTGGACAAGCAGCCGCATCTGTGATTGGCTGAGAGGCAGCCAATCCAAATGTGGCTGCCATCAATTGACAGTGCCAAGGGAGAGAAGGGCTGTAAGCACACTTTTGATACATTTTTTAAAGATATAACTCAGTGGTTAGGGGTGGGCAGGGGGGATCTACAATATGTAAAAAGGAATAAACACTATGTGGAAGGGCAGGCATGGGGGGATCGGGAGGGAGGGGGGGAAAGGCTCCCCTGCGAATGTCACACTGCCTACCGGAGGTTACAGAGTGACAGAAACCTTTTGACAGGGAAGCTCCTACTGTTCACTTTCCTGGACTTTGGGCAGCCATTGCAGGAGAACCATAAGGAGCAGGGATGTAAGGTAAGGATTTTTTTTAAACTACACAGTGGGGCCAGTAGTGGGTTAAATTTTAGTTTTGGGGGTGAACATGCCCTTTAAACTACTAATCCCAGCATTCTTTACAAAAAAATGTTATTTAAGAAATAAAAAGGTGCATTTTTACAGAAATGAAAAGCTCCTATTTGTTGCCAAATGGCTAAACAACAGGTCCCACCATCTTTTACCAGCTGATTAAAGGCATATTAATTTGTTTTGTTATGCAAACCCTCCAACACTTTATACTTTGTGAATAGGTAGGAAAACGCACTCTTTAAAGCTTTTACTTGCTTTATTGTGACATGCTGGCATGCACTACATTTCAGGGTCTTTTCCCTTCCTCAGGTGCACCAACTTCAAAAACTTAAGATGGATATATTGTAACTATGAAACTACAGATAAATCTATAGGTCTGTACATTTAGTGTAATGTATTAAGTGCAGCATTTCTAACCTAAAGGTAATTATTCCATTGTAGTTCTCCTTTAAAACAAAGGATGCAGACATGAAAAGTGTTACCACACAATAGCCTATGCCTCCATACCTATACCTCCTATTTTATATGGTCATGGAACTCCTTTGTGCCTTTGAATATCCTTATATTAAAGGGAAGCATTATTTATGCAGCAAAAATTCTAGTGGCAAGTTGTGGCTAAAATGAGTTCACCACTGACTATGATAACTATAATCCCTCCTTGGATTTCCTGGGCTTGCCCCTGAACCTCCTTCATAAGGTATTTTAAGATTCTCCCAAGACATTTTAAGGAAAAGCATTTTCCACTTAACTGCCCTTACATAAAACAACCATTAATGTTGCTTGGGATGAAAATGCCTTTCCATCTAGTCCAAAGGGGTGGCTCCTTGTTTTTTTTTTTATTTGTCAAAATCGAATTCACTCACCATCATTCAAAATTGATTTAATTGCAAAAGAGAAAGAAAACAGTCTCCTTAAAGGGCATGTTCTCACCCCCAAAACTATAATCCCCCCAACTACTGGCCCCACCATGTAGTGTAGTTTAATCCTTACCTCACATCCCAGCTCCATAGGGTTCTCCTGTAGTCCCCCCCCCAAAGTCCCAAAAAATGACTACCAGGAGGCTAGCAGAGTCCATATAGGACACTGCCTGCTAGCTGGCCTCAGGTAGATTTTTGCCATGCGTACTGCAGCCCTTCTCCCCCCCTCCCTCCCCCTCCCCTCTCCCCCCTCTCCCTCCCTCTCCCTCCCGTTCTACTATCCCTCCCCCTAGCATAAAACCCCTTCAGTAATGATTTCCCCCATGTCTCCCACCCCAACCGCAATTTTTTTTTTTTAGAAAGCTCCCCAAACTCTTACTTACCTCTCCTCTTTCCTCCGGCGAAGTGAGCTGCCGGCAGCCGCGTCTGTGATTGGCTGCCGCTCAGCCAATCACAGACGCGGCTGCCGGTCCCGCCGGGAGCGCGGCGGAGGATCGAGGGGAGGTAAGTAGAGTTTGGGGGGCTTTCTAAAAAAAAAATATAGCGGTTGGGGCTGGGAGCCCAGGGGGGATCTTATATGAAAAAATAAATTTTAGGGTGGACATAGCCTTTAAACGGTATGCATACTTAAAAAATGACTTTGCCTTAGCTCAATCTTTAAAGGTCATGTCCACCCCCAAACTAAAATTTTAAAATTTAACCCACTAATGGCCCTATTTGTATAGTTTAACACAGGGGCGTCTCTACGGTCTGAGAAGATACGGGGCACTTCTGGGCAGGTCAGGCCCCTTCCCTGCCCCAATTAAGCCACACCCACAGGTACTTAATAGAGATAGACAGGGAGACAAACTGAGAGATAGATACACAGGAAGTTATAAATAAAAGAGAAATAGACAGACAGAGGTGTAGACAGAAATACACAGATTAATGACACAGAGGCACAGTAGTCCATTAAACAGGTAGCAAACTGGAAATTTCAGTATATACTAGTAGCCATGGGCATTTGATTACATACTGGTAGCCATGGGAATTTTAAAATATACTGGTATCCATGGGAATTTTTTCACATACTAGTAGCCATGGGCATTTTATTACATACTGGTAGCCATGGGGATTTTATCACATACTGGTATCCATGGGAATTTTTTCACATACTAGTAGCCATGGGCATTTGATTACATACTGGTAGCCATGGGAATTTTAAAATATACTGGTATCCATGGGAATGTTTTCACATACTAGTAGCCATGGGCATTTTATTACATACTGGTAGCCATGGGGATTTTATCACATACTGGTATCCATGGGAATTTTTTCACATACTAGTAGCCATGGGCATTTTATTACATACTGGTAGCCATGGGGATTTATCACATACTGGTATCCATGGGAATTTATTTACATACTAGTAGCCATGGGGATTTTATCACATACTGGTATCCATGGGAATTTTTTTACATACTAGTAGCCATGGGCATTTTATTACATACTGGTATCCATGGGGATTTTATCACATACTGGTATCCATGGGAATTTTTTCACATACTAGTAGCCATGGGCATTTTATTACATACTGGTAGCCATGGGGATTTTATCACATACTGGTATCCATGGGAATTTTTTTACATACTAGTAGCCATGGGCATTTTATTACATACTGGTATCCATGGGGATTTTATCACATACTGGTATCCATGGGAATTTTATCATATACTAGTAGCCATGGGCATTTTATTACATAACTGGTACCATGGGGATTTTAATTCACACATACTGGTATCCATGGGAATTTTTTACAATACTAGTAGCCATGGGCATTTTATACATACTGGTACCATGGGGTTTTTAATCACATACTGGTATCCATGGGAATTTTTTTACATACTAGTAGCCATGGGCATTTTTTTATTACATACTGGTATCCAGGGGATTTTATCACTATACTGGTATCCATGGAATTTTTTCACATACTAGTAGCCATGCCATTTTATTACATACTGGGCCATGGGGATTTTATCACATACCTGGTATCCATGGGAATTTTTTCACATACTATAGCCATGGGCATTTTATTACATAATGGTAGCCATGGGGTATTTATCACACTGGTATCCATGGAAATTTTTTTACATACTATAGCCATGGCCCATTTTATTACATACTGGTATCCATGGGGATTTTATCACATACTGGTAGACATGTGAATTTTATCATATACTGGTAGCCATGGGCATTTTATTACATACTGGTAGCCATGGGCATTTCATTACATACTAGTAGCCATGGGCATGTTATTACATACTAGTAGCTATGGACATTTTATCACATACTGGTAACCATGGGCATTTGTTACATACTGGTAGCCATGGGCATTTTCTTACATACTGGTAGCCATGGGCATTTAATTACATAATGGCAGTCATGGGCATTTCCTTACATACTGGTAGCCATGAGAATTTTATCACATACTGGTAGCCATAAGCATTTTCTTACATACTGGTAGCCATGGGCATTTCATTACATACAGGTAGCCATGGGAATTTTATCACATACTGGTATATGATAAAATTTCCATGGCTACCAGTATATAATGGAATGCTCATGGCTACCATTATGTAATGAAATGCCCATGGGCATGTCATCACATAATGACACAAGCTGGCATTTTACCTACCCCATGTAAGCGGCAGAGGCAGTGCAGGGGCGGCAGTTCCCAATAGTCCTTCACGGCTGTGCGGTGACGTCATTGCGCAACTGCAAAGAACTACTGGGAAATAAGACCGCAACAGGGTAGATTATGTTAAAACATTCGGGGCACTTTGCCAAAGATCCAGGGCATGTTTTAACTGTCTTCCTGTCCAAAAGGTTTCTGCCTCCTCCTTGTCCTCTGAGAGGAAAGTTGCAAGAGCAGGGGAGAACGCCCCCCCTCCCTCCTACCCACCCACCATCCAGATCCATCCATGGCTGGCCATCCACCTAGTGTTAATTCTTTTTCTGTAGTGTAAGGCATCCCTGCCTGCCCCCAACTGCTGTGTCATTTTGTTAAAAAAAGATTTAGAATGCTACTTACAGCCCTTCGTTCCTGCTGCGCTCTTCATTGACGGCAGGCGCGTCTGTGATTGGCTGCCTCTCAGCCAATCACAGATGCGGCTGCCGGTCCAGCCCCTTCTATAAAGCACTAGAAATTGTTTGAGGCACTCAGACACGTATTATAGTAATAATAATAAAAATTCCTTTATTATGCTAATCACAGGGAATTAAAAACAATTAAAAATATGACACTAGGATCTAATGTTACAAGACAGTGCATAGTATCACAATATAGCAATCATACACAGACCATAAAGTGCTTTTTAGATGTGCTGTTATCAGACAAAAGGATAAGACTGTCAATTCAAAATAATAGTACTACATAACTGATGGCACAATACCTTCAGTGTATAGTATACAAAAGATATCACATTTAATACCAATAGCTAATTTTTATACTTATCCCCTTTCTCATTCTGGTGTTGCACAGCATTATCTCAAGGTCTAGCGATTTGTAGGGCTCTAAAAGTGAGGAAGTGCACAACCAAAAATTAGATGTAAGGTTGGCTCCGCTAACGCGTTTCGTCCGCCATTAGGGCTTTCTCCAAAGCGGCAAGGTTTGCCTTATGGAGATCTGCAATGTTGCCAAGTTATTATGTTATAGAAGCGGATACTTAGTGCCCGGTCATTAACTTACCTGTGGGAGTGTATTCGTTTTCAACTTTCCAACCTTAAGTATGATCATCTCATATATATGACTGATATTTGGGATGCTGTAAGACTAAGGATATCATAGCATGGTGCTCCGTCAATAATTTATCCTTGAAAATGTATTTGTCTCCAATTTTCCAGCCTTTAGTATACACATATGGATATTTGATATATAGGGATGGTATTTGGGACACTGAAATACCTAATAATAATAATAATAACAAAAATAATAATAATAATAATAAAAGATGTCATTGTATGGGACTAATTCTTCATGACATTCATCAAAAAATTTAATTTTTATGCAGTCTTTTCTTACAATGCATTAAGTTCTCTCTATTAATGTATTATTATTATTAAGTATTTCAGTTTTGTATTATAAATAGGCATGTATAATAATTGAAAGCAACATCAATCCCTGTATGTCTAAAAGGTATCTGTGATAATAATGATACAATAGTAATTGATGCTTACTCAGGGTGATTTATAAAGGTTAGCATGCTCAGTAATCACTACAGGCCACTACTGGGAAAGGAAATTTCCCACTGTGCAGTTTCCCATACCAACCGTCACCCTTCCAGTTACAGCAAAATTGCAAACAACACAAGAGTTTATGATAATAAGGCTATTGAGGGACAGCTGAAATGTAAGGTGCTTCTAATTGGATATCTTAAGAAATGGTGGACAGATGAATGAAAAAACGGTACAGTGATAGAATAATTATAGTTTCCACCAACGGCAATTTAACAAAAAAAAACCCTATTTTAAAAGAAATATAGTTAAGCTATCTTTTAAAGAGAATGGAAACTTTCCAGGGCTATAGAGAGTTGTCAGAGTTAAACCCCCCAATAAAACTAGAAAGACAAAGAAATACCTCATTCTCCTGGAACATTGTCCAGAACAGAGGAATCAAGTAATCTGCAAAATGAAACATTTTGGAATAACATTTTCTACATGTGGTGCAATATATTCCATTGTAGGAAGGAATGTTTACACATAGTAAGGGGTTTATATAGAATGAGGCCATTCACACAGTGCATATTAACACAAACACAATTCTCTTTCCGGCAGTGATACATTTTTGTAAATCAGTATTTCTTCAATCTTTTTATCCTTGTGGAACAATTTTCCTGCCTTGAAAAACCCATACATAAAAAATTATCCACCAGTAATAATGTGACTTGTGCATTTCATATTGTGAGATCCATAGGATGTTTAAAGGATAAGTATACTGTAAAAGCATGTTTAAATTGGAAGCAGCAGCTTAAAAAAATCTCCCCCCCCTTTTTTTTTCTAGGTCCCTCCTGAGCCTACCTGTCCTGATGTAAAGTTGCTGACATCTTGGATGTGCATTGTAGTCTGTTTCGCTTCTCCCCTTTGAGACTTGCTGGATCTCCTTGTTCTTAAGCCTCCAAAAGCAGCGCTCGTTTCATCCGTGCGCCCACGTGACGTAGCGACGCGCATTTGCTGATGTCACACACTCGCACGTATGAAACAAGCGCTGCTTTTGGAGGGGAGATTGGAACAGGCTTCTAAGCTGGGCTGGTACAGAGAAGCGACAGGAGGTTAGCTGGACATTGTAAGGTTTTTAAAAGGTCAACATTGCCAGAGGAAAGATCTTAAATTCAAGAGAACTTGAAGTTAAATGATAACTTCATTTACATGTTACTGTGTTATGGTATGGTCAATAAAGTTCCACAGTTGTCATGAATAGTTTCAATGTCACAATAAACTTGGCTCTTATCTTTTTCCTCAGAATTTGTGTGGCGTCAGTTATTATGGGGGAGACGCAATAAATTTCACATTCGCAACCTACATGCACTTGTTCCCGCAATGTATTAACAACTTTGCGACCGTTAATACATTGCAAAAACGCTAGCGGTAAGTAGCGAGCTTTTGCGCAGCTTTGAAGACACAATTGAAAAGGCGTTAATTTTCGAGCAAAAAGTAGCGCAAAAACTGGCGCAAAATGTATTGCATCGCTTGCGTTGCGCAAAGTTAAAAAAAATCCAACATGGCGCAGGCAGTGCAAAACCTTCGCTAACACGTTAGTACATAGGTTAGTGTGAATTTAGCAAATGCAAAAAAGTTGGAGGAGCACACTACTTCGTTTTCAGTGTTTATTTCAGCAAAAAGACATACAACGTTTCGGGGGATACAAATTCCCCTTCCTCGGGTCTCCCTGTATGTGCTTTAGGTATCATTATATTAACTAGTGGGTGCCCACCTTGGGCCTATTCCTGTCCAGTTATTCTATGCAGGTAGAAAGTTTAAATTATAGATGTCTTTAACAAAGTGGCTTTATGGGAAAATGGCTTTGTGCTTATTTAGTTGCTGTAAAATGTGACAACATATTACAGCAGGAAGTCAATATTTGAAAAGAGAATATAGGAACAAGCATAGGAATGTCTACAATTTTACTGAACACACAATTTTAAGATCAGTGTCATGACCTCACGAATGACCAATGATTATAATTAGGGGCCAATGTAATAAATAAATTGGATCCATTTTGTCAAATGTTGTTGCAGAATACTACACAAATTATAAAATTTAATTCATAAAAACCTTGGACCTGGACCACACAGATAACCTGCCATTATACATTTAGAACAAACTGTAGAAAATATTCAGTTATTGTTTTGAGGATTTTTTCCTTGATTATGTTTATGATTTTTACTGCTTTCTGCCATTAACGGACAGTTTTCTAGCTCCTCCCCCTCCTCCATTAACATATATTCTCCCATATCAAAGTGGGAGAATGGTCAGTGACAATGACTACGGGAGGAGCAAGAAAGAAGTCGGTTTATGCATGAGTATAATAGTCCTTAAGATTTTTCCTAGACCGGTATCCTGTATACAAACAAAAGAACAAGGAAACAAACATGTTGCAATACTTTGTTTATGTCTACTTTGTTAAGCAATATTTTGTCTTTTGCCCAAAGCTAAGCGAACAAATTGACTTGAGATATGCACAACTTTAATTAGCATCTTGATCACATAATCATGTGGATGTCCTGCCTAACATCATATGGTGTCTCTTTTTTCTGTTAATGTTTACCATGTAATATAGCAGAGACTGTCATGCTGAATGTTGTTTAGAATTGAATGTAAACTCAAGCTATGTGCCGATCAGAGCCATTAGGTCTGTATGCATTCTAGTGTGCAATGAATGGCCTAGAGTCTTACACATTGCAAATAAGCCCTTGCACATGTTTGTAAGTAATCTATCAGGGAGATTCAATAAAAGTTCTTATTGTTTAAAATGGTGCTAATTTTGCCCCAACTAATCAGAAATTATGAAACATTTGAAAGCTAACATCTGATTGGTTGGGGCAAAATTAGCACCATTTTAAACGATAAGAACTTTTATTGAATAACCCCATATGTGTTTAACTGTGTCTAGATAGCAGGGCCTACAGTAAATGGTCCTCATCTACATCAACAAAATAACACAGCATTGTAATAAATCCATTTTCCCTAACAGGGCTACAGTATGCTAAACATGGATCATGGACCACTAGTAAAACAGGTGGCACACAGAATGGCAGTTTTGGAACCTTAGAACAAAATGGGTCCCCTTCTTGGCCAAGGGCCCTGGTGCAGTCACATCCCTTGCACCCCTGGTAGCTATGCAGATGTCCTACCATTTCAAACGTATACTAGTGTGCAGGATAAGCAGGTCTGGATCATCTGTCTAAAGGAAAAATGAGAAAATAAAATAATGACTACAGATAAACTGATATACGAACTCTGCAGCTAGTAAATATCTCCGATCACTGCTGCATTGTATAGTATTGGGTTCCAGTGCAATGGATTACAAGGGGCAACAGCAAGGAACCTTTATCCTGGCAGGTGTTATTCTGTGGTAGCACCGATTTAATATGGAGAAATATGGTTTTCATTTTGCTCTTTGTTCTGCAAATGATCATTATAATAACAATTATAATAACAAAAATAGTAATAATAATAATATCATCATCATAATAACCATCATCATAAAAACAGAATTATTATTAATAATAATAATAATAATAAAAATAATAACAAAAATAGTAATAACATCATTATCATAATAACAGCATTATTATTAATAATAATAATAATCATAATAATAACATATTTTTTTAATAATAATAGTAATAATAATTATAATAGATATAATGATAATAACAATAGCAGTAATAATAATTGTGCTGCCTTTCCCCAGCAATTAGTTATGTTTGTTATATGCCTTTTTGCTTATGTCTTTATATACATTCAATTGTTATACTGCCACCTGGAGACCATAGGTTATATTGCTCTTATGTGATGTAATTTACTCCCATCGTGCCTCTTTCCTGTTCCTGTTGTCTGTGTGTAATAAGCTGCTTCAGAGGTTGGGAAGAGAAGTTTCTTTTGACCTCCAAGATTTGTTAATCTACCTGAATAAAAGAATATGTGGATTTCAAGTGTCTTGTTGAGTTCAGCTATCTGACAATATTTGCCATCAGTGGTTGTGTCCAACTCCATTCAGACCAGACAGAAAGGTCCCAGAGGAACTCAGTCACTATCACAGCAACTGGAGTCAGAATAATAATGATAATAATGAAGATGATATGATGATAATAATAATATTGATGATAATAATGAAAATAATAATAGCAATAATAATAGTGATAATAAGTATAATAATAATAGTGATAATAATAATAATTATTATTATGGATTTATATAGCGCCAACATCTTCCGTGGCGCTTTACAATTGCATAGTCATACATTACATACAGGGTAATACAGGTTATACAAAGTCATACATATTACATACACAGGTAATACATAATATAAGTAACCAGAGTGATGAGTTTTTTACAGCAATACCGTGATACAATAGGAGAGAGGACCCTGCCCAAAGAGCTTACAGTCTACAGAAAATGGGGGTGAGATATAAGGTTGCGGAAATCAGTAGGCTGTAAATAGATTGGCAGTGGAGCATGAAAGGCGGGTTGGATCATATTGGGTAGTCAGTGTAATAAATACGGCCGGGCGGCCGGGGTACTCACAAGTACGCTTTCAGGAGGAGACCCGCGTCTGTAGGTTTGGATACTGGAGCAGATGAGGTAATGGGAATTGTATGCAGGATACAGAGACACCACCGGAAACTGTATACCAAGGAGAAGGTGCTGCTGGGAGCTGGGATGCAGAAACAGGTAATGTAGTCACTGGAGCTGGCGGGGTAAGTATAGACTCAGGAACAGGCACGTTAATTATTGTCTCTGAAACTGGCAAGGTAAGTATAGTCTCTGGATCTGGTAAGGTAAGTACGACTCTAGAACTGGCAAGGTAAGTATTCCTCTGGAACTGGCAAGGTAAGTATTCCTCTGGAATAGGCAAGGTAAGTTTTCCTCTGCAACTGGCAAGGTAAGTATTCCTCTGCAACTGGCAAGGTAAGTATTCCTCTGCAACTGGCAAGGTAAGTATTCCTCTGCAACTGGCAAGGTAGTCGCTGGAACCAGGAGAGGTAAGTTCCAAAGGAGCCTGGGGTAGCAAACGCCGGAGGACCCAGCATTTAAACCCTCGCGCCGTGATGTCATGACGTCTCCAACGCCGTGCACCCTGAAGTGCAGAGCAGCGTGGGACTGGAGCAGCAGGTAAGTTCCTGACAGTCAGATGTTATATAATAATAATGTGTAATGTGTAGAGGGATTGTGAGTGACGGACAGATGGAGAAAGGGAGTTCCAGAGCAGAGGGGCAGCACGAGCAAAGTCCTGAATACTGGCATGGGAAGTGGTGACAAGGGTGGATGAGAGGAGGAGATCATTTGCGGAGCGGAGGTTGCGTCTGGGTTGGTGTCGGTGGATCAGCTCTGAGATATATGGAGGGGCTGTATTGGATAGTGCTTTATAGGATAGGGTAAGCAGCTTGAACTGGATCCTTTGCGTGATGGGTAACCAGTGGAGGGACTGGCAGAAAGGAGAGGCATTAGAGAAGCGAGAAGAGAAATGAATGCAGAGTTCAGGATGGATAGAAGCGGTGCCAGGCGGTTGTTTGGTAAACCACACAGGAGGGTGTTGCAGTAGTCTAGACGAGATATGATTAGGGCATAGGACTAGGATTTTTGTAGCTTCATTCGCTAATAATGATGATGATGATAATAATAATAAAAATAGTGATAATAATAATAAGGGTGATGATAATATTAATAATAAAAAATATTAGATATGGTATCCCACTAGACCAGGTGGTGCTGCGGTAACCAGGCCTCCAATCACTGTAGCCCACATACAGTGTGTATATCAAAAAGTTACAAATACTGTAGAGGATGGTGATCAAGAACGGACAGAAGCAAGCGTCTATTTGCAGTGCATTTATTGGGCAACATACAACGTGTTTAGACCGCACAGGGTTTTTCTCAAGTTTCTCAACACTTTCTGGTCTCCATCCTCCACGCACCTTAAACACAATTAGCAATTCCTGCCAATTTACATTAAGTCATATTTGAAACACGGTTACCCTTTAAGTCCTAATCAGGTTGGCTTTTCTAGCCTACTGGCAAAGAGGGCCTTGTTTAGAGAGATGAAGCAAGAGGTCAAAATTGGGAGATACCAACTGCAGGAAGACTAGACCAGAGCATTACAGCATCGTGATAGGAATAAGGTCAATAAGGTCATTTTTTATTGGTCTAAGCAAATGCAGTGAATATCTGTAATTCCTGGTTTTAATCTTTTCCTCCTTGTAATTATTTTATGTCCTGTAATATTGTACAACCCAAACAATGTGTAGAGCTTTTTAATTACAATTATACATTCACATACATACATATTACATAGAAATCTCTCTCTTTGTTTTATTTATATATATATATATATATATATATATATATATATATAAAATGTTACACTGATCAAATCTGTTCAAATCTAATTTTCCTAGAAATCTGTAGACCACTGTAAACTAAACTTCTGTAAATGTTTAACACTAGACACAGCAGTGGCATCGGGAAGTTCTTAAACACTCTCTGTAACCTACATCTGCACCTTCAGGTGCTTAGAAACATACATATAATGGTTTCCTTAAGCCTTTGTTTTCCTGGTTCCTATGTTCCACTCCAGAGTCACAGTGATTACTATCATTTATCAATTTAGCCATGGAAATTCAAACATTACACACAGCTTTAACTTATATGTAATACTATATATTATAAATGTATATCATGTACCACAATGGTCTTTATATTTACATTTTTTATAGAAGCAACTCAGTTCTCTGTTTCTGCAGTTCACAAATATGAGGTACATTGAACTCTACTTTTTACAACAGGGGCTGTAAAATTAAAAAGAGAATAAAGCTTAAAAGGTAACTGTTGTCCAAAAATGACTTTAGGTAAATTGACAGGAATTGCTTTCCTGAGGATTTTTGCAATTTACTTTCATTATTTATTTTACATAATTTTGAAGATATTTACATTTATATGGGATATGGGAGCTGCATCACCAGATCCCCTGCACTTCCTGCTTCGAAACCATGTGACAGTCCCTCTTCCCAGTGTCTCTTCCCCCTCGTGGGCCCCCATGGCCCCTTCTCTTGCAGCCGCCTGTGGCCCCTCCCACTCATGTGCTCTGTGGCCCTGCCCACTCATGGGTCATGTGAGCCCTCCCGCCTTCCCTTGCAGCCCCCATGAGCCTTTCCCTTGCTACCTTCTGTGGCCTCTCCCACTCATGGGCCCCATGGCCCCTCCCACTCGTGGGTCCGGTGGCCCCTCCCCTTGCAGACCCATCCTTGCTCCTTCCCTTGCAGCCCCCTTGGGCCTTTCCCTTGCAGCCTCCTGTGGCCCCTCCCACTCATGGGCCCCAATAAGCCCTCCCCCTTGTGGGTTCCTCACTGCCCCTCCCCCACTTGCACCTCAAAGCAATACCCCCCTTACAGAAAACTGTAAAAGCAGCCTTTTTAGCAGAGAAAGAATCAGCAGTTTTAAACTTCTTTCTCTGCTGAAAAGGCTTCTTTTACACAGTCTTCTGTAGGGGGTAGGAGGGTATTGGTCTGAGGTGCAAGTGGGGGAGGGGCCACAGGGCCTGTGAGTGGGCAGGGCCACAGGGTCTGAGTGGCAGGGGCCACAGGGGGCTGCAAGGGAAGGGGCCAGGTTGGGTCAGCCAGGGGTGGGGACACAGAGCCTGCGAGTGGGAAGGGCCAGCAAGTGGAAGGCATTAAAAAAGCAGTGCTGTGGGCTGTGCTGTTCTCCGCACCCCCCTCCTACCCTTCAGTCATGCACTGAGCATGTGCCAACCGCAGATTAGAGGAGGAAGTAGTATTTCTGACCACAGATTTAGAACCTCCCACCCCCTTAAATTCTGATCGGTGATTTCTTCATATTTTGGGCTGTGCAGCACATAGAGAGGTGGTTGGCCTTTCATTTAAAATAAACTTGTTTGGAGACCACAGTTCCCCTTTAAGTAAAACTCACAAGTCCTCTAGGTAATATGAATGTTTTTCACAAATACCCAGTTCAGGTTTGTAGGTATTTACATGCAAAAACAGCAGATCAACTTGTACTGATTACCTTTCTTGTACAGTAGAGCACCTCAAGGATTAATTTGTCAGATTATTTTGTAATTCAATAAGAGCAAAGTGACTGGTTAATGCAATAAATATATGGGAAGTTTATTCATGCTAAGATTTTTTTTACTCATTAAAGAAAATACTGCCAAAGTTATAAACCACAACCATCTAAAGTGTTCTATCAATGATATTTCATTAATACATATAGTTCTGGTTGACCCAGGGATCCTTTTCGATTGCCATTTTTGATATATAATTTAGTATTAGTAATTGGGTTGCCAACCCTGAAAAATTATTCAAAAATGACAAGAACGATTTTTCTACTGACACATTTGAGACAATATGTTCCTTACAGTTAGTACCTACAAAATGGCTTCCCAATTACCATACCAAGTAAGGTTTTGTGGCAAAGTCCAGGAGCAGGATGTTGATTGGATGAGAGTACTCTAGTCAACATTGGTTAGCCAGTAGAAATCCAAGTCGTTGTACTGATCAAACCACACTAGTGTGCTTTTAGACAGTAACTTTCACAGTACTATGTTGGGGGAAAAAACTCCCTGTTTACAGACTATTTTTTCACCAACTGTATGGACAAGAAAATGCTCATTACACCAGGATCCTCAAACAAACTGCAATAACTGTTCTGCATTGTGAAATGCCCAAACACATATTAATTTTATCTCAATATATTGTTATTTATTTTGAAATCAAATATATTTGGTATTAAAATCTTTTATCGGGATATCATTTACTTATTATTAAGTAATAATATTATTATTAATATCATTGTAATCTATAAAAGGAGGGTTACGAAAATGCCACCCTCGGTGCCCTGGGTCTGCCATATTGTAAATGGTTCTGTATCACCAGTAAACAGTAAAAATGTCCTGCATGTTATTTATTCCGTTACATATTGCATCTCTAGCTGGTAGACACTGCTTATAAATTTGTCATACATCATGAATAAACAAGATTTAATAGCTGTGTGCAGGATCAGACAGGTCTTCAACGTGATAAAGTAAATTTTATCATACAGATATTTACTCTGTGGCTAAACAGTTATCAAACAAAACAAATAAAACAAAACAAAATCTTTGCCGCACTTGGGCAGTAACTAATACACTTGGTATTTCCCTACCTACTACCGGTCCCTACTGGGAGTCCTTTTTTAGTCTTTGGGGAAAAACCCAAAACAGCAGCTCCAAAATTGTTTCACTTAGCTCACAACTGCCTCAAGCCAAGGCCACACTACAACGCACCAAATCGCGCACACAATGGGGAGCGTTATCTCGTGTGTTTTGTGTTTGCCTGTGCGTTTTGTCATTTTCCGTTATGGAAACGCATGCGTTAAAGCACCAAAAATGGTAAACACATGCAACGCGGGCGGACGCATACCCGCGATTTCCATTTTAGCGAAAATCATGGGCGCAAAATGCGTGCGCAAACGCGCTAGTGTGGCCTAGCCCTCAGAGTGTACTCTCATCCCCCCCCCCCCAAAAAAAAAATCTCATCTCCTCCTAGCAGCTAGCAAACCTAGCCTCTTAATTATTCCTCAGGTGAAACTTTCTGGATGAGTTAACCCACTCAGGACTGGAATACATAGAGTAAGACACGAACCTAGAGGAAATATATCCAGTCACCAGTTCACATAGCATTATAGCAATTAAACCAATATGCCTGTTCTAATTGATTATATTATGGCTTTATGCCGATATCTTCGTAAGCCTAAAGAGAAACGGCTGTTAATTTTATGAAATAATCCGGTGGTAAAGTCTTTTAGAAAAGTCTTTCCTTTTCATCTCTGCAAGTCATTCGTTACAGTAATAAGTATCTCCCAATTTTATCCGCTGAACCATAATTGCTTCATCAGTTATGTAAATGAAACTGTAATTTTTTTTGTGTACAATGAAACAAAATCAATTCTTTGCAATGTCTATCTCCATTTGTCTAGAGGTTGCTGTTAACTGGCTCGGTTTCTGAAATAAAACATATCTCTGCTAAAAGTTTTACCTCAGGTTTGATTTTGTTTGTTTTTGTAGTCAATCCACCCCCCAGAGTGATTGTCGTTTTTTATTATACAAATCTTACCTCATCCACACATTCACATTTTGTAGTGTGACTTAGTAATAGTTGTTTTTGATTTATTCTCTTTTATGACGGCCCAAGCATTAAAGGGCATGTCCAGCCCCAAAACCTACTTTTGGTTACAAGGTAGGTGCCCCTTACCCACCCCCATTATTTTTGCTAAATAATGCTCCCATCGTTACTTATGGACCATTCTCTCCCACGCCGTCTCTAATCCAGCCCCCTGCTTGCTGAAGCTGCAAGCAGGGGATGGACTCGCAGCCGCGTCTGTGACTCGCAGACGCGGCCAATCACAGATGTAGCTGACGTCATTCAAAACGGCGCGGGAGATAAGAGTCCATAAGTAATGATGGGAGCATTATTTTGCAAAAATATTTTGGCGGTTGGGGGTGGGAAGGGGGCACCTACCTTGTAACCAAATGTTTTCACGCTAGGTGCAACAGCCGAAGAGGATGGATCATGATGGAGGGAGGGAGAGCAGGAAAGGGCTCCACAGCGAATGTCACATTCCTTGTCGAGGTTGAGGAATCAGCAAGGACCGAATGGCATACAGACACCTCCTTCACTTCACTTTCCTGGACTTTGGACAAGCATTGTTGGAGAACTATTTGGAGCAGAGATGTAAGGTAAGGATTTTTTAAATCTACTTAGTAGGGCCAGTAATGGGTTAAATTATAGTTTTGGGGGTGGACATGCCCTTTAATTGAATATATTTCTGTGCCCCATCCCAACCCCCCCATAAAAAAAATTCCAGAGACCCCACACGTGGGTTTTGAGGCCCCAAATTCTTTTTATCAGTAATATATAGTATATACCTCTGAAAATATCCACTGTTTGTAAGATTAGTCCCATTAAAAAACCTTCAACTATCATATAATTTTACCCCCTCTGTGGTAGGTACACAATAGGTACACAGAAGGGAAACTTGGAACCACCCCAACAATGATAGTTCGAGCAAATAGAAAAGTTGCAGAAAATGGCAGTTGGTGGCCAGAAAGACCAGACTTCCATCTTTAAAGAATAATTTTAAACACAAAACTATGTCACATCTTCTGATTTTAAAATACATTGATTTTGCCTATCATTTTATTTACATTTATAGTTAAGACATTTTTGGAGGAGATACTTATTGCAAGTAGAATATAGAAGAGCAACAGTCACAACATAATTTTTTTAATGTATCTCTAATCATGTAACCCCATGTTAATGAGACCTGCTGAATCTTTAACTCAATACATAATTAAAAAACAAAACAACAATCCTATCTGTAATTAGGCTACCAGCAAAGATTTGTAAGAAGTAGACTCGGACCAGCAACCCCTTTATTTTCTTTGGTAGCAGTAATACCTAGTTAAAACATATGTTCTGGTTTATGTTATAATGGTAATCACTCAAGATTCATTTATTACTATGCTATGGGATGGACTAGAACCGAACCCGAGTTTGACACAAACTTTAAAAAACTTCCCGAACTACGAACTCGTTTGGGTTTTTCACTGACTTATTTTCGATAATTCTCGAATCTGTAACCCTTGAATGTACCCTTCGATTTCGGTAACCCGTGAGTGTATCCTTTGATTTCGGTAGCCCTCGAATGTATATTTTGATTTCGGTAACCCTCAAATGTAGCCTTCGATTTCGGTATCCCTCAAATGTATCATTCAGTAACGCTCTAATGTAGCTTTCGA
Source organism: Hymenochirus boettgeri (assembly GCA_019447015.1). Lineage (NCBI taxonomy): Eukaryota > Metazoa > Chordata > Amphibia > Anura > Pipidae > Hymenochirus > Hymenochirus boettgeri. Next base: position 349,192,045 of record CM033469.1, read on the forward strand.
TTTTGGTAACCCTCAAATGTATCATTCGGCAACCCTCGAATTCAGTCATAACTCTTGAATGCAGCAAAAACTCGATGCAGAAAGCAGACAATTGCCCAATTGTGGGGAAAGTTATGGGGGGATCCAATATCCCACGCCGCGTTACTTACCTTAGCCCGATCCCGCGATACAATAACTGACATAAACGAGATTACGTCAGTTATTGCATCGCGGGATCGGGCTAAGGTAAGGAGCGCGACCTTAACGCTCCCAAACCTTTACCATTAAGTTTCGCGCTACGAGGTAGTGCAAACCTTAACGGCAGGGGTTTTGGATCGTTAGCACAGCGCTGTTTCCAATAACATTTGGAAATGGTGCTGTGCTCTAAATTCCGTCTAAACCCCACGTTAACCCGAAATTTTTTCGGGTTAACGTGGGTTTTAGACGGAAAAGCCATATATTGAATCTCCCCCTTAATGTTTAAACAAGTTGTACATTTTCCCCAAACAATTTCCCAGGTGCCACAGCCATTTACAATAAGTTACCTTTATATTTGTAATTAACTAGAACTTTTCGAACTATTTTCTCCCGTTGACTTTAATGGGTTTGTTTTCAAAATATAGAACTATAGAACTTTTACTGAAGTGCTATAGTTCTAAACAAACCAAACTAATTGAGAATCAATATATCAGTATGCATTGTTTTTGCAAAATGAACGTTACAAAACAGAAAAGGTCTTAAAGAAATAAAGAAATAGCTCAAAGTAATTATAGCCAATATTTCACAAGCGGTTTCCATAGATTGCAAGCTTTATTTTAACTAGACAGATTTATATTACCTTTGTAGACTTCTTAAAATTTATATATGCAATTTTTCCAGAAGAACATTTCAGTGTGTTTTTAAAGGTTCTGTGTCAGGATGAATAATGTGTTGCTTTATTATACAACATCCTCAGGACTGACAAAATCTGTAAACAATAAACAGATCCGAATAAAACAAGGAAACAGTAAAAATTTGACTAAAAAAAAATCATGTATACAATCGCACAAGGGTCATCAAATAGGAATAATTATATATGTTAAAAGACCATCAATGCCCCACAAAATTAAAAATGATTCTTTTGAACTGACATACCAGCTACTTCTACCTTAACATGTCAAAGTTTTTCTTTGAAGTGGAAGTCATTTTTTTTATTGAAATGCGTTTACTTGCGTCTCTGGTTTTTGGAAACATTATTAATCTGCTGCTTAAACAAGGCCCAACCACACCCAGTAAAGGTTTTGCACAATACATATTCATAATTTGTGTCTTTGTGTTTTACATTACATTTTTACATTTTCTGATTTGTAGAAACAATATTTAGTTTTAAAAATGTAGTCCACTTTCAGGATGGCATGATATGGGCACACTGGAAAAGCACTAAAGTCACATCACAAATCAGCCGAAGGTTGTTATTGACTAAATAGCATTTAGACATAATGGTCCGATATTTTTAATTACATAGTCATACATGCTACATACAAGGGTAATACATATAAAACAAAGTCATACCTATTACACACAAGGGTAATGCATATAAAGTGATGGTTTAATTTACAGAAATACCGTGATACAATAGGAAAAAAAAACTTCCCAGTGAGCTTACAGTAGAGGAAATGGGAGTGACACAAATGTGAATCAGTAGGCTGTAAGTAGATTGGCAGTGGAGTATCATTAGCGGGTAGAATCATGTTGGGTCAGAGAGAGGGATAATGTCTAGGCCAGGTTATATGTGTGCCTGAAGAGGTGTTTTTTTCCCCGTTTGTAGATATTAAGGGATGTTGAATGACAGACGGAGGAAGGGAGTTCCAGAGCAAAGGAGCAGCACAAGCAAAGTCCTGAATGCGGGTGTGGGAAGAGGTGACAAGGGTGGATATATGAGATATATGGAGGGGCTGAATTAGTGCTTTGTAATAGAGGATAACCCAAGTATCAAAAAGTGAATGGAGGAGCCCACTATAGATGTGATTATAACGTTTCGGGAACGCTATGTCCCTTCCTCAGGATACCTGAGTCCAGCAGCTTCAAGGACTGTATTTGTGAGTAAAAGCCTTATGGTAGATGGCTCAGTATAGTATATCTTGTTGTTCCTTATTCAGAGAAAGCAGTGATTGGACAGCGGGTGTATGATTGAATCTACCGTATTCTATGCTGTCACATTTTAACATATAAGGGAAAAAACCTTTTATTTACAATTGTAGACATATTCTCATTGGATAAAAAGATATACTGTAGGATATAATGTGTTTTTATTCTGAGCTATCAGTAACATGAAAATGCTAAACAAACATAGCTATAACAATCTTATATCCTGTACTTACAGTATCAGTTGAGCTCAAATAATGTATCTAACAATCATCAGCTGGGGGTAGAAAAAATAGAAGTAGAGAAATGCAACAGTAGGAAGATCTGGTAATAGGTATGGAGCAGAATGGATATCGGAGGAAAAGCCTGGACAGAAAGGTATGAGGGATTGGAAGATAAGATGAATAAGAACCGGGTAAAAAATAAATGACAAAGGGATCAGAATGATATTAGCATGGGGAGGAGGAAGGCACAATGGGAGAAGGAAAAAATGGTGAAACAGAATAAAAGAGGAATACGAGGCTGGAGACAGAACAAGGAAAAGGTAAGTTGGCTAAAATTATAAGTAGGGGAGAGCAGAATGGATGGGTTAGGTAAGATCAGAAGGAGGAAGATGGATTAGAATGTCAGAACAGAAGAAAGATATAAGGTAAGTTGTATTGGGAAAACAGCCATCATAGGTAGGATTAAATGGATAAGATGTGAAGAAAATAAGGAATGTTGATTGGAAGAAAAGAAAGGAGGGTAAGAAAATGGAAATGAGATGTAGAGGAGGGGCATATAGAATATGGTCGAAGAATGCTCGATGAGAGTATACATTTTTGTAAAAAAGATGTAGAGAAAAACTGTAGAGAACAAATGAGAAGTGCAGGTTATGTATTTTTAAAGTATGGCAGGTTAATATTACATTATATTATTAGGCTTTTATCTCTCCTTTGAGAGGAAAATAAAGAAAGGCTTTGACAGTATTGATGTCTATAAAAAATAATGTTAAAATGTTTAAACACCAAATTCATAATTTTACTGATATTCACGTAAAAGCAAAAAGTTTGGTTTAAACAATTACAGTTTCCGTTTCTAAAGTTATTATGTGTTGGATGGAAAAAATTGCATAAATGACTTGTTAGTATATCTTGGCACATATAACATTTTTTGTCTGCTCTGGCATCCTGTGCCTAACTTGAGCCAACTGTTGTTTGGTTCAGATCTGCCTGACAGATGGTTACAGCATTTTAGCCTTAGAATATAATATTTTCAAAAATACAGGAGGAGAGAATTATATTCAGGGGTTCCAGGATCGAACATCAACCACTCAGGCAGCTTCCTAAATAACTTTCCTATATCTTTGGTAGATAAGTAAACATCCAACAATGATTTATGGTTTAAGTATTTATACAGGAAACCATAAAACCAGATATGAAGGTTTTTCTCTTAAATATATTAATGGGTCATACAATGAACTCTCTGGTGCATTGTTTACTAATAGGTCATATCAGAGGACTCGTGGACATCCTTTAAGGTTGGAAGAAAAGAAGTTTCATCTTCAGGTTAGGAAAGGTTTCTTTACAGTGAGAACGATGAAACTGTGGAACTGTCTTCCAGCAGATGTGGTAATGGCAAGTTCATAGAATAGCTTTAAAAAAGGCCTTAATAAGTTTCTAAAACTAAAAAATATTGAGAATTACTGGTATTAATGCATATAGATCTGGTTGATCCAGGGATACTTTCCGATTGCCGTTTGGAGTCAGGAAGGAATTTTTCCCCCCTTTTTAGCTGTTTTTTTTTGCCTTCCTCTGGATCAACTGTTAGGAAGGGTTAATAAAAAAAAAAGAGGGTGGATAGGTTGGACTTGATGGACGTATGTCTTTATTCAACCTTCATTACTATGTTACTATGTTTTGTAGGTATAATAATGTTTTTTAAAATGGAAACAAAATCCCCAAACCATTCTTTTCCCTTTTGAAGTACCCAGGGTAACACTTTCGTAGATAAATCCATGGTTTTTCATTTTCTTACAGTATATGTTGGCCTGTGTGCCCATGAATAGGGGTGGGCCAGAGTAGAATGGGTAGCAGCAACTTAATCAAGTTTGCCCAATCTAAGGTACACTTAAGAGCGAGGACTTGTGGCCTAATTTAGGGAGAACAACGTGATTTAAGTCATGCTAACTGATTCAATATTGTTGAGTACAACTTTAAGCCCTTGCTTGTGGTGGCTTTGCAGGTATTGCATAACACACCTTCACAGCCCCTGGAAGCTATTCAATACAACCTTTGTAGCTTTCCCTGCACAACTATTTTACACCTACTGATGGCTGGCATCGACATTTCCTAGGGGTGAAATCCCCTTTACCCTGAGCTAAAAAAAACAGTGATGAATCCTTGTAAAGGCAAAAGGCTCTGAGTAAACCCCTCTGTTAGTGATTTAGGCACTTACCTGGGGTAAGGGGTAGAAGTGGGATGGATTTGGGGCTTTAGTTCCCATTCAACTTCAATCTTATAGTTGGCAATTGGGGTGTATAACCTATACTTTTGCAACAACCTCATCCCTCATCCCTAAAGGCCCTGCTGGGGTAAGGGGAACTCCACCATAATTTTACAATTGTCAATTAAATGAAACAACACGGTCAAACTAAAAATGATTGTGTTGTTGTGGGAGTATTGGGGCATTTTCTTTTTTAAATTCAGTCAACCATTTTCCCCAAAGTTTTGATGTTTATTCCTACATCAGGGGAATTCATCACCTAAAATGATTTGAGTGTTTCTAGTGAACAGAAGTGAATGTTCTGTTATGTTCCACACGTTCCTAGTGATGCACCTCAAACACAGTTGAAAGAAATCTACACCCTAACCCAAGGTCATTTTCCCCATAGAACAAGCTTTTTGCCAGGATATTAGATAGTGAAACATGTCGCTGTTTATCATATGGTAAAGAAAAGATAATGGAACGCTAGAAATGATACCTTTCTTGCTGGAGGTTTACTGCACAGATAGAGAGGTGCAGCAGTTCAGAAATAGAGATGTTCGAAACTGTTGAGTTTCGTTCCATTATCGAATCTTCGAAAATCATCTACTTTCGATTTTCGATAAAAATCGAAAAATTCGTGTTCCGTGAAATTCGGGCGTTCCGAAAGTTTAGTTGGGACTTTAAAACCCTCAGATTCGATTCTAAACTGGGTTCTATTCGAACCCACAGTACATCTCTATTCAGAAATAAGGGATAAATCTAAGCTTAGAGATGTACAAAACACCAGCAATTATATGAATGGGTTAAGTTAAATCGGTTACTGTGAGTAAGTTTATGGTCACTCCAGTGATTGCTGGCTCTGTATGTAGATCGAAGTTAATCCAGTATCAGTGTCTATCATGTTATCTAGTCATTCACCCATCTCCTGCTCTGAGATTCCCATAGGCAGTTTGACTAATTAGAACCACATGCCAGTGTTTTGTAATAAATTCATTTGACTTATAACCTGCATAATAGCTGGTGGTTACGATGCTGTAGAAGCCACATCTGACAATATTTTTTTTTTTTTAAAACATCCCTATTGTAATTTTTGCTTTGGTTTTGATAAACAGAACTATTAACTGCAATTGCCCAATATCCCTATTTTCTTTGAGCCAAGCGTTGTTTTTAATTATGTTTATTACATTTTCATTCTTAAATTTACACTTAGATAAAGTGTAAAATGAAATTAGTTTATGGCTTCTAGGCTGCATCCAAGAAAATGTTCAGATTATATTTGGACGTCTGTCATGAAAAAATAGTTTGATTGGGTCTGTAAATATGGTTTGTATAGTTTTAATATGGGGACATTCTAACTCTGTAATTAGATCCCAGGCAGGATACAAGCTCTACTAAATAAAATATAAACACTTTGTGCTGTATTAAGATGTGGCACACCCAGCACAGGTTTGTTCTTCCTTAGAAATGATGTCATATACTTTTCTATAGACATTGTAGGTATCGTTTTTCATCAAAACCAAGGCAGCTGCTTAGTGGATTGAATCCTAAATCTTGTTCACATGTTCAGAAGGTTTTTATGTGGTTATGTCCCTGACTACATTTAAACAGCAGAGAGACACTTTAGGCATCACACAACAATGCAGAATCATTCACACTACAATAACATTAGGAACCCCTTTCCAACCAACCACCAATGTAAGAAAGAAAGGTAACCCCCCACACACACCTTCCGGGCGCTTCATAGGGATGAGACATCATACCCCACTGAACTTCTTCTGTAGCACATACTTAAAGGGTCCATGTATCCAAATATAACCACAATTTTAACCATAATTACACAATACATTACTGTATATTCAAAATACCAACAATATTTACTATTAGGGTACCTGCATGATGTAAATGTACCTTTAACTTTAAACCCATGCTCATACATAAAGCATTTTATTTTACTATATTCAATAAAATCAAGACCAGTTTTTTTTAAACACCAACATCAATATAAGGAGCTTCCACATAGATATTCTACCCTTTATGGCAACAATCATAGAAAGCAGGCAAATTGCATTTCCTCATTTTCTAGAGGAGCTAAACTTTTCCTTTTAAAGGATAACTTGTCCAAAAATGACTTTAGGTAAATTGACAGGAATTGCTTTCCTTAGGATTTTTGTAATTTATTTTCATTATTTATTTATTTATAGTTTTGAAGATATTTACATTTATATGTGTGATATGGTTGCAGAATCACCAGATCCCCTGCACTTCCTGCTTCCTGCACTGAGACCATATGACAGTCCCTCTTCTGTGTTTCCTCCTCCTCGTGGGACCCCATGGCCCCTTCCCTTGCAGCCCCTTGGGCCTTTCCCTTGCAGCCTCCCATGGCCCCTCCCACTCATGGGCTCTGGGGCCCCTCCCACTCATGGGCTCTGGGGCCCGCAAGTGTGTGGAGCCACAGAGCCCGTGAGTGGGAGGGGCTGCAAGGGGAGGGGACAAGGCCCACAATTGGGAGGCATTAAAAAAAAGCAGTGCTGTGGGCTGAGCTGTTCTCTCCACCCCTCTCCTACCCTTCAGTCATGCACTGATCATGTGCCAACCGCAGATTAGAGGAGGAAATAGTATTTCTGACTGCAGATTCAGAACCTCCCACCCCCTAACTTTCTGATCAGTGATTTCTTCATATTTTGGGCTGTGCAGCACGTAGAAAGGTGGTTGATGGCTCGTTTTAAAGGTATGAACCTGGCCTTTCATTTAAAATAAACTTGTTTGGAGACCACAGTTCCCCTTTAAAGATCCATTTAGTTTATTTTTGTTAAAAGGACCTTATTGAGGTTCCCACCTCTCTCTCTTAACCAAACTGTTTCTAACCCTACAAAACTAAGGGTTTAGCTATTGTAGATTTACATTTGTTATCCTTAATTAAAGATAAGGTAGGCATAACTGAATAAAAATGTATGCCTCATGGTATAGGAGCTATCCAGCGGGTCAGTGACAGGCAGGAAAGGGTTAAAAAATGGATAATTAGCATAGCCCAGGTGCAAAGTCTTACCTGTCCTGTGATTGGCCAGATCCTGGGGGAATATTCAGGCGGGAAGCCCCCAGTGCGCATAAAGCAGGCCTGCAAAGATAGAAGAGGGTCAGTCTGAGGCGGACTCGCTAGGAAAGAAAGTTTTGTCACGTGTGCAGCAGCTGAATGGAGGATATACCGGAAGAGGTTCGCGCGTGGATACAAAGAGCCGGGAGCGCAAGCCTGGAGGCATTGAAAGGCTGTGTAAGATCCGAGGTCGCTGCAGTGTCGGAATCATAGGAAGCGACGAGTGGCTGCTCTGTACTGGAGCCTTCAATCAAAAGGAGGAAGGTGGTTACTACACAAACCAGGAGGTCTGCTAAGCTCTGTTCACAAAAAGCTGCCAGATTGGTGAATCAAGTGAATGTGGGGGACAGAGCCATGCAGCCAGCATCACTTATGCAGCCAGTGGAACAGTTATGGCCAGCAAGTTCACCAAGGCTATCTGGTGGTGGGGGGAGATGCTATTTTCCTCTAATAGAGGCCAATATAAAGTCTCTCAGGCTGCCCCATTGGAATATCAACTCCTATGCCTGGTCCCTCACAGCCCATTCAGGATTCCTGAGTGCAGAAGGACTTACAAGCTATGAAAATTGTAAATGGGGCCTTAGCTGCCGCTTTTGCCATGACTGTGCAGTGTGCAGAGGGCAGCATCCTTCCGTTAAATGCCTTAAAAAACATGCAGGACAATCTACAAGAACAGGGCTTAAATTGAGACCCAAATATGATAACACCAGGGTTGCTGCAATTTTTAAATGGATACCCAAACAGATTGAGATACTTGAATTTGGTTTTACTTTAGGTTTCTGGATCCCATTTAATGCAAATGTATATAGTTATGAATCAGTAGATAATCTAAAATCAGTTAGTGAAAATCCACAGATTCCAATTCCTTACCCTCCTTTCAAGTTTTTCAGGCAAATGAGTTTAGGCTGATCCACCACTTGTCATTTCCAGCAGGCAACTCGATCAATGATGGAATTGACCCTATAGCATGTAAGGTGAAATATGCTTCATTTGACAAGGCGCTGGAGCTGCTTAAACTCAGTGGCCAAGGTTCCCTAATAGCTAAAAGCGATATTAAATTTGCTTTTAGGCTACTACTTATCAATCCAAAATGTCACCACCTGCTAGGCATTCAATTTGAAGGGAGTTTTTATTTTGATAAATGCCTCCCGATGGGTTGCAGCATCTCCTGTTATTATTTTGGACTGTTCGCCACATTTATTGAATGGATAGTTTCACAAGTGTCCGTTTCTAAACTAATGTTACATTGTTTAGATGATTTTTTGTTTATAGGCTCCCCTCGTACTAATATTGCTCCAAATCATTTAAGGCTTTTCATTATGTTAGTGACCTGTTGGTTATTCCCATAGCTGTAAATAAGACGGTGGCACCAGAAACCACGTTAGAGTTCTTGGGTATCACACTGGATACAGTGAGAATGGAATTCAGGCTACCACAGGACAAGCTCAACAAACTAAAACAACTGGTTTAAATGGCGCTAAAATCTAGGAAGTTGACCCTAAGAGAGATCCAAAAGCTGTTAGGTCACCTTAACTTCGCTACCAGTCATCCCCATTGGGAGAATTTTTAACAGAAGATTGATTAATCTACTTAAGCAATCCAAACTGGCATATTCGCCTAAAGAGCGAAGTTAAGGACGACCTAAAGATCTGGACTTGTTTTTTGGATAATTTCAATGAGAATTCAAAGTGGCAAGAAGACTTCACAGACGACTGTGCACTGGAGTTTTATACTGATTACGTCAGTTATTGGATCGCGGGATCGGGCTAAGGTAAGGAGCGCGACCTTAATGCTCCACAACCTTTACCGTTAAGTTTAGCGCTACGAGGTATTCTACAACTGGCAGAGGGGGGTTCCGCAGTGGCTAGCATTAGGAAGTTATTATCCGGTATTGGCTTTTTCTATAAGCTCTTACGGGTGGATGATATTACAAAACGTCCAGCCACCAAGCAGCTACTGAAAGGACTAAGAAAGAAAAGACAAGTGATTGATTCTAGGAAACCTATAACGATACATATCTTGACCGCAATGATAAAAGTGTTACCAGTAGTTTGTAAATCGTCATATGAAGTTTACCTCTTTAAATTATCGGTTATTTTTGCATTCTTTCTAGTCTCTAGTAGAAAGAATTTACCAGGTGGCTTGGGTTGCTTAGACGTGTCTCCAATCAGCAACAGAGCTTATCCACAGGTCAAAGACGGATCAGGAGGGTAAAGGTAGAGTTCTGTGGTTAGGGTCTTTCCTTTATTTTAACGTGTCCCATCAAAGCTTTCCTAGATTATGCTATGGTCAAATGGAAGGTGGGTGGCCCATTGCTCATTCATAGTTCCGTTAAAATTCATTGGCTAGGAGTTCGAGGAGCCATGTGACAAGACCTAATTTCAATGGTTTCACAAATGCTGAGTAAGCAGGGCAAGCCAGACATTATCCTGATACATTTAGGGGGTAATGATATTGGGCACATAAAATCAATCGAGCCGAGATAGGATTAGACATATTTTGCCTTGCTCTGCAAAATGCCATTGAGACTTGTATGGTTCAATGGGGACTGGCCACTGGCGTGTTGTATGGTTGTATGGTAGTTGGCTTATTGCCCTTGTGGGGATGGCCAATGAATTGTAAAAATGGCTGCCCGTACATTGTACATTGTACATGTACATTTTATTACATTAATAAAATAAAAACCTGCGGCCTTTCATACCCAAAATATAGACTGTGTGATGTGTCAAGTTGTGTCACTTCTGTATTTCATACTCATACCAGGTATGCATAACTGAATAAAAAGTGCAAGGTCTTGTCTGTCCTGCGATTGGCCGGATCCTGGAGGAATATTCAGACGGGAAGCCCCCAGAGCACATAAAGCAGGCCAGCAAAGATAGAAGAGGGTCAGTCTAAGGCGGATTCACCCGGGAAGAAAGCTGCCACTCACCCCCCAAAAAAAATTATTATTATTGTTGCAGCTTGGCGGTTGTATGGTAATAGGCTCATTGCCCTTGTAGGGATGGCCAATGAATTGTAAAAATGGCTGCCCATACATTGAACAGGCAGGCCAGTTTTGTTGTTTAATAATGATCAAATAATATGAATTAAATATTATAATGTAATAATTTATTTAATAATGTAAAAAGCTGCGGCCTTTCATACCCAAAATATAGACTGTGTGACGTGTCAAGTTTCTTGTGTCAATTATGTATTGCATACTCATACCATGATTGTAAATTACCAGTAACGACCATAAAAGTATGATAACGCAATCGTAGATTTATGATCCCCATAAAATACCATTGCGGTAGTTTACTACTGCATGGTATTCTACGACTGAACATTTGTTGATTAACAAACGTTCTGCCTAAATGTACAACGGGGCCCGTACATTTACAGCCGTGGTCATACAAAATCGCTAAATTGCGGTACCGCTCATTTACAAATAGGGCCCTTAGTCCTTTAAAGTTCCCTTAGTGTTCAATCATAATGTTCTTTGCCAAAGAGCTCCATTGAATTATCTCTTTCTTACAAGCCCACATGTGCTCCTGTATTCTTTCTGAAAACTTCCATGAGGTTTCACCTTTGTATCTTTTGCCACAATAGTGTTGTGCCCGATAGATCAAACCCCATGTTCTGCGAGTAATTAATGCACCAATCTCCCACTTCTCATTCTCTGAAATATACACGAGTGGTTTCTTTCAAATATGTATACATTGAACAATTACCACAGCTTCTATTACATATTACATTCTTTTAATATCCAGCAATTTATCTATATTCTAGATAGGTCTCACAAAATGGTAAGGGCACACAAGCAGGGAGATTCAATAAAAGTTCTTATCGCTTAAAATGATGCTAATTTTGCCCCAACCAATCAGATGTTGGCTTTCAAATGTTAAATAAGATCTGATTGGTTGGGGCAAAATTAGCACCATTTTAAGCGATAAGAACTTTTATTGAATAACCCTTTTAAATCTTTCAAATTCTGGTGCTTTCGAGCTGTAATGCAAATAATAACCCCTACCTTGGAGGAGAGAAAGATATAATTGTTCAACCAATGCCAGTGTTTCTCTAATATCAATTTGATGTAATTCCATTATTGATTATACTTAGTTATTAACCTTAATTCTTACTGTTTCTATTGTGCTTAATAACATTCAGCAGATGGTCTCTAATGTTACTTTTCACTCTTTTAAAACCTCTAAATACAGCTGGTTGAATATTTTATATTTTAAAATATTTGGCACATTTCGAATGCTATGAAATCTTCATCTAGACAATTCTTTCATAATAGCAGAAACTGGCCTGTGGGAATCACTTTTATTTGGTTCTCCAAATGGTGACTATCTGCATGTAATAGAGTTGACAGATGTTATTTTTCTATAAGTATTTGTAACCAATTTTCCTTGGTTCTTGTAAATAATCAAATCCAAAAATGTAATGGTTTTTAAACTCCATTCCAAGGTCAAGTGGACGTGTAGAGAATTCTTGAGGTTGCGTATGAATAACCCCAGTTCATCGCCAGTGCCCTTCAATAGCATGAGGATATCATCCACATACCTCAGCCGTAGAAGAACATTATCTCTCTCCCCTCTTTCATCCTTAACCCCAGCCACCTGGCATTGCTCCCATCTACACCGATAGAGACATGCATATGTAGGGGCACAGGTTGCTCTTGCTGTTTATACAATGTGTGTTTTGTAATTTATCTGTATGTGCCATTCCAGGCACTTCTTTCCCTTTTTCTTTAAAGGGGTGTTTTTTGGTATATACTTACCATGTAAAGCTCCTCCCTTACAGACTGTAAGTTCTTTGAGACAGTGTCAGGGATTAATACATAGTCTAATAATTAGAGTCAGTGAAAAATATTCAGTATAATATAAGCAACTGAAAATAATACATAACAAAGCTGGTTAAAACCAATGGGAAGAATTTGACTAATAGGAATTTAATGAAAACTAGTGAAAAGCAACTAAAATTAAATGCATTTAATAAAGAAAATGCACACTTCAGGTTAAAAAAATATATACTGTATTTTAAACCTTCAGCACTAAATGATCAGATGTTTAATGTCAATGGGTGACTACTTGCCTATAGATTTGATATTAAAAGACAAATCATAAATGTAGCAATGTGTCCAGGGTTCATTTCACTGAAAATGTCACTTCTTGTTACTAAAGGAAAGTAAATAGGATTCAGCTGGTTCCCATCTCTACTGGCCCCATGCATTGAAGTAACTAGTCCCAGCTGTGTTTTCTACTCCTTTGCTGGTGGGAGACCAATTAAAACAATGTGTTTTCTGTTGTTACAGTAATATGGACTGTGCTTCATTATGCATTTATTTGCAAAGCTTTACCCTTTTGTATGTTTTAAGTCATAGGATATGCCATATTAATGATTGATGAAACCTTGTGTTTGGTAAAAACATATTTATCACCTTTTTTACAATAAATAATTACTTACCCCAGCATGAGACTTATGTAAACTATCAGTATATATTTTGAATTGATTTAAATAAGAAATTCCTTTAAGGATTACTTTTTTGTGAATAACCAATAGATTTGGAATGTCTCCTATCAACAGTGAAATACGTTGTAGCTTTGTACAATATTTCCCTGCAGTATAACAAGCTTCAATTTATATTTCAAAACTTCATTATTTTGTTGATAACATAATTTAATAGTCAATATTTGCTGAAATGTAATTTTTCTATGTATATATCAATGCAGTACTTTTCCTGCAGCAATAAGGTGCCATTTTTGTCCCAGTTGATGTCAAAGCTGAATCCTCTTAATCCCTAGAAAGCCCTTTTCATTTCCCCTTTTTCGGTCCAGATGGATGACATTAAAGAACATGTCATCAATATTTATATGAACATCTCAGATGGAGGAGAACACAAGGCTGTTATTAATCGAAATAAGAAACTTTCTTGCATTGAGACTTCCCAGCATGGTCTACCACATGACCCCCTTTTTGTATGCTTTCCACACTTTTTAGTTCAGTGATGCAAGCCTTTTTTCATTAGAACACCCATCCTACTTCTTCTTAAAGATAATTAAATGCTTAAAGGAACTTTAGCAAAGATTATTTCCTCATTAATGGTGAACCAAACTTATACAATTACCGGTACAAATATAAAACCCTTGTAGTTAAACACAAAATATGACTTCTTCACCAAGAACATGCTGCCAGTGGCTGGCCCCAAAGAAATAAATGGATATTTTAGAAAGTTTAGCTATAGTATAGAGAAGTTCAGTAGGAAGAGGAAAAGAACACAATCCATGAGTTTTTCTTTAAGCTTTTTTTTTTTTAAAATAATTTTGTGGTCTTATAACACAATAAATATGAGGGGGGAAAAGTCTTGTGTATCTGCAGCATGGTCCACAAGAGGGCAAAGGGCATTCCTGTAACTTAGGGCTGTATTTATAAAGCAGAGGTATCCTTAAATAATGATTGCTGTAAAATACCACTCCTTATCGCTATTTAAGGACTGTTTTTCTTATTTAAGGATCACTATTTAAGTATTGTTATTTGGTTTTCATTATTTATGGATATGTAGTTGGGCGTTCTGGTAGATAACAAACTTAGCTGTAGCAAACAATGCCAGACAACCACGACTAGAGCTAGCAATATAGGCACTGGTAAGGCCTCATTTGGAATGTGTGGTGCAGTTTTGGAATCCCATATACAAAAGGAACATCTTGGAAATCGAAGCAGTTCAGAGAAGGGCAACTAAATTAATAAGGGGAATGGAGGGGCTTAAATTTGCAGGCAGATTAGACAAGTTAGGGCTGTTTACATTGGAGAAGCGACGTTTGCATGGCGATATGATCACCTTATACAAATATATTAATGGGCCATACAATAAACTCTTCATATTAATCACAGTCTAGGTAATGTGTAAAAACAAGTTACATGTTGTATGATATACAACCAAATGAACCAATTTTAGGTTGGGAAACATTTAAGTAATTTGGTTGCAAGAGATTTGTGTTTTCTACCCAAATATTCTGCATGCCATCTTTATTATATTAAAGGTAATTTGTTCACGAATAGAGATGTTCAAAACTGTTGACTTTCATTCCGCTTTCAAAATTTGGAAAGGTTTCTTTACAGTGAGAACGGTTAAACTGTGGAACTTTAGCTTTAGCTTTAAAATGACCTAGATAAGTTTATAAAACTAGAAAATATTGAGAATTACTGGTATTAATACATATACTGTAGATCTGGTTGATCCAGGGATACTTTCCGATTGCCATTTGGAGTCAGGTAAGTAAAGTTTGGGGAACTTTCTAAGAATAAAAATAGAGCGGTTAGGGCTGGGGGGACAGGGGGAATCATATATCAAAAAATGTTTTTAAGGGTGGACATACCCTTTAATTACTATGTTACTATGTATTTAGTCCTTATTTAAGAATACCCCTGCTTTATAAATACGGCCCATAAGGACTTGGAAGAGAGCAGTGGAGGAGGCTAAGAGCTAAGATTCTTAGCTATTAGGGACTGCAGATGATGGTATGGTTATTGCTAAGAGCCTTAGTTATATTTGTTCTTAGGCTGTTATTTTCCTTTAGTTATCCTTTAATGTTTATATTGATTGTGGAAGATGCAGCATTTGTATTCTTTAGACTATCAGGGTTATTAAAAAAAAGTTCTTATCATTAAAAATGGTGCTAATTTTGCCCCAACCAATCAGATGTTAGCTTTCAAATGTTAAATAATATCTGATTGTTTGGGGCAAAATTAGCACCATTTTTAATGATAAGAACTTTAATTGAATCTCCCTGTATATATGCAAATTACAAACTATAACCCTGCAATTGAACAGATCTCATTGTTGCTATTTTATAGACTTGTCCTATTTTAGTTGTTTTTCGGATTAGATACAATTCCTAGTGAAAACAAATGCTTGTTTTTGTTATTCTGGATTCCTGCTATTACTACTTAAACTTTACATATAGATCCCTGATAGTTCCCCATCATAATGATATATTTCCCCATTAGTTTGAACTGCAGAAAACATTATAAAGTCAAATAAGTTTGGTCACCCTGGAGAACAGTGTGTTCATAGCTGAAAGTGATTTGGGAATTACAATTTTATGTAAAGAATTGATAAGGTCATTTAAAATTAAATTTTTACATTGCTAAACATTAGAAATGACAAAACTTCACATTTCTAAATTCAAATGACCCCAGAAATCAGGATATGTTCAATTGGATTTATAGTTAATATTACTTTACTACACATCTTTAAAATTACAGATGGAGGAACCCAACAGGACATGTGTTTTTGATGAGTTGATGCTGGCAAAGAGAGTGCTTTGTTTAATGCATAAACTGATAAATTTGGATAGCAAAATGTTAGCAAAATGATTCTACACCATGTGCATACATAGCATATTTGTGGCAATGGTAAACTTGACACTGGAAAGTAATAATTATTAAAGCAACAATGCAAAAACTGTACCTCTGTTGTTTAATAACAGATATAGGAGCTGATGGAAGACTTTAGGTTGCCCCTTTCAGAGACTTCCAAGTTGCACTAGCTGCACTGTGACAACTCACCGCTTGTACATGTTTCTACCCAGGGAGGTGAGAGTAGGATTTCTTCCTTCCTGGGTTTGCCACTGTTGATGGCCAAATGTTTATTTTTATGGGGGGAGTGCATAGTTGCCCTATAAGTTATGACATATATGTTTGCATAAAATGGGTATTGTGGATAGAGATGTACTGTGGGTTCTAATAGAACCCAGTTTGGAATCGAATCCGAGGGTTTGGAAGTCCCAACAAAACTTTCGGAACTCCCGGAATTTACGAATTTTCAGAGTTTTTCTAGCGAAGAAGTTGATTATCGAAGTTGAAAGTAAATGATTATCGAAATCGAAAGTAGATAATTATCGAAAATAGATAATTATCGAAAATCGAAAGTAGACGATTTTCGAAAATCGGAACTCAAACTTTCGAACTTTCCGAAAATTTGAAAAAGAACGAAACAGTTTTGAGCATCTCTTGTGGATTGATTAAAATCAATGTGTGCACCAGCAACTTAAATATACTGAGTATAATGACGTTTTCCACTTTTCTTATCAACCTGTGCACTTGAGGGTAGTCTAGGTAAATAAGTAATGTGGTGTCCTGTAGGTTACAAAAGGAAAGAAAACGCAGAAAGTGGAATTATGAGGGCACACCCAAATAGATTCATTAGTTATAAAAATCCTTTATTGACTTAAGTGTGAATAGCCCATAGGTGCTGCATGCATATAATGAACAGGCAAGAGGTTAAAAACACATCCAGGGTTATTCAATAAAAGTTCTTATCATTTAAAATGGTGCTAATTTTGCCCCAACCAATCAGATGTTAGCTTTCAAATGTTAAATAAGATCTGATGGTTGGGGCAAAATTATCACCATTTTAAACGATAAGAACTTTTATTGAATCTCCCTGTTAGTTTTCTAAAGATTTAAGTTCCCAGAATATCAGCCATATTGGTGGTGGCAATGCAGATATCTCTCTATTGGAACTGCTATGTTAACAATACATGGCAGCCCTATTAGTGGTGGCAGTGCATTAGGCATATCTCCCTGCTAAAACTGCCATGTTAGCAATACATAGCAGCCATATTAGAGGTGTCAGACTGTCAAAGCTATATAACAGGCACATCACTAAAAGTCTTATTTAAAGTGTCTCTTTAAGGGACTTACTGTAGTAAACCTTACTATTAAGTAAATACCTAAATATACCTAGTAATACAGAACAGTCAACACAATATAGTATATATAGTTGATAAGAAAACTATTATTTTTAGATAGAAGTGGCAGAAATTATGATGAGGAAAGTGGGTCTGTTCGCTTAATCCGCAGCACCCCAATAATATCCATTATCCATTGGAAAGGTAAGCATCTATTAAGTATCTATTGTCCATTCTTCAAAGTGGAGGTGAATATGCCTCTTGGGGTATGTTGCCATTTTAGTATTGAATACCATTTCCGTATGAAACACAAATCTTGAGTGTGCATATTTTCGTGGTTGATAAAATATCCACTATTCTCACAAAGCTCAACACACCACACAAGGTTTTCACTTCTGTAATTGCTCTTATTGTCAATGGTATCATATCCAAGATCAGATATCTTGCTTGTAGAGAAACCTATCCAATCCAATTTGGAGAATCAAAGCATGTAGGTTAAACATTGACTAAATAGTTTTTGAATTGTAAGGTTAGAACCTATAGACCAGTTCACCAACCAGCTGTTAGGAAGGTTATCCTGGGGGAACTGTAAGGTAAATGTTTCTCTTTTCTTTCCCAGACCAGGAGATTGAGAAAAAAGTAAATGTGAAAGAACCCAAATGTTCCCAACTAACTAATTTTACATCTATGTTCTAAATGAAGACGCTCTGTAGTAATGATGACTAGCCTAAATCTCGTTTGCATTTTTATCAGCGGTTGTGGCATTTCATTCATTGATTGAATACTCATATTCCTTGCCAGGTGTGCAAATCACAAGCCATGTAATGGAAAAATTTGAACTTTGTGTAATGAACTTTCAATGTGTCTGACACAGTGAGCTATACTAAAGCATAAAATGAATTTATTCGGATTGATCAAAAAACTGGTGGGCGTCAAGAATCTTCATTGCCGTCACTTACTCTGCCAGAATGGGGACAATAATTATCCTTAAATATCTGGTTAGTAATGCAGGTAATAAAGTGCAAAGTCTATCAGTTGGGGTTGGGGACAGGTAACTGACAATTGACAAGTTTGTTTTTGACCAGTCTGTAGTTGGCGCTCTGGTTTTTCATTTAGCTTGTGGAATGCTGTAAAAACTTTGTATAAAAGGAATTGCTTTTCTGAGAGCTGCCTTAAGGCTGGTACACACCATGCAATATTTTGGTCCGATCGACCGATATTTCAGTGTATCGGTCGATCAGGCCAAAATAATTGTATGGTTTTTCAGCCGTGACTGACCATTTGTTTGTCCGTGCGATTGGACAGGTCGGAAAACCACGCTTGGCCACGGCAAACTGTCGGCTGCGTCCACTATTGCTACAACCAACAGTTCTTCCTCCTGGCCGACCGGTTGGAAGAGCCAAACAGTCAGGAGGAAAGGTTGCATGGAGTGTACCATGTTTATTTCCTTTTATTGTGTTTAAGACCATCAGTTGTGTTGACCATCAGTTGCCCTACTTGACTACTGTTCTATTTCATTTTTTTTTCATTGCTTCTTCTTACCTTTGGAAATGCCTCGCTTCTCCTCATTAAAGACATCAAGGACATGCAAGGAGGAATGGCCAGGACCAGCAGTAACTGGAAGGACAGCATTGGTTGAGGTAAACAGTACAAACCCTGGGGTGAGATTGTAGCAGTTTACCTGCTTATTCTGGGTGCTAATAAGGGAAAATGACTTTTAATATAATAAAGATGACATGCAGAATATTTTGGTAGAAAACACAAATCTCTTGCAACCAAATTACTTAATGTTTCCCAACCTAAAATTGGTTCATTTGACTGTATATCATACAACATGTAACTTGTTTTTACACATTACCTAAAATGTGATTAATATGAAGAAAAGTTAATTTCCAAAATGTAAGATAAAATAAATCCTCTTTCATTTGTGGTCATAACAAGATATGCAGTTAAATGGTTCAACAAAACGTATACATTCTATTTGAATCAGATGAATAAAACCCTGAAACAAGATATTTAGCAAGAACTGAAATACAACATCTGGTTTATATATCCAGTAATTGCTTTTTGATTCATCTGTGATCACTAAGATTTACTGCATATATTTGAATGTATTGATCAGAAAAACAAGCAACCGTGTACAGAAGAAATATTCCTTCCTGTGTCTTGAGTAATTAATGGTATCATTGTGCTTACGGTTAGAGATGGACAAACCACTAAGGTTTTCCCGCCAGCTGTTTTGTGAAATAAGGATAATATTCGCAAAACTGAAACTCCGCCTGCAAAGCCTGTTAAGGTCAAAGTGGCAAAATTTTGCATACACAGATCTTTTGTGATTGACAATAAAAGCTAAAATTTGAGTTTTGTCAACCATTCATTTTATAATCTC
Source organism: Hymenochirus boettgeri (assembly GCA_019447015.1). Lineage (NCBI taxonomy): Eukaryota > Metazoa > Chordata > Amphibia > Anura > Pipidae > Hymenochirus > Hymenochirus boettgeri. The sequence continues at coordinate 349,211,768 of CM033469.1, forward strand.
TGTGATTACTCAAATGACCAATCATTCACAGAAGTTTAGATAAGGGCATCATCCATTGCCTGCTACAGTTATATTATCAAATAAACCATCTTGCTTCTATGAGTCTGCCCCTCAACTTTAGATCTCATTTAAAACATCTCAGAAACTAAAGGCTTGTACACATGTCCAATCTTGGCACCGACCCCTGACCATGACGCACAGCCACAACAAGATCAGACGTGTGTATGAGGCTTAAAGGGAAAGTTCAGAGGAAAATATAATTTTTTCAAAAATTCTTAGTTTATAGTTATTCCACATTTTATTTTCCATTTTGAAAGGTCAGTTGGGAAGGGGTGGTCGCAACCACACACCGTGCACCCCCTCCCCAGCAGCCCCTCCAAGCCCCCTGCCCAGCCGCTGGCGGAGAGAGGAAGGGAAGGGTCCGCTGGGAGGATTGGAGGCACCCTCTCCATCCTCCGAAATCTGATTGGTTAATGTAAAGCATGTAAACCAAGCATTAAAAAATTGACCAATCAGAAACGGATAAGGGTTTTCTGCAAACCTATATAAAGAGCTGCAGGACCCCTTAAGCCCCAAAAGGCCCTTCTCAGGGACCCCGCTGGAGGGGCTGCTGGGGAGGGGGTGCACGGCGGGTGGTCGCGATCACCTGCTGTGGCCCCTTCCCAGCTGCCCCTCCTAGCCTCCTGTTCCATATGTTCACCACACTCTCGTCCTTTATATAGGGATTGCCCCTTTAAGGCCCTCTGGACTGTCTCTATACACTATCTATGAATGCTCTAATGACTATATTTTCCTCCTAGTATCAAAGGATCTATTTAAGCAGAAGACAATGAATATGGAGCCTCTACACATAAGAGATTGGTGAGAGCCTCTTGGAGAGTAAAGGAACTTATCTGAATCTATTTCCACCAGGAGACCGATCAAGGGATCGAGCCTTGGATATATAGACACGTTGGATATTACCTTCCTCTGGCTATTTCTTCTTTTTTATTTATGTCTCTACATATGGATTACATACCCTCCTCTGTTACGCTCGGACAAATTCATTTATACATCAGGATATTACATGGATTTACATTATGACTATCTGATATATACGGAGGATTTACAAGGAGGACATACAAAGGATTTCGTATCAAAGAATCCATTTAAGCAGAAGATAATGAACATGGAGCTTCTACACATAAGAGATTGGTGAGAGCCTTTCGGAGAGTAAAGAAACTTATCTGAATCTATTTCCACTAAGAGACCGATCAAGGGATCGAGTCTTGGATATATAAATACTTTGAATATTACCTTCCTCTGGTTATTTCTTCTTCCTTATTTATTTCTCTACATATGGATTACATACTCTCCTCTGTTACGTTTGGACAAATTCATTTATACATCAGGATATTGCATGGATTTACATTATGACTATCTGGTATATACGGAGGATTTATAAGGAGGACATACAAAGGATCTTGGTAAAACAGGATATCTACAAGAATTTTTGGATCTGTTTTGTTATTTCCCATGAAACCTAAGAGCACAAAGCGTAAAACTGTGTGTCTACTTAATTGTACACTATCAGAGGCTTAGCTCGGGTACTCGGCTTCATATATCTATAGGACCTATAAACAGTTGATGAAAAGGGCTTTTTTTGATCATTAGTTAGAAGTTTCTAAATGTATGATATCACATTAATAATATCCCCCGATACGATAGATTTGATGTTTTACTCTATAAGGTTTTCAAGACCTATGTTAACAGAGATAATATAATGAGAAATAGTAAAAAATTATACCTAATATGTAAATACACTATTTGTAATAATGAGTTATGATTGATACTGTATAGACTGCACCTAATAGACACTTGGTTGCTTAGATGCGTCCCAAGCTGGAACGCACATGATAACCAGCATCCACTTGTCTAATTGTGGGAGGAGTCCAGACACTCGGCGAACGAGAGTAGAGCTAAACTCCATGTACTTATTGATGACGACGTTCTTTGTGCGACACCACATGGCCACTAATGAAGCGTGCTTCCTCCATCTAGCGCGCTCTTTTCACCCAGCTTAGCTGGATATAAAAGGTAGATTGGATGAGCCTTTTACTTGCTGCCGACGAAGTCTCTTTCCAGAGACGAAACGCGTCCAGTCTATTTTTAAACTGCTCCCAAAGAGTACCGAATATGACACAACACTGGTGTAGTATCGCTCTATGTTATTGTTATGTTTCTGAGGTTCATATACGATCTGCCACTTAGCTATCTGGGTTACATTAAATATGGCTATTTGTGTGCAATAATCTGATACCATTTACTAAGATATTTACTAAATGTACCTGCTAAAGGTTGTGACTAGGATATGCTCTAATGCCATTTACTTATGTAGATAGCCTATACACTGTTTGTTCGATATGTTAAACCAATGATTCATATGATAGTTACCAGGACACTGCTATGTTATATACTATAGAGTAATATACATTTGGGATATTCCTCAATATATAAGCAGTGACTTAGGTACGATATACCGGTATATTGATTGGTAACTAGTTTATGAGATTACTTTGCTATATCCAGCTACTTACATGTTACTCTATATGGGATGTGTTTTTAATGTTTTGGTTGTCCCTATACCTTATATATGTATCCATTTACTCCCACATATGTTTAATAAAGGAGCTTTTATATTTTTGATATAAAGTAGTGTGCCCATATTTTTTATCCATCACTATTTTTTCTGCTTTTCTATTTTATGATTATCTTTTTGATGGATGGAGAACCTTCAAAATCATTAAACCATAGCTCTAAATACTAGATACATCTCACCAGTGCCCCTCGGATATCATTATTTATATCTATCCATATGTTCACCACAAGCGGGGATGGGAGGGGCTGCTGGGAAGGGGCGGCGGTGAGTGGTCACCGCAGGAGGCGAGGGCAAGGTGGGAATCCAGGGAGGAATCTCGGACGTTTTCGCCACCTTCAAGGTGGCGAAGTATAATGGGCGAGTTTAGCGATGCGTGACAGTTACCGCCAATTTAAAAATAGAAGCGACGGTAACTGTTCAGATAGCCGCGGCCCATTTATAAATCGCAGAAAACGCAATTTTAGCAAAAATGACGGGAATAATGGCTGCAAAAAGTTAACGAACCTTTAGAAATATGCCCCATAATGTTAAGGAAAACCTTCAATGCTAAGACTGTATTTATTTTGTAGAGCTTCTAATGTGAGTTTTAGGCATATATATGTTTATATTTTCACAGAATAGTGTTAAATATATAAAGGGATTTGCCTAATCCCTAACCATATTTTGCAGAATTATTTTTTAAGAACAAAACAATAAGCAAGGGGACATAACTGCATAGCTGGAATAAGATACATCCTAACTCCATTAAGACAAACTAACATTAAACACTGCAAGAAATCTGTAAAATAAAGAGACATCTTATTATATTGTGCACTAAGTATCTTTAATGTTCTTGCTCCATCTTCTGGTACGATCCATCTTTTTAATAGTGTTCCTGACACAGAGGAAGCAAAGATTTCTGCTCAGTAAAGGAAGCCTAACCCTCCTCCTTAAAGGGCAACTATAGTGAAAAAAAAAATGTTTATATACAATGTACAGATCACTTAGTATAAGCTGACTTAATTTCATGTTGCTGTGTGGCTTTGTTTCTTCACACTGACAGAAGTTTGTACCAAGCTGTGTAGTCCCCCTCCCCTCTCAGTCTAGTCCCCCTCAAGCAGTAAAGGGCTGTATGAAAAGTCCGGGCATGCTCAGTTGAAAGGACTTTAAATGAAGTGCTGACATCCTGTTGACCCCTCCCTTTCTAGAGCTTGACTGCAAGCAAGCAAAGTGTGGGAGAGGGTAGTAGTATTCTGAAGGGAGGGGGAGAGAGGAGGACAAGTGGTGCTGAAATTCTTTACAAGTAAGTTACTGAGCTCTGCCTGTTCTCTAAGTTTGCTAATTGTTATTTATTTTTGTACCTAAAGTTAATATCTCTCCCCCTGCTTAGCTGAGATCATAATCACTGAAGACAGAGTCAGTGTAGCAGCAACTGCAGTGAGACCTTCACAAACACAGTGAAACTGCTTGTTATCCTGATACATTTCAGTTGCTTTATTCTATATATTTCATAGATTGCACTGTATGTCTTGTTTGGCATATAGTCTGTATTACTGTGTTATATATAATGTGTTAATGTATTATATATACTGTATTATTATATACACTGTATTAGTGTTTACTTGGTGATGTCCATTTGAGTCACTGGTTTTGTATGTATATAATATTTTTTTTGGGGGGGAGGGGCTGTTTTATAGTGTGTTATGCTCATATTGCTGGGTTAATTGTTTATTGATTGTGTTTAGCACTACAACATTTGACTATATGTTGCACATGGTACATATAGTGTGGGTAAGGGAGTGTGAGACAGTACTGCATGGGAGCTTTGGATTGTGTGGGTGTGTGCCTTTGAGTGACAGATGAGGTGTGGCAGCTCCTACAAATCACAGCATATTCAAAGGCTTATATCTCGGGGACTATGAAGAATTTAAAGAAATTAAAAGGTACCCTGGTGGTTAGGGTTACTTATAGGATACATTAGAAGGAATTTAAAAAAAAAAAATCTCGCTATAATTGCCCTTTAACACCATGCATTCCAGCCAAGACCATTGGAACATTAGCAGATTGATATTATTTGTATTACAGTTTCTTTTATGCTGTCACTAAAACATCCTACATCTAGTTGCTTTAAAATGATAATACATTTTTCGTCTTTTAGTTTTCTTATAAATTGGATGTGGAAATCCTACATAAGTCCATTTTACCAAACGGTACATACCAAGTCTGGTGTCTATTAACTGGTAAATTCAGGATATTTCCTCTTGTAGCACCATGTACTGCTGGAATATGGGTCTGTCCAAAATGAATGTCACTGCAGTGTCTTCCCTTAGGGATATGCCCCATTAGCGTGTTTTAGATCCGATTTGAGCAGGGCACATAGAACCCTATGGGAATGCCCCCACTACATGTGCATCCGTTCCTTATTGTAGCGCATGCAATCACCATTTTTATTGCGCATCGCATGAACCCTGATAGGGATTAATAGCGGAAGCAGTGCACCAGCACTGAATCATGCTTGGAAGTGTGCACGATCGCACATCACTGCAATTCTCCTGTGCGCTCAAGTGGGGCCACAGCCTTAGTCCAACCTACACCTTTTGAAGGTGTCTGAAGAAGGTAAAGCCTGTGTACCGAAGCGTTACGCTGTTTGTGTACCCTGTGTATTAAGCATTAAATACACCGGTGTTCAAGACTGATGTGCATGGTGTATTTGTCTCTACATGTATCTGACCATCAACCATGGCCTACCATTACACTCGGCAATAAGCTTCTCCATCATCTTCCACAAGGTGTGTGTAGGATTACCTCCTTTGCTTGCTATCAACCTACACCTTTTGGTCATTGGTTCGGGGGAATCATTTACCTCCCTGTTTCTGGGGGTAGAAATGAAGCACAACCCTAGGAAGGGAGCTCCTGATAGATATCTAATGGATGTCAGTGAATTTCCTTTTTGGAGCAAAGTAACTCTTTTATCATCAATAGATATTTTCCTTTAATCTGGACTCTGGACACAACCATATACGTATTTTCCATCTTCCTTTACTGTTGTGTATCTATATTTTAGTTTTATATTATTTTTGTAAATAACGCTACACCATTTTTGTTTTCTTTTTAGAAATTTTTATTTTTAATCGTAAGCTGATTCTCTGAATTCTCTAAATAGAACTGAGTAGGAATCCTGCCCTGTATTTTTATATTTGTAGTTAGTATTGGGTGTATTGTCTGTTATTATTCCTGCCTGAGTTTGGCAGCGAGTGATACAGATATTGTACTGAGAGTATCACTATGTACTATGTATCACTCTTTATTGCCCCCTTTAGTCAATGCACCAAGCCAATATCAGCTCTCAGTGCATAGTGAATGGTGTAAAAGTTTTCATCCTAAAGAGCCACTATCGGCTTGGTACATCACGCGCGACCAAGTTATTTGAGCACTGCTGCAACCGTTGTTATTTGTGTCTTAAAGCCGCATTATCCCTTAGTACATGTTAAAACGTCTTTCAGACACAAATACCCGCTAACGTCTCTCGGTTGCATTAGTATTTATTATGATTTATAGCCCTTGGTGCTGGTTAATTCTTACAGACGTTTGTTAGTGGTGGCAGTATTTAGATATACATGGTCATATATATCTACTGGTGGGCCCTGACCCCCATGAGAATTCCTAATGTAGAACATGTGCTGCCATGATATTGAACAAGAAAACCCTGATATGAAAATATATTTCATCCTTAACAAATTAGTAGATGAATAGTTACTCTGTTATGGATGGAATTACTCAAGGTTCTGTTACTACAGCCAATGACTTCCCAACATCCAAGTACAACAAACAATTCCTTTCTATACTTTAACAGTGACAATTAATAACATGCATTTTGGCTTCTCTAAAAAGGTTACACAATGAGCTGCCATGGAATAACGTGATTCACTAATCATGACTAATTCAGCATAAAGACTTTACTAGGTGATTGCCAAATAAAAGGATTGTTAGCCAAGGAATTCAGATGCTGAGTGTGTAAACATACGTGCGTTGTGTGAATGTTTAGACTGCATCTTCATTGATTCATATTTTATTGTTATTGCTTGTAGAAATCCTGTCAAATTTAGCAGCTAAACATATTAAATAGTTATTTGGATTATTTGCAACAGAAGATAAATAAAAACTACAATAAGGAATTCTATCAAATAGACTAGCAGTAGAGCAAGCTGATATGAAAGCTATTTCATGTAATAATGCAATGCAAATGTTACAGTAGGTCTTGCCATGGCACTTTAAAGGACAATTATACTCACCACCTCCTCGCTCCTCTTCTTCCTCCCATTAGTGGTACCCAGGGAGAGGACCTAAAACGCTAACAGGGAGATTCAGTAAAAGTTCTTATCGTTTAAAATGGTGCTAATTTGCCTTAACCAATCAGAACTTATTTAACATTTTAAAGCTAACATCTGATTGGGAACTTTCCCTAACAGCTGGTCTCACTTATACTAAGTTCTGTTCCTCTACATCAGTCCGCCATGTAGCCAACGGGAAGACACTTTACAAATAAGTGTATGTTCTCATTGGCTACATCACGGACAGTGAAAGAGACCGGAGCTCTTAGCATAAATACCAAGGGGTGAGGATGTAACAATTTAGTTACTATGGCAGATATGGAGCAGAGAAAATGTGAGTATAACAGTCCTTAAAGGGGCGTGTTTATAGTGAGTCACAATCAGTCCCCTCGTTGAGGCATTTAACATTGTGATTGCAGCTTTGGGTAAAAACAATCAAAGGTATTCCCAGTAATGACTTACACACCAACTATTTGCTGGTGTTAAGAAAAATGGCACATGCATGATAGGAGAGAAATAATATGAAAAAATAGTTTCTGCTAATGGGACATTAATAAATAAATAAATTCAGATGTCTATTAAAGAGTCATGGGAGGATCAGCAAGTAGTGTCTTGACATTTCCAGATGGAGAGAAGGAGGGGGTCTAGAGAACTGAACTGAGCAGGTGCAGATTTGTAAATTGTCTTTGACTCACAACAGAAAAGAGATACCTTTTTACTTAGTAGGAATTATATGGAATTATTTCAATACAATTTTATCCTACTGGTAACAAGTCTGAAAATATCTTGGAAATATGTGCAAATGATTAAAAAAGTGAGCAGTGTGCATATTGCACCACGGCACAAGATTGACATATATCACTGCCCATTTTATCACACGGTCAATTGAAGTATTCAGGGGATTCTAAGCAGAACTGGGCTTTAGTGACCAGAACAGTTTGTTAACTGATCTTTTCAAACTTCCCTTATACTGTCAGAACTGTCATGTTTGAACAATACACAGATACAATGAGGGTGTAATGTGAGAAGCAGATCAACGTAAAATGTTTGGAGAGAAATTGTTCAGTAACCAAATCCTGCAGCACTTAAACTACTTAACAAGTTGAAAAATGTTTTGTCAAAACCATCTTGCTTTTAAAGCAATAAAAGACACAGAATAAAACTCATCTACTTATAAACCTTGATTGTAAAAAACTGACAGTTTATTAGGGTAATTCAAAATTAAACGAACCCCCCAGAGACACATTAATATGATTTACCATTGCCTTTACAGTACTTATATTTAACAATATTTTTTTCCTTGACTTAAAGGTAAAAACTACATGGTAAAATGAAAAATCACTTGCCCTTCAGGATAATTCCTTACACAAGATGTACAAGTATCTCTAGATATAAAGATATCAACAGAGAGACAAACTTTACCATCTTAAAGGGATACATGGGTTAGTGTGCCTTTAAGTTGGGACATTGTGAATTTAAGATGGAAATCATAGAGGCAGCTAGTGTTTTGTAATAGAAAGGCACAGCCAACACAAGCAAATTGGCATCTCTTTTACTTTACTTATAGCAGCCATGAAATTCATGCAGGGGTTAAGTTGTCTTAAATGGAATTTACCACAGGCTGCAGATGCGATGCTTAATTAATTTATTTTAATTTACTTAATTTTTAACTTACTACAGGGAAGTCATTTATTTGTTCTCAGTTAATTCCCCTAACATTGTTTTAATTGCAGATAATTAACACCCACTATAACTGAACACCAACTATCAGCACCAGAAATATTTATTCTATCCAACGGTTTGACATTCTGCCCCTCCACAAAGCCAGATACACTGCAAATAACTGTGGATATGGAGCAGATTTTTGTCTTCTAGACAATACATACTACAAGAAATTAACAACAGATCCCACCCAGTATTTTACAAAGGAATTCAATAATCTTATCAGAGGATTTCCAAGGAAAGTCAGATTCCAGCCCAACTGGAATCTCCAACCGCTTCATTCTCCTGTACAGCTATAGCGCGCATTACGCGGGTTACGCGCTATAGCTGTACAGAAGAGTGCGGTCGGAGATTCCAGCTGGGCTGCAGTGGATCGCGTAAAAAGTAAGGTCTTTTTGGTATCTTCGTTCCCGGTCTCTGCAATATTGATTGAAGATCGGGAGGTAAGGCACTGCTCCTTAACCTCCCGGGCTTCAATCAATATATTAAAGGAATAGTTCACTTTGAGAGTGAACTATTCCTTTAATCATTTGTCCCAAAATATGAGAAGGATTCATCAGAGAAAATAACAATCTTCTGCATTTCAGCCTGTCCTTAAAGGAGAACTAAACTTTTTTTTTTAATTCTAATGTGAAGTTTTTTCTCCCCAGAATACCTATGCATTGTAAGTCCTCTAGTAAGTTGCATTTATGTACATGCAAGTAGATTCTGTAACTAAACAGGCTTTAATGTTGTCTCCAGTATAACTCACAGCCCATGTAGCCTTTAAAGAGCCTTGTGCACTTATTGGTCACACCCCCTAACCCCAAGTTTTTTTATTTTAGCACTCAGGTAAGAACAAAGTTCTCTTATTGTATCATGTAGAAATATTGTAGAGGGGGTTGCGTGCTTGTGTGATATTGTTAGCCATGTTTAAAAAATATTTAAGCTGCCCGGCCAGATAGCACAAGAGGAAATCTGGGAGCAACAACTCTGCCAGATATTAGGGTCTTTGTATTGTGGTTTAACTCTGGCTCTTCCAGACCCACACAAAAACAAGATTATGAGGCCATGTAGTTCTTTTAAAAAGAGTTATGTATGTGCTATAGCATATATAAAATATATACAGGGTTATTTAATAAAAGTTTTAATTATGGTGCTAATTTTGCCCCAACCAATCAGATGTTAGCTTTCAAATGTTAAATAAGATCTGATTGGTTGGGGCAAAATTAGCACCATTTTAAACGATAAGAACTTTTATTGAATCTCCCAGATAATATCTTAGGAAGTAACACTATAATGTTTATAGGGAGAGGTTTTTTTAGATCTTAATTTTATACTGAGCAAAGGGGACAGGTTCAGTTCAAATAATTATCCCTAGATATTTAAATTTGTTCACAATCAGAAAACGATTCAGAATAGGACTAGTTCAAATTGATGTACAGTACGTAGACTGGGCCACATTGTGATACTATATTGTATGTCTAACATTTATGGGGATCTGATAAGTAGATAATCATATAATCTGCATAAAGGATAAGGACAGGAATATTGGCTATTGGAGAGTCCATGTATATTTGGTAATGTTCATCGCCAAGTGCTTGTGAAGGTTCTCATTCATCCAGGTCATGGTACAGTATATCTGTTGTATTCAGCTAGATTAACGGACTTGAAATTTAGTTCTTGAAAAACCAAGGCCAAGGTAAACAATTAAGGGAATAGGGGATAGCCTATTAAAAGGAGGATGAACATGTTCCATTTACTTTTATTAAGGCTGTAGGGTGGGCATATAAGAGTTCCGAAATGATGCAGTCAGGACTATGGAAAAAAGGCCATTTGACTGAGTTTAACATCAATCTAGAGCCAAGACATCATGATCAACTTATCAGTTTTTTTCAAATATTAATGGATGTTGACTTCCCTAGCATAAATCCACTTTGGTACTTGTAATCTAAATTTAGGAGTAATATTGGTCGATAGGAATTGCAGTCTAGGGGGTCTTTTCCAGGTTTAAGGATCAGAGTGATGTGGGCCGAATATAAGGATAGGGGAAGGGAAGCTGTTTGTAGAGAATCATTAAAAGTTTCAAGTAGGTGTTCTAGGATATCTTCACTATATTTCTTATATATTTCTGCTGGTAATCTGTCCGGGCCAGGAGATTTATTACTAGCCATACTATCAAGGACTGTTGATCAGCATTGCCATGCTCCATTCTAGCTAAAAGCCTGGCTGACTGGTGTTTAAAATATTTTTGTTTCTGGAAAAATGATTTCCTATTATGTCAGCAATGTTTTTATATAGTGACTGAGTTAATTGCCAGTAAGTATTGCAAAGGGATTTACTGCATCAAGGAATATCGCGAAGGTAAGTAACGCCGCTTCTGGTTCTGCATCGGCCCCATAGTCATCTATCTAGGGATTACAGATGGAGAAAACAGAAGTGTACAAGCTTATGATCAATTCAGAAGTTTGTTATAGCTGGGAGTAGCCACAAGGCTTTATTCATGTGAGCCTAGATTCTGCCCCCCACCACATAAATCTTTGAATGTTGCTTGTTACCCTTCAGCTGATTCTACTGACTACTGACTATTTTGCTTACATTCTGTTCCTTGCAAAAGATAACGTTTTAAAATGTTTCTACCTGTTTTCTTTGTGGTAGCTCTGGTGGGTGGGTTACTGGACAAAAGCTCTACTTTTACAAACATACATCCGATGATGTTACATGTTCAAATGTTCTTTTTTCCTCAAAGCTTGATTGAACATGTCAGCATTACTTTTATATGAAATGTAAAGAAATGTGTGGGGGAACAAAGATTGTTTTTGGCACTGTTAAAAACTTAACACTGTTTGAGCAGCAGGATCGGCACCTAACAGAGGCAGGTCTTTGTGCTGTCATATGATTGGCTGTCAGTTTCTAGAGGACAGATTCCTTGTTTTGATCTGCTTTGCAAGTTACGGTAACTGCATTAAGACTTCCAAAAAAACAAAGAGGTGGGTTATGTAAGCTGGCCCCTAGTTTTCATAAATCAACCAACAACCACCACAGCAAAGGAATTGGCAATAAACATCTTTTTGTATGTTTGTGAAAGTGCTTTTTCTAGTGGGACAATATTGTCTGGTGAATTTAATTCCACTTAAATGTTTTTCTTAGAAAGAATTGGCTTTTTTTCTTCCTTTCTTGACACATGGTTGTTGTTAAATACAGCGTGCAGATACTCAAACCCAACTGCTGCCAATATTAAGCATACTCTGCAGCTGATTCCTCAGGTGGAGATGTTCCTGTGCTGAAAACTCTTCTAAATGACACCTAAAAGCCTTCTTCGCCACAACTGAACCTCTCATGTTGAAGTTTTTGATGATCCATAAAATTGCTCTTTCTGGTGCAGCTATTATATTATATTTCAGGCCTTTTTAATGAGTAGCGATGATGGTTGCACAGGTTTATTTGGATATAACCATAGAAAAGACAGTAGGCCTCATTTACCCAGAGGTGCAAATTGCTCCAGGCAAATATGGCTTTCAGTATTTAATATTGGATTTGCACCTGGTGGTAAATCCCAAAAGGGATTTTACCCCAGCACCACTTTAAGACCAGCCATTAGCTGGTCTTAAATTGTGGAGTTAAAAGTGGTGCAAATCCTTTATTAAATAGATTGCACCAGTTGCACGTGTGTCTATTGTGAAACTGGTGCAGCCAGTGCAATTATGGAGTTAAACTTGCGCTAACCTATTCAATATTGTTTAGCCCAAGTTTAATCCCTATTTAATCCCTATTTTTAGCACTGGGTAAATCAGGCCCAGTGACTTTCAGCACATCTGCACCTCTTTTACATTCTGTTTGCTGTTCTCACCATCAGCTGTGCTCATGATATGACTGTTCACAAATGCTGATCATTTTGTGCCACGACTAAGATACAGTAAAATGTTGTTTTTGTGATAAAGTTAATGTTTTTATGTTAATAAAGCTCTTTGCAATGGAATTAATGCTAAATCTGATCACTAATCTAAAACCAATGTAAATTGCCACCACAAGAAGTAAAGCCACAAGTTTTAGCAAAACAAATTAGTGCCACTGTCAACTTTCGGCTATGACTGATCCTTTAAACTTTTGAAATCTTAGTAAATAATATTTTTTATGTGGTATTAAAGTCGTTTCAGTAAATAAAGTCTGAAAATATATTAAATACATATTTCTAATAAAATTTTAATTTGCCTGTCTAGAATATGAAATGTGAAAAAAAAGGGAAGATGGGCAAAATGCAGAATAAAAACTGGTATGAATTTGCACATGATAATTATTATTACGCTTTCTATTGTGCTTTACTATTCCCAAGCACAAAATCATTAGTCTTTATATTTGCTTCTGTTGTCCTTTTATAATTCAGCTCAATTACTGTAGCCTGTATAGAGCAGCCAAATAAAATCTATAATCTACCACCAGTTACATTTTCCAAGTTGCCTGAACAAACATGCAGAAATCCCCCCCCCCCACCACTAATATAGATCCATCATCTGTTGTTGGCTTTTTGTCTTGGGGTTTGGTTTCCATTAAACTTTTTTTTATTGTTGAAGATTTGTTGCATGTCTCCAACCACATCCATTTTCTGGAGCTTCATTCGATTCAATTAAAATGCAATAAATTGTATTCTGGTCGGGGAACCTGATATTTTTTAATTAAAAATGACAAATATATATGCAGTTTACACAAAGAGTATGTCTAGACCTTACAACAAACCAGAACAATTTCACTGGTTTTCATATTTAGTAAAATTTATCATTGAAGGAAGTAAGAAAGAAAAAAATAACTTTGCTCTTTAAATGTTCTTATTAACATGCAACATATCAAACAAAGCAAGGTGACACCGACAATGGGCATACTCAATAAGAGCTTCCAAAATTTGCCTGATGTGTTCATTTGCCTCAGCCGGTCAGATGATACATTTTTACTGGTGTACTACAGTTAGAAAACACAGGCACAAAATAAAAAAGCCCCCACGGTTGATGTTCTACTTCCAAAACACCTAAACATTTGCAAAGAAACTATTCAATACCAATGGTCTGAAGTTATCAGGATTAGACATTATAGGAAATGCATACAACATCATAACCCACAAAATGTAGAACAATGAGGTTTTCATTATTCAGGTTTTCATATTCACCTGCTAACTCAAACAAAAGTCCATAGAAATGTCTTTAAATATCAACATTTGATATTCTCAGTGGGCAAATTCAAAAAGTGTCTTTCTTCTTTTCTCCGGGCTTATCATGTGCCACTATTCATATGTTGTAAATGTTTAAAGAAACCAGAAAATTATATCATACTTACCGAAATTTTCTTTTCCTGGACTGTAGCCTGTCAGTGGTCACTAATGGGGTTAACACCCTGATCACTCTGCGCTGGACAGGAAGTAAGTATAAAAGATTAACTCCTCCCACCTGCTTCAGTCCTAACTGTACCCGAGCTAGGAAATAAAATAAGAAAAAGAAAAAGGGAGGGATCTTAGTGACCACTGACAGGCTACAGTCCAGGAAAAGAAAATTTCGGTAAGTATGATATCATTTTCTGTTTTCCTGTCCTTTACCTGTCAGTGGTCACTAATGGGATTTACCGAAGCAATAAAATACTCAAAGGGAGGGTGCTATTAAATTATTTATTAACCATTTCAAGAATAGATCGCCCAAATTGAGCATAAGAAGAAGCCAAATCTAGCCTGTAGTGCTTGATAAATGTGTGGACGGAGCTCCAGGTAGCTGCTCTACAAATATCTTCCATGGAGACTCCAGATTGGCATGCCCAGGATGCAGCCCTCGCCCTTGTAGAGTGAGCTTTGACACCAGGGGGCAACTCACATGAAGATAAACGGTACGCTTCCTTGATACCAGAGGTGATCCACCTCGCCACTGTAGAACGGGAAGGTTTTGATCCAATTTTCTTCCCTGAGTAGAGGACCAGAAGGGAATCAGATTTTCTGATCTGCTGTGTCTTTGTTAGATATGAGAGGATACATTTCTTAACATCCAAACAATGCAAGGTTTTCTCTGTCTGAGGATTAGCACAAAACGAAGGTAAACAAATATCTTCATTTATATGAAAAGATGAAACGACTTTAGGTAGGAAGGAATCATGAAGTCTTATAATTACACGATCATCAAGGATATTAAGGCAAGGAGGACCCGCTTTAAACTCTGTAATCTCCGATACCCTTCTAGCCGATGTGATGGCTAACAGAAAACTCAGCTTCCAGGTAAGTTTGTCCAAAGGAAGATTTTCCAATGGCTCAAAAGGAACAGATGTGAGGGCTTTCAGAACAAGAGATAAATCCCAAGGAGGAGGCTTTTGTGTTTTAAACGGATGTATCCTCTTTAATGCCTGAAAGAACCTTGATATTAAAGGAAGAATGAACCACTTAATATTGAACAAGGCTGACAATGCCGAAACTTGTGACTTTAAAGTAGCTGGAGCTAGCTTTCTAACTAACCCTTCCTGCAGAAATTCCACAATCTCAACCTCTGAGATAGATGACAACGGAGGAGACTTGGAATTGCACCACTTGATAAAGGTGTCCCAGACTCTATAATATGATGAAGACGTTGATCTGCTTCTTGCCTCCATTAATGTGGAAATAGTTGTTTCTGATAACCCTTGAATTTTTAATGCCTCCCTCTCAGTAGCTATGCCGTCAACGATAAGGTCACTGGATCTGAGAACTGTATTGGACCTTGTGTCAATAATTCCGGAACAGATGGGAGGTGAAAAGGAGCATCCAGCCTCATCTCCTGGAGCATGGAAAACCATGGCCTCCTCGGCCACCATGGTAGAATTATAATTACTGTGGCTTGGTCCTCCCAGATCTTCTGGAGAACCTTCGCAATTAAGGGGAAAGGAGGAAATACATAGGCTAGCCGGAACCTCCATCTGAACGACAGGGCATCTGTAAATGCTGCTTCTGGAACTGGATAGTGGGAGCAAAACATTGGAAGTTTGTGGTTGTGAAGAGAGGCCATCAAATCTATCTGGGGCATGCCCCATTTGTCTGTAATCTGCGTGAAGATTTTCCTGGACAACGACCATTCCCCCGGAAGCACTCTGTGTCTGCTCAAATAATCTGCCCTGACATTGAGGGATGATGGAATATAGATTCCTTTCAGATCCTGCAGATTGTTCTCTGCCCAGAACAGGATGGACAGAGCCAGAAGGCAAAGTTTGTTGTTGCGAGTTCCCTGCGATTTATATAGGAAATTGCTGTGCAACTGTCT
Organism: Hymenochirus boettgeri; assembly: GCA_019447015.1. Classification (NCBI taxonomy): domain Eukaryota; kingdom Metazoa; phylum Chordata; class Amphibia; order Anura; family Pipidae; genus Hymenochirus; species Hymenochirus boettgeri. Next base: position 349,227,673 of record CM033469.1, read on the forward strand.
GAAACTATTAACACTGATCTGTTGCAAACTATAGGGAGAAAGTATATTAGTGCAAGTTGAATAGCTTTGAGCTCCTTGTAGTTGATAGATTCTCTCCTCATGGTAGATGTCCAGATTTGTTGTATCCAGTTTTCTTGACAGTGGGCTCCCCAACCTTTTAGACTTGCATCAGTAATTATCCGCATTGGATCCATCCTGTTCAAGGGAATGAAATTGGAAGGCGTTGTCCACCACTCCAGAGATCTGATCGTAGTTTGCTTTAGATATATTAGTTGAAAGGGATTCATTTTGCTCTTGTCCAACTGGTTCAGGAATTCCAACTGGAGCGTTCGTATATGGCTCATGGCCCATCTGACTGACTGGATGGTAGAAACCAACTTCCCTATTAGCTGTTGGCATAGGCGGACTGTGGATATTCTTCTCAATGAGAACTGCTTTACCTCCTTCATAATATTTTCCTTTTTTGGTAAGGGAAGAGAACCCTGGAACTTTATTGTATCTACAGATACTCCCAGGAACTCCATGTTCTGGCTCAGAAGAAGATATGACTTTCCCCAATTCACTAGCCATGGGCTTGAAGGGTTTGTTGGAAGGAACATTTTCTATGACACCTTTTGATTTCAACTCCAAGAGGATGTTTCGCAAAGCGTAACTTGCATCTTGAAGTTTGGGAGTTCGTGAGGCCACAAATACATCTTTTACTGGAACAATCTTGAATTCCAGATGATATCCCAGCCTTATTGTCACCAGAACCCACTTGTCTGTGATGGTTTGAGTCCGAACAGGATAGAATTTGGAAAGTCTCCCTCCTACCCTCCTACCTCCTCCTAATTGCTTCTTGGGTTGCTTGAACTTCTGGTTACGAAAGGATTGATTTTGGTTTTGATTTATTCTCCATGGTCTTTGAGAGAATACCTTCCCTGGACGATACTGTTTGGCTTCCTTAAAGGTTGGACGATTAACCCTAAAAAATGGTCTGCTATCTTTTGCTTGAGGCAAAAATGTTCTTTGTCTGCGGCATTACGTGCAATAGCATCCTCTAGTTTCTTGCCAAAGAGTAAATCTCCCTGAAAAGGAACGTTTATTATACTCATCTTGGAAAGCAGATCTGCTTTCCATTGACGTAGCCATAAAATGCATCTAGCCACAACTGACAAAGCCATACTTTTTGCTGACAGCCTTAAACTATCCAGGGCCACTTCTGCACAGAAATCGGTAGCTAATCTGATATCTTTGATAGCCTGCATTATCTCTTCCTTAGGAGCATCCGATTGAACTGCATCTTCCAATTCTTTTAACCATAAGCTTGTAGATTTGGTAAGCCCTACCAAAGCAATGGCTGGTCTGAAGGAAGCCCCAGATACTAAAAAGGATCTCTTAAGCACACCCTCCTGTCTTCTATCAACAGCATCCTTAAGAGTAATTCCTTCTTCAACCAGCAGAAGAGTTTTCTTAGATAACCTAGACATTGAGGTGTCTACTTTAGGAATATGATCCCACAGCTTTACATCTTCATCAGACATCGGATATTTGGCTGCCAGTGAATGAGGAAGGAAGAAATTCTTATCTGGCATATTAAACTCCTGAATTAGATAAGCCATGACAGGATGGAAGTAAAAATTCGCTTTAGGAGATGGAGAAGCAAACATCTTATCTCCAGTGTTGGAGGGAGAATCATCCTCTTCAGAAAGCAATGTAGCACGCATGGCCCTTATTAAGCCTTGAATAATATTAGGAGGAAATGTAAGTTAGACTTCACAGATTCTGTAATTCGACTGATCATACTACCCATTAAATCAGTCATGGACTCCTTAACCCAATGGGAGACATCTCGTTTCTGGGCCTCTTTGTCAACAAAAAGGGTGGACAGGCAATCTTCACAATATTTCTTCCCTTGTATTACAGGATTTTCACAGGTTTTGCACTCCTTCCTGCGCCTTGAATGACGATCCTCATCCTTGTGGCGAGATGAATCACTAAAAAAAATATATATATATATATTTAATACTCAAAAAAAGAAACAACAATACTTACCCTCCTATCCGATATGCTCACCCCCTAGACTTGGATCTTGATCTGGATCTATGCCCCCTGGAACTCATAGCACTTTCTACAAAAAATAAATGAAATAATCTGCAACTCGCAACTATAAAAATATATAGTAGCAAAAGTAGGAAATAAAGCTACCTGCAAGCTCCCAATATTTGAATGATAAGCACAGGCAGAGACACACCTCAAGCGCTCCTCTGCAGCAATAAAGAGAAAAATGCCAAGGAGCTAATTCGCGCCATATTCCTTTAAATCGGCGCAATGACGTCATCATCACGCATCAAACCCGGAAATTCGGGAGAGACCAATTGGGCTGCCACGGGGAGGTAGCTTGGCTGCTGGAACCTCACCTGGGTCGAGACAACCCGGCTATAGCGGGGAACATCCAGAGATCCAAGGGGTGAGCATAAACTTCCAATCCAGCAAGGGGACAGGAATAGGACTGAAGCAGGTGGGAGTAGTTAAAGGGAATGTCCACCCCCAAAACTATAATCCCCCCACTACTGGCCCCATCATGTAGTGTAGTGTAATCCTTACCTCACATCCCAGCTCCATATGGTTCTCCTGTAGTCCCCCCCAAAGTCCCAAAAACTGCCCACGAGGAGGATAGCAGAGTCCATATAGGACTCTGCCTCCTACCTGGCCTCCGGGAGAAGTTTGGCATGCGTACTGCAGCCCTTCTCCCCCTCCCTCTCAATTAGCATTTCCTCCCCCTTGTGTTAATACCTTTATATGTAACATACCCCTGTCCCCCCAGCCCCAACAGCTCTATTTATTTTATTTGAAAGTGCCCCAAACTTTACTTACCTCCCCTCTTTCCTCCGCCGAAATGAACTCCCGGCAGCCGCATCCGTGGTCCCGCCCCTCTGCTTGCATTTTCTCTCAAGCAGAAGGCCGGCAGCACGGCGGAGGAAAGAGGGGAGGTAAGTAAAGTTTGGGGCATTTTCTGATAAAATAAATAAAGCGGTTGGGGCTGGGGGAACGGGGAGTAACATATAAAAAAATATTTTTAAGGGTGGACATACCCTTTAATCTTTTATACTTACTTCCTGTCCAGCGCAGAGCGATCAGGGTGTTAACTCCATTAGTGACCACTGACAGGCAAAGGACAGGAAATCCATGCAGAGTTGCTGGCATGATTGTTGATGCTCCTCCATTACCTGTGCAATATATGGAATTGGTCTAATTGTAATCCTGACAAGTTCAACCCCCTAAGGCAAAGTTGTTTTTTTGTTGCAGACCCCCCCAAACTAAGTCTTTAATACTTCTTCTGCTATGTCCCATAAGATATGCGATCTCCCAAAGCAGCTTGGTTGATGCCTCCTGTTAAAGCTGTAAGAAATTTTATTATGAGAATATACATGTTCAGAGGAGGTATCCTGGGGAACATAGCCGTAACCGATGCTAACCAGGACTTGAAGGAAGTGTGGAGGCGTCAACAGCATTCGGGAAGAATAGCTAACTTCAGAGATACTGCAGAAAAAGGTAAGTATTGTGGTTTTTGGGTTGGGGGCTGCAGAAAAAGATAAATTTAAATTTGGGTGGTATGCATGCTTTATGGTTTCAATTTCACAGGAGAGATAGGATTTGAGTTTAGTAGGTTTCTAGAATTTTTCTCTGTCTTGGATTGGATAGGTAAATCCCCCCTCTGCACAACCTGTATTGTTGGTAAGGTTACATTTATAATTACAGTATTAAAGACATCATTATTATAGTTTGCACAAATCTTTCATCCTTGAATAACGTTATGTCGTATATCCAACGCCTTAATCTGCATATTTTCAAAAAAGGGGACAGAGAGCAAAGAAGAGAAAGAGAGAACTGGTTTTACCATAAATATGAACATAGTATTCTGGAACTTGTATACACTTTTAAGTTATTATTTAGGTATTTAGGATGAGGTTTACATAGGGATAGTCAAAGTAAAGCTGAGTCTTGTATCGAGAAATTCCCGTCTATATGCTCAAAGACATATTTAGAGATTTCAACTGGTATCATTTTTGTCTAGAATTAGAAGGGGAAAACTCCTCGCTGAGCAGCGCATTACTGATATAATCTCAGATATAAGTACGGCAGAGCAAAAGTTGCAACTGTATTTTACTATTAGTCCATTGTCTTAGGTGAAATTTTATGTGAGGTTCTGCTCCTTATAGGATTGTTTTTCATTAGAGCCTCACATTATACATAGTATCTTAATAGTGTTTAACCTTAGTAAATATAGTAGTATGAGCATTATTGTTACCAATTACCTAAATGTTTCATCTTTGGGTATAATTTTCATAGCGCTCCAAATGCCATGGTCTGTATATTTTGGTAATAAAGAGAGAAAAAACATAACTCTACATTATATGTCTATATAATATTTCAAAAACTACATAAACCTTTATATAATTATTAAAGGGGAAGCTCAGTGCAAATACATATGCTTTTAAGAAAAAAGAGCAGTATTTTTCCATCCCAATGACCTTAACCTGCCCATTCAGCATTTTGTCTGTGTATAAATAAATACTTTCGAAATACTAACTTCCTGTTTGTAGGACCCTTAAAGGACAACTCCACCCTCATAAGAACATCTTTTAGAAAGAACGGCCTCTTTAAAATATGTTGATATATCATAGTTTGTCCTATGAATTCATTACTGTATGCCTGCTATGCTTCTGGAAGCCTCATGGAAACTGAGCAATTTAGAAACCTATTCTGAGCGTGTACTGAGCCTGAGCATGCTCAGAAGAGGAAAACAGCATTAACAGTCAGTCATTGGCTGTAATGTCAACTGTCAAATCCATAACTGACAGTTACTAACTGGAAGAACCAGGAAGCAGAAACAGGGGAAACAGGACATTGTGCAGGATTTCAGGTTAGAATTAAACATTTCAGATTTAAAACTATTACCGTTTAGGGTTTTGGGGGGTGATTTACCTGTATGTAAGTTTTCATTTGAGGGCTGGACTTGCCCTTTAATAGAGACTGTTATGGTTTTGCCCTTGACCTTGTGCCTGTGTTGATTCAGTTGCTCAGTAGAGATCTGAGCATGTTTGACCCATCCAACAGCCAATCAGTAGAAATTACTGTTAGGAACATTCCGTGGCCGTGGTGCATCCTGGGAAGAAGAAGGACCGTTAGAACCTGAAATGGCAGCTCACTAATGTCAACAGCAGGGAACAGCAAAGGATATGAAATCAACTGATTTTTCAAATTGGGAAAGAATATCTAGAATAACTAGGTAAGTATAATATAAACTAATACTTTTTAAAATATCGATATTTTCCACTGAACATTAAGACTCCTAGGGTAGTCCTTGTAATTTATATAGGGATAGTCAGAGAGAGAGTGGGTTTTGTATTAGGCTGTTTCTATTCAAAAAGCAACTTATATCTTATATCTGTCCAACTCTTTTCTTTGTCTGATATCTGAAAGAAAAAGTCTTTTGATAAGTAGCCCATCACCAGTGTGACCTTGGGTAGCAGCTTATCAGCAAAACCACCAACTGTGTTTTATGTCCTCCATATAACAGTTGAGATCCCTTATGGCTCGGGACTGATCAATCACCACGTCTGTGACTGTGGTTAGGTGTTGACCCAGGGTCTGGTATCCCCTTCTAGTTCCTCCACTCTCTCTAGCATTGGCCTAAGGTCTCCCCTAAGGGCCGCAATCTCTGTTCTGTACGTGCGCTGAAGTTGTAGAGAAAGTTGGACAAAGTCTGTTTTGGAAGGCATGGAGGATAGCTTTTCCTCAATGGCTAGTAAAGTGGCGGGAGAGACCTGTGGCATAGGTTCCGCAGAATGGATAATGTCTCCTTGTAGTATTTTGCGGGCCTGGGCCCTGGGAGGTAGGGGTGTTTGTTGCAGAGATATAGGGGGATTCTGTGTTGTGTCTGTCCTCCATTTTAGGGGCGACTGTGGATGAGAGGGCAAGCATGGCTGGGCCTCAGTCTGAGAGTACAGTATGTGAGGGTACTCACGTAGAGAATCGATCGATGTGTTGCTCGATGAACCCGAGGTTAAGATCCAAGATGACGGCTTCGGGTATATTGGCGCCTTATGTTTGTGGCTGAAGTATTGACAGAGTTCCCTCTGTTTATTAGGGTTAGTTCCTTTGGTCGCTGGTAGGTAGCTTAGAGTCCTTTTTTTACCCATTGTAATGGTTTTATGTATTTTCCACCTGTGTATAGGTAAATCAAGCTAGAGTGGGAGCACCTCCAAGATGTCTGCCTAGCCCGACATCCAGGACACGCCCCCCAACCTAATGATTTTTAAGACCAATTAACACCAGTATATTTTGTCAACCTTAATGCAGCATAGATTTACAGCACAAATGTGGAGAGCGGATTGTTTTATGTTTAAACAATGTAAATATATATATATATTTATGAATATTTAGATTTGTCTATGCAGGTAATATTAAAGGGCAAGTCCGATCACGGCAATTATATCGATCGGCTAGGTACCATACATGGAGGTATAATCATCCGATACCCAGTATTTGTGAAAGTGTTGCTGCATCTATAGCCACCATAAGACTAACACGAAAAGCTGCTATGTCCTGTGGCCCCTATTTTTGATTCCTGATACTTCCAGTTAGCACCTGTTAGTCAGTTGACATCACAGCCAATAAAACTAATCACCTAGCAGCCTCCTCTTAGCATGCTCAAGCTCATAACCAGCTCACTAAATCGCTGAAGGGTTGTGAACAAATAAGGCTGTTAACACACGCACAATAGTTTGCAGAAGACAACCAGAGGCATAAGCAAATGACTCCAGAGAACAAGGTAGGCTATCTCAACATATTTTAAAGGGGCCATTCTTTCTAAAAGATGTCATGATGAGGGAGAAGTTGAACTTTTGAACAGCTTGTAAAAATGATCTACCTTACTTCCATTGTTAAGCCTTTCAGAAAGATAAAACCAAATTTCATGCAGGTGTTTACTGGATTATATCTCTCGAAGAACTCAAAAAGGAAATGAATGAGATTTTGCTAAATAGATGTTCCTGCTATAATTTTATTTTGGTGTTTTATATAAAGCTTTTTTAATGGGAAATAGTTTTTTAATCCTAAAGTGTATAATTGAGACTTATGTATACTGCATTATTCATTGTATGTTTTATTAGAGGTTACATACAAGACTTGCGTATACTGCATTATCCATTGTATGTTTTATTAGAGGTTACATACAAGCCAGAAAGTAAATGAAAATGATAAACACAACAAAAACAAGAATCTGGTCCTAAGGAAAACATGGCTAATCCTTCTATAAATCACACATATGGCCATAGCAGTCTTGTTTTTATTTTTCTAGACATCAGTTTTAGAACAGATTTTCAAACTTTATGAGAGTCATTGCAAGTCTATTTCACAACATAAAATTGCAAGCATATGAATTGGCAAGAGAAGACTAGAACTGCAGGAAACATAATGAATAAAAGGTTTTTCTTTGTTTGCCAGAATCCAATAGTGTGCCCCCTTTTAAAAAATTTACCTGGAAATTGGACAGCACCTTTGTACCATTCTCAGTATCATATGTCATAACTGATTTTATTGATGTGTTCCATACAGTAGTAGTATGAGACTAAAACTAAACAAGCTCAACCCTGTACAATTGTTCTTTCAGATCCAGAAAAAGATAAAAACAAAAAACATAGTTCATGGCCTCAGAATTCATCAAAAATGATAAAATTGAAAAAGTAGAAAATTTTACAATTTTAAAAAAAATCGAAAGTTCCATTAAAAAAAAAAAAGACATTTCTATTGAGTTTGTGATATAAAATTTGTGATAGAAAAATTCTGATTCAATTGGGTTCGAATTGGATTTGGAGAACTTCATTTAAGGGAATGTTCACCCCCCAAACAACCTTTTTTATTTAGCCATGTTGCCCCCCAAAACCTCGACCTTGAGAGGTTCACAATGTTGTGCTTCTAAATCTACTTACCAGCCCTCGTTTGTCTTCTATCTATTCCACGCAATGACTCAGCCAATCAGACACCGCTTTTGTTCTGTTGTTCTGTCCCCTTCAACAGGCAGAAGACTGCAGATGAAAGAGTTTTGTTCATTTCTAATTGCTATAAGCAGCATATATAAAGGAATGGCCAAATAAGAGGGGAAAAAACATATCTCCTTAATATTGCCAAGATCCGCCCTTTCCTCTCTCGCTCCACTACTAAAATGCTCATGCATGCCCATATAATCTCCCGTCTTGACTACTGTAATATTCTGCTACTTGGACTCCCGGCCTATCATCTCTATCCTAAACTCGGCAGCTCGGATAAGAAAACCCACAACCCCGATACTTCAGTCCATAGGGTGGCTTCCATTAAACAAAGAATCATATTCAATACCCTTTTTTGTTTAAATCCCTTCACTCTACTGCACCTCCACACTTAACCTCTCTTGGTCCCTTGTATTCCTGGCCGTGCCTTCCGTTCCTCACAAGGAAATCTCCACAAACCCCCAATGAACACTGCCCCCATCTGCCTTAAATCAATCTCTCTTTCTGCTCCCTACCTTTGGAACTTTCTCCCTCTCTCACTTTGCCTGGTGACATCCATTAATTCTTTGAAATCTTTTATACTTTGTTAATACTTTGAAATTTGTTATCCTACCTTTCTGAGCAGCACACCACAACAAATAATTGTTAGCCACATCAAGCACTTTGTACTCACCCCCCACTTGTATCTGTATGTTGTCCCATCCATTTAGGGCTAGGTCTCACTATGTGCATTGTGTTTTGCTGTCCGTTTTGAGTGGGTTTAGGGCAATGCATGTTGTCTGCGTTCCTGTTCATTTGCAGGTTAACAGACATGCGTTTTTCTATGCATTTGTCCGCGTGTGTCCGCATTTCCAGTCCATTTCCACGTGTGCACAGTTTTTGGAAAATCAACAGGTAACACTGGGGAAAAAACACGCAAAAAATAAGTTTACCTGTGTGTGTCCGTGTTCCCAGAGATTTTGACACACAAGGACCAAAAGTCATGCACGCATGCAGAAACAAAATGGACTACACAGTTTCGGAATGCAAACTATACAGTAGGAACTGATTCTCATGATTTCTATTATATTTAAGATTACATTGCGATTCACAAAACGCACACAAAATGGATTGCCTCTTCAGGGCAGGGATCTCATTCCTAATGTGTCAAGGCATGCTGCACTTGTATCAATTTATCCATAATATGTGTGTGTGTGTGTGTGTGTGTGTATGTGTTTTTAACTTATGTATGAAATTGTATTTAATTCTTATTTATCTGTATAATTGCACTTATCCCCTTGTTTGCATGTATTTTATAATGTACAGCGCTGCGTTCCCAAGTGGCATGTATACATACATATCAATTGCTAGAGAAAAGCAAGAAATTAATGATTTGAAAATAATGAAACAACTGACTTTGTATAAATCTCCATACCCAAACCCTGGTGGATTCACACAGAGTACAGTATGAGAAACTCAGCAGACTTCTTCTTTAATCCTGCACCAGCAACGTCCACTTTATTATGAATTAAACATTATTTTGCTCAAACAAAATATCTGGCTCATTTATGTGCTTTGAGGAAATCTTTTAATTTCTTTTTTCTATATTTTTACACATGTTTAGCATATGGTTCACAATTTAATCCATTTGTTAAGCCCTTGAAATGGGCAATTTGGAAAAGAACTTTAAATAAGACATTCCCCATAAAATATCCTTAGGCTTATAGTTCTAAGTGCTGGCACTGAATGAAGATTTATTGAAATGAGCACAAGATCACAGAAAGTGTTACTTTTCACCTCCTTTTTCTCCTTAAGGGTTTCCATTATAATGTCTGTGTATACACACTGTATAGGAAGTAAAGAAGTCTTGGCCTTAAAAAGTACTTAAAAAATCAACACACATTACCGCCTTGAAATAAAAAGCATTGCCAGCAATCCCACGTGTGTATGTAATGATACTCTGGTGCACATTTACTGCAAAATCAGTAAATACGGTAATCTACAGCATTAAAAATGCCTCCTTTTTTATTTGCCTGATTTGAAAGGAGTTACTCTGAAAATGGCTTTCTATACTAAAATATGTGCTTGTGTATCGGATCAGGGATTTACATAGAAATACAAGAGATACACAGGAAGGTCTGTAGCACACAATACAACAAAGGTAATGCTGGTTATACACTAAATTTACCTTCAGACATTCAAGTGATGTTCAAACAATTGTTGCAAAAAACCCCGCAAAAAATAACTTGTCCGCTTGAGTTAGCATTTGGAGTTGCTCTCCAAAAAGTGTGTCCAGATATGGACTGTGAGAGAGGGGATGGGGACAGAATTCACATGATGAGTAGACATTGGAAGCCTGCTGTGGGAGATCTAGGGAAAACCCAGGGTTGGAAAACTAGCATTAACAGGGATATTCAATTAAAGTTCTTATTTAAAAAATGGTGCTAATTTTGCCCCATCCAATCTGATTTTATGTACATTTAAAAGCCAACATCTGATTGGTTGGGGCAAAACTAGCACCATTTTTAACGATAAGAACTTTTATTGAATCTCCCTGTAAGTGTTTCACACCACTTCACTTCCTATACAAATATATAAACATTGAAGGTTTGACCAAGCCTCATGAGAATAAAACTTGGCCAAAAGGCATGGTCAGATGCTCCTTTGAGGAAAGTAATTAATTTTGGAGAGTCAGCATGTATTATACAAGACGCATTCCAGCTTTAAGGGCATTAGTACTCCACCCAAAGCATGGTCAGGTACCCATTTGATGAAGCGAGTCAACCTAAATTATAAATTATATATAAATTGATATAAGTGCAGCATGCTTGACACATTAGGAATGAGATCCCTGCCCCGCAGAACTTACAATCGAAGGGAGAGACAACATACAGATACAATTGGGGAGATGGGTACAAAGTGCTTATCCATTATTATCCATAAAGAAGGGCAGAGTATTGTGCAGAAATATAATGCCAATAGGGAATGTAAGTAAAATGGATGTGCACTGAAATTCTGTGTGCACATAGTCTACTTTTATAATGTAATGTGTGTATGTATAACACACACATTCAAATTCTACTAACAAAAGAAAAACACTTTTGTGCATACATTATTAAATACTCCAAACCAATGTCTGTCGTCCTATAACTTCTGGTTTTATTGCCTTCTCCAGTCTCAGTGCAAATTATCTTTGGAGGGTCCCCTTCCATAAACACTTCTGGGGTACCAGGTGACTCCAGCCTTCTGCTACAGCATTCCCAGGTGTATATTCCCTATTCACATTCTGTATAATAAAGAGGTCATTTGGTAATTAATTTACAACGTAATGTACTGTTGCCATCAAAGCATTTTACAACATATACCTACTGTACTTCATATATAAAATGAACTTTATAGCTTACATTTTTTGTTTTTTTTCTGCACTGTACTTTAATAATACAAATTATTTTCCAAATTCATTTTAAATTGCTCTCATAACATTTGAATAGGTAACAAATATTTTATTATTGATAAGTCACTTTTGTAGTTCTCATTGACAAATTAATTACAACTGCACAGATAATACAATTACAAGGACATTACATATTTCTCACTTTGATGAAGTGAGAAAGAGTCAAGAAATGCTTCAGGGCATTTATTCTATGGTTTTCTCCCCCTTTTGCACCGTTGATATTATGAATAAAAACTTGTCATTACGTATGTGTTTTTTTTTTTTTTTGGACTTGTTATTTTTGTTGGAGGTGCTGGTCCTCCTGGAAATAGGACCCTTCCTTGGTGCTGGACCCGCTGGTAGTTTATGGAAGGTAAGACACACCTGCTTTTTGAACATTGCATATGTCATCTGTAATACATCTGCACCAACGCACACTCCACTGAGTTCTAGATTTCATTTAAGCAAGCAGATAGTACTTACAGAAGCTTTCCAGCTTTTGGTGCCTCACTTAGACAATCACAATCTGCACTTTTTCAATTTTATTTTTGTCCAAAAGTTTGTGGCCTATAACATTATTAAAAAATGGAAATCAGTTGCAAATCCTGATGCGCTGCATAAAATGCAAAACTTGTATAATTTTTTGCCTTATGATAAATAACCCAGTTAAAGCGGGAGGACAGTACACTCATGCAGTAACTGACTGCTCTTAAGGCTCGTACACACATTGGATAATTTTCGTAGGATGCAGCCGATGAACGTTCAACGACATTATCGTTAATCCTCATAATTGAAATTACATTTGTACACACAGCAACAAAAGTTGTTATATATTCATACTTAAAGTAACGTTTGTATCTTCGCGCAATTACGAAAGCAGCACATGCGCCTTTTATATATTTCTCCGTAGAACGTTAACGATAATCTGCCGACCATGTACAAATATACAATAATCGGCAGAACAAATCCCCCAGGCTGATCGTCGGAAAAAGCCAACAATAGTTGACGGTCGTTGGTCTTTGACGATCGGTGATGTATGCTAGGCACACGGCACTGATAACACGGTGGCACAGACACTGGTAAAGTGCATGGCACACTGACATCGATACCATGGTGGCGCAGACACTGGTAATATGTTTGGCACATGTCACTGATAACACCGTGTCACTGACACTGGTAATATGATTGGAACATGGCACTGATAACAGTGGTACAGACACTGGTAATATGATTGGCACTGATAAAACGGTGGCACAGACACTGGTAATATTCTTGGCACATGGCACTGAAAACATGGAGGCTCAGACACTGGTAATATGCTTGGCACATGGCACTGATAACACAGTGGCACTGGTAATATGATGGCACATGGTACTGATTACATGGCATTGACACTGGTAATATGCTTGGCACATGCTACTGATAACAAGGTGGTACAGACACTGGTAATATGCTTGGCACATGGCACTGATAACATGGTTGCACAGACACTGGTAATATGATTGCACATGGCACGTATAATATGGTGGCACAGACACTGGTAATATGATTGGCACATGGCACTGATAACATGTTGGCACAGCCACTGGTAATATGATTGGCACAGGGCACTGATAACATGGTGGTACAGACACTGGTAATATGATTGGCACATGGCACTGATAACATGTTGGCACAGCCACTGGTAATATGATTGGCACAGGGCACTGATAACATGGTGGTACAGACACTGGTAATATGATTGGCACTGATAAAATGGAGGTAGAGACACTGGTAATATTCTTGGCACATGGCACTAAAAACATGGTTGCTCAGACACTGGTAATATGCTTGGCACATGGTACTGATAACATGGTGGCACAGATGCCTGGTTATATGCTTGGCACATGGCACTGAAAACATGCTTGCACAGACACTGGCAATATGCTTGGCACATGGCACAGATAACATGGCATAGACACTAGTAATATGCTTAGCACATGGTACTAATAATATAGTGGCACATACACTGTAAAATACGCTTGGCAAGTGTCACTGATAACACGGTAGCACAGACACTGGTAGTATAATTAGCACATGGCACTGATAACATGGCATAGGCACTGGTTATATGATTGGCACATGGCACTGATAACATGGTGGCACAGACCCTGGTAATACGTTTGGCACATGGAACTGATAACATGGTGGCACAGACAGTGGTAATATGATTGGCACATGGCACTGATAATACGATGGCACAAATAGAAGAGAGATAGAAAAAGTATCCCCCTATATTATCACATCTTATAATATTAGTGGAACGGTTTAGGTTAAAATAAAACATTTATTGGATATACATTAAAAACTCATTACACACATAATAAAACATATCAGAACCAACCAATGCAGGAGAAAAGAGTAGGGAAACCAACAGATAAAGGGGCAATAAAATACCTGTGTTATCCCTAAAAAAGAGTGGGAGAAATCCTCTCCACCCAAAGGCTTGCCCTTTAGTATGTAAAACAACCCTAAGCACTCAGTGCTCCTCCTAGTCCAGAAACAAATATTAACTGGTCTAAAGGTGGCCATACATATACCTGCTATTACTTACCCGACCGAGCGTTCACGCGACGTTAGTTCGATTCTGCTGGAACCGCTTCTCCCGATCTTCTATGCAATCCCATTAATTTTGCGATTGCATGTTGTCACATAGAAGAGCGGGAGAAGCGGTTCCGACAGGATCGAATGAACGCCGCGTGAGCACTCGGTCGGGTAAGTAATATCGGGTATATGTATGGCCGCCTTAATTCCCTAACTCTAATAACGGTTTGGCTCTGATGTAGTTAAAAATCAAAGGAACAATGCGGATATAGTATCACATTGATATCTCAGTGTACAGGCAATTGTTACACTGGTGCGAGTTAGACACCCGCATTACACCAACCTCATGTTATTGTCATGAGGAGGATCAGGTCTCACATGCTCACAATATGTATTGTTACAGTTTAAAAAATACAAATACAACACCCCTGACGCGTTTCATCCTTCTAAGAGGAATTCATCTCAGGTAAGTGGCCACCGGATGTTCCCGGCGTTTAAAACCAGCTAACTTCGTATTGCTTCACTGATTGGATGGTCCGAAGTCCAATCGGATCGTGGTGTCCCTAACACACTTCATGTGCATCGTGTGTGCTAAGAAAATATAAGACCCATCATTGGTCTGACATGACTTAATAACATTACATAATAATACTTGCAATAACCCTGGGAGAGGTATGATTATGTGTGTGTAGCTATGTGTGCAAGAAGCTTCCCGAGTTAGCACAATGACCCTCATAAATTCAGGAGGAATAAGATTGATGGAATTCTAGTCCAGGTAAGTATAATAAAACACTAATTATTGGTTATAGCTATAAGCAACCGGGAAGCTTATTACAAGGCACCAACATGTTACAGTAAATACTGAATAGATAAGGCGAGATAGATGCAAGGGTAAGTACACAATAGCTGGCCTTCTATGTGACAAACATTGTTCTGAAATGCTCTCCTATAACAGATTCACTAGGCTGTGCATCTCTAGATGATTCTCACTCTTCATAAGTTATAACCAAAAAGGAAAAGGAGTTGACACAATAAAGAAGAACTTCATAATACCAGTATCCCAGTCACCCATTCTCCATCCCTGTATCCTCATATCCCCTGTAATAATACCAGTACCCCAGTCACCCATTCCCCATCTCTGTATCCTCATATCCCCCAAAACTAATTAAATTAACCCATACTGGCCCCACTCTGCTAGTTTAAAAAATCCTTACCTGACATCTCTGTCCAAATGGTTTCATGCTATGCCCCTCCAAGTCCAGAAACTGCAGTGTGCTCTCTGTGTGACTCATCCTGCTCCTGTATCTGCCTCAACCTCGACCAGGTTTGAGCGCATGCGCAGGAGCAGTCCTCCCCCCTACTCTCCCTCCCTCTCGCTCCCGTTTTGCTTCCCTCCCCCTAGACTCTAAACCCTTGGTCAAATATAGGTTAGGTCCCCCAGCCCCAACCAGTATAACAGAATTTAGGGAGAGTCCCCCGATAGTTACTTACCTTACCACTCTCCCCCGGCGTTCTGAGCAGCCGGCAGCCACATCCCTGATTTGCTGCCTCTTAGCCAATTAGAGACGCGGCTGCCAGTCCCGGCCCCTGCTTGCAGTTCCGTGCAAGCAGAGGGCCGGGAGAGTGAGGAGGAGGTAAGGTAAGTAAAAATCATGACACTTTCTAAAAATCTATTATGGCAGTTGGGGCAGGGGTCCAATAACTACATTATATAGAAAGTACCAAAAAGGGGTGGACATGCCCTTTAACCATATCAAAGTAAATACAATCATTTTGTATCATTCAAATGTAACTTACATTGATGTGCCTTTTCACAGGGAGGTTCTTCAACAAGAGGTTAAAAAGTGATATAAAAATTTATATCTTCAGAAAGACATAGGATAGATATATGAAAGTATAGAGGAATGAGTCTACATTCCCATATCTAAAAAAATGGCATCGGGACAGAAAACTAAAAAAGGCCACTTATTCATTTCATATTGTTGCGTTGTTACCGACTAATAGAAATGACACTGGACTCATAGTAACATAGTATTGTGGTTGAAAAGATGTACGTCCAACCTTTTACCTCCTTTATAAACTCTAACAGTTAATCCAGAGGAAGGCAATAAAACCCAGCTAAAAGGGGGAGAAATTCCCCTCTGACTCCAAACGGCAATCGGAAAGTATCCCTGGAGCCAACCAGAACCACAGCCTTTGTATTAATAACACTAATTCTCAATATTTTTAGTTTTTAGCATTTAATATTAGAATTGTTCTAATGTCAACTTGTCAGAGTTGGAATCCCTATTGCCTAAACATTTAAATAAATTCTAAACCATATATAAATCCCAATAACTTTAGAGATTCCATAGGTGAGTTAATAGTCAAAACAGAATAAAATTAAAAACTATTAGTATAACAGCTTTATACAGCTATTAAACTATAAGCAAGGTAACTTACCATAGATTTACTTCATCGCATTCTTCCACTTTTCTTTTCTTTTTTGGTGATTGTTCAGTCTAAAAGTAAAAGTTTCAAATTAATTCAAATCTATACTATTTCATATAACAAAATCCTGCAGATGTTTAGGAATAAATAAAGAGGGATAAATAAATACCTACAAGATCTAAGGTAACACTAAAGCTTTGTACACCTGTGTAATTTTACGGATCGTTTTGCGAAAATCACCCGTATGTACGAAGCTTTACACCATAGTATAAAATTCTCTTTTAAACTCTAGACAAAGTACATGAGGTTGCGGTTTCAATCCCCAGAATTATTTGCTGTCAGATTTCTAGGAAGAAAGGGTGCAGCTTCCTGAGAAATGTACTATGTACACTTAGCTGGGCAGGACCTCCACCAAATAAGGATGTGGATTATGGGAGCTGACCCTTGGTACCCCAGGTTTTATTTCATAAATCATTCAGTAGCCAAGCAAAGAAGAGGTGAGACATGACACAGTTCTATCTTCTTAATGTTCCTGTCTACTCGACAATGTTATCTGGTGAGGTAACTTACATTATATTATCTTAGATTACTTACAATTAATTGTTTCTTCTTTTTCATCAAGCTTCCTCTTTCCATTAGGAGGATTTTTGCTGGATCCTAATAAATAAACATTCAAAAAGAATAAATATATATATTTCTGCAAATGAAAATATTTTCAATACTATAGATAACATCAGTAATGCAGTGAGCAAAGATGGAATCAAAGTTTTAGATCTATGTTCAGTTTTATATTCATTTTATATATAACCTACTGTAGGTTTACTACTCTACTGGATTCTATGCTTATTGCCTGGACCTTTCTATGAAACATTGAACCATTTAAACATTCAGTGAACACGTAATTATAACTATAAAATGTGGGTTTATAAAAGAAGCGAGTAAAGAGATTCTTCTACAAACTTGCAAAAAAAAACTTACAAAGGATTCTGCTTGATCTTGATGTTTGCGTTTCTTCTTTTTTCAGAGGGTTTGACTTGAAACCTTAAATATATAAATATATTATTAATATATTTATCCATGAACAGACTGGAATACGCTATAGATTTGGGAATTGATTATCAAGATGTAACCTAAGATATAAATATTATAGGGCATTTGTTCATTTCCTCTTGTGACCTGATTACTTACTCATTAAAAATAATCTCCAGAAACTAGTGTATACGTTGTTTTATATTAATGAAACTTTTATTAAAATAGTGTTTTAATGATGATGCACATGCAAATTAGCGATAGGAGAGAGATAGTCCATGGGTGACATACAGAGGAAGGGTTAATGGGCTGTCAACCATGGTGTAAATACTGTAGATTTTGACAATTCACAGATCCTAATAAAAAACTTATTACTAAAAACTTTGAAACTGTAGTTCCTGTCCAATTTAGTATCTTGTTCTGTGTATCCTTTCCTTGAAGTTTAAAGTTTAATCATCGCGCAAGGGAAAGACCCTTCAGAAGAAAATTACTAGAACGAGACTCACATTAATAAATGAAGAAAAGCAAATAACCTCACTGGAAGTTAATTTAACTATAGCTTGATGTCGCCTTGAGTTCTAGCACTGTACAGATTCTCCAAGAAAACTTACAATGGATTGGCTCTCATTGTTTCTTTCAAGTTTGCGTTTCCTCTTTGGCGTTTAGTTTGAATCTGAAAAAATATATATAAAAATATTAAAATATATACTATTGTACATGACATTTATGGGTTTGGCATTATTAGGTGGGGAGGTAATCTATAACTATTCTAATCAATAATTGGATAACTAATCCCAGAGAAATTCAGAAGGCTGTGATCTATCACTGCCTCTCTACATTCACTTCCAATGGGAACTAGCTGTCCATACCCATTATATCTGGATATATTGACACCCAACGCGTATGTACTTAGGTTTGTAACAACTTATAGAGTCTGACTATACCGCATTAAATGTATTTTAGTTTTTTTATTTCAATGTACTTACATGTTCATTAGCTGGTAAGACCAAAGGTGCACAGCCGGAGCCTAGAAAAAAATATTAATAGAAAACTAAGAAACAATCCAATAAAGAATATAAACCATGGAACTTAATGGATACAAGGAAATGATAGTAGAGGTTTGGTTGTTAAGTATATAGGAAAATCTAAATATATTCTATATATCTATTGCCTCTATGATTTGGGTATTTCACATAAAGATGAGTAGAAAACTAACTATATTTTGTTTTTTTATTTCAATATTAACTTTCCTTATTTACTTAATGTATATCTACAGTTATATAGTTATGAAATAGCTATTGTGCATATATCCGAGGAACTGATGTGATGACTACCCAAGTCCTTGGTAATTACATTAGGTAACATTACCGATGTCAATTGATCACTTATATATATATACACTTTATATATAAATCCGGCTATAAATCCAGCTCTAAATGGCACAATAAATGATTTTGGCTTTGTGCAGATAAGATAACTTGTACTTAATTCAATAGGAAATCTAATGACGTGGATTTTATATACTATTTATATATATAAGACGAGTATGAAACA
This sequence comes from Hymenochirus boettgeri, assembly GCA_019447015.1. Classification (NCBI taxonomy): domain Eukaryota; kingdom Metazoa; phylum Chordata; class Amphibia; order Anura; family Pipidae; genus Hymenochirus; species Hymenochirus boettgeri. The sequence continues at coordinate 349,246,714 of CM033469.1, forward strand.
TATGGATAGTTTTGTTTTTTTTAATTTAAATATTAACTTCCCAATTTCTACTTACTTGCTCACAGCTGGTAGGATAATTCTGGGCCGCCCCAGAAGCTAAACCATTAAAATAAAGATTAATATTGTATATAATATATCTATCAATATACATTATAATCCTATTTGACAGTTTAATAACAGGAAATAATCTAAGTTTTTCTAGAACAACTTATCTCCAGGTTTTCATGGATAACATACAAATGTATATGGAGAAGGGTCTCTATAGGCAAAACAGACAGGTAGCACATGTTCCCTGAGCAACTACAATGTCACCACCCATAGAAACTTAGAGTCTAGTAAGATTTTAAAGTCAAAATCCACATAAGCAGGTTTTAATAACTGTTAACTTTTTATTTTCTACTTACATACTGAAAGCTAAACTGTCTTCATTTTCCTCAGCTGGAGCCTAAAAATAAAGGAATGAATATGAAAATACGGTACTGGATATAAAAACCACATCATATTGTAGATGGAAACGGAAAGAGGTTGGATTGTTGAGAATGATGGGAAAAATCAAATTACAGATTTTCTCCTTATATCTTTATATCTACAGGGATATAGATATGAAATAGCTATTGGTGCATATACAGTAACTGGCCATGAACTACCCAATGTCCTTGGTAATTATATAGGTGGTTACATTACCAGATGTCACATTGATCTGGTTATAACACTTTATATGTAATCCAGCACTAAATGGCACATAAATGATTTTGAATTTATGCAGATAACTATAATAGAACGTTATAAATTATTTTTAATTTTGTTTTTTTATTTCAATCTTAACTTCCCAATTTACACTTACTGCAACAGCTGGTATTGACAGTTCTGGACCGCTGGAGTCTAAAACATACTCATTCTAATAACTAATACTAATTCTATTGGAGTTACTATGGCATTTAAAAATTTTTGATTAAAGCGCTTACATAATATCCAATTGTCACTAGTTTATAGCAAGGGGGTGGTCTTAAAATATTATATTTTGTAAATTATCAATTTTTGATTGTAAAACAACTCAGAATTTCGAGTAGACATACTTTGGATGTCCAACCTGTGGCCCTGATGATAAAAACTCCCAGCATTCTCTGTCTACCACTGCGAAGGAACATTAGGTTGGATATCTCTATTTTATTTAATATAATATTATCTTCTTGGTTTTTATTACCTCCTAACAGCTAAGGCATCCAGGCCAGTTAGTTTCATTAGGTGGAAGCTATAAAATATAATCATATTATAATTAAATACAGTTAGAGTAATAGTTATTGTATAGTTATAGTAAGTTTTATATAGTTATGATATAGTTATAGTACAGTGTTAAATATTATAGTATAGTTCAATAAAGTTAAAATATAGTTATAATAAGTTATAATCTTTTTAAATTCTACTTACAGGTGTAAAAACCAAAATTCTCCAAATCCCTCAGCTGGGGAGCCTAAAAAACAAAGCAATGAATATGGATATATTGTAGGATATAAAAAACCATATATATTATAGAGGAATGGAAGAGTGGTTGGATTGTGAGAATGATAGGGAAATATCTAATTTACAGATTGTCTCCTTATATCTTTAGTGTATATCTATAGTGATATAGATGTGGATTTTATAAAGATGAGTATGAAACATAGTATACGTTTTTTTTTGTTTGTTTTTTTTTAATATTAACTTCCCACTTTCTACTTACTTGCTCAACAGCTGGTAGGAACAGTTCTTGGGCCGCCTCTAGAAGCTAAACCAAAAAATAAAGATTAAACTATTGGATATAATATATATATTATACATGTTATAATCCTATTTGACAGTTATAAATGACAGAAAATAATCTATGTCTAATAAGATTTTAAAGCAAAATCGCAGTTTTAATACCGTTAACTTTTTATTTTCTACTACATACTGAACAGCTAAACTGTCTTCATTGTCTCAGCTGGAGCCTAAAATAAAGGAATGAATATGAATATACGGTAGGGATATAAAAACCATATCATATTGTAGATGGAACGGAAGAGGTTGGATTGTTGGGAATGATGGTGAAATATCTAAATTACAGATTGTCTCCTTATATCTTTAGTGATCTATTTATACACTTTTTTATGTAAATCCAGTTCTAAATGGCACGAAAATGAGTTTGACTTTATGCAGATAAGAGAACTTATAAGAGAAGATTATAAACTTATTTTAATTTTGTTTTTTATTTCAATATTAACTTTTTACACTTACTTGCTCAACAGCTGGTATGACAGTTCTGGACCGCTGGAGTCTAAAACATACACATTAAAATAAAGATTATACTATTGTAATAATTATTATACATGTAATAATTCTATGGCGATACTATGGCGATTTAAAAATATTTAAGTCTACATTAAAATTTCAATTGGTCACTAGTTATAGCAATGGGGGGTGTGTTTTAAAATATATATTTGTAAATTATACAATGTTTATTGTAAAACAAAGTCAGAAGTTCGGATAGATTTCTACTTTCATAATATCCAACCTGTGGCCCCCCAGATGGTTAAAACTCCCAGCATTCTCTGTCTACACATTGGGTTGGATATCCCTATTTTTTTTTCAAATAATAGTATCTTCTTGGTTTTTACTTACTCCTCAACAGCTAAGACATCCAGGCCAGGTCATCAGGTGAAGCTATAACATAGAATCATAATACAATTATAATACAGCTGGGATATAGTTATTGTATAGTTATGGTACAGTTTTTATATAGTTATAGTATAGTTATAATATAGTTATAAAACAGTTATAATATATTTATAGTATAGTTATAATATAGTTATAAAACTGTTATAATATAGTTATAGTATAGTTATCATTTAGTTATAATACAGTTAAAATATAGTTATAATATATTTATAGTATAGTTATAATATAGTTATAGTATAGTTATAATATATTTATAGTATAGTTATAGTATAGTTATAAATAGCTATAGTATGTTTAGTAAAGTTTAATATAGTTATAGTATAGTTATACTATTTTTAGTTAAGTAATATAGTTGTAATATAGTATAATATATGATAGTACAGTTACATTAGGATATATATAGCTAGCTAGTTATAATATAGTTATAGTGATAGTTGTGGGGTATTTTGATCAAATGGATCAACTTAGTGTTGAAGACGTTGCGCTAGTTATCCGTCTGGCTTTCTCGTTTCAGAATGAGGAAAAATACTTACAGTCATTCACCTGGAATTTCAAATCCAGTTTTCACAAGAAGTAAAAGAATAAGAATTATGAAAATAATTACTATTTTTAAATGTTACGGCCTGGGTATGGTATTTAAACTAGAAGGATTTAATTGAATTATTTTCTAAAATTTCTACAAAAAACTATAGCAGTTCTTTCAAAAATCAGGATACACCTGTGCAAATGGCAAGCATTATATTAACCTATCTGTTGTATTCAATTAGATCAACTGGACTTGAAATGTAGTTCTTGAAGACGTTTCGCTAGTCATCCGACTGGCTTTCTCAATTCAGAATGACTTGTACAAGAATCTGTGGCAATATGTACCCTGGAAAAAACCCAATTAGATATCACAGCCAGTAGTTTGCGAAGGAACGTGACTGGTTCAAGAGAGTGTGTTAAGGAGGCCATTTATGTGAAAATAAAAGAAACCAAGCCAAATAGAGGTGGGGGGGTTCGACACAACTGTCGCCATGTACAATGCTGTTTTAACACCTTACTCTGGGCGTTTCCTATAAACACCTCTTAGGCACATCTAATCACACCCTTAACACCTGGCTGTGATATGCTAATTGGGATTTTCCAGGGTTACATAATTGCCACAGATTCTTGTACAAGTCATTCTGAATTGAGAAAGCCAGTCGGATGACTAGCGAAAAGTCTTCAAGAACTACATTTCAAGTCCAGTTGATCTAATTGAATACAACAGATATACCATGACCTGGATGAATGAGAACCTTCACAAGCATTATATTAACCGTGTATATTAAAGGATAACAAAGGTGCCAAACTCTCCCATCTCGGTTTGCCTTTAAAGTATCCAGGGTGGAAACCTGAATGGAATTGCAATAGATAAAGTTATAACAAAAGTTCAGGTTTAGGTTCACTTCCTGATTCCAGACTTGGCCAATAGAAGAATTCACCCCTTGCAAAAGTGCATCTTCCCATAGGCCAAAGGCCAAGCTACAGACACTACTGGGAGATGGAACAGACACTATTTTGGCCTGGACTTTAGTAAGTTAATTTACACAATTATGATCCCAGAAGGGTGAGGGCTGAGTGGTTAAGGACAGAGGGGTAGAGTTCTTTATGGTAACAATTCTAATACTCTAAACATCTACAAACTTAGTATTAAATATGCAGATGGGATGTCAGGGCATGTATCCTACAAATTACATTACAATGTTATAAAATGGAAAGAAACCTGTACCAATGCCTAACATATTTAGTCTAAGAAAATAGTATGGCAGGGTACACTACAATAAAACAAGACTGACCCTGCCAAAGAGAACTAAGCCGTTTATAGCTGAGCTGGTAAGCATAGTTAAGGTGGCCATACACTATTACGATCGTAATTACGATCTTAAAACCGACAGATACTTGATAGACAGTGTACAATGTTAATTGTACCAAGATGTACAATAAATATGATCGATATTCATTTCTTTTGTGATTAATGTCGAAGTCGTCCATTGTGAGGTTACATTACATTCACATTTAATCGGAACTTTAGAAAACACTACATATCATTTTACCAATGACTTAAAACCAACTTTCCCGATCGTAATTACAATCGATTTTACGATCTAATGTCGTGTGATAAGAATGGGAAAATGTAAAAATTTTTCAGGCCAATAGATGGAATGTCGGATCGTATGTTGGATGTTCATAAAATCGGTCCTAATGTGTATGGTACCTACGATGATATCATGATGGTTATACGAACTAAAGACATTAGTGAGAAAGGATCAGTCCAATAGATCAGTCCAATAGGAAGCCACACTATGAAGGTATGTAAGATATGGTACAGTCCCAGTCTGTAAGAGGGGCTTTTACAATTTGGGACTGTTTCCAGAATGGCTAAAGGAAGACACATACCTTGTATAGTGTGGCTCCCTATTGGACAAATCACAGAAACTATTACAGACGCAGGTCTAAACTGGAATCATGAGACGGTCTCTGACAGTCTGGGAATGACTGTCAGAGACTGTGGGTGAGGAAATATACTTTAAGGAATTCCTACCACAGGATATAGGAAATCAAATCCTACCCGCTAACCCCCCTGGTGGCCACATGTAGAAGAAGTAAGTGCTAAAGTATGGCTCATACAGCAGCTGACAGCTTTCTACCCCCTATAGTTACACAGGTACAACGGTGAGCTGTTAGCTGAGATCATACACCATACATGGTTTTTATTTTTAACCCTTTGAGCTAATTTGATGTGAGGTTGGGCCATAGTTGTCCTAAATTAAACAAGGAAGATTCAATATAAAACTGAACATGTGAATTCTTAATGAAATATTGGATATAGATATATTTCTACTTTACATCATGAGAAACTGGAGGTTCGTTGGTTTTTGTCTTCTAAGAGAAAAATAATTTAATATGGTGAGTTGCATAAGATTAAAGGGTAATTATACTAACTAACTAATTAGACATGGAAAGTACCTGGGGCAGGTAGGTAGATAAATTATTCCCACCTCCACATATTGTTTCATTGAGAGCTACAGCTTGAACAGTTTGCGTTTGCCAGGTTAGTCCTGGAACATCCTGTATAAAAGATATGCTGAAGCCAGGAGGAAGACTGGCAGAATCAGTTTTCTTTGGCCTGGTGCTCCTCACAGAAACAATATTGGGAGGTAGGAATTACCAGTCCTATATCCTTGTCCCAAGTACTTTTCATTTTAACTGTTTCCTATATATAAACCATCCCATTGCCCTGTGTGTATCCGATGGAATAAAAACACGTTTAATCTTACCCAGACCTCTTCTCTGGAATTCCTTAAAGAATTTCCGGATTTGTTTTGAACGCCTTTCACCAAATAATAAGGCTGTGAATATGGAAAAAAAAGAGAAATGTTACTTTATTGTGAGCGACCGATAATGTTATAAACTGTTATATAGGGGATTCAATAACAGATTACTGTATTTATCATATACCTTATGGTAAAAATAACAAAGGAATTTTATATTGGTTTGAGCATTCCTTTAGTCGTCTCCCATTCCCTAATATGTATAATTACTGATCTATACAGCGCGTTTCGTTACAATGGGCAAACGCATTTACCGCTATTCACCTAAACAGGTGACCGGAAGAACTGTTCTTATTAAGGGGAATGTGTAGATGTGATATTAATTTACCACACACTATAAAAAGGAAGCAGAAAGGCAATGAGGAAAACAGAACAGAAAATGGAAAAGCAGAATAGGAAATAGGTTGAGGCAAAATGGGGAAAGGGGCAAGCAGAAGAAGGCAGACACAGACAAGACACAGACAGTGTTTAATAAATTCATAGATCTCTTTTATAAAATTCTAATATCCTTACATGTCAAAGCAGAGATGACATAATGTCTTGGTTTGGGTTAATGCTTGGCAAGCTGGGCAGTGGCGGTCCTAAGAAAGTGGCCCTTAATTGCTGGGGTGCTGCTGTATGGCCCCAGCCTCCATCAGGTTGGCCACCTCAGTTATATGATAAAGTTTTTTAAATTGTTGAAAGATTGTACAATCTAATTGTAAGGTATATGGATAGGTTTACTACAAAATAGTAGCTTTAAAGGGTATGTATACTGAAAAATGACACTTGCATCATCTTTATTATAAATAAATATGTGTAGCAGTACTCTGAGGGGTGTGTTGCAGTATGCCTTCAATACAATACTTGTTTTTTTAGGCCTGACTACTGACCTGACTATTTACTACAGACAAACTGTCCAAACTGCATACCGCACACCAACTGTCATATTATTCTAGCTACTGAAAAAACGTGTCATACCCTGTAAGGGGCTCATGCACTATCCAATCTCCATGTGTGCGATATTGTGATATTGGATGGATGTGTATAGCCTGCTTTATTGGCTGATGTCGAAATAAACATTTACAGGGATAATGCAGGGTTAGGAAGACTGAATAGAAATTTGCTGTAAAACTTTAAACTATTAAATAATTAGAGATGGATCAAGTTTTTATGCAAAACTATCTTCAAAAGCTGCTTAAAACAAGCATTGAAATGATTGAAAATGGTTATAACTTAACAAATATGGAAAGTTAATATTTTAAATAAGTTATACAATTCTTTATATCAAATTTGAAAAAGATGGCATTAATAAATGCTCCACTTACCTCAGTGGTTTCAAAAGAAATGATGCGAATGTTGTGAAGTATGTGAATTACAAGGTATTGTTGTCATAGTAACAATGACATCATAGAAGTGACATCATCACTACAGTGCAAGAGTACAAGATGCACATAGACTACAATTTGAATGTACTTTTTTACTACTGTTGAATTCACACTATTAAATGCATTTAAAAAATACACAAAAATGCAGTGTATTTCTGTATGTTTGCTTCTTGTTTAATTCCTGTTTTATTTGGGGGGGTGTTAGCACACAGAAAGACTGAGACACTGTTATTACTAAGGTGGATATGAGGATACAGAGATAGCGAATGGGTGACTGGGACACTGGCATTATTACAGGGAATTTGAGGATACATTGATGGGGAATGGGTGACTAGGACACTGGCATTATTACAGGGGATATGAGGATACAGGGATGGGGAATGGGTGACTGGGATACTGGTATTATTACAGGGGATATGAGGATACAGGGACTGAGAATGGGTGACTGGGAAACTGGTATTATTACAGGGGATACTGTGTTATTACGGGGGTACTGGTATTATTACAGGGATGGGGAATGGGTGACTGGGTACTGGCATTATTACAGGGGATATGAGGATACAGTGATGGGGAATGGGTGACTGGGGGATCAGACAGGGGAATGGGTGACTGATACTGGTATATTACGGGGATATGAGAATACAGTGATGGGAATGGGTGAGTGGGGTACTGGTATTATTACAGGGGATATGAGGATACAGGGATGGGGAATGGGTGACTGGGGTACTGGTATTATTACAGGGGATATAAGGATACAGGGATGGGGAATGGGTGACTGGGGTACTGGCATTATTACAGGGGATATGAGGATACAGGGACGGGGAATGGTGACTGGGATACTGGCATTATTAACAGGGGATTTGAGGATACAGTGACGGGGAATGGGTGACTGGGGTATGGTATATTACAGGGATTGAGGATACAGTGACGGGAATGGGTGACTGGGATACTGGTATTATTACAGGGGATATGAGGATACAGGATGGGGAAGGGTGACTGGGATACTGGTATTATTACAGGGGATATGAGGATACAGGGATGGGAATGGGTGACTGGGACACTGGTATTATTACAGGGGATATGAGGATACAGTGACGGGGAATGGGTGACTGGGATACTGGTATTATTACAGGGGATATGAGGATACAGTGATGGGGAATGGGTGACTGGGGTACTGGTATTATTACACGGGGATATGAGGATACAGTGATGTGGAATGGGGACTGGGGAACTGGTATTATTACAGGGAATTTGAGGATACAGTGATGGGGAATGGGTGACTGGGATACTGGATTATTACAGGGGATATGAGGATACAGGGATGGGGAATGGGTGACTGGGATACTGGTATTATTACAGGGGATATGAGGATACAGTGATGGGGAATGGGTGACTGGGATACTGATATTATTACAGGGGAGTAGCAGTTACTCTGAGGTGTGTGCAGTATGCCTTCAATACAATACTGTTTTTTTAGGCTGACTACTGACCTATTTCACTACAGACCAACTGTCCAAACGCTTACAGCACACCAACTGTCATATTATTCTAGCTACTGAAAAACTGTTCATACCCTGTAAGGGGCTCAGGCACTATCCAATCTCCAGTGTACGATATTGTGATAATGGGTTTGGATGTGTATAGCCCGCTTTATGGGTGATGTCGAAATAAAAATTTACAGAGGATAATGCAGGGTTAGGAAGACTGAATAGAAATTTGCTGTAAAATTTTAAACTATTAAATAATTAGAGATGGGATCAAGTTTTTATGCAAAACTATCTTCAAAAGCTGCGTAAAACCAGCATTGAAATGATTGAAATGGTTATAATTAACAAATATGGAAAGTTAATATTTTAAATAAGTTATACAATTCTTTATATCAATTTGAAATAGATGGCATTATAAATGCTCCACTTACCTCAGTGGTTTCAAAAGAAATGATGCGAATGTTGTGAAGTATGTGAAGTTACAGGTATTGTTGTCATAGTAACAATGACATCATAGAAGTGACATCATCACTACAGTGAAAGAGTACAAGATGCAATAGACTTTACAATTTGAATGTACTTTTTTGCTACTGTTGAATTCACACTATGAAATGCATTTAAAAAATACACAAAAATGCAGTGTATTTCTGTTGTTTGCTTCTTGTTTATTCCTGTTTTTTTGACTGAGACACTGTTATTACTAAGGTGGAAATGGGATACAGAGATAGCGAATGGGTGACTGGTGGTACTGGATTATTACAGGGGATTTGAGGATACAGGAATGGGGAATGGGTGACTGGGATACTGCAGGGGAATGGGGACTGGACACTGGTATTATTTCAGGGGATATGAGGATACAGGGTTGGGGAATGGGTGACTGGGATACTGATATTATTACAGGGAATTTGAGGATACATTGATGGGAATGGGTGACTAGGACACTGGCATTATTACAGGGGATAGATGATACAATGATGGGGAATGGGTGACTGGGGTACTGGAATTATTACAGGGGATTTGAGGATACAGGAATGGGAGAATGAGTGGACTGGGACACTGGCATTATTACAGGGGATTGAGGATACAGTGATGGGGAATGGGTGACTGGGACACTGGTATTATTTCAGGGGATATGAGGATACAGGGTTGGGGAATGGGGACTGGGATACTGATATTATTACAGGGATTTGAGGATACATTGATGGGGAATGGGTGACTGGACACTGGCATTATTACAGGGGATATGGGATACAATGATGGGAATGGGTGACTGGGGTACTGGTATTATTACAGGGGATATGAGGATACAGGGATGGGGGAATGGGTGACTGGGACACTGGCATTATACAGGGGATATGAGGATACAATGATGGGGAATGGATGGACTGGGATACTGGTATTATTACAGGGATATGAGGATACAGGACTGAGAATGGGTGATGGGAACTGGTATTATTACAGGGGAACTTGTGTTATTACTGGGGATGGTATTATTACAGGGATGGGGAATGGGTGACTGGGATACAGACATGGGAATGGGAACTGGGGTACTGGCGTTATACAGGGGATAGAGGATACAGTGATGGGGAATGGGTGACTGGGATACAGACAGGGGAAGGGTAAGATGGGTACTGGCGTTATTACAGGGGTATTGAGGATACAGTGATGGGGAATGGGTGATGGGATACTGCATTATTACAGGGAATATGAGGATACAGTAATGGGAATGGGTGACGGGATACTGGAGGAGAATGGGTGATGGGGTACTGTGGATTATTACAGGGATATGAGGATACAGGGAAGGGGAATGGTGACTGGGGTACTGGTATTATTACAGGGGATAGAGGATACAGGGACGGGAATGGGTGACTGGGGTACTGGTATTATTACAGGGGATATGAGGATACGGGAAGGGGAAAAGGGTTGACTAGGGTACTGGTATTATTACAGGGGATATGAGGATACAGAGATGAGATAGCGAATGGGTGAAGGGGAACTGGCATTATTACAGGGGATATAAAGATACAGGGATGGGGAATGGGTGACTGGGGAACTGCATTATTACGGGGATATAAAGATACAGGGATGGGGAATGGGTGACTGGGGACACTGGTATTATTACGGGGATTAAAAGATACGGGATGGGGAATGGGTGACGGGGTGGGGTACTGGTATATTACAGGGGATATGAGGATACAGAGATAGCGAATGGGTGATGGGGAAAGGCATTATTACAGGGGATATAAAGATACAGGGTGGGGAATGGTGACTGGGGTACTGGTTATTACAGGGGATATGAGGATACAGAGGAAGCGAATGGGTGACTGGGGAAATGGCATTACAGGGGATATAAAGTACAGGGAGGGGAATGGGTGACTGGGGTACTGGTATTATTACAGGGGATATAAAGATACGGGGATGGGGAATGGGTGACTGGGGTACTGGTATTATTACAGGGGATGAGGATAAGAGATAGCGAATGGTGACTGGGGAACTGGCATTATTACAGGGGATATAAAGATACAGGGATGGGGAATGGGTGACTGGGGTACTGGTATATACAGGGATATAAAGATACAGGGATGGGGAAGGGTGACTGGGGGAACTGGCATATTACAGGGGATATAAAGATACGGGATAGGAATGGGTGACTGGGGTACTGGTATTATTACAGGGGATATAAAGATACAGGGATGGGGAATGGGTGACTGGGGTACTGGTATTATTACAGGGGATATGAGGATACAGAGATAGCGAATTGGTGACTGGGGAACTGGCATTATTACAGGGGATATAAAGATACAGGGATGGGGAATGGGTGACTGGGTACTGGTATTATTACAGGGGATATAAAGATACAGGGATGGGGAAGGATGGGAATGGGTGACTGGGGTTACTGGTATTATTACAGGGGATATGAGGATACAGAGATAGCGAATTGGTGACTGGGGTACTGGTATTATTACAGGGGATATAAAGATACAGGGATGGGGAATGGGTGACTGGGGTACTGGTATTATTACAGGGGATATGAGGATACAGAGATAGTGAATGGGTGACTGGGATACTGGTATTATTACAGGGGATATGAGGATACAGAGATAGCGAATGGGTGACTGGGGTACTGGTATTATTACAGGGATATGAGGATACAGGATGGGAATGGGTGACTGGGATACTGGTATTATTACAGGGGATTTGAGGATACAGTGATGGGGAATGGGTGATTGGGATACTGGTATTATTACAGGGGATATAAAGATACAGGGATGGGGAATGGGTAACTGGGGAACTGGCATTATTACAGGGATATGAGGATTCAGAGATAGTGAATGGGTGACTGGGGAACTGGCATTATTACAGGGGATATAAAGATACAGGGATGGGGAATGGGTGACTGGGGTACTGGTATTATTACAGGGGATATGAGGATACAGGATAGCGAATGAGTGACTGGGGAACTGGCATTATTACAGGGGATATAAAGATACAGGGATGGGGAATGGGTGACTGGGGTACTGGTATTATTACAGGGGATATAAAGATACAGGGATGGGGAATGGGTGACTGGGGTACTGGTATTATTACAGGGGATAAGATACAGAGATAGCGAATGGGTGACTGGGTACTGGTATTATTACAGGGGTATGAGAGATACAGGGATGGGGAACGGGAGACTGGGGTACTGGTATATTACAGGGGCTATGAGGATACAGTGATGGGGAATGGTGACGGGGACACTGGTATTATACATTTGGATATGAGGATACAGGGATGGGGAATGGGTGACTGGGGGGTACTGGTATTATTACAGGGGATATGAGGATACAGTGATGGGGAATGGGTGACGGGAGGGGTACTGGCTATTATTACAGGGGATAGAGGATACAGGGATGAGGAATGGATGACTGGGATACGGTATTATTACAGGGGATATGAGGATACAGGGATGGGGAATGGGTGACTGGGGTAATGGTATTATTACAAGGGATATGAGGATACAGGATGAGGGGGGAAGGAGGACTGGGAATTGGTATTATACAGGGGATATGAGGATACAGGGATGGGGAATGGGTGACTGGGGGTACTGTATTATACAGGGATATGAGGATACAGGGGAGGAATGGGGACTGGGGTGGGTACTGGTATTTTACAGGGGATATGAGGATACAGGGATGGGGGATGGGTGACTGGGGTACTGGTATTATTACAGGGGATATGAGGGACAGGATGGGGAATGGGTGACTGGGATACTGTATATTACAGGGGATGACGGTGGATATGAGGATACAGGATGGGGGAATGGGTGACTGGGGTACTGGATATTACAGGGGATTGAGGATACAGTGAGGTGGAAGGGTGACTGGTTGGGTACTGTATTATACAGGGGATATGAGGATACAGGGATGGGAATGGGTGACTGGGGTACTGGTATTATTACAGGGGATATGGGATACAGTGATGGGCAATGGTGACGGGGTACTGGTATTATTACAGGGGATATGAGGATACAGGATTGGAGAATGGGTGACTGGGATACTGGTATTATTACAGAGCAGAGAGAAGAACTGGTTTTTACCATAAATATGAACATAGTATTCTGGAACTTGTATACACTTTTAAGTTATTATTTAGGTATTTAGGATGAGGTTTACATAGGGATAGTCAAAGTAAAGCTGAGTCTTGTATCGAGAAATTCCCGTCTATATGCTCAAGACATATTTAGAGATTTCAACTGGTACATTTTTGTCTAGAATTAGAAGGGGAAAACTCCTCGTGAGCAGCGCATTACTGATATAATCTCAGATATAAGTACGGCAGAGCAAAAGTTGCAACTGTATTTTACTATTAGTCCATTGTCTTAGTGAAATTTTATGTGAGGTTCTGCTCCTTATAGATTGTTTTCATTAGAGCCTCACATTATACATAGTATCTTAATAGTGGTTTAACCTTAGTAAAATAGTAGTATGAGCATTATTGTTACCAATATACCTAAATGTTTCATCTTGGGTATAATTTTCATAGCGCTCCAAATGCCATGGTCTGTATATTTTGGTAATAAGAGAGAAAAACATAACTCTACATTATATTAATATAATATTTCAAAAACTATAAACCTTTATATAATTATTAAAGGGGAAGCTCAGTGCAAATACATTGCTTTTAAGAAAAAAGAGCAGTATTTTTCCATCCCAATGACCTTAACCTGCCCATTCAGCATTTTGTCTGTGTATAAATAATACTTTCGAATACTAACTTCCTGTTTGTAGGACCCTTAAAGGACAACTCCACCCTCATAAGAACATCTTTAGAAAGAACGGCCTCTTAAAATATGTTGATATATCATAGTTTGTCCTATGAATTCATTAATGTATGCCTGCTATGCTTCTGGAAGCCTCATGGAAACTGAGCAATTTAGAAACCTATTCTGAGCTTGTACTGAGCCTGAGCATGCTCAGAAGAGGAAACAGCATTAACAGTCAGGTCATTGGCTGTAATGTCAACTGTCAAATCCATAACTGACAGTTTACTAACTGGAAGAACCAGGAAGCGAAACAGGGGAAACAGGAATTGTGCAGGATTTCAGGTTAGAATTAAACATTTCAGATTTAAAACTATTACCGTTTAGGGTTTTGGGGGGTGATTTACCTGATGTAAGTTTTCATTTGAGGGCTGGACTTGCCCTTTAATAAGACTGTTATGGTTTTGCCTTGACCTTGTGCCTGTGTTGATTAGTTGCTCAGTAAGATCTGAGCATGTTTGACCCATCCACAGCCAATCAGTAGAAATTACTGTTAGGAACATTCCGTGGCCGTGGTGCATCCTGGAAGAAGAGAAGGACCGTTAGAACCTGAAATGGCAGCTCACTAATGTCAACAGCAGGGAACAGCAAAGGATATGAATCAACTGATTTTCAAATTGGAAAGATATCTAGAATAACTAGGTAAGTATAATATAAACTAATACTTTTTAAAATATCGATATTTCCACTGAACATTAAGACTCCTAGGGTAGTCCTTGTAATATATGTGATAGTCAGAGAGAGAGTGGGTTTTGTATTAGGCTGTTTCTATTCAAAAAGCAACTTATATCTTTATCGTCCAACTCTTTCTTGTCTGATATCTGAAAGAAAAAGTCTTTGTATGAAGTAGCCCATCACCAGTTGTGACCTTGGGTAGCAGCTTATCAGCAAAACCACCAACTGGTTTTATGTCCTCCATATAACAGTTGAGATCCCTTATGGTCGGGACTGATCAATCACCACGTCTGTGACTGTGGTTAGGTGTTGACCCAGGGTCTGGTATCCCCTTCTAGTTCCTCCACTCTCTCTAGCATTGGCCTAAGTCTCCCTAAGGGCCGCAATCTCTGTTCTGTACGTGCGCTGAAGTTGTAGAGAAAGTTGGACAAAGTCTGTTTTGGAGGCATGGAGGATAGCTTTTCCTCAATGGCTAGTAAGTGGCGGGAGAGACCTGTGGCATAGGTTTCCGCAGAATGGATAATGTCTCCTTGTAGTATTTTGCGGGCCTGGGCCCTGGGGTGAGGTAGGGTGTTTGTTGCAGAGATATAGGGGGATTCTGTGTTGTGTCTGTCCTCCCATTTTAGGGCGCGGTGGTGAGAGGGCAAGCATGGCTGGCCTCAGTCTGAGAGTACAGTATGTGAGGGTACTCACGTAGAGAATCGATCGATGTGTTGCTCGATGAACCCGAGGTTAAGATCCAAGATGACGGCTTCGGGTATATGGCGCCTTATGTTTGTGGCTGAAGTATTGACAGAGTTCCCCTCTGTTTATTAGGGTTAGTTCCTTGTGGTCGCTGGTAGGTAGCTTAGAGTCCTTTTTTTTACCCATTGTAATGGTTTTATGTATTTTCCACCTGTGTATAGGTAAATCAAGCTAGAGTGGGAGCACCTCCAAGATGTCTGCCTAGCCGACATCCAGGACACGCCCCCCAACCTAATGATTTTTAAGACCAATTAACACCAGTATATTGTCAACTTAATGCAGCATAGATTTACGCACAAATGTGGAGAGCGGATTGTTTATGTTTAAACAATGTAATATATATATATATTTATGAATATTTAGATTTGTCTATGCAGGTATATTAAAGGGCAAGTCCGATCACGGCAATTATATCGATCGGCTAGGTACCATACATGGAGGTATAATCATCCGATACCCAGATTTTGTTGAAAGTGTTGCTGCATCTATAGCCACCATAAGACTAACACGAAAAGCTGAGTCCTTGCCTGTGGCCCCTATTTTTGATTCCTGATACTTCCAGTTAGCACCTGTTAGTCAGTTGACATCACAGCCAATAAAACTAATCACCTAGCAGCCTCCTCTTAGCATGCTCAAGCTCATAACCAGCTCACTAAATCGCTGAAGGGTTGTGAACAAATAAGGCTGTTAACACACGCACAATAGTTTGCAGAAGACAACCAGAGGCTAAGCAAATGACTCCAGAGAACAAGGTAGGCTATCTCAACAATTTTAAAGGGCCATTCTTTCTAAAAGATGTCATGATGAGGGAGAAGTTGAACTTTTGAACAGCTTGTAAAAATGATCTACTTACTTCCATTGTTAAGCCTTTCAGAAAGATAAAACCAAATTTCATGCAGGTGTTACTGGATATATCTCGCGAAGAACCTCAAAAAGGAAATGAATGAATTTTGCTAAATAGATGTTCCTGCTATAATTTTTTTGGTGTTTATATAAAGCTTTTTTAATGGGAAATAGTTTTTTAATCCTAAAGTGTATAATTGAGACTTATGTATACTGCATTATTCATTGTATGTTTTTATTAGAGGTTAATACAAGACTTGCGTATACTGCATATCCATTGTATGTTTTATTAGAGGTTACATACAAGCCAGAAAGTAAATGAAAATGATAAACACAACAAAAACAGAATCTGGTCCTAGGAAAACATGGCTAATCCTTCTATAAATCACCATATGGCCATAGCAGTCTTGTTTTTTATTTTTCTAGACATCAGTTTTAGACAGATTTTCAAACTTTATGAGAGTCATTGCAAGTCATTCACACACATAAAAATTGCAAGCATATGAATTGGCAAGAGAAGAACTAGAACTGCAGGAAACATAAGAATAAAAGGTTTTTCTTTGTTTGCCAGAATCCAATTGTGCCCCCTTTTAAAAATTTACCTGGAAATTGGACAGCACCTTTGTAACATTCTCAGTATCATATGTCATAACTGATTTTATTGATGTGTTCATACAGTAGTAGTATGAGACTAAAAACAACAAGCTCAACCCTGTACAATGTTCTTTCAGATCCAGAAAGAATAAAAACAAAAAACATAGTTCATGGCCTCAGAATTCATCAAAAATGATAAATTGAAAAGTAGAAAATTTTACAATTTTAAAAAAATCGAAAAGTTCCATTAAAAAAAAAAAAGACATTTCTATTGAGTTTGTGATATAAAATTTGTGATAGAAAATTCTGATTCAATTGGGTTCGAATGGATTTGGAGAACTTCATTTAAGGGAATGTTCACCCCCAAACAACCTTTTTATTTTGCCATGTTGCCCCCCAAAACCTCGACCTTGAGGTTCACAATGTTGTGCTTCTAAATCTACTTACCAGCCCTCGTTTGTTTCTATCTATTCCACGCAATGACTCAGCCAATCGACCACCGCTTTTGTTCTGTTGTTCTGTCCCCTTCAACAGGCAGAAGACTGCAGATGAAAGAGTTTTGTTCATTTCAATTGCTATAAGCAGCAATATATAAGGAATGGCCAAATAAGAGGGGAAAAAACATATCTCCTTAATATTGCCAAGACGCCCTTCCTCTCTCGCTCCACTACTAAAATGCTCATGCATGCCCATATAATCTCCCTCTTGACTACTGTAATATTTGCTACTTGGACTCCGGCCTATCATCTCTATCCTAAACTCGGCAGCTCGGATAAGAAAACCCAAACCCGATACTTAGTAGGGTGGCTTATAAAAATAGGGTGCTTCCATTAACAAAGAATCATTCATACCCTTTTGTTTTAATCCCTTCACTCTACTGCACCCTCCACACTTAACCTCTCTTGGTCCCTTGTATTCCTGGCCGTGCCTTCCGTTCCTCACAAGGAAATCTCCACAAACCCCCAATGAACACTGCCCCCATCTGCCTTAAATCAATCTCTCTTTCTGCTCCTACCTTTGGAACTTTCTCCCTCTCTCACTTTGCCTGGTGACATCCATTAATTCTTTGAATCTTTTATACTTTGTTACATTTGAAATTTGTTATCCTACCTTCTGACAGCACACCACAACAAATAATTGTTAGCCACATCAAGCACTTTGTACTCACCCCCCACTTGTATCTGTATGTTGTCCATCCATTTAGGGCTAGGTCTCACTATGTGCATTGTGTTTGTTGTTCCGTTTGAGTGGTTTAGGGCCATGCATGTTGTCTGCGTCCTGTTCATTTGCAGGTTAACAGACATGCGTTTTTCTATGCATTTGTCCGCGTGTGTCCGCATTCCAGTCCATTTCCCCGTGTGCACAGTTTTTGGAAAATCACAGGTAACACTGGGAAAAAACACGCAAAAAATAAGTTTACCGTGTGTGTCCGTGTTCCCAGAGTTTTGACACACAAGGCACAAAAGTCATGCACGCCATGCAGAAACAAATGGACTACAACAGTTTCGGAATGCAAACTATCAGTAGAACTGATTCTCATGATTTCTATTATATTTAGATTACATTGCGATTCACAAAACGCACACAAAATGGATTGCCTCTTCAGGGCAGGGATCTCATTCCTAATGTGTCAAGGCATGCTGCACTTGTATCAATTTATCCATAATATGTGTGTGTGTGTGTGTGTGTGTGTATGTGTTTTTAACTTATGTATGAAATTGTATTTAATTCTTATTTATCTGTATAATTGCACTATCCCCGTGTTGCATGTATTTTAAATGTACAGCGCTGCGCGTTCCCCAAGTGGCATGTATACATACATATCAATTGCTAGAGAAAAGACAAGAAATTATGATTTGAAAATAATGAAACAACTGACTTTGTATAAATCTCCATACCCAAACCCTGGTGGATTACACAGAGTACAGTATGAGAAACTCAGCAGACTTCTTCTTTAATCCTGCACCAGCAACGTCCACTTTATTATGAATTAAACATTATTTGCTCAAACAAAATATCTGGCTCATTTATGGCTTTGAGGAAATCTTTTAATTTCTTTTTTCTATATTTTTACACATGTTTAGCATATGGTTCACAATTTAATCCATTTGTTAAGCCCTTGAAATGGGCAATTTGGAAAAGAACTTTAAATAAGACATTCCCCATAAAATATCCTTAGGCTTATAGTTCTAAGTGCTGGCACTGAATGAAGATTTATTGAAATGAGACACAGATCACAGAAAGTGTTACTTTTCACCTCCTTTTCTCCTTAAGGGTTTCATTATAATGTCTGTGTACACACTGGATAGGAAGTAAAGAAGTCTTGCCTTAAAAAGTACTAAAAATCAACACACATTACCGCCTTGAAATAAAAAGCATTGCCAGCAATCCCACGTGTGTAGTAATGATACTCTGGTGCACATTTACTGCAAAATCAGTAAATACGGTATACTACAGCATAAAAATGCCTCTTTTTTATTTGCCTGATTTGAAAGGAGTTACTTCTGAAATGGCTTTCTATACTAAAATTGTGCTTGTGTATCGGATCAGGGATTACATAGAAATACAAGAGATACACGGAAGGTCTGTAGCACACAATACAACAAGGTAATGCTGGTTATACACTAAATTTACCTTCGACATTCAAGTGATGTTCAAACAATTGTGTGCAAAAAACCCCGCAAAAAAACTTGTCCGCTTGAGTTAGCATTTGGAGTTGCTCTCCAAAAAGTGTGTCCAGATATGGACTGTGAGAGAGGGATGGGGACAGAATTCACATGATGAGTAGACATTGGAAGACGCTGTGGGAGATCTAGGGAAAACCCAGGGTTGGAAAACTAGCATAACAGGGATATTCAATTAAAGTTCTTATTTAAAAATGGTGCTAATTTTGCCCCATCCAATCTGATTTTATGTACATTTAAAGCCAACATCTGATTGGTTGGGGCAAAACTAGCACCATTTTTAACGATAAGAACTTTTATTGATCTCCCTGTAAGTGTTTCACACCACTTCACTCCTATACAAATATATAAACATTGAAGGTTTGACCAAGCCTCATGAGAATAAAACTTGGCCAAAAGGCATGGTCAGATGCTCCTTTGAGGAAAGTAATTAATTTTGGAGAGTCAGCATGTATTTACAAGACGCATTCAGCTTTAAGGGCATTGATTACTCCACCCAAAGCATGGTCAGGTACCCATTTGATGAGCGAGTCAACCTAAATTATAAATTATTATAAATTGATATAAGTGCAGCATGCTTGACACATTAGGAATGAGATCCCTGCCCCGCAGAACTTACAATCGAAGGGAGAGACAACATACAGATACAATTGGGGAGATGGGTACAAAGTGCTTATCCATTATTATCCATAAAGAAGGGGCAGAGTATGTGCAGAATATAATGCCAATAGGGAATGTAAGTAAATGGATGTGCACTGAAATTCTGTGTGCACATAGTCTACTTTTATAATGTAATGTGTGTATGTATAACCAACACAAAATTCTACTACAAGAAAAACACTTTTGTGCATACATTTTAAATACTCCAAACCAATGTCTGTCGTCCTATAACTTCTGGTTTTATTGCCTTCTCCAGTCTCAGTGCAAATTATCTTTGGAGGGTCCCCTTCCATAAACACTTCTGGGGTACCGGTGACTCCAGCCTTCTGCTACAGCATTCCAGGTGTATATCCCTATTCACATTCTGTATAATAAAGAGGTCATTTGGTAATTAATTTACAACGTAATGTACTGTTGCCATCAAAGCATTTTACAACATACCTACTGTACTTCAATATAAAATGAACTTTATAGCTACATTTTTGTTTTTTTTCTGCACTGTACTTTAATAATACAAATTATTTTCCAAATTCATTTTAATTGTCTCAACATTTGATAGGTAACAAATATTTATTATTGATAAGTCACTTTTGTAGTTCTCATTGACAAATTAATTACAACTGCACAGATAATACAATTACAAGGACATACATATTTCTCACTTTGATGAAGTGAGAAAGAGTCAAGAAATGCTTCAGGGCATTTATTCTATGGTTTTCTCCCCCTTTTGCACCGTTGATATTATGAATAAAAACTTGTCATTACGTATGTGTTTTTTTTTTTTTTGGACTTGTTATTTTTGTTGGAGGTGCTGGTCCTCCTGGAAATAGGACCCTTCCTTGGTGTGCGACCCGCTGGTAGTTTATGGAAGGTAAGACACACCTGCTTTTGAACATTGCATATGTCATCTGTAATACATCTGCACCAACGCACACTCCACTGAGTTCTAGATTTCATTTAAGCAAGCAGATAGTACTTACAGAAGCTTTCCAGCTTTTGGTGCCTCACTTAGACAATCACAATCTGCACTTTTTCAATTTTATTTTTGTCCAAAAGTTTGTGGCCTATAACATTATTAAAAAATGGAATACAGTTGCAAATCCTGATGCGCTGCATAAAATGCAAACTTGTATATTTTTTTGCCTTATGATAAATAACCAGTTAAAGCGGGAGGACAGTACACTATGCAGTAACTGACTGTCTTAAGCTCGTACACACATTGGATAATTTTCGTAGGATGCAGCCGATGAACGTTCAACGACATTATCGGTAATCCTCATAATTGAAATTACATTTGTACACACAGCAACAAAAGTTGTTATATATTCATACTTAAAGTAACGTTTGTATCTTCGCGCAATTACGAAAGCAGCACATGCGCCTTTTATATATTTCTCCGTAGAACGTTAACGATAATCTGCCGACCATGTCAAATATACAATAATCGGCAGAACAAATCCCCCCGGCTGATCGTCGGAAAAAGCCAACAATAGTTGACGGTCGTTGGTCTTTGACGATCGGTGATGTATGCTAGGCACACGGCACTGATAACACGGTGGCACAGACACTGGTAAAGTGCATGGCACACTGACATCGATACCATGGTGGCGCAGACACTGGTAATATGTTTGGCACATGTCACTGATAACACCGTGTCACTGACACTGGTAATATGTGGAACATGGCACTGATAACAGTGGTACAGACACTGGTAATATGATTGGCACTGATAAAACGGTGCGACAGACACTGGTAATATTCTTGGCACATGCACTGAAAACATGGAGGCTCAGACACTGGGAATATGCTTGGCACATGGCACTGATAACACAGTGGCACTGTAATATGATGGCACATGGTACTGATTACATGGCATTGACACTGGTATATGCTTGGCACTGCTACTGATAACAAGGTGGTACAGACACTGTAATAGCTTGGCACATGGCACTGATAACATGGTTGCACAGCACTGGTAATATGATTGCCAATGGCACGTATAATATGGTGACACAGACACTGGTAATATGATTGGCACATGGCACTGATAACATGTTGCACAGCCACTGGTAATATGATTGGCACAGGGCACTGATAACATGGTGGTACAGACACTGGTAATATGATTGGCCATGGCACTGATAACATGTTGGCCACAGCCACTGGTAATATGATTGGCACAGGGCACTGATAACATGGTGGTACAGACACTGGTAATATGATGGCACTGATAAAATGGAGGGGTAGAGACAATGGTATATTCTTGGCACATGGACTAAAAACATGGTTGCTCAGACACTGGTAATATGCTTGGCACATGGTACTGATAACATGGTGGCACAGATGCCTGGTTATATGCTTGGCACATGGCACTGAAAACATGCTTGCACAGACACTGGCAAATGCTTGGCACATGGCACAGATACATGGCATAGACACTAGTAATATGCTAGCACATGGTACTAATAATATATAGTGGCACATACACTGTAAAATACGCTTGGCAAGTGTCACTGATAACACGGTAGCACAGACACTGGTAGTAAATTAGCACATGGCACTGATAACATGGCATAGGCACTGGTTATATGATTGGCACATGGCACTGATAACATGGTGGCACAGACCCTGGTAATACGTTTGGCACATGGAACTGATAACATGGTGGCACAGACAGTGGTAATATGATTGGCACATGGCACTGATAATACGATGGCACAAATAGAAGAGAGATAGAAAAAGTATCCCCCTATATTATCACATCTTATAATATTAGTGGAACGGTTTAGGTTAAAATAAAACATTTAGGATATACATTAAAACTCATTAACACATAATAAAACATATCAGAACCAACCAATGCAGGAGAAAAGAGTAGGGAAACCAACAGATAAAGGGGCAATAAAATACCTGACCCTAAAAAGAGTGGGAGAAATTCTCTCCACCCAAAGGCTTGCCCTTAGTATGTAAAACAACCCTAAGCACTCAGTGCTCCTCCTAGTCAGAAACAATATTAACTGGTCTAAAGGTGGCCATACATATACCTGCTATTACTTACCCGACCGAGCGTTCACGCGACGTAGTACGATTCTGCTGGAACCGCTTCTCCCGATCTTCTATGCAATCCCATTAATTTTGCGATTGCATGTTGTCCAATAGAAGAGCGGAGAAGCGGTTCCGACAGGATCGAATGAACGCCGCGTGAGCACTCGGTCGGGTAAGTAATATCGGTATATGTATGGCCGCTTAATTCCCTAACTCTATAACGGTTTGGCTCTGATGTAGTTAAAAATCAAAGGAACAATGCGGATATAGTATCACATTGATATCTCAGTGTACAGGAATGTTACACTGGTGCGAGTTAGACACCCGCATTACACCAACCTCATGTTTTGTCATGAGGAGATCAGGTCTCACATGCTCACAATATGTATTGTTACAGTTTAAAAAATACAATACAACACCCCTGACGCGTTTTCATCCTTCTAAGAGGAATTCATCTCAGGTAAGTGGCCACCGGATGTTCCCGGCGTTTAAAACCAGCTAACTTCGTATTGCTTCACTGATGGATGGTCCGAAGTCCAATCGGATCGTGTGTGTCCCTAACACACTTCATGTGGCATCGTGTGTGTGCTAAGAAAATATAAGACCCATCATTGGTCTGACATGACTTAATACATTACATAATAATACTTGCAATAACCCTGGGAGAGGTATGATTATGTGTGTGTAGCTATGTGTGCAAGAAGCTTCCGAGTTAGCACAATGACCCTCATAAATTCAGGAGGAATAAGATTGATGGAATTCTAGTCCAGGTAAGTATAATAAAACACTAATTATTGGTTATAGCTATAAGCAACCGGGAAGCTTATTACAAGGCACCAACATGTTACAGTAAATACTGAATAGATAAGGCGAGATAGATGCAAGGGTAAGTACACAATAGCTGGCCTTCTATGTGACAAACATTGTTCTGAAATGCTCTCCTATAACAGATTCACTAGGCTGTGCATCTCTAGATGATTCTCACTCTTCATAAGTTATAACCAAAAGGAAAAGGAGTTGACACAATAAAGAAGAACTTCATAATACCAGTATCCCAGTCACCCATTCTCCATCCCTGTATCCTCATATCCCCTGTAATAATACCAGTAACCCAGTCACCCATTCCCCATCTCTGTATCTCATATCCCCTGTAATAATACCAGTATCCCAGTCACCCATTCCCAATCACTGTATCCTCATATCCCCTGTAATAATACCAGTACCCCAGTCATCCATTGCCCATCACTGTATCCTCATATCCCCTGTAATAATACCAGATCCCCAGTCACCCATTCCCCATCCCTGTATCCTCATATCCCCTGTAATAATACCAGTACCCCAGTCACCCATTCCCCATCACTGTATCCTCATATCCCCTGTAATAATGCCAGTACCCCAGTACCCATTCCCATCACTGTATCCTCATATCCCCTGTAATAATACCAGTATCCCAGTCACCCATTCCCCATCCCTGTATCCTCATATCCCCTGTAATAATACCAGTTACCCAGTCACCCATTCCCCATCCCTGTATCCTCATATCCCCTGTAATAATACCAGTACCCCAGTCACCCCACCTCATCCCTGTATCCTCATATCCTGTAATAATACCAGTACCCCCGTCACCCATCCCCATCCCTGTATCCTCATATCCCCTGTAATAATACCAATATCCCAGTCATCCATTCCTCATCCCTGTATCCTCATATCCCTTGTAATAATACCAGTACCCCAGTCACCCATTCCCCATCCCTGTATCCTAATATCCCCTGGAATAATACCAGTATCCCAGTCATCCATTCCTCATCCCTGTATCCTCATATCCCCTGTAATAATGCCAGTACCCCAGTCACCCATTCCCCATCACTGTATCCTCATATCCCCTGTAATAATACCAGTACCCCAGTCACCCATTCCCCATCCCTGTATCCTCATATCCAATGTAATAATACCAGTGTCCCCAGTCACCCCATTCCCCATCACTGTATCCTCATAGCCCCTGTAATAATACCAGTACCCCAGTTCCCGTTCCCCATCCCTGTATCCTCATATCCCCTGTAATAATACCAGTACCCCAGTCACCCATTCGCTATCTCTGTATCTTTATATCCCCTGTATAATACCAGTACCCCAGTCACCCATTCCCCATCCCTGTATCTTTATATCCCCTGTAATAATACCAGTACCCCAGTCACCCATTCCCCATCCCTGTATCTTTATATCCCCTGTTATAATGCCAGTTCCCCAGTCACCAATTCGCTATCTCTGTATCCTCATATCCCTGTAATAATACCAGTACCCCAGTCACCCATTCCCATCCCTGTATCTTTATATCCCCTGTAATAATGCCAGTTCCCCAGTCACCCATTCACTATCTCTGAATCCTCATATCCCTGTAATAATGCCAGTCCCCAGTTACCCATTCCCCATCCCTGTATCTTATATCCCCTGTAATAATACCAGTATCCCAGTCACCCATTCCCCATCACTGTATCCTCAAATCCCCTGTAATAATACCAGTGTCCCAGTCACCCATTCCCATCCCTGTATCCTCATATCCCTGTAATATACCAGTACCCCAGTCACCCATTCGCTATCTCTGTATCCTCATATCCCCTGTAATAATACCAGTATCCCAGTCACCCATTCACTATCTCTGTATCCTCATATCCCCTGTAATAATACCAGTACCCCCAGTCACCCATTCCCCATCCCTGTATCTTTATATCCCTGTAATAATACCAGTACCCCCAGTCACCAATTCGCTATCTCTGATCCTCATATCCCCTGTAATAATACCAGTACCCCAGTCACCCATTCCCCATCCGTATCTTATATCCCCTGTAATAATACCAGTACCCAGTCACCCATTCCCCATCCCTGTATCTTATATCCCCTGTAATATGCCAGTTCCCCAGTCACCATTCGCTATCTCTGTATCCTATATCCCCTGTAATATACCATACCCCAGTCACCCATTCCCCATCCCTGTATCTTTATATCCCCTGTAATAATACCAGTACCCCAGTCACCCATTCCCTATCCCTGGATCTTTATATCCCCTGTAATAATGCCAGTTCCCCAGTCACCCATTCCCCATCCCTGTATCTTTATATCCCCTGTAATAATACCCAGTACCCCAGTCACCCATTCCCCATCCCTGTATCTTTATATCCCCTGTAATAATGCCAGTTCCCAGTCACCCATTCGCTATCTCTGTATCCTCATATCCCCTGTAATAATACCAGTACCCCAGTCACCCATTCCCCATCCCCGTATCTTTATATCCCCTGTAATAATACCAGTACCCCAGTCACCCATTCCCCATCCTGTATCGTTTATCCCCTGTAATAATGCGTTCCCCAGTTCACCCATTCCGCTATCTCTGTATCCTCATATCCCCTGTATAATACCAGTACCCCAGATCACCATTCCCATCCCTGTATCTTTATATCCCTGTAATAATGCAGATTCCCCAGTCACCATTCGCTATCTCTGTATCCTCATATCCCCTGTAATAATACCAGTACCCCAGTCACCCATTCCCCATCCCTGTATCTTTATATCCCCTGTAATAATACCAGTGTCCCCAGTCACCCATTCCCCATCCCTGTATCTTTATATCCCCTGTAATAATGCAAGTTCCCCAGTCACCCATTCCCCATCCCTGTATCTTTATATCCCCTGTAATAATGCCAGTTCCCCAGTCACCCATTCGCTATCTCTGTATCCTCATATCCCCTGTAATAATACCAGTACCCTAGTCACCCATTCCCCGTCCCTGTATCCTCATATCCCCTGTAATAATACCAGTACCCCAGTCACCATTCCCGTCCCTGTATCCTCATATCCCCTGTAATAATACCAGTACCCCAGTCACCCATTCCCCTTCCCCGTATCCTCATATCCTGTATAATACAGTACCCCAGTCACCCATTCTCCTGCCAGTATCCCAGTCACCCATTCCCCATTACTGTATCCTCATATTCCCTGTAATAATGCCAGTATCCCGTCACCCATTCCCCACACTGTATCCTCATATCCCCTGTAATAACGCCAGTACCCCAGTTACCCATTCCCCTGTCTGTATCCCAGTCACCCATTCCCCATCACTGTATCCTCATATCCCCTGTAATAACGCCAGTACCCCAGTACCCATTCCCCTGTCTGTATCCCAGTCACCCATTCCCCATCCCTGTAATAATACCAGTACCCCAGTAATAACACAGTATCCCCTGTAATAATACCAGTTTCCCAGTCACCCATTCTCAGTCCTGTATCCTCATATCCCCTGTAATAATACCAGTATCCCAGTCACCCATTCCCATCATTGTATCCTCATATCCCCTGTAATAATGCCAGTGTCCCAGTCACCCATTCCCCATCCCTGTATCCTCATATCCCCTGTAATAATACCAGTACCCCAGTCACCCATTCCCCATCACTGTATCCTCATATCCCCTGTAATATGCCAGTATCCCAGTCACCCATTCCCCATCAATGTATCCTCAAATTCCCTGTAATAATACCAGTATCCCAGTCACCCATTCCCCAACCCTGTATCCTCATATCCCCTGAAATAATACCAGTGTCCCAGTCACCCATTCCCCATCACTGTATCCTCAATCCCTGTAATAATGCCAGTGTCCCAGTCACTCATTCTCCATTCCTGTATCCTCAAATCCCCTGTAATAATGCCAGTACCCCAGTCACCATTCCCATCATTTGTATCATCAATCCCCTGTAATAATGCCAGTGTCCTAGTCACCCATTCCCCATCAATGTATCCTCATATCCCCTGTAATAATACCAGTATCCCAGTCACCCATCCCCATCCCTGTATCCTCATATCCCCTGAAATAATACCAGTGTCCCAGTCACCCATTCCCCTGCCAGTATCCCAGTCACCCATTCCCCATTCTGTATCCTCATATCCCCTGTAATAATACCAGTAACCACCAGTCACCCATTCGCTATCTCTGTATCCTCATTTCCACCTTGTAATAACAGTGTCTCAGTCAAAAAAACAGAGAATTAAACAAGAAGCAAACAACAGAAATACACTGCTCATTTTGTGTATTTTTTAAATGCATTTCATAGTGTGAATTCAACAGTAGCAAAAAAGTACATTCAAATTGTAAAGTCTATGTGCATCTTGTACTCTTTCACTGTAGTGATGATGTCACTTCTATGATGTCATTGTTACTATGACAACAATACCTGTAACATTCACATACTTCACAACATTCGCATCATTTCTTTTGAAACCACTGAGGTAAGTGGAGCATTTATTAATGCCATCTATTTACAAATTTGATATAAAGAATTGTATAACTTATTTAAATATTAACTTTCCATATTTGTTAAGTTAAAACCATTTTCAATCATTTCAATGCTGGTTTTACGCAGCTTTTGAAGATAGTTTTGCATAAAAAACTTGATCCATCTCTAATTATTTAATAGTTTTAAAGTTTTACAGCAAATTTCTATTCGTCTTCCTACCCTGCATTATCCTCTGTAAATTTTATTTCGACATCAGCCCATAAAGCGGGCTATACACATCCAAAACCAATATCACAATATCGACACACATGGAGATTGGATAGTGCATGAGCCCCTTACAGGGTATGAACAGTTTTAGTAGCTAGAATATATGACAGTTGGTGTGCTGTAAGCAGTTTGGACAGTTGGTCTGTAGTAAAATAGGTCAGTAGTCAGAGCCTAAAAAAACAAGTATTGTATTGAAGGCATACTGCAAACACACCTCAGAGTACTGCTACTCCCCTGTAATAATACCAGTATCCAGTCACCCATTCCCCATCACTGTATCCTCATATCCCCTGTAATAATACCAGTATCCCAGTCACCCATTCCCCATCCCTGTATCCTCATATCCCCTGTAATAATACCAGTACTCCAGTCACCCATTCCCCATCACTGTATCCTCAAATTCCCTGTAATAATAACCAGTTCCCCAGTCCCCATTCACATCATGTATCCTCATATCCCCTGTAATAATACCAGTACCCAGTCACCCATTCCCATCACTGATATCCCTCATATCCCCTTATGTAATAATACCAGTATCCAGTCACCCATTCCCTCACTGTATCCTCATATCCCCTGTAATAATACCAGTGTTCCCAGTCACCCATTCCCACCCTGTATCCTCATATCCCCTGTAATAATACCAGTATCCAGTCATCCATTCCCCATCCCTGTATCCTCATATCCCCTGTAATAATACCAGTATCCCAGTCAACCATTCCCCGTCACTGTATCCTCAAATCCCCTGTAATAATAACAGTACCCCAGTCACCCATTCCCCGTCACTGTATCCTCAAATCCCCTGTAATAATGCCAGTATCCCAGTCACCCATTCCCCATCCCTGTATCCTCATATCCCCTGTAATAATACCAGTACCCCACTCACTCATTCCCCATCACTGTATTATCATATCCCCTGTAATAATACCAGTATCTCAGTCACCCATTCCCCTGTCTGTATCCCAGTCACCCATTCCCCATCACTGTATCCTCATATCCCCTGTAATAATGCCAGTACCCAGTCACCCATTCCCCATCCCTGTAATAATACCAGTACCCCAGTAATAACACAGTATCCCCTTTAATAATACCAGTTTCCCAGTCACCCATTCTCAGTCCCTGTATCCTCATATCCCCTGTAATAATACCAGTATCCCAGTCATCCATTCCCCAACCCTGTATCCTCATATCCCCTGTAATAATGCCAGTGTCCTAGTCACCCATTCCCCATCAATGTATCCTCAAATTCCCTGTAATAATGCCAGTGTCCCAGTCACCCATTCGCTATCTCTGTATCCTCATATCCACCTTAGTAATAACAGTGTCTCAGTCTTTCTGTGTGCTAACACCCCCCCAAATAAAACAGGAATTAAACAAGAAGCAAACATACAGAAATACACTGCATTAGCAGGTTGGCCTCACCTCAGTTATATGATAAAGTTTTTTTAAATTGTTGAAAGATTGTACAATCTAATTGTAAGGTATATGGATAGGTTTACAAAAAATAGCTTTAAAGGTATTATACTGAAAAATGACTTTGCATCATCTTATCTATAAATAATATGTGTAGCAGGTACTCTGAGGTGGTGTTGCAGGATGCCTTAATACAATACTTGTTTTTTTAGGGCTCTGACTACTGACTGACTATTTTACTACAGACCAACTGTCCAAACTGCTTACAGCACACCAACTGTATATTTCTAGCTACTGAAAAAACTGTTCATACCCTGTAAGGGGCTCATGCACTATCCAATCTCCATGTGTGCGATGTGATATTGTATGGATGTGTATAGCCTGCTTATGTGGCTGATGTCGAAATAAAAATTTACAGAGGATAATGCAGGGTTAGGAAGAATGAATAGAAATTTGCTGTAAAACTTTAAAACTATTAATAATTAGAGATGGATCAAGTTTTTATGCAAAAACTTCTTCAAAAGCTGCGTTAAAACAGCATTGAAATGATGTGAAATGGTTATACTTAACAAATATGGAAAGTTAATATTTTAAATAAGTTATCCATTCTTTATATCAAATTGAAAAGATGGCATTAATAAATGCTCACTTACCTCAGTGGTTTCAAAAGAAATGATGCGAATGTTGTGAAGTATGTGAATGTTACAGGTATTGTGTCATAGTAACAATGAATCATAGAAGTGACATCATCACTACAGTGCAAGAGTACAAGATGCACATAGACTACAATTTGAATTGTACTTTTTTACTATGTTGAATTCCACATATAAATGCATTTAAAAAAATAACAAAAGAGCAGAGAGAAGAACTGGTTTTTACCATAAATATGAACATAGTATTCTGAACTTGTATACACTTTAAGTTATTATTTAGGTATTTAGGATGAGGTTTACATAGGGTAGTCAAAGTAAAGCTGAGTCTTGTATCGAGAAATTCCCGTCTATATGCTCAAGACATATTTAGAGATTTCAACTGGTACATTTTTGTCTAGAATTAGAAGGGAAAACTCCTCGCTGAGCAGCGCATTACTGATATAATCTCAGATATAAGTACGGCAGAGCAAAAGTTGCAACTGTATTTTACTATTAGTCCATTGTCTTAGTGAAATTTTATGTGAGGTTTCTGCCTCCTTATAGATTGTTTTTCATTAGAGCCTCACATTATACATAGTATCTTAATAGTGGTTTAACCTTAGTAAAATAGTAGTATGAGCATTATTGTTACCAATATACCTAAATGTTTCATCTTGGGTATAATTTTCATAGCGCTCCAAATGCCATGGTCTGTATATTTTGGTAATAAAGAGAAAAACATAACTCTACATTATATTAATATAATTTTCAAAAACTATAAACCTTTATATAATTATTAAAGGGGAAGCTCAGTGCAATACATTGCACTTTTAGAAAAAAGAGCAGTATTTTTCCATCCCAATGACCTTAACCTGCCCATTCAGCATTTTGTCTGTGTATAAATAAATACTTTCGAATACTAACTTCCTGTTTGTAGGACCCTTAAAGGACAACTCCACCCTCATAAGAACATCTTTAGAAAGACGCCTCTTAAAATATGTTGATATATCATAGTTTGTCCTATGAATTCATTAATGTATGCCTGCTATGCTTCTGGAAGCCTCATGGAAACTGAGCAATTTAGAAACCTATTCTGAGCGTGTACTGAGCCTGAGCTGTCAGAAGAGGAAACAGCATTAACAGTCAGTCATTGGCTGTAATGTCAACTGTCAAATCCATAACTGACAGTTTACTAACTGGAAGAACCAGGAAGCGAAACAGGGGAAACAGGAATTGTGCAGGATTTCAGGTTAGAATTAAACATTTCAGATTTAAAACTATTACGTTTAGGGTTTTGGGGGGTGATTTACCTGATGTAAGTTTTCATTTGAGGGCTGGACTTGCCCTTTATAAGACTGTTTATGGTTTTGCCCTTGACCTTGTGCCTGTGTTGATTCAGTTGCTCAGTAAGATCTGAGCATGTTTGACCCATCCACAGCCAATCAGTAGAAATTACTGTTAGGAACATTCCGTGGCCGTGGTGCATCCTGGAGAAGAGAAGGACCGTTAGAACTGAAATGGCAGCTCACTAATGTCAACAGCAGGGAACAGCAAAGGATATGAATCAACTGATTTTCAAATTGGAAAGAATATCTAGAATAACTAGGTAAGTATAATATAAACTAATACTTTTTAAATATCGATATTTCCACTGAACATTAAGACTCCTAGGGTAGTCCTTGTAATTATGTGGGATAGTCAGAGAGAGAGTGGGTTTTGTATTAGGCTGTTTCTATTCAAAAAGCAACTTATATCTTTATCGTCCAACTCTTTTCTTGTCTGATATCTGAAAGAAAAGTCTTTGTATGAAGTAGCCCATCACCATTGTGACCTTGGGTAGCAGCTTATCAGCAAACCACCAACTGGTTTTATGTCCTCCTATAACAGTTGAGATCCCTTATGGTCGGACTGTCAATCACCACGTCTGTGACTGTGGTTAGGTGTTGACCCAGGGTCTGGTATCCCCTTCTAGTTCCTCCACTCTCTCTAGCATTGGCCTAAGTCTCCCTAAGGGCCGCAATCTCTGTTCTTACGTGCGCTGAAGTTGTAGAGAAAGTTGGACAAAGTCTGTTTTGGAGGCATGGAGGATAGCTTTTCCTCAATGGCTAGTAAGTGGCGGGAGAGACCTGTGGCATAGGTTTCCGCAGAATGGATAATGTCTCCTTGTAGTATTTTGCGGGCCTGGGCCCTGGGAGTGGGTAGGGGTGTTTGTTGAGAGATATAGGGGGATTCTGTGTTGTGTCTCGTCCTCCCATTTTAGGGCGCGGTGGTGAGAGGGCAAGCCATGGCTGGCCTCAGTCTGAGAGTACAGTATGTGAGGGTACTCACGTAGAGAATCGATCGATGTGTTGCTCGATGAACCCGAGGTTAAGATCCAAGATGACGGCTTCGGGTATATTGGCGCCTTATGTTTGTGGCTGAAGTATTGACAGAGTTCCCCTCGTTTATTAGGGTTAGTTCCTTTGGTCGCTGGTAGGTAGCTTAGAGTCCTTTTTTTTACCCATTGTAATGGTTTTATGTATTTTCCACCTGTGTATAGGTAAATCAGCTAGAGTGGGAGACACCTCCAAGATGTCTGCCTAGCCCGACATCCAGGACACGCCCCCCAACCTAATGATTTTTAAGACCAATTAACACCAGTATATTTTGTCAACTTAATGCAGCATAGATTTACGCACAAATGTGGAGAGCGGATTGTTTATGTTTAAACAATGTAATATATATATATATTTATGAATATTTAGATTTGTCTATGCAGGTAATATTAAAGGGCAAGTCCGATCACGGCAATTATATCGATCGGCTAGGTACCATACATGGAGGTATATCATCCGATACCCAGATTTTGTTGAAAGTGTTGCTGCATCTATAGCCACCATAAGACTAACACGAAAAGCTGGTCCTTGCCTGTGGCCCCTATTTTTGATTCCTGATACTTCCAGTTAGCACCTGTTAGTCAGTTGACATACACAGCCAATAAAACTAATCACCTAGCAGCCTCCTCTTAGCATGCTCAAGCTCATAACCAGCTCACTAAATCGCTGAAGGGTTGTGACAAATAAGTGCTGTTAACACACGCACAATAGTTTGCAGAAGACAACCAGAGGCTAAGCAAATGACTCCAGAGAACAAGGTAGGCTATCTCAACATTTTAAAGGGGCCATTCTTTCTAAAAGATGTCATGATGAGGGAGAAGTTGAACTTTTGAACAGCTTGTAAAAATGATCTACCTTACTTCCATTGTTAAGCCTTTCAGAAAGATAAAACCAAATTTCATGCAGGTGTTACTGGATATATCTC
The DNA here is from genome assembly GCA_019447015.1 of Hymenochirus boettgeri. Lineage (NCBI taxonomy): Eukaryota > Metazoa > Chordata > Amphibia > Anura > Pipidae > Hymenochirus > Hymenochirus boettgeri. The sequence goes on from CM033469.1 coordinate 349,281,057, forward strand.
GCGAAGAACCTCAAAAAGGAAATGAATGAATTTTGCTAAATAGATGTTTCCTGCTATAATTTTTTTGGTGTTTATATAAAGCTTTTTTAATGGGAAATAGTTTTTTAATCCTAAAGTGTATAATTGAGACTTATGTATACTGCATTATTCATTGTATGTTTTTATTAGAGGTTATATACAAGACTTGCGTATACTGCATTATCCATTGTATGTTTTATTAGAGGTTACATACAAGCCAGAAAGTAAATGAAAATGATAAACACAACAAAAACAGAATCTGGTCCTAAGGAAAACATGGCTAATCCTTCTATAAATCACCATATGGCCATAGCAGTCTTGTTTTTATTTTTCTAGACATCAGTTTTAGACAGATTTTCAAACTTTTATGAGAGTCATTGCAAGTCTATTCCACACATAAAAATTGCAAGCATATGAATTGGCAAGAGAAGACTAGAACTGCAGGAAACATAATGAATAAAAGGTTTTTCTTTGTTTGCCAGAATCCAATTGTGCCCCCTTTTAAAAATTTACCTGGAAATTGGACAGCACCTTTGTAACATTCTCAGTATCATATGTCATAACTGATTTTATTGTGTGTTCATACAGTAGTAGTATGAGACTAAAAACAAACAAGCTCAACCCTGTACAATGTTCTTCAGATCCAGAAAGAATAAAAACAAAAAACATAGTTCATGCCTCAGAATTCATCAAAAATGATAAATTGAAAAGTAGAAAATTTTACAATTTAAAAAAAATCGAAAAGTTCCATTAAAAAAAAAAAAGACATTTCTATTGAGTTTGTGATATAAAATTTGTGATAGAAAATTCTGATTCAATTGGGTTCGAATGGATTTGGAGAACTTCATTAAGGGAATGTTCACCCCCAAACAACCTTTTTATTTTAGCCATGTTGCCCCCCAAAACCTCGACCTTGAGGTTCACAATGTTGTGCTTCTAAATCTACTTACCAGCCCTCGTTTGTCTTCTATCTATTCCACGCAATGACTCAGCCAATCGACCACCGCTTTTGTTCTGTTGTTCTGTCCCCTTCAACAGGCAGAAGACTGCAGATGAAAGAGTTTTGTTCATTTCAATTGCTATAAGCAGCAATATATAAGGAATGGCCAAATAAGAGGGGAAAAAACATATCTCCTTAATATTGCCAAGATCCGCCCTTTCCTCTCTCGCTCCCTACTAAAATGCTCATGCATGCCCATATAATCTCCCTCTTGACTACTGTAATATTTGCTACTTGGACTCCGGCCTATCATCTCTATCCTAAACTCGGCAGCTCGGATAAGAAAACCCAACCCGATACTTCAGTATGGGTGGCTTATTAAAAATTCTAGGGTGCATCATTAACAAAGAATCTTCATACCTTTGTGTTTAATCCCTTCATCTACTGCACACCTCCACACTTAACCTCTCTTGGTCCCTTGTATTCCTGGCCGTGCCTTCCGTCCTCACAAGGAATCTCCACAAACCCCCAATGAACACTGCCCCCATCTGCCTTAAATCAATCTCTCTTTCTGCTCCCTACCTTTGGAACTTTTCTCCCTCTCTCACTTTGCCGTGACATCCATTAATTCTTTGAATCTTTTATACTTTTAATACTTTGAAATTTGTTATCCTACCTTCTGACAGCACACCACCAACAAATAATTGTTAGCCACATCAAGCACTTTGTACTCACCCCCCACTTGTATCTGTATGTTGTCCATCCATTTAGGGCTAGGTCTCACTATGTGCATTGTGTTTCTGTTCCGTTTGAGTGGTTTAGGGCATGCTGTTGTCTGCGTCCTGTTCATTTGCAGGTTAAAGACATGCGTTTTTCTATGCATTTGTCCGCGTGTGTCCGCATTCCAGTCCATTTCCCCGTGTGCACAGTTTTTGGAAAATCACAGGTAACACTGGGAAAAAAACACGCAAAAAATAAGTTTACCGTGTGTGTCCGTGTTCCCAGAGTTTTGACACACAAGGACACAAAGTCAGCACGCCATGCAGAAACAAAATGGACTACACAGTTTCGGAATGCAAACTATCAGTAGAACTGATTCTCATGATTTCTATTATATTTACGATTACATTGCGATTCACAAAACGCACACAAAATGGATTGCCTCTTCAGGGCAGGGATCTCATTCTAATGTGTCAAGGCATGCTGCACTTGTATCAATTTATCCATAATATGTGTGTGTGTGTGTGTGTGTGTGTATGTGTTTTTAACTTATGTATGAAATTGTATTTAATTCTTATTTATCTGTATAATTGCACTATCCCCGTGTTTGCATGTATTTTATAATGTACGCGCTGCGCGTTCCCCAAGTGGCATGTATACATACATATCAATTGCTAGAGAAAAGCAAGAAATTAATGATTTGAAAATAATGAAACAACTGACTTTGTATAATCTCCATACCCAAACCCTGGTGGATTACACAGAGTACAGTATGAGAAACTCAGCAGACTTCTTCTTTAATCCTGCACCAGCAACGTCCACTTTATTATGAATTAAACATTATTTTGCTCAACAAAATATCGGCTCATTTATGGCTTTGAGGAAATCTTTTAATTTCTTTTTTCTATATTTTTACACATGTTTAGCATATGGTCACAATTTAATCCATTTGTTAAGCCCTTGAAATGGGCAATTTGGAAAAGAACTTTAAATAGACATTCCCCATAAAATATCCTTAGCTTATAGTTCTAAGTGCTGGCACTGAATGAAGATTTATTGAAATGAGCACAGATCACAGAAAGTGTTACTTTTCACCTCCTTTTCTCCTTAAGGGTTTCCATTATAATGTCTGTGTACACACTGTAGGAAGTAAAGAAGTCTTGCCTTAAAAGTACTAAAAATCAACAACCATTACCGCCTTGAAATAAAAAGCATATGCCAGCAATCCCACGTGTGTAGTAATGATACTCTGGTGCACATTTACTGCAAAATCAGTAAATACGGTAATCTACAGCATAAAAATGCCTCCTTTTTTATTTGCCTGATTTGAAAGGAGTTACTTACTGAAATGGCTTTCTATACTAAAATTGTGCTTGTGTATCGGATCAGGGATTACATAGAAATACAAGAGATACACAGGAAGGTCTGTAGCACACAATACAACAAGGTAATGCTGTTATACACTAAATTTACCTTCAGACATTCAAGTGATGTTCAAACAATTGTGTGCAAAAACCCCGCAAAAATAACTTGTCCGCTTGAGTTAGCATTTGGAGTTGCTCTCCAAAAGTGTGTCCAGATATGGACTGTGAGAGAGGGGATGGGGACAGAATTCACATGATGAGTAGACATTGGAAGACGCTGTGGGAGATCTAGGGAAAACCAGGTTGGAAACTAGCATTAACAGGGATATTCAATTAAAGTTCTTATTTAAAAAATGGTGCTAATTTTGCCCCATCCAATCTGATTTTATGTACATTTAAAGCCAACATCTGATTGGTTGGGGCACAACTAGCACCATTTTTAACGATAAGAACTTTTATTGATCTCCCTGAAGTGTTTCACACCACTTCACTCCTATACAATATATAAACATTGAAGGTTTGACCAAGCCTCATGAGAATAAAACTTGGCCAAAAGGCATGGTCAGATGCTCCTTTGAGGAAAGTAATTAATTTTGGAGAGTCAGCATGTATTTACAAGACGCATTCCAGCTTTAAGGGCATTGATTACTCCACCCAAAGCATGGTCAGGTACCCATTTGATGAAGCGAGTCAACCTAAATTATAAATTATTATAAATTGATATAAGTGCAGCATGCTTGACACATTAGGAATGAGATCCCTGCCCCGCAGAACTTACAATCGAAGGGAGAGACAACATACAGATACAATTGGGGAGATGGGTACAAAGTGCTTATCCATTATTATCCATAAGAAGGGGCAAGTATGTGCAGAATATAATGCCAATGGGAATGTAAGTAAATGGATGTGCACTGAAATCTGTGTGCACATAGTCTACTTTTATAATGTAATGTGTGTATGTATAACCACACAAATTCTACTACAAGAAAAACACTTTTGTGCATACATTTTAAAATACTCCAAACCAATGTCTGTCGTCCTATAACTTCTGGTTTTATTGCCTTCTCCAGTCTCAGTGCAAATTATCTTTGGAGGGTCCCCTTCCATAAACACTTCTGGGGTACCGGTGACTCCAGCCTTCTGCTACAGCATTCCCAGGTGTATATTCCCTATTCACATTCTGTATAATAAAGAGGTCATTTGGTAATTAATTTAAACGTAATGTACTGTTGCCATCAAAGCATTTTACAACATACCTACTGTACTTCAATATAAAATGAACTTTATAGCTACATTTTTTTTTTTTTTCTGCACTGTACTTTAATAATACAAATTATTTTCCAAATTCATTTTAATTGATCTCAAACATTTGATAGGTAACAAATATTTTATTATTGATAAGTCACTTTGTAGTTCTCATTGACAAATTAATTACAACTGCACAGATAATACAAATTACAAGGACATTACATATTTCTCACTTTGATGAAGTGAGAAAGAGTCAAGAAATGCTTCAGGCATTTATTCTATGGTTTTCTCCCCCTTTTGCACCGTTGATATTATGAATAAAAACTTGTCATTACGTATGTGTTTTTTTTTTTTTTGGACTTGTTATTTTTGTTGGAGGTGCTGGTCCTCCTGGAATAGGACCCTTCCTTGGTGTGCGACCCGCTGGTAGTTTATGGAAGGTAAGACACACCTGCTTTTTGAACATTGCATATGTCATCTGTAATACATCTGCACCAACGCACACTCCACTGAGTTCTAGATTTCATTTAAGCAAGCAGATAGTACTTACAGAAGCTTTCCAGCTTTTGGTGCCTCACTTAGACAATCACAATCTGCCACTTTTTCAATTTATTTTTGTCCAAAAGTTTGTGGCCTATAACATTATTAAAAAAATGGAATACAGTTGCAAATCCTGATGCGCTGCATAAAATGCAAACTTGTATAATTTTTTTTGCCTTATGATAAATAACCAGTTAAAGCGGGAGGACAGTACACCTCATGCAGTAACTGACTGTCTTAAGCTCGTACACACATTGGATAATTTTCGTAGGATGCAGCCGATGAACGTTCAACGACATTATCGTAATCCTCATAATTGAAATTACATTTGTACACACAGCAACAAAAGTTGTTATATATTCATACTTAAAGTAACGTTTGTATCTTCGCCCGCAATTACGAAAGCAGCACATGCGCCTTTTATATATTTCTCCGTAGAACGTTAACGATAATCTGCCGACCATGTACAAATATACAATAATCGGCAGAACAAATCCCCCCAGGCTGATCGTCGGAAAAAGCCAACAATAGTTGACGGTCGTTGGTCTTTGACGATCGGTGATGTATGCTAGGCACACGGCACTGATAACACGGTGGCACAGACACTGGTAAAGTGCATGGCACACTGACATCGATACCATGGTGGCGCAGACACTGGTTAATATGTTTGGCACATGTCACTGATAACACCGTGTCACTGACACTGGTAATATGTTGGAACATGGCACTGATAACAGTGGTACAGACACTGGTAATATGATTGGCACTGATAAAACGGTGGACAGACACTGGTAATATTCTTGGCACATGCACTGAAAACATGGAGGCTCAGACACTGGATATGCTTGGCACATGGCCACTGATAACACAAGTGGCACTGTAATATGATGGCACATGGTACTGATTACATGGCATTGACACTGGTTATATGCTTGGCACTGCTACTGATAACAAGTGGTACAGACACTGTAATAGGCTTGGCACATGGCACTGATAACATGGTTGCACAGACTGGTAATATGATTGCCACATGGCACGTATAATATGGTGCCACAGACACTGGTAATATGATTGGCACATGGCACTGATAACATGTTGCACAGCCACTGGTAATATGATTGGCACAGGGCACTGATAACATGGTGGTACAGACACTGGTAATATGATTGGCCATGCACTGATAACATGTTGGCCACAGCCACTGGTAATATGATTGGCACAGGGCACTGATAACATGGTGGTACAGACACTGGTAATATGATTGGCACTGATAAAATGGAGGGGTAGAGACAATGGTATATTCTTGGCACATGGCACTAAAAACATGGTTGCTCAGACACTGGTAATATGCTTGGCACATGGTACTGATAACATGGTGGCACAGATGCCTGGTTATATGCTTGGCACATGGCACTGAAAACATGCTTGCACAGACACTGGCAATGCTTGGCACATGGCACAGATACATGGCATAGACACTAGTAATATGCTTAGCACATGGTACTAATAATATAGTGGCACATACACATGTAAAATACGCTTGGCAAGTGTCACTGATAACACGGTAGCACAGACACTGGTAGTAAATTAGCACATGGCACTGATAACATGGCATAGGCACTGGTTATATGATTGGCACATGGCACTGATAACATGGTGGCACAGACCCTGGTAATACGTTTGGCACATGGAACTGATAACATGGTGGCACAGACAGTGGTAATATGATTGGCACATGGCACTGATAATACGATGGCACAAATAGAAGAGAGATAGAAAAAGTATCCCCCTATATTATCACATCTTATAATATTAGTGGAACGGTTTAGGTTAAAATAAAAACATTTATGGATATACATTAAAACTCATTAACACATAATAAAACATATCAGAACCAACAATGCAGGAGAAAAGAGTAGGGAAACAACAATAAAGGGGCAATAAAATACCTGACCCTAAAAAGAGTGGGAGAAATCCTCTCCACCCAAAGGCTTGCCCTTAGTATGTAAACAACCCTAAGCACTCAGTGCTCCTCCTAGTCAGAAACAATATTAACTGGTCTAAAGGTGGCCATACATATACCTGCTATTACTTACCCGACCGAGCGTTCACGCGACGTAGTTCGATTCTGCTGGAACCGCTTCTCCCGATCTTCTATGCAATCCCATTATTTTGCGATTGCATGTTGTCACATAGAAGAGCGGAGAAGCGGTTCCGACAGGATCGAATGAACGCCGCGTGAGCACTCGGTCGGGTAAGTAATATCGGTATATGTATGGCCGCCTTAATTCCCTAACTCTAATAACGGTTTGGCTCTGATGTAGTTAAAAATCAAAGGAACAATGCGGATATAGTATCACATTGATATCTCAGTGTACAGGAATTGTTACACTGGTGCGAGTTAGACACCCGCCATTACACCAACCTCATGTTTTGTCATGAGGAGGATCAGGTCTCACATGCCTCACAATATGTATTGTTACAGTTTAAAAAATACAATACAACACCCCTGACGCGTTTTCATCCTTCTAAGAGGAATTCATCTCAGGTAAGTGGCCACCGGATGTTCCCGGCGTTTAAAACCAGCTAACTTCGTATTGCTTCACTGATTGGATGGTCCGAAGTCCAATCGGATGTGTGTGTCCCTAACACACTTCATGTGCATCGTGTGTGCTAAGAAAATATAAGACCCATCATTGGTCTGACATGACTTAATACATTACATAATAATACTTGCAATAACCCTGGGAGAGGTATGATTATGTGTGTGTAGCTATGTGTGCAAGAAGCTTCCGAGTTAGCACAATGACCCTCATAAATTCAGGAGGAATAAGATTGATGGAATTCTAGTCCAGGTAGTATAATAAAACACTAATTATTGGTTATAGCTATAAGCAACCGGGAAGCTTATTACAAGGCACCAACATGTTACAGTAAATACTGAATAGATAAGGCGAGATAGATGCAAGGGTAAGTACACAATAGCTGGCCTTTATGTGACAAACATTGTTCTGAAATGCTCTCCTATAACAGATTCACTAGGCTGTGCATCTCTAGATGATTCTCACTCTTCATAAGTTATAACCAAAAGGAAAAGGAGTTGACCAATAAAGAAGAACTTCATAATACCAGTATCCCAGTCACCCATTCTCCATCCCTGTATCCTCATATCCCCTGTAATAATACCAGTACCCAGTCACCCATTCCCCATCTCTGTATCTCATTCCCCTGTAATAATACCAGTATCCCAGTCACCCATTCCCAATCACTGTATCCTCATATCCCCTGTAATAATACCAGTACCCCAGTCATCCATTGCCATCACTGTATCCTCATATCCCCTGTAATAATACCAGTACCCCAGTCACCCATTCCCCATCCCTGTATCCTCATATCCCCTGTAATAATACCAGTACCCCAGTCACCCATTCCCCATCACTGTATCCTCATATCCCCTGTAATATGCCAGTACCCCAGTCACCCATTCCCATCCAGTATCCTCATATCCCCTGTAATAATACCAGTATCCCAGTCACCCATTCCCCATCCCTGTATCCTCATATCCCCTGTAATAATACCAGTTACCCCAGTCACCCATTCCCCATCCCTGTATCCTCATATCCCCTGTAATAATACCAGTACCCCAGTCACCCATTCCTCATCCTGTATCCTCATATCCCCTGTAATAATACCAGTACCCCAGTCACCCATTCCCCATCCCTGTATCCTCATATCCCCTGTAATAATACCAATATCCCAGTCATCCATTCCTCATCCCTGTATCCTCATATCCCTTGTAATAATACCAGTACCCAGTCACCCATTCCCCATCCCTGTATCCTCATATCCCCTGTAATAATACCAGTATCCCAGTCATCCATTCCTCATCCCTGTATCCTCATATCCCCTGTAATAATGCCAGTACCCCAGTCACCCATTCCCCATCACTGTATACCTCATATCCCCTGTAATAATACCAGTACCCCAGTCACCCATTCCCCATCCCTGTATCCTCATATCCAAATGTAATAATACCAGTTCCCCAGTCACCCATTCCCCATCACTGTATCCTCATAGCCCCTGTAATAATACCAGTACCCAGTCTCCCGTTCCCCATCCCTGTATCCTCATATCCCCTGTAATAATACCAGTACCCCAGTCACCCATTCGCTATCTCTGTATCTTTATATCCCCTGTAATAATACCAGTACCCCAGTCACCCATTCACCCATCCCTGTATCTTTATATCCCCTGTAATAATACCAGTACCCCAGTCACCCATTCCCCATCCCTGTATCTTTATATCCCCTGTAATAATGCCAGTTCCCCAGTCACTCATTCGCTATCTCTGTATCCTATATCCCCTGTAATAATACCAGTACCCCAGTCACCCATTCCCCATCCCTGTATCTTTATATCCCCTGTAATAATGCCAGTTCCCCAGTCACCCATTCACTATCTCTGAATCCTCATATCCCCTGTAATAATGCCAGTCCCCAGTTACCCATTCCCCATCCCTGTATCTTTATATCCCCTGTAATAATACCAGTATCCCAATCACCCATTCCCCATCACTGTATCCTCAAATCCCCTGTAATAATACCAGTGTCCCAGTCACCCATTCCCATCCCTGTATCCTCATATCCCTGTAATAATACCAGTACCCCAGTCACCCATTCGCTATCTCTGTATCCTCATATCCCCTGTAATAATACCAGTATCCCAGTCACCCATTCACTATCTCTGTATCCTCATATCCCCTGTAATAATACCAGTACCCCAGTCACCCATTCCCCATCCCTGTATCTTTATATCCCCTGTAATAATACCAGTACCCCCAGTCACCAATTCGCTATCTCTGATCCTCATATCCCCTGTAATAATACCAGTACCCCCAGTCACCCATTCCCCATCCCGTATCTTATATCCCCTGTAATAATACCAGTACCCAGTCACCCATTCCCCATCCCTGTATCTTATATCCCCTGTAATATGCCAGTTCCCCAGTCACCATTCGCTATCTCTGTAATCCTCATATCCCCTGTAATATACCATACCCCAGTCACCCATTCCCATCCCTGTATCTTTATATCCCCTGTAATAATACCAGTACCCCAGTCACCCATTCCCTATCCCTGTATCTTTATATCCCCTGTAATAATGCCAGTTCCCCAGTCACCCATTCCCCATCCCTGTATCTTTATATCCCCTGTAATAATACCAGTACCCCAGTCACCATTCCCCATCCCTGTTACTTTATATCCCCTGTAATAATGCCAGTTCCCCAGTCACCATTCGCTATCTCTGTATCCTCATATCCCCTGTAATAATACCAGTACCCCAGTCACCCATTCCCCATCCCCGTATCTTTATATCCCCTGTAATAATACCAGTACCCCAGTCACCCATTCCCCATCACTGTATCCTCATATCCCCTGTAATAATGCGTTCCCCAGTTCACCCATTCGCTGCTATCTCTGTATCCTCATATCCCCTGTATAATACCAGTACCCCAGTCACCCATTCCCCATCCCTGTATCTTTATATCCCCTGTAATAATGCAGTTCCCCAGTCACCATTCGCTATCTCTGTATCCTCATATCCCCTGTAATAATACCAGTACCCCAGTCAACCATTCCCCATCCCTGTATCTTTATATCCCCTGTAATAATACCAGTGTCCCCAGTCACCCATTCCCCATCCCTGTATCTTTATATCCTGTAATAATGCAAGTCCCCAGTCACCCATTCCCCATCCCTGTATCTTTATATCCCCTGTAATAATGCCAGTTCCCCAGTCACCCATTCGCTATCTCTGTATCCTCAATCCCCTGTATAATACAGTACCCTAGTCACCCATTCCCCGTCCCTGTATCCTCATATCCCCTGTAATAATACCAGTACCCCAGTCACCCATTCCCCGTCCCTGTATCCTCATATCCCCTGTAATAATACCAGTACCCCAGTCACCCATTCCCCTTCCCTGTATCCTCATATCCTGTAATAATGCCAGTACCCCAGTCACCCATTCTCCTGCCAGTATCCCAGTCACCCATTCCCCATTACTGTATCCTCATATTCCCTGTAATAATGCCAGTATCCCAGTCACCCATTCCCCATCACTGTATCCTCATATCCCCTGTAATAACGCCAGTACCCCAGTTACCCATTCCCCTGTCTGTATCCCAGTCACCCATTCCCCATCACTGTATCCTCATATCCCCTGTAATAACGCCAGTACCCCAGTTACCCATTCCCATGTCTGTATCCCAGTCACCCATTCCCCATCCCTGTAATAATACCAGTACCCCAGTAATAACACAGTATCCCCTGTAATAATACCAGTTTCCCAGTCACCCATTCTCAGTCCCTGTATCCTCATATCCCTGTAATAATACCAGTATCCCAGTCATCCATTCCCCATCATTGTATCCTCATATCCCCTGTAATAATGCCAGTGTCCCAGTCACCCATTCCCCATCCCTGTATCCTCATATCCCCTGTAATAATACCAGTACCCCAGTCACCCATTCCCCATCATTGTATCCTCATATCCCCTGTAATAATGCCAGTGTCCTAGTCACCCATTCCCCATCAATGTATCCTCAAATTCCCTGTAATAATATCAGTATCCCAGTCACCCATTCCCCAACCCTGTATCCTCATATCCCCTGAAATAATACCAGTGTCCCAGTCACCCATTCCCCATCACTGTATCCTCAATCCCCTGTAATAATGCCAGTGTCCCAGTCACTCATTCTCCATTCCTGTATCCTCAAATCCCCTGTAATAATGCCAGTACCCCAGTCACCCATTCCCCATCATTGTATCATCAATCCCCTGTAATAATGCCAGTGTCCTAGTCACCCATTCCCCATCAATGTATCCTCAAATTCCCTGTAATAATATCAGTATCCCAGTCACCCATTCCCCAACCCTGTATCCTCATATCCCCTGAAATAATACCAGTGTCCCAGTCACCCATTCCCCTGCCAGTATCCCAGTCACCCATTCCCCATTCTGTATCCTCAAATCCCCTGTAATAATGCCAGTACCCCAGTCACCCATTCGCTATCTCTGTATCCTCATTTCCACCTTAGTAATAACAGTGTCTCAGTCAAAAAAAACAGGAATTAAACAAGAAGCAAACATACAGAAATACACTGCATTTTTGTGTATTTTTTAAATGCATTTCATAGTGTGAATTCAACAGTAGCAAAAAAGTACATTCAAATTGTAAAGTCTATGTGCATCTTGTACTCTTTCACTGTAGTGATGATGTCACTTCTATGATGTCATTGTTACTATGACAACAATACCTGTAACATTCACATACTTCACAACATATCGCATCATTTCTTTTGAAACCACTGAGGTAAGTGGAGCATTTATTAATGCCATCTATTTCAAATTTGATATAAAGAATTGTATAACTTATTTAAATATTAACTTTCCATATTTGTTAAGTTAAAACCATTTTCAATCATTTCAATGCTGGTTTTACGCAGCTTTTGAAGATAGTTTTGCATAAAAAACTTGATCCATCTCTAATTATTTAATAGTTTTAAAGTTTTACAGCAAATTTCTATTCGTCTTCCTACCCTGCATTATCCTCTGTAAATTTTTATTTCGACATCAGCCCATAAAGCGGGCTATACACATCCAAAACCAATATCACAATATCGATACACATGGAGATTGGATAGTGCATGAGCCCCTTACAGGGTATGAACAGTTTTAGTCAGCTAGAATATATGACAGTTGGTGTGCTGTAAGCAGTTTGGACAGTTGGTCTGTAGTAAAATAGGTCAGTAGTCAGAGCCTAAAAAAACAAGTATTGTATTGAAGGCATACTGCAACACACCTCAGAGTAACTGCTACTCCCCTGTAATAATATCAGTATCCAGTCACCCATTCCCATCACTGTATCCTCATATCCCCTGTAATAATACCAGTATCCCAGTCACCCATTCCCCATCCCTGTATCCTCATATCCCCTGTAATAATAACCAGTATCCAGTCACCCATTCCCCATCACTGTATCCTCAAATTCCCTGTAATAATAACCAGTTCCCCAGTCCCCATTCACATCAATGTATCCTCATATCCCCTGTAATAATACCAGTACCCCAGTCACCCATTCCCATCACTGATATCCTCATAATCCCCTTATGTAATATACCAGTATCCAGTCACCCATTCCCTCACTGTATCCTCATATCCCCTGTAATAATACCAGTTTCCCAGTCACCCATTCCCACCCTGTATCCTCATATCCCCTGTAATAATACCAGTATCCAGTCATCCATTCCCCATCCCTGTATCCTCTACCCCTGTAATAATACCAGTATCCCAGTCACCTTCCCCGTCACTGTATCCTCAAATCCCCTGTAATAATACCAGTACCCCAGTCACCCATTCCCCGTCACTGTATCCTCAAATCCCCTGTAATAATGCCAGTATCCCAGTCACCCATTCCCCGTCCCTGTATCCTCATATCCCCTGTAATAATGCCAGTACCCCAGTCACCCATTCCCCATCCCTGTATCCTTATATCCCCTGTAATAATACCAGTACCCCAGTCACCCATTCCCCATCCCTGTATCCTCATATCCCCTGTAATAATACCAGTACCCCACTCACTCATTCCCCATCACTGTATATCATATCCCCTGTAATAATACCAGTATCTCAGTCACCCATTCCCCTGTCTTATCCCATCACCATTCCCCATCACTGTATCCTCATATCCCCTGTAATAATGCCAGTACCCAGTCACCCACATTCCCCATCCCTGTAATAATACCAGTACCCACCGTAATAACACAGTATCCCCTTTATAATACCAGTTTCCCAGTCCCCATTCTCAGTCCCTGTATCCTCATATCCCCTGTAATAATACCAGTATCCAGTCATCCATTCCCACCCCACCCTGTATCCTCATATCCCCTGAATAATGCCAGTGTCCTAGTCACCCATTCCCCATCAATGTATCCTCAAATTCCCTGAATAATGCAGTGTCCCAGTCACCCATTCGCTATCTCTGTATCCTCATATCCACCTTAGTAATAACAGTGTCTCAGTCTTTCTGTGTGCTAACACCCCCCAAATAAACAGGAATTAAACAAGAAGCAAACATACAGAAATACACTGCATTTTTTGTATTTTTTAAATGCATTTAATAGTGTGAATTCAACAGTAGTAAAAAAGTACATTCAAATGTGTAGTCTATGGTGCATCTTGTACTCTTGCACTGTAGTGATGAATGTCACTTCTATGATGTCATTGTTACTATGACAACAATACCTGTAACATTCACATACTTCACAACATTCGCATCATTTCTTTTGAAACCACTGAGTAAGTGGAGCATTTATTAATGCCATCTTTTCAAATTTGATATAAAGAATTGTATAACTTATTAAAATATTAACTTTCCATATTTGTTAAGTTATAACCATTTTCAATCATTTCAATGCTTGTTTAAGCAGCTTTTGAAGATAGTTTTGCATAAAACTTGATCCATCTCTAATTATTTAATAGTTTTAAAGTTTTACAGCAAATTTCTATTCAGTCTTCCTAACCCTGCATTATCCTCTGTAAATGTTTATTTCGACATCAGCCAATAAAGCAGGCTATACACAATACCAATATCACAATATCGCACACATGGAGATTGGATAGTGCATGAGCCCCTTACAGGGTATGACAGTTGGTGTGCTGTATGCAGTTTGGACAGTTGGTCTGTAGTAAAATAGTCAGGTCAGTAGTCAGAGCCTAAAAAAAACAAGTATTGTATTGAAGGCATACTGCAACACACGCCTCAGAGTAACTGCTACTTACACATATTTATTTATAGATAAAGATGATGCAAAGTCATTTTTCAGTATACATACCCTTTAAAGCTACTATTTTGTAGTAAACCTATCCATATACCTTACAATTAGATTGTACAATCTTTCAACAATTTAAAAAAACTTTATCATATAACTGAGGTGGCCAACCTGATGGAGGCTGGGGCCATATCAGCAGCACCCCAGCAATTAAAGGGGCCACTTTCTTAGGACCGCCACTGCCCAGCTTGCCCAAGCATTAACCCAAACCAAGACATTATGTCATCTCTGCTTTGACATGTAAGGATATTAGAATTTATAAAAGAGATCTATGAATTTATTAAATCACTTGTCTGTGTCTTGTCTGTGTCTGCCTTCTTCTGCTTGCCCCTTTCCCCATTTTGCCTCAACCTATTTCCTATTCTGCTTTTCCATTTTCTGTTCTGTTTTCCTCATTGCCATTCTGCTTTCCTTTTTATAGTGTGTTGTAAATATAATATCACATCTACACATTCCCCTTAATAAGAACAGTTCTTCCGGTCACCTGTTTAGGTGAATAGCGGTAAATGCGTTTGCCCATTGTAACGGAAACGCGCTGTATAGATCAGTAATTATACATATTAGGGAATGGAGACGACTAAAGGAATGCTCAAACCAATATAAAATTCCTTTGTTATTTTTACCATAAGGTATATGATAAATACAGTAATCTGTTATTGAAATCCCCTATTATAACAGTTTATAACATTATCGGTCGGCTCACAATAAAAGTAACATTTCTCTTTTTTTCCATATTCACAGCCTTATTATTTGGTGAAATGGCGTTCAAAAAAATCCGGAAATTCTTTAAGGAATTCCAGAGAAAGAGTCATTGGGTAAGATTGAAACGTGTTTATTTCCATCGGATACACACAGGGCAATGGGATGGTTTATATATAGGAAAAACAGTTAAAATGAAAAGTACTTGGGACAAGGATATAGGACTGGTAATTCCTACCTCCCAATATTGTTTCTGTGAGGAGCACCAGGCCAAAGAAAACTGATTCTGCCAGTCTTCCTCCTGGCTTCAGCAATATCTTTTATACAGGATTAGTCCAGGACTAACCTGGCAAACGCAAACTGTTCAAGCTGTAGCTCCTCAATGAAACAATATTGTGAGGTGGGAATAATTTATCCTACCTACCTGCCCCAGGTACTTTCCATGTCTAATTAGTTAGTTAGTATAATTATCCTTTAATCTGTATGCAAACTCACCATATTAAATTATTTTTCTCTTAAGAAGACAAAAACCAACGAACCTCCAGTTTCTCATGATGTAAGTAGAAATATATCTATATCCAATATTTCATTAAGAATTCACATGTTCAGTTTTATATGATCATTTCCTTGTTTAATTTAAGGACAACTATGGCCCAACCTCACATACAAATTAGCTCAAAGGGTTAAAAATAAAAACACATGTATGGGTGATGATCTCAGCTAACAGCTCACCGTTGTACCTGTGTAACTATAGGGGGTAGAAAGCTGTCAGCTGCTGTATGAGCCATACTTTAGCAGCTTACTTCTTCTACATGTGGCCACCAGGGGGGGTTAGCAGGGGTAGGATTTTGATTTCCTATATCCTGTGGTAGGAATTCCTTAAAGTATATTTCCTCACCCACAGTCTCTGACAGTCTATTACCAGACTGTCAGAGACCGTCTCATGATGCCAGTTTAGACCTGCGTCTGTAATAGTTCTGTGATTTGTCCAATAGGGAGCCACACTATACAAGGTATGTGTCTTCCATTTAGCCATTCTGGAAACAGTCCCAAATTGTAAAAGCCCCTCTTACAGACTGGGACTGTACCATATCTTACATACCTTGCATAGTGTTGCTTCCTATTGGACTGATCCTATTGGACTGATCCTTTCTCACTAATGTCTTTAGTTCGTATAACCATCATGATATCATCGTAAGGTGACCATACATTAGGCCGATTTTATGAACAATCCAACATACGATCCGACATTTCCATCTATTGGCCTGAAAAATTTTACATTTTCCCATTCTTATCACACGACATTAGATCGTAAAATCGATTGTAATTACGATCGGGAAAGTTGGTTTTTAAGTCGATTGGTAAAATGATTGTAGTGTTTTCTAAAGTTCCGATTAAATGTGAATGTAATGTAACCTCACAATGGACGACATTCGACATTAATCACAAAAGAAATTGAATATCGATCAATATTTATTGTACATCTTGGTACAATTAACATTGTACATCTGTCTATCAAAGTATCTGTCGGTTTAAGATCGTAATTACGATCGTAATAGTGTATGGCCACCTTAACTATGCTTACCAGCTCAGCTATAAACTGGCTTAGTTCTCTTTGGCAGGGTCAGTCTTGTATGTATTGTAGTGGTACCTGCCATACTATTTTTCTTAGACTAAATATGTTAGGCATTGGTACAGGTTTCTTTCCATTTTATAACATTGTATGTAATTTGTGAGGATGGACATGCCCTGACATCCCATCTGCATATTTAATACTAAGTTTGTAGATGTTTAGAGTATTAGAATTGTTACCATAAAGAACTCTACCCCTTCTGTCCTTAACCACTCAGCCCTCACCTTCTGGGATCATAATTGGTAAAATTAACTTACCTAAAGTAACAGGCCAAAATATTGTCTGTTCCATCTCCCAGTAGTGTCTGTAGCTTGGCCTTTGGCCTATGGGAAGATGCACTTTTGCAAGGGGTGAATTCTTCTATTGGCCAAGTCTGGAATCAGGAAGTGAACCTAAACCTGAACTTTTGTTATAACTTTATCTATTGCAATTCCAATGTTCAGGTTTTCACCCTGGATACTTTAAAGGCAAACCGAGAATGGGAGAGTTTGGCACCTTTGTTATCCTTTAATATAACAGGTTAATATAATGCTTGTGAAGGTTCTCATTCATCCAGGTCATGGTATATCTGTTGTATTCAATTAGATCAACTGGACTTGAAATGTAGTTCTTGAAGACGTTTCGCTAGTCATCCGACTGGCTTTCTCAATTCAGAATGACTTGTACAAGAATCTGTGGCAATTATGTACCCTGGAAAATCCCAATTAGCATATCACAGCCAGGTGTTAAGGGTGTTGATTAGTAGTGGCCTAAGAGGTGTTATAGGAACGCCCAGAGTAAGGTGTT
This sequence comes from Hymenochirus boettgeri, assembly GCA_019447015.1. NCBI lineage: Eukaryota > Metazoa > Chordata > Amphibia > Anura > Pipidae > Hymenochirus > Hymenochirus boettgeri. The sequence goes on from CM033469.1 coordinate 349,298,897, forward strand.
AAAACAGCATTGTACATGGCAGACAGTTGGTGTCGAACCCCCCCACCTCTATTTAGGCTTGGTTTCTTTATTTTCACATAAATGGCCTCCTTAACACCTCTCTTGAACCAGTCACGTTCCTTCGCCATACTGGGCTGTGGATTGTAATTTGGATTTTCCAGGGTACATATTGCCACAGATTCTTGTACAAGTCATTCTGAATTGAGAAGCCAGTCGGATGACTAGCGAAACGTCTTCAAGAACTACATTTCAAGTCAGTTGATCTAATTGAATACAACGATAAGGTTATATATAATGCTGCCATTTGCCAGGTGTATCCTGATTTTTTGAAAGAAAACTGCTATAGTTTTTTGTAGAAATTTTAGAAATAATTCAATTAAATCCGTCTAGTAATTAATACCCGGCCGTAACAATTTAAAAATAGTAATTATTTTCATAATTCTTATTCTTTTAGCTTCCTTGTGAAGAAACTGGATTTGAAATTCCGGTGATGAACATGTAAGTATTTTTTCTCATTCTGAAACGAGAAAGCCAGACGGATAACTAGCGCAACGTCTTCAAGCACTATTGATCCATTTGATCAAACAATCCGACACCTATACTATATTATAACTATGCTATAACTATATTATAACTATATTATTACTATATTACAACTATAATTATAACCTTACTATAAATATAGTATAACTATATTGGAACTATACTATAACTATATTATAACTTTACTATAATTATACTATAGCTATATTATAATATATTTATAGTATAGTTATAGTATAGTTATAACTATACTATAACTTTATTAGAACTATATTATAACTATGCTATAACTATATAAAAACTGTACCATAACTTTACAATAACTATATTCCAGCTGTATTATAATTGTATTATGATTCTATGTTATAGCTTCTACCTGATGAAACTGGCCTTGATGCCTTAGCTGTTGAGGAGGTAAGTAAAAACCAAGAAGATACTATTATATTGAAAAATAAAATAGGGATATCCAACCCAATGTGTAGACAGAGAATGCTGGGAGTTTTTAACCATCTGGGGGGCCACAGGTTGGATATTATGAAAGTAGAATCTATTCGAACTTCTGACTTTGTTTTACAATAAAACATTGTATAATTTACAAATATATATTTTAAAACACACCCCCATTGCTATAACTAGTGACCAATTGAAATTTTAATGTAGACTTAAATATTTTTTATACGCCATAGTATCGCCAAATAGAATTATTACATGTATAATAATTATATACAATAGTATAATCTTTATTTTAATGTGTATGTTTTAGACTCCAGCGGTCCAGGAACTGTCATTACCAGCTGTTGAGCAAGTAAGTGTAAAAAGTTAATATTGAAATAAAAAAACAAAATTAAAAATAAGTTTATAATCGTTCTCTTATAAGTTCTCTTATCTGCATAAAGTCAAACTCATTTATCGTGCCATTTAGAACTGGATTTACATAAAAAGTGTATAAATAGATCACTAAAGATATAAGGAGACAATCTGTAATTTAGATATTTCACCATCATTCCCAACAATCCAACCTCTTCCGTTCCATCTACAATATGATATGGTTTTTATATCCCTACCGTATATTCATATTCATTCCTTTATTTTTAGGCTCCAGCTGAGGAAAATGAAGACAGTTTAGCTGTTCAGTATGTAAGTAGAAAATAAAAAGTTAACAGGTATTAAAACCTGCGGATTTTGCTTTAAAATCTTATTAGACATAGATTATTTCCTGTCATTTATAACTGTCAAATAGGATTATAACATGTATAATATATATATATTATATCCAATAGTTTAATCTTTATTTTTTGGTTTAGCTTCTAGAGGCGGCCCAAGAACTGTTCCTACCAGCTGTTGAGCAAGTAAGTAGAAAGTGGGAAGTTAATATTAAAAAAAAACAAACAAAAAAAAAACGTATACATATGTTTCATACTCATCTTTATATAAAATCCACATCTATATACACTATAGATATACACTAAAGATATAAGGAGACAATCTGTAAATTAGATATTTCCCTATCATTCTCAACAATCCAACCTCTTCCATTCCATCTATAATATGATATGGTTTTTTATATCCCTACAATATATTCATATTCATTGCTTTATTTTTAGGCTCCAGCTGAGGAATTTGGAGAATTTTGGGTTTTTACACCTGTAAGTAGAATTTAAAAAGTATTATAACTTTATTATAACTATATTTTAACTTTATTGTAACTATACTATAACTATATTATAACTGTACTATAACTATATCATAACTATATAAAAACTACTATAACTATACAATAACTATACTCTAACTGTATTATAATTATAATATGATTATATTTTATAGCTTCCACCTAATGAAACTGGCCTGGATGCCTTAGCTGTTGAGGAGGTAAGTAAAAACCAAGAAGATAATATTATATTAAAAAATAAAATAGAGATATCCAACCTAATGTTCCTTCGCAGAGTGTAGACAGAGAATGCTGGGAGTTTTTAATCATCAGGGGGCCACAGGTTGGACATCATCAAAGTATAGTCTACTCGAAATTCTGAATTTGTTTTACAATAAAACATTGTATAATTTACAAATATATAATATTTTAAGACACACCCCCTTGCTATAAACTAGTGACCAATTGGAATATTAATGTAGACTTTAATCAAAAATTTTTAAATGCCATAGTACTGCCAAATAGAATTAGTATTAGTATTAGAATGAGTATGTTTTAGACTCCAGCGGTCCAGGAACTGTCAATACCAGCTGTTGAGCAAGTAAGTGTAAATTGGGAAGTTAAGATTGAAATAAAAAAACAAAATTAAAAATAAGTTTATAATCGTTCTATTATAAGTTATCTGCATAAATTCAAAATCATTTATAGTGCCATTTAGTGCTGGATTTACATATAAAGTGTATAATTAAAAAGGTAATTTTTAGAGTATAGTTATCCTTTAAGACTTGAAAAGAATTAAGTCCTTAAGTTCAGAAAGGGTTTTTCACAGTGAGAACGGTAAAACTATGAACTTCCATGTGTTCATTGTATAGTTTCAAAGGAAAAATAAGGAATGTTGCATGTTACTGGTATTGATACATGAAGTAAAGTTGATAAGGAATGTTGCATGTTACTGGTATTGATACATGAAGTAAAGTTGATCCAGGGATATTTCCGATTGCCACTTGGAGTCAGGAAGGAATTTTTTCCCCTTCATAATTCTGGTGTTTTTTTTCCCCTTCCTCTGGATCAACAGTTAGGCAGGAAATGTGGGTATTGCTGAGTAGGTTGGACTGGATGGATGTATGTCTTTATTTAAATACTATACTATGTGTATATATGTATATATGAATAGAACTGATCACTTCTCTCATTTCCTTTTTCTTTAGGAACCGCAAACATTTCAAATTACGCTTACTGTAAGTAGAGAATGGACTAACAATAGAATGGAAAGAACTACTGTCTTGTTTTAATGATCATATTTAATGACGATATTTATCCGCTATTTGTAGGATCCAAGTAAATGTTTTACCTCCTTGAAATTCATCGGGATGGGATCATACGGCAGTGTTTTCCGGGTATGTAAATTCTAATAAGATATAGTAATGATCTAATCCCACATGGAAATGCTTCTGTTATCCTGACATAAACTTGTCTCTGTGTATGTATGTATGTGTGTGTGTGTGTGTGTGTCTGTGTGTCTGTGAGTGTGTGAGGAGCTTAAACATTCCTTAAAGTTCATAAAATCCATTGAATCAGATAAAATGATTCTGGATTTACAGTTTCTTGCTGAATCCATGTTACTAACCATTATAATTTATTTCATGTTAAAGGGAAAACTGGCTGGATTTGATGATTATTTGGCAGTGAAAATAACTAATATTACAGAGGTAATAGATAGATTTATTTGCACTTATTGATATAAATCCAGTATAGCCACATTGTATTGTATTTATTTATTAACTAAACATGTTACTTGGTCATTTAGTCTCTTCTCCTCATTCTATTTCCCTATTTTGTATAAATTCTTTGTGTTTTAGTCTTTGCACTTTTCCCCCTAAAGTTATTCTCCATCTCTGATAGAAAACTTCCCTTATTTTGTACAGTCCTGTACATAGACCCAGCTATACCTCAGTCACATTGTCACAGATATTTAAATGATATTTAACATAGTTTATTCATTTATAACCAGGGGGATTATATAAATCCTTTAGACGAATTGGAAATGTTGGAAAGATGCCAGGGCCACCCGAACATCATTGGCCTACATGGTACCATGGTTGAAAAATCCAAGACAACAGGGAAACCAGACAAACTATGGGTAAGCAGCAATACATGGAATACGTATGTGCAATCTTCTCTTAATAAAATATAATATATATATATATTTGTGTGTGTATGTGTGAGTGTGCATTTTGCCAATATTAACTCTTTCCATTGTATATATTTTTCAGTGCATAATGGAATACTGCAGTGGAGGATCGATATGGGATTTAATCCTTAGCACCAAAGATAAGCGTCTCCCAGAGAGATGGATAAAATATATTGCCAAGGAAGTGCTGCAGGTAGGAAGGTCTTTACCTCTGGGATGTCTGTGGATATTTTATAGGCAGTGAACATATGGAAATAGAAATACATAAAATCAGATAATGTTATTGCTCTTCGTTACTGAGCATTTGTTTATTTGCAGTGAAATGACGGTAGTGGTAGTGTCTGCCTGTGCTATGGGTTTCTGGCCAGCTAAATCCTGTTTTAGGCAGCTAAGCCTTTTAAAGGAGAACTATAGTGCATTTAATTTAAAAAAAAAAAAGTTAAATGGAAAAGTATCTGAGAACAGTTTAATTTAAAAAAAAAAAAGTTAAATGGAAAAGTATCTGAGAACAGTAGATAGGATTGTTTATTCCTACCTCTTAATATAATTTCTGGTTCTGCCAGGCTTTCTCAGTGCTTCAGCGCTATTTTTAATACAGGAAGGCCCAGGACGCAAACCTGGCAGATGATAACTGTACATGCTGGTGCTCCTTATGAAATTAAGGCACAGCTCCCCCCCCCCCCTTTTTTTTTTTTTTTTACTCCAAATTCTTAATCAATATATTAAAGGAAAGTTCACTTTTTCAGTGGAATATTCCATAACCCAATGATCTATTGAGTATTCACACATAATACGTAATGACAACATCCTCACCTCCCCTTCAGGTTCCCGGCCAAGTGTGGGGAAAGAAGAGGTGGCAAAGGGTGGTTGTGATGTCACGTGGACTGATGCACACAAGGGGCCAGTGACCACTGCCTAGGCTGGTGGAGGGGGTAGGAGGGGTAGCGGTGTCCTGGGCGTGGCCTGTGTAAAAGTGGGCGTGACTCGGAGGAGACCAAAGTTCCTCTCAAGTCACGGGAGTCTAGGGTAATCTCGCAGCAACTGGCGGGAGGACACCCCCAAATGTAGGAGGGACTCACGTACGATCTGGGAGGGGTGGTGGATGCCTGTAATGGGCTAAAATATATGATAGATTATGAATCCTTTAAGTAAATCGTTCAGTATATGGTATAGGAACTAACGAAGAAGTGTAGTCAAATTACATTCTTTTCATACTTACATAATTATGTCAATATCCTAATTTCACTTACTTATTCTAATGTTTCCAGTTCCGTAAGCATGATGTTCATTGCCTTTATGTCTCTATGGATTATTAAATGCTGATGAATAATAAATGAGACCATGAAAAATGAATGAAAAATATAAACCTACGCAACAAAAATGTTAGGAATTGAATGTCCCTATAATTTGATGATCAAGGTCCCTGTCTAACCATTTTCTCTTTTCTATAAGATTTGTAAGATATATTGAGTAATGATTTCGGTATTTCTAAATAAATTAAAAAAAAAAAATGTAAAAAAAAATGAACTTTTTAAAATGAAAAAGTATTTTTGGGCATGGAGACTGATTCATCCCTACCTCCCATATATTAATTTCAGACATATATATTGTAAAGATGAAAAGAATAGTAATGTTGACTACAATTCTTCAGTTAGTTCCTCTACCATATACTGAACAGTTTACTTAAATGGATCATATATATCATATATTTAGCCCATTACAGGCATCCCACCCCTCCCAGATCGTCCGGGAGTCTCCCTCATTTTGGGGTAGTCTCCCGCAGTGCTGCGAGATTACCCTAGACTCCCGGACTTGAGAGGAGACTTGGGTCTCCTCCCAAGTCACGCCCACTTTACAAGGCCACGCCCCAGGAACACCGCTAACCCCTCCCTACCCCCTCACCAGCCTAGGACAGTGGTCATGCCCCTTGTGACATCACGTCCCACGTGACATCACAACCCCTTTGCCACATCTTCTTTCCCCACCTTGCCCGGAAGCCTGAAGGGGCAGGGTGGGATGTCTGTCATTATGTACTTATGTGTGAATACTCAATAGATCATTGGTGTTAATGGAATATTCCACTGAAAAAGTGAACTATTCCTTTAATATATTGATTAAAGAATTTGGAGGTAAAGGAGCTGTGCCTTACATTCCGTACTTCATCATTTCAACATGAGCCCTGAACAAAGAGAGGAAATTACTTACTTGTGACAGCCGAACAGCGGCCCTCAGGTCTTTACCTACCCATTCTTCATGAAGCATTAAAGTAATGACACATAAAACAACCTTAGCATTATGATAGCTGTGGCTTTAAATATAAAGGGTTTGTCTGTTTTTTTATTCCCCTCCCATAGCCTACCTATTAGCAAATATCAGATCTGATGAGATTTTTCTATTATGAACCGATCCCAACACCAATGAAAATAATAATGATTCTGTATGTTTGTATGTTAGATTCTCCAATGCATTTAGAATTGTATTTGAAAACTGACTTTGTATTTTAATGTGGACCATTTTAGTTGACTTTGGCATTGGCCTATGAAATGGACGTGCCCCAACCGCTTTAGCCCACTACTACTGTTAGGAAACCACTGATATTTAGCACCAGAGATTTTAAGCCTCTTGAGGAGGATATAACACACTAGTAGTATGTATTGTTTATATATTGTCATTTCTTTGATTCTTAAAGGGGCCCTACATTAGAAAGTTAACCTGCGCGCCAATCCTGCCAGCACATTCAATCAATTGGTAATAACATGAACTGTCTCCCGATCTTCTTTGCGGCCGCAAATAGTTGCGATGTCCCGTCTGGCAATCATTTTGTCAGTTGGCAAGAAGATCACGAAAAGCGGTTCCTGGCAGATTAAATTGACGCAGTGAGTTGGTCCAGGTAACTCGGCACATTAGCAGTAACGCCAAAGTAGAGTATTTAAAATGGTTTTATCCATTGTCACCCTCTATGCAGAAAATCATCTCAATTCCATATAAATCATTAACTTAACAGTTACTAGATTTGCTATGTTTACACATAGTAATATAAAGAGTTCAATATATAAGACAAAGCTCCAGCTTTCACAGACATGATGTCTATTTATTGATGGTGGTCTCAATAGGAAACAAATTCTACCCTGGATTCAGTACTTAATAAGCCAGTAGGTTACATCTGTGCTAATAATTAATGTATAAACAAGTTACATTACATTCAAATTTTTATTTCCAATTTCTATTTTTAGTGTGATATATGGTCCTTTGGAATAACCCTCATTGAAATGGCTGAAGGCTTACCACCTTGTAAGTAATTTCAATTATTGGTGTAGTATATGTATGTGTGTTTACATGTATGTGTATGTATATATATGTGCATGTGTGTACATGTATGTGTAAATATGTGTGGCTGTGTACATTTATGTATACTGTATATAAACAAACTGTACCAATACTCAGTCCGTTGATCCGTGAAGGACACGGGTGCCTTGACCTGCTTAATTATTCAACTATAAAGAACATGTCCTGAGCACACTCATCATAGCACCGAAACATTAATAAACAAGTTGTAAAGATGCTCAGGACAAATTCTTTATAGAGATACTAGCGTTATTTAACACAGTGTCAGTTTTATCCTCCATACTGTCTACTGCCATTTCCTTTTTATTCCCTGGTTCTACATTATTACATTATTAAGGCAGAAAACTGGTAAATATTACTGACCAAATACTGACTTTCTCAATAGCAACAGCTCCAGAGATGATCAAGGGGGTTCAGGAATTCTTAAAAGGTACTTCTATTAATATGATTGTGAAGGTTCTCATTCATCAGGTCATGGTATGGTTGTATTCATTAGATCAACTGGGGAATTGAAGTTTAGTTCTTGAAGAACGTTTCGCTAGTCATTCCACTGGCTTCTCACTTAAGAATGGACTTTGTACAAGAACTGTTTGGCAACTTATGTACCCTGAAAATCCCAATTAGCATATCACAGCCAGGTTGTTAAGGCGTGATTAGATAGGGGCTAAGAGTGTTATAGAACGCCCAGAGTAAGTGTCAAAGGTGTACAAAAGGTAAGGGGTACAATGCTCTGTGATTCAATTAGATCAAT